>CM075979.1:54113782-54270921 GCA_038087875.1 Malacoraja senta | reverse complement strand
CTGTAAACATTTCTACCTACACTCCCTTTGTCGGAAAGAGAAAACAAGTTTCTATTTTGTTTTGAAACAATTTAAATCTAACTCATTTTCTCAGTTCTATTGACAATAGACAATAGACAATAGGTGCAGGAGTAGGTCATTTGGCCCTTCGAGCCAGCACCGCCATTCAATGTGATCATAGCTGATCATCCCCAATCAGTACCCTGTTCCTGCCTTCTCCCCATATCCCCTGACTCCGCTGTTTTTAAGAGCCCTATCTAGCTCTCTCTTGAAAGCATCCAGAGAACTCGCCTCCACTGAGGCAGAGAATTCCACAGACTCACCACTCTCTGTGAGAAAAAGTGTTTCCTCGTCTCCGTTCTAAATGGCTTACTCCTTATTCTTAAACTGTGGCCCCTGGTTCTGGACTCCCCCAACATCGGGAACATGTTTCCTGCCTCTAGCGTGTCCAAGCCCCTAACAATCTTATATGTTTCAATGAGATATCCTCTCATCCTTCTAAGAGTGTACAAGCCCAGCTGCTCCATTCTCTCAGCATATGACAGTCCCGCCATACTGGGAATTAACCTTGTAAACATACGCTGCACTCCCTCAGTAGCAAGAATGTCCTTCCTCAAATTAGGGGACCAAAACTGCACACAATACTCCAGGTGTGGTCTCACTAGGGCTCTGTACAACTGCAGAAGGACCTCTTTGCTCTATTCGATTCCTCTTGTTATAAAGGCCAACATGCCATTTGCTTTCTTCACTGCCTGCTGTACCTGCATGCTTACTTTCATAGACTGATGTACAAGGACCCCCAGATCCCGTTGTACATCCCCTTTTCCCAACTTGACGCCATTTAGATAGTAATCTGCCTTCCTGTTTTTGCTACCAAAGTGGATAACCTCACATTTATCCGCATTAAACTTTATCTGCCATGCCCACTCCCCCAACCTGTCCAAGTCACCCTATTGAAGGGTATTCAGATCTGCTGTGTTTTCAGCATTTTCTATTTTAATTTCAGATTTCCCGCATCTATATTTTTTTTATATTCATTTACTGTAGAAAGAGTTTTTTTGAAGAGGAGATTTTGCATTTAATACTTGTGTGATTAAATCTGGAGTAACACATCAATCTTGTGTCAAATCTTAATTTTGAGTGTGTTCTAGTTTATTCTGTTTAAGTGTGCAATTAAATATTTGTTCTTTAGCCTTGGTCCTTTGGTCAGCAAAGTAAAGGAATATCAGTGGAGACAATTGTGGATACCTTGTGTACCAATATGCTGTCAGACAAAGAACAGCTACGAGATATTTCCAGTATTGGACTGAAAACGGTGATTGGAGAACTGCCGCCAGCTTCTAGTGGTACGTTTATGTTCAAATAATCAGCTCCTCATCAAAGATTCTTTTGTGTTTACCATCCTGCCCTGCAGTGAACATTGCTATATTTTAGCTTGAATTGTAATAGCATTTATTTAAGCAATCACCCACAATCTGCGTAAGCTTTCCGAAAGAATAATATACCTTTAATCATAAATTTGGTAGTAAAAAAATTAACTTTAGTTGCTAATCTTATTTTTGGTTTTAGTGACTCAAATTTCACTGTACCTTATTGTCTGAAGAAGGGTTTCGGCCCGAAACTTTGCCTATTTCCTTCGCTCCATAGATGCTGCTGCACCCGCTGAGTTTCTCCAGCATTTTTGTGTACCTTCACTGTACCTTAATTGGATAAGTGACAATAAATGCAAACTTGAACTTGAGATACAGCGTGGAGACAGGCCCTTCGACCCACTGTGTCCGTGCTGACCAGCGATCCCTGCACATTAACACTATGCTACACACTAGGGAAATTTACATTTATACCAAGCCAATTAACCTACAAACCTGTACATCTTTGGAGTGTGGGAGGAAACTGAAGATCTCTGAGAAAACCCACGGGGCCATGGGGAGAAAGCACAAACTCTGTACGGACAGTACCCGTAGTCTGGATCGAACCTGGGTCTCTGGTGCTGTAAGGCAGCAACTCTACCTCTCTCTGCCGCCCTTATATCTTGGTAATATATAAACATGGATTATAGAAATATTACAATTTCTAGATAATTTAGTTATATTCACAATTTACTAGCTGATAAATTATTTTGAACTCTTGATCTACATTGACAGGGTTTAGGATTAGACCCTTTAGATTGCAAGGAATGAAAAATATTAATAAGCCAATTGAAGATAGCAAAATCTAGTTGCTTCTGGTTGTTGGTGTTCTCGAGACAAATATGACTCTTCTAGTCTTACAAACTAGAGGGTTTGAGAATTGGGACCATAATATAAAAGTTATAGCCAGGTTTTTGAGAAGGGTAAATGAGGAAACACTAATAAGTGTAAAGCATGGAAGACATTTGCAGCTGTTCATTGATTGTCAATGGAGGCTTAGTCAGTATTAATTTGAGTGATGGAATTTTATTAAGCCAAGTTTTTAATGCTGGGATGAATTTATGTATCTCAGTAATGCATCTGTATTTCATTGATCTATTAATAGATATAATTTTCATAATCTTACTGTCAGAAGAGCATGGATAAAATCTTTAAGATACGTGTTTTGTTATTCATTTCCTTGAAGCTGTACTGTCACTGATCTGTGTTGCAGCTGATCTGAATCTCAACTCCATTTACTTACAAAGCAATCTGTGCACTATTCTAATAAAATTGACATGTTCACACTTTATATGAATTAAGTTGCATGTTTCCACTTCCATTTGAGTGAAAGGATGATTTCTGATCCACTCTCTTCAACTCATCAATACCTTTCAATTGCTTTGGCTTTACCATGGACGTTCATCCCTTTACACCTCCAGCCCCCACGAGGAAGGTGTCAAGGTCCTCCGGTTCTTCCTTGATCAGACACCCAATCAATTTCCCTCGGCGAACATTCTCCTCCGCCTGGCAGATCCAACACTTCATTCTCTGCCACCTGCATCGTCACATCTTCCCATTTCCACCCGTTTCCGTCTTCCGCAGAAACCACTCCCTGTATCTGTCTTTAGTTCACTTATCCCTTCCCATTCAAATTACCACTTTTCCCCAGGTTTCCTTTGCGATCACTGGATATGTAATACGTCCCTATACCTCCTTCCTCACCTCCATCCAGGGACCCCAGCAGTCCTTCTGGGTGAGATAAAGGTTTGTGTACACCTCGTTTGACCTCATTTACTGCATTTGATCTTCCAGATGTGGCCTCCAATGCATTGGTGAGACTAAGCATCATCTTGGTGAAAATTTCACGGAACAATTGTGCTGGGTCTGCCAGGGCCTGCTGGTTCTACCGATTACTAAACATTTTAACTCCCCTTCCTGTTCCCATACTAACCTTTCTAACCTGGCTGCTGCCATTGACAGAGTGTGGCCACACACAAACAGAAGGAATAGCACCTTGTACTCTATTTGGGTAGCTTACAACCTAATGGTATGAATGTGGAATTCTCCAATTTTAGGTAGTTAACCTCCAAACAATCCCACTCCCCCCTTTCTAGTGTCTCACCTGGACTTGCACCCATTTTTCTCCTTCCACCTATATTCCTTCCTCTGGTTGCACAATCTGCACCATGGCTATGCTTGACTCACACCCTTTGTCTGACGTTTGTCCAATCATCCGTCTATCAACCCCCCCCCCCCCCCCCCCCACCTGTGTCCACTGGACTTTGTTCTGACCTCTATTTCATCTTTCTCACCCCCACCACAATCAGTCTGAGGAAGGGTCCCGACCCTAACCGCACCTATCCATGTTGTCCAGAGATGCTGTCTGACCTGTTGAGTTAGTCCAGCACATCTTTTTTTTGTAAACCAGCATCTGCAGTTCCTTGCATCTCTACTCCAAACTATCCCAGTTCAAGTTTTATGATTATTCTGTTATTTTGATTGTTACATTTTGATTAACCATAGGTGTTGAAGGACATGATGGAATACAAATGTGTTTCTGCAACATGCCTCATGATCTTACTATATTATGTGAATAATTCAGAGAATTCGTTTTAAAAAATAGATTAGTTGTCAGTGAGAGATGATCGTGCAGACACATCACAAAATGACAGAAAAACGGAACAAGAAGTACAGTGAATTATAACGTCAAAAAGAATCATTAAGGTGATGAGTGGAGGCAACTATGTACTTTTTATGTTTAAATCCAGCAATA
Organism: Malacoraja senta; assembly: GCA_038087875.1. Classification (NCBI taxonomy): domain Eukaryota; kingdom Metazoa; phylum Chordata; class Chondrichthyes; order Rajiformes; family Rajidae; genus Malacoraja; species Malacoraja senta. Next base: position 54,266,757 of record CM075979.1, on the reverse strand, counting down.
AACAATTCTCTGTCACTTGATGTTATTGCAAGAAATGAGTTTGCTCAACAGTTCTAAACATTTTCAACACAAGGTCTATCTTTTCAACTTGCCTTTTTTAATCTGTTTATACTCTTCTTACTCTTTGCGCTTTAATAGTTTTGTTGTTATTTTGTTTTAAATAATTATATGTTTGACCAATGAACCTGGCTATTTAGCCATGTCTCTGGAGTTGTCGGTTATGTGAAATTAGCCCGTGGCTAGGAAGACAAATTTCAAGTACGCTTTTACAAATTGTGGTCAAAGTGGTGGTGTCATGTGACTGGAACAAATTCCTATATTACATAGAACACTGACACTCAGCAAAGTTCATCTGTATTGCTTATGTGAAGCATCTTGGGAATGTGCATTTATTTTCCAGGATCTGCTTTGGCAGCTAATGTCTGTAAAAAGATCACAGGACGTCTCACTAATGCCATTGCCAAACAGGAAGATGTTTCTGTTCAGTTGGAAGCACTGGATATCATGGCAGATATGCTTAGCAGGTAATTTTGGCATTAAATTATGAGAATCCTTTCTTTGAACAACTCTGGTAATAAGCAAAAAAATAAACTGTAGTTGCATTCTACTCTACTTGTATTGTAACTCTACTTGTGTTCATAAACTGTACTCGAGAGTGTTGTCCAAACAGCAAATGCTTTACTGCTGTGAAATGTCATGCCATACATCAATTCCAGTTTATGTATAAAGATGTACAATGTTACATGGGGGTAGAAATGAAAATTTCACTATGGAAATCAATTGTAAGAATGCACTGCAAGCAATCCTGCTTTAAAGGCCAAAAATTAAGAATGCTGCAGAATGGTAGCCATTTTGAAGTAAAGATCGGTAAATTTAAATAGATTGGCTCATGGTGAAACTGGTTTGCTATCCAGAATCACTATCCACAATTAACAGGTTTAACACAAAGAATAAAACTTGTTTTCCTTCCACACCTTGGTTATGAGGGGAAGAAAGGTCTCAGCAGTAAACATGCATTGGGTGTAATTGTGAAGCTCTGTCTCTAACCCTTTGACAGTCTTTGAACTGAAGACAAAATAGACAATGGACATCTGTCTGGTGTTAAAGCCAATCAATTGTTTTGCTTTTTTTTTAAATGTCTGGCATGCAGGGACGTTTTAAAAACTATTTGAAATGGTATTCAAATAAAACATTAGAGAAAAGTGTTTTAATAAAACTTGGCTTATCCAAGCTGATATTTCCTTTGATCTAAATTATCTCTAATTGTACAGTCAGATTCCTGTTGTAACACTGTGGACTCCTGCATGTTTGTACTATGTTGTTGGGCGCCAGATGGAATGTAAATGATGGTTAGGTGACCTGTTACTTAATAAGTCACAGGCCTGCACTAGGTCAACTCAAGTCCATGACTTTTAGTGGGAACAACTGAATACCGACAATGTATTCTGGATCTATTGCCCCCAACCAGCAACTTTGTGACCCACGGAGTCTGTATTACAAACAAAATCAATGACATTACAGCAGTGATGAGCTATATGATTTAATCTACAAAATAATGGTAGGGTAGCTACAAATCAGCTGACTTAAGGAATGTGTTTTTGGATTTCACTCAATATTTTTAATTTTACTTACAACAGTAAGTTAGTTCATACAATTCTGTTTAACATAACACTGGTTTTATGCTTATCAAGTACTTGGAATGAACAAATATTCCTTACAGCAAAAAAAAGCACTAGAAGCACTCAGCGACTCGGGTAGCATCTGTGAAAGTGTTCTATTTCACGATGAAAACCCTTCGTCAGAACCTAGTTCCAATTCTAATGAAGGGTTGTTGACCAACAGTTTCGGTTTCAATTGATGTTTGCAGCATTTTCTGTTATTGTTTATGATTTCCAGCATCTGCGGGATTATTTTATTTTAAAATATTCCTTAACCCTCGTATATAAGTTTAAATCTAGCGTACACAAAATGCTGGAGTAACTCAGCGGGACAGGCAGCATCTCTGGAGAGAAGGAATAGGTGACATTTTGGGTCGAGACCCTTCTTCAGACTGAAAAAGCCCCGCTGAGTTACTCCAGCATTTTGTGTCTACCTTTGATTTAAACCAGCATCTGCAGTTCTTTCCTACACAGCTTAAATCTTACGTTGGGTGTGCATCATATTCCATCATACCAAAATAGGTATTTGAAAACTTATGTTAGGCCATAAGTTGATAGGGTGCAATAACAAAAATGAAAAACCTCAATATGTTGAATTAGAGTCATACAGCACAGAAACAGGGTCTTCGGCCCAAATTGCATATACCAAGAAAGATGCCTCATCTACACTAGTCACACCTGTCCATGTTTGGCATATATCCCCTTAAATCATCCCTATCCATAACTGCAGATAGGTGTCAGGTGTTGCAATTTGGGAAGTCAAACCTGGGCAAGACCTACACAGAATTAATCCACTGTAAATTAAAATGCCCCCTCTGGAACATTTTTTTGTATAGTTTGCAAGACTTGAAGTAATGTAACTGTGGAAGATATTTGTTGACCTCAAGTAAACTGAACTGAAAATATCAAGTTTCAGATCAAAGATATCCAACTAAAACATTTAAATAAAAAAGATAGAAGCGGTAATTTAATTAGTCTTCTCTAATTTAAAGATTACATACCTAACCTGGTACGAGACAAATTTGTCTTCTAGTTCCCTTTGTAACTGGACAAGAAATATTAATGCTCAGTTTAACTTGATTTTATAAAAATCATTAAAATATAAATATTTTTTCTCCTTTGATAAAGCAATAACTGATTTTTATTGATTATCTTAGTAGCATCTTTTTGAAGGTATATTTGAGAGGTGCCTGGTGGGTTCCCAAATTAAAAGGGCAATTTAGATCGGTGTAAACTAGAGCAGCTATTTTGAGTTGGAAAGTAACTGGAATCTTTTTATCTTTTCTAGGCAAGGAGGTCTGCTGGTTAATTTCCATCCATCAATTTTGAACTGCCTTCTTCCACAGCTCACCAGTCCTCGACTTGCAGTACGGAAGAGAACTATTATTGCCCTTGGTCACCTTGTTATGAGCTGTGGAACCCTGGTCTTTATTGACCTGATTGAACATTTGTTGACAGAGCTGGCCAAAAATGAATCTATGTCCACGACCAGAACCTATATTCAGTGCATTGCTGCTATTAGCAGACAGGCAGGGCATCGAATAGGTAAAGCACATCACCATTTATCCTTCACAAAATACCCTGATGGTTAATTTGTCACAGTTCTAAAATATTTGAATCTTTGTTTTCTCTTTAGGGGAATATCTTGAGAAAATTATTCCATTAGTTGTTAAGTTCTGCAGCGTTGAAGATGATGAACTAAGAGAATACTGCATTCAAGCCTTTGAATCATTTGTGAGAAGGTATCGTGTAATCTTACTAAATTGAAATTTAAAATGTTGCCACAGAGTTGAAGCAAATTTTGCCTAAGTACGATGATAGAATACAGTTTGTTTCATTATTCGAATTATAGATTGTCTGATCTGCTGTACCCTACTTTGGCTAGTACAGTTATTTTTCCCATAATTGAAAATCAAATTGCTGGAGGATCTCAATGGGTCAGACAATAGACAATAGGTGCAGGAGTAGGCCATTTAGCCCTTCGAGCCAGCACCGCCATTCAATGTGATCATGGCTGATCATCCCCAATTAGTACCCCTTTCCTGCCTTCTCCCCATATCCCCTGACTCAGTTATTTTTAAGAGCCCTATCTAGCTCTCTCTTGAAAGCATCCAGAGAACCTGCCTCCACCGCCCTCTGAGGCAGAGAATTCCACAGACTCACCACTCTCTGTGAGAAAAAGTGTTTCCTCGTCTCCGTTCTAAATGGCTTACTCCTTATTCTTAAACTGTGGCCCCTGGTTCTGGACTCTCCCAACATCGGGAACATGTTTCCTGCCTCTAGCGTGTCCAAGCCCTTAACAATCTTATATGTTTCAATGAGATCCCCTCTTATCCTTCTAAACTCCAGAGTGTACAAGCCCAGCTGCTCCATTCTCTCAGCATATGACAGTCCCGCCATCCCGGGAATTAACCTTGTAAACCTACGCTGCACTCCCTCAATAGCAAGAATGTCCTTCCTCAAATTAGGGGACCAAAACTGCACACAATACTCTAGGTGCGGTCTCACTAGGGCACTGTACAACTGCAGAAGGACCTCTTTGCTCCTATATTCGATTCCTCTTGTTATAAAGGCCAACATGCCATTCGCTTTCTTCACTGCCTGCTGTACCTGCATGCTTACTTTCATAGACTGATGTACAAGGACCCCCAGATCCCGTTGTACTTCCCCTTTTCCCAACTTGACGCCATTTAGATAGTAATCTGCCTCCCTGTTTTTGCTACCAAAGTGGATAACCTCACATTTATCCGCATTAAACTTCATCTGCCATGCATCTGCTCACTCCCCCTACCTGTCCAAGTCACCCTGCATTCTCATAGCATCCTCCTCACAGTTCACACTGCCACCCAGCTTTGTGTCATCTGCAAATTTGCTAATGTTACTTTGAATCCCTTCATCCAAATCATTGATGTATATTGTAAATAGCTGCGGTCCCAGCACCGAGCCTTGCGGTACCCCACTAGTCACTGCCTGCCATTCTGAAAGGGACCCGTTAATCCCTACTCTTTGTTTCCTGTCTGCCAACCACTTCTCTATCCATGTCAGCACTCTACCCCCAATACCATGTGTCCTAATTTTGCCCACTAATCTCCTATGTGGGACCTTATCAAATGCTTTCTGAAAGTCCAGATACACTACATCCACTGGCTCTCCCTTGTCCATTTTCCTAGTTACATCTTCAAAAAATTCCAGAAGATTAGTCAAGCATGATTTCACCTTCGTAAATCCATGCTGCCTCGGACCGATCCTGTTACTGCTATCCAAATGTGCGGCAATCTCATCTTTTATAATTGACTCCACCGATGTCAGGCTAACTGGTCTATAATTCCTGGTTTTCTCTCTCCCGCCTTTCTTAAAAAGTGGGATAACATTAGCTACCCTCCAATCCACAGGACCTGATCCTGAATCTATAGAACATTGGAAAATTATCACCAATGCATCTACGATTTCTAGAGCCACTTCCTTAAGTACCCTGGGATGCAGACCATCAGGCCCTGTGGATTTATCAGCCTTCAGTCCCATCAGTCTATCCAACACCATTTGCTGCCTAATGTGGATTTCCTTCAGTTCCTCTGTCACCCCAGATCCTCTGGCCACTACTATATCAGGAAGATTGTTTGTGTCCTCCTTAGTGAAGACAGATCCAAAGTACCTGTTCAACTCATCTGCCATTTCCTTGTTCCCCATAATAAATTCACCCTTTTCGGTCTTCAAGGGTCCAACTTTGGTCTTAACTAATTTATTTCTTCTTCACATACCTAAAGAAGCTTTTACTATCCTGCTTTATATTCTTGGCTAGCTTACCTTCGTACCTCATCTTTCTACCCATATTGTCTTTTTGGTTATCTTCTGTTGTTCTTTAAACATTACCCAATCCTCTTGCTTCCCGCTCATTTGCTACGTTGCACTTCTTCGCTTTAATTTTTATACCGTCCCTGACGTCCCTTGTCAGCCATGGTCGTCCCTTTCTCCCCTTGGAATCTTTCTTCTAGGAATGAACTGATCCTGCACCTTCTGTATTATTCCTAGAAACACCTGCCATTTTTGTTCCACTGTCATCCCTGCTAGTGTATCTTTCCAGTCAACTTTGGCCAGCTCCTCGCTCATGGCCCCATAGTCCCCTTTATTCAACTGCAACACTGACACCTCCGATCTACTCTTCTCCCTCTCCAATTGTAGATTAAACCTGACCATGTTATGGTCACTGCCTCCAAATGGTTCATTAACCTGTCCCATGCAGCATCTCTCTTCAGTGTCTATCTGTAATGGGGCATGGACAGACAATGTTTTGGGATAGCATCTTCAGTGTATTGTCTCCATTATCCCCAAGGGTGGTTTTGTGCTTTAGACATTGGATATACCATATTTCCCGGCAATGAAGCACCTGTGTCGAAGACGCACCCCCATTTTGAGTTGCTATATTTTGAAAAAAGGCTGGCGGAACAGGATCAAGGGTTTGGTTTAGTCAGTAGAAAGGAAGATTTGAAACTCCTTCAAGGAGGCAATCTGGACCGGGGAGCTTCCATCTTCGCCTGTCCCACAATGCGCTGCTCAGGTCTGAGGGACGGGGACTTCCTGGCTCAGGGAGATCACATAACGAAGAGATAGAGAGCCCGGGACGGATCAGCTAGCCTTCCGCCCTGTAGCTACCCGCCAACCACCACCTCCATCGATTGCCCCTGTGCTGAAGTACACCGTGGCTGGCTGGCGGGCCGGCCGGCAGAAGGCGCTGAGGTGGCGGCCGGTTCCGCTGTCCTGTCCCGGTGGCCGCTCACAGCCACCCGAGCTACTGAGTGAGTTGCTGGCATGATCCCTGACCCCCTCCTTCTCAACGCTCCTGCCCTCCTCGCAACTTTACTCCTGGCGGCCTAGCCAAGTTTACTACTTTGTGCAGCCCAGGCCGTGCTGACCCAGGCCAGACTCCCCACAAGCTGTGAAAGGAACTCTTCCCCACCCCCAGCTGTACTGAGGGATAGCCAAGTGACTGGGGGGACCTGTCCCCCCCATGTTTTGAGAGATGGGGGACAACCCATGTTTTGTGACCTGAGCGCTACAGCCAGTCCCAGGTCTGGCTGTAGCGCCCAGGTCGGCTCGCTTGCCCTAGGTCTGGCTGCAGTTCCCAGGTCGGCTGCGTGACCCGGGAATGGCTGCAGTTCCCTGGTTGCCTGCATGCCCCGGGAATGGCTGTAGCACCCAGGTCGGCTCGCTTGCCCCAAGTATGGCTGTGACACCCAGGTTGGCTGCGTGCGCTACGAATGGCTGCAGTTCCCAGGTCGGCTCGCTTGCCCCAGGTCTGGCTGTTGCGCCCAGGTCGGCTCGCTAGCCCCAGGTATGGCTGCAGTTCCCAGGTCGCCTGCGTGCCCTGAGACTGGCTGCAGTTCCCAGGTCGCGAAAACTAATTGAAAAAAAATACGCCTACGGGCCGGATCTGGGCCGTAGGTTGCCGACCCCTGTGTTAGGCCTCATTGTGTCCCCCCATGTTTTTAAAGCGATGTGGCCGAAATCTATCTTTCTTGGCTAACAATCTCACCTGCGGCCTCCAAGACGCAGGTAAGTTTTCGGGCCTTATTTTAGGGTAGAAAATAGCGTCTTCATTGCCGGGAAATACGGTAAATTTGAACATGCAATTATTGTGTTTCCTAGGTGCCCAAAGGAAGTGTTCCTTCATGTCACCACCATTATTAACCTATGCCTGAGGTACTTGACGTATGACCCCAATTACAATTATGACGATGATGACGATGACGATGATGCTGCAATGGAATCCGAAGGTGGAGATGATGATGATCAAGGTTACAGAAATGATAAAAATGTTCTCTACTCTTGCATTAAAGTGAGGTGGCATATCTAGCATTGAGTAAAATACGTTGGAATGTATTTGTATTGGTTTATTATTGTCACATGTACCGAGATGGAGAGGAAAAAAAATTCTTTGCCTATTATCGTAGGTACCCTAGACTGTTAGAGCGGGTGATGTCATTCTGCTGATCTTCATAGAAATGTGGCTAAGGGTGGTTAACTGGGCTAAAATGTCAGAATAAATGTATCCTCTGCTTGGAATGATGTTAGTATCTAATGCATTACTAAAGGGATCAGCATTCTGGCCTAAACTACTCATACTCTAGATTGATGGTATGGGTAAAGGGAGTGAATGCACTGTAGCTAACTTTTGATACAGCGATAAGTGGGTTTACAATTTTTGAGGAGGATATGAAGAGATGTAGGTAGGCTAGGTGAATGAACTATAAAGGTATCTGGGGTTCTCAGTACAGTAAAATTCCAATAATCCAGGGTCCGGTTCGAAAATCCATAAAAGGGCAGGAGCCCCAAGTCTAGTTTCAGTCAATAAAATACTGAATCAAGTACTTGAGCAACTAAACTTTATTTTGGATAACACAACACAAATTCCCATATACGATACCTAACCACCGCGGGTTCGAACCTTGTATCTGCTCGGCCAAGCCCTTCTAGCCTCGTGCAAGCAGACACTCCAAAAGGTCATGCAGTCCAAAGCGCTCTTCCAGAAGATCGACAAAGGCTGCCTTTTATAGGTCCCCAAACCTTGAGGGACGGAACTACATGGAGGTGGTCTCTGTACAGTCCAATAACACATATCGATTACAACAGTACATGATTGACAGTTCCCCAACCCAATAACATAGTAACTAATACATTGTATCTGGTAAGGCTTTAAGAAGGAAGCTAACATAGATGAATAATGCAACATGTGCCTTGGGATTCATCAACCCAAACAAGGCTTAACATTTCAACCAATCAACAACTAACAAAGTAAGGCTTCACATTATATACAATACTAGACTAAGTGGGACCCATTGGGTCCCATGTTCACACGGGAGGGCTGGTCCCCCAACGCAATATTCCACCTCTCCACCAATTCCAATATTGGTGGCCAGTGGGGGGGGGGGGGGGCTTTCTGGAGCGCTGGTATGGGTGTTGTTGGCTGCAGGGACTACTGGTCTCCAGAGGGCTAGTATGGACATTGTGGGCCAAAAGGGATTCTTGGGGTGGCAGCTCAGTCCCTCAAGCCTGATGTGCTGGCAGCTCACTCATGGCTGGTGGGCTGGCAGTTGACTCACGGCTATTCATTGAAATTCCATTTCAAGCAGAGTGCAAGGCCACCAAATTCAAATCCATTTGTGCAAATGGTTGTTTGGTTTTTTTTTTGGGTTGAAGTAAAAAGGCAGTGCAAATGGTTGTTTGGAGGGGGGGGGGTTGAAGTAAAAAGACAGTGCAAATGGTTGTTTGGGGGGTTGTTGGGTTGAAGTAAAAAGGCAGTGCAAATGGTTGTTTGGGGGGGGTTTGGTTGAAGTAAAAAGGCAGTGCAAATGGTTGTTTGGGGGAGTGGGTTGAAGTAAAAAGGCAGTGCAAATGGTTGGGGGGGGGGTTGGGTTGAAGTAAAAAGGCAGTGCAAATGGTTGTTTGGGGGGGGGGGAGTTTGGGTTGAAGTAAAAATGTCACCCAACCATTTGCATTGCCTTTTTACTTCAACCCAAAACCCCACCAAACAACCATTTGCACTGCCTTTTTACTTCAACCCCCAAAAAAACCAAACAACCATTTGCACTGCCTTTTTACTTCAACCAAAAAAATACACCTAACAACCATTTGCACTGCCTTTTTACTTCAACCCAACCCCCCCCCCAAACAACCATTTGCACTGCCTTTTTACTTCAACCCCCAAAAAAACCAAACAACCATTTGCACTGCCTTTTTACTTCAACCCCCAAAAAACCCAAACAGCCATTTGCACTGCCTTATTACTTCAACCCAAAAAAAAAACAAACAACCATTTGCACTGCCTTTTTACTTCAACCCAAAAAAAACCCAAACAACCATTTCCACTGCCTTTTTACTTCAACCCAAACCCCCCAAACAACCATTTGCACTGCCTTTTTACTTCAATCCAAAACCCCCCCAAACAACCATTTGCAGTGCCTTTTTACTTCAAACCAACCATATTTTCATTTTCAAACCACATTAAGGGCACTCACAGTTGAGTAGACATGTGTTCAGTGTTATTCAGAGCTCAGAGAGACGTGAACCTCTCGCTTCCTCCATCTTGCAGAGACTGAGTGAGGCACACCACTTCCGGGTTTTATAGACCCTCCCCCCTCCCACCAGCAGGGGCAGCGGAGAGAATGGCAACATTTTAAAAAACATGAATATATCTCTGATTTTTCATCGATGGGAAAAAATCCTCCAGTCCAGGCAGGCGGAGGGGGGCTCTGAGCGAGGTGGCCAAAAATGATGGTTGTAGGTGGCGGCGTTCTCTCGGAAATCACAGCACAGCGAGCCAAAAGTGGTCAAGATCAGACTTTTAGTAATATAGAGATAGAAAGATGTATACCTGGTTTGCATTGATCCAACTAGCTCTATGCATTTCACACTTCATTGTAGGACTTCTGCAGATGTCCCATTCTCTCTCTGCAGCACTTCTCTGGGCCACAGACATGCTGGCACCATTCAGCAGCTTGTCTCAGTTCTGTAGAGGCACATTTTACTTGACCAAAATGACCTAGCAGCACAAGCCCTTACTCAATTTTAAAGCCATGGCTGTTCCAATTTAACCAGGATTAACAAAACGGAAAAGCTGAAATTGACAGGAATAAACTCTGTTCCATTTCCCCGATCAGTTTTTTCAGCGACTGCCGGCGTCATATCAGTTTCGCCAAAAGATTTTTGGAACATTTCAAAATCCAGCGGAGACAAAAAAAATGTAGCGACACTTGAAAAAAACACCGCGCATCAATACGTCGTCACACCGCGAATTTTATGGTGACCTGATAGGTCAGTCAATGATGCTGGCAGTCGCCGAAAAAAATTGCTAAGTGGCACAGGCCCTTTGAACTCTGTTCACTGGAAAATTGATTACACTCTGTATAATGTCTTTTTTCAAATAAAGTAAAATAAGTGTGGTATGGTTTAGAAAATTTGCTGTTGCAGCACCAGCCGAAGGGTGTCGACTTATAGCTTATTACTGTAGATTAACATTTTGATGAATGTTTATAGAGTGATAGTGAGACTGCCTGGATTACTATACTATCTACACACGATCTTTCTATTTGAGGAAGGATATGGTTGTGTTGAAGCGAGTGTGGAAAAACTAAGTTGATTTCTGGGATGAAAGGATAGATAATTTGATGAAAAATTGAGCAGATTGGGCCTAGCTACATTTAGACTTCTGCAGAATGTGAAATTGTTGAAATGTTTTCAGGGGGATTGGCAGGGTGGATGTTGAGATTATTATTTTTAAAGGCGTTGTGTCAATTTATTACTAGTTTATTTAGTATTATTAACAGACATTTTAAACTACAATGGATTGAGGGATATAGGGAGAGAGTGTGAAAGCAGTGCAAAGGACAAAATGGGATCAGCCATGATCTTATTGAAGGGACTTTCAGGGGCAATTATTCTTTATGCTTGTAGGTTTGTAAATATTCAGGAACTTACTATTCAGGCCATGTTCAAATGTCAGACTTGGCTTGGTTGGTAGCGTCAAAAGATTGTGGGTCCAAATTGCTCTCAAATGATTTGTGCACAAAAATCCAGAAGACACCATAATGTCCAACCAAACTCGTCTCCAAACTCTTGGACCTAGGACTTGGCACCCTTGGTCCCTTTGTGGCTGGATCCTGAACTTCTTGACCCATAGACAACAATCAGTGAGGATAGGCGACAAAACATATTCCACAATAATTCTCAACATTGGTGACCCTTGCGTATACATTCTCAGCCTTTTATTATACGCCCTCCCCCCATACACTCGAAATCATGTGGCCAAATTCTGCTCCAACTTCATTTACAAGTTTGCAGATGACACCACTGTAGTGGGCTGGATCTCAAACAATGATGTGATTGAGTACAGGAAGGAGATAGAGAACATAACAACATGGTTTCAAAACAACAACCTCCCCATCAATGTCAGTAAAATTAAAGAGCTAGTTATCAACTTCAGGAAGCGGTGTAGAGTACAATAATGGTGCTACAGTAGAGATGGTTGAGAGGTTCAAGTTCCTAGGCATAAATATCACCAATCACCTGTCCTGGTCCAACCACATTGATATTAAATACATCAACGCCTCTACTTCATCAGAAGAAGAGGAAATGTAGCATGTCTTAAATGACTCCTACTGATTTCTACAGATGCACTATAGAGAGCATCCTATTGGGATGCATCACAACTTGGTTTAGCTTCTGCTCTGGGCCAAGACCACAAGAAATTGCAAAGTGTCGTTGACACACCCCAGTCTATCACACAAACCAATCCCCTCAACGACTCCGTCGCACTCCTTTAAGAAAGCATATTCTTAACATAATCAAGGACTACCCACAATGCCATTGATTCCTCTTCTCCGCTCTCTGTTGGGCAGAAGATTAAAAAGCTTGAAAATATATACTACCAGATTCAAAAACAGCTTCTTGCCTACTATCATCACACCATTAAAAGGACCCCTCATAAAAGAAGGATGTTAAATCTACCTCCTTGCAGCATTGCAGTTTTCTTTATCTGAACTTTCTCTGTAGCTGTAATACTATATTCTGTATGCTGTTACCTTTCTCTTTTTGCATTACCAGTTCTAATCAAGTGCATGATTTTATCTGCTTAGCATGCACAACTGTTTTCACTGTATCTCGGTATGCATGACAATAATATACAAATGCATTGCACTGACGTACAGATTATTTTAAATCAAACAGTAAGCTGCCCTCTTGTGGGTGAGAAAACTCCTGCCTTGACAGCATCTGTGGAATGAGAAGCAGTTCAAGGTCTTCAACCTTAAAACATTAACTGTTTTTATTTCCACAGATACTATATAGTGTTTCCAGCTGGAAACACATAGTGTTTCCAGCGTTTTCTTCTTTTACTGTGCTCCACAAAATTGAACTTCTAAAAATACATGGTAACTTGCTTTTGGATGCACCGAGTTTGTACATGGTTTTGTTTTTAAGGATGTGGTAGCTGGGTATCAAATGTAGCTTCATTATTTTAATGTGAACACATTTTTTTATTTCTAGAAAGTTGGCTTCTACTCAGACTCTTAATATGAGATTTGCATATTAATTAATAACAGTGGTGGTTTTTGGGTGTTCCGCACTGCATAGATCTGTCCTGTGTTTGTGCCATTTTGCAAAATGATTTAACCAGCAGTGAATTGATATTTGACCAGCCATGAAAATCCACACTGAATTTCTCTCTCTCTAGTTCTCATTGATCAAATATCTGTTGTGATTTTTTTAAATGTTCATGGTCATGTAGAATAATTTGTTGCACCCTCATCCACAACTGTTTTTAGGAAGTGATGATGAATACAGTGATGATGACGATATGAGCTGGAAGGTGCGTCGTGCTGCTGCCAAATGTTTGGATGGTGTGGTTAGCACTCGTCATGAAATGCTACCAGAATTTTACAAAGCTATATCTCCGGCGCTGATTGCCAGATTCAAGGAGCGCGAGGAAAATGTTAAAGCAGATGTGTTCCATGCCTATCTCTCACTGCTGAAACAGACCAGGCCTGCTCAGAGCTGGCATCTTGACCCAGATGCAATGGAGCAGGAAGAGACACCGTTGGTCATGCTTCAAAATCAAGTAAGTTTAAAGATGGGCTTTACTTTAATAGGTTAGTACTTTTTTTCTTGTGTGGCTTCATCTTAAATACTGTTATTTGTCTATATTCAGATGATGTTTCTTCCAATTTAGAAAATAAAGTGCAGATTTTTTTAAAAATGTTTTCTGATTATCACTGCTTATCAGGCTTTTCTATTTTCAGAATTCCTTGTGTAGTTTCTTTGTATTTATTATTTCATCCAATTTGAGCCTTGAATTAATTGCACCTGCATTTTTTTTCTCCAAGCTGTTGAGTCCATGGGATTGACAGTCTTGGTGCTTTAAATTATATGTGTCGTCTGCACGTGCTTCATACAAGAAATGTTTCTCTTCATTTGGATTATGTATTAAAGTAAATTGTATAGATTACATATGATTTTTTTAATGTGACCTGTTAGTGATTTGAAAATGGAATATTCCCTCATCTTAAATGTCTTCCATTTTGCTTATGTAGGAAGACTTGGGACTTTTTTGAAATTCTATATATTTTTAAATTGAAGTACGGTATCTTGTTGAACATTTGATTAGATGATTTTTTATTGTGTTCCCTCTTCATTTGTGAAGCATTTAAGGAAAAATAATTCTGATCCTGCTTAACTTTTCTTCTTTTGCAGGTTCCCAACATTGTAAAAGCTTTACATAGGCAGATGAAAGAGAAGAGTGTGAAGACCCGCCAGTGCTGTTTTCACATGCTAACCGAGCTAGTCAATGTGTTACCTGGTGCTTTGACTCAGCATATACCAGTTCTTGTTTCTGGTAAAGTGTTTGTCAAGTTATTTTCTAAGATGTTTGTAAATTATTGCACTCTAAAAATTAGCTCAAAGGTATAAAGCAGAGTTTTGAAAATATATACCCCAACATATGAAGTTGGAATGCAAGAGTCATAAGATCCAATTGGTACCCTCGTGAGTTGATGCTGTTGTAAACAAGTGCTGATTTCTATGTTTGAACTCCATCTTGCAGTGTTCTTCTGTGATTTCTCTTCAATCTAATTGACTGAGTTTTTGGTCATCTGTGCTAATGGGCAATTTTGCATGGAAATTGCTGTTAACTGGGTCAGTTTCAGCAGACAAGGTCCTGACTTTAATCCCCAGGAAGGTGGAGATTGTGAGGTTGTGAGACCTTGGTCGAGACAAGCGCTGAGCCAAGGACATCAACAGCCTTGTTAACAAAAGTCCCACCCAGGAAATCAGCCTTACGGATCATAGCCCGTGAAACATCTAAAAAAAATTGATTATAAAATATCTGAATAATAGAACATTTAAAACTCTTAATTTTTTTCTAAATATTTAGATTAAAAATATAAATGTATTATAGCGCAAAAGAAATGAAATGGCATAGCATTACCTCCTCGTTTTCAGATTATAATTGTTCATTTAAGTGAATATAGATTCCGATCCTATGTTGCGTCTGGTTGGTATATGATCACTGTTCTGACTGCAGTTGGTCCTTATGTGGAATCCAATAATAGAGTGAAGTACCAGATGCTAAATGAAGGTGGCTCCCATCAAACCATTGGTCACACCAAGTAGAATTTTGTTTTTATTTTCTTAAATGTTCTGAGTATGTCCTGTGGAGCATTTGAAGGCATTTCAGAGCAGCAAATGTGTATGAATTGTTTTGACAGTAATCATTCAGAAAATGCAGAAGTGGCATTTGTGTCATCTACTTTTACTCATTTTTGTATTAATTTTATTGCTATTCACAATATACTTCAATTTATCTTTTATACTTTATACCAGAACCTGACATTACAATATTAGTGTGGAGCATGTTGTGAATTTTGCCTGAAAAGAAAAGTTAATATGAAAAAATCATTAGGACATAGTCAACAAAAGAAAGAAAAAATTGAAATGGCTATTTTTTTCATCTGTGGAAATTAAACAAACAAAAAATGGAATGAAGGAAGAAAAAGATTTTATGAAAGGGGGAAGGAATTGCTTCCTAAAATACAGATAGTTTTAAAGTAAGAAGCCATTTGTAATACAGCTGAGATGAGAATTTTAAAAATATTTATTAATGAATGTCCCACCACCAAATATTATCTCTGTTTATTGCATGTTAGTGACACATCCAAATCAGTGTAGTAGGTTTACAAATTGTTCTAAATGTAGGTTTAGCTTCAGCAAATATTAATATTTCTATTGAATACAATTTGTGACATTTTGATAATTTGGAAAGGAACAGCAGATTTGTTAGTGCAGGATTGACAACTGAGGAATAAACATGCTAACTCCAAAAATAACAAATCCCTAGTATGATGACTGCTTTACTTCTGAGGAAATGCACTAGGATATTTGCATGAGATGCATTAATATTGTTTATAATTTTTTTTGTTTACCCTTGTGTCTAATGGTAACTTTTTCTTATGTTTTTCAGGTATAATCTTTTCCTTGAATGATAAATCTAGCTCATCTAACCTGAAGATTGACGCGCTCTCGTGTTTGTATGTTATCCTTTGTAATCACTCACCTCCAGTCTTCCACCCTCATGTAGATGTCTTGGTTCCACCAGTTGTGGCTTGTGTGGGTGATCCTTTCTACAAGATCACTTCAGAAGCTCTTCTTGTAACTCAACAACTTGTAAAAGTAATAAGGCCTGTTGATCATCACTACTCATTTGATGCTGCTCCATATATTACTGACTTATTTACTTGTACAGTCAAGCGATTAAAAGCTGCTGACATTGATCAAGAGGTGAAGGAGAGAGCTATTTCCTGTATGGGACAGATAATATGTAATCTTGGTGACCATTTAGGCAGTGATTTACCTAGTACACTGCAGATTTTCTTGGAGAGGTTGAAGAATGAAATTACTAGATTGACCACAGTAAAAGCCTTGACATTAATTGCTGGATCTTCTCTCAAGATTGACCTGAGACCAGTACTGGGTGAAGGTTTGCCAATTTTAGCTTCGTTCCTGAGGAAGAACCAGCGGGCATTGAAGCTGAGTACTCTTTCTGCTTTGGACATCTTAATCAAGAACTATAGTGACAGCCTGACACCTGCCATGATTGAAGCAGTCTTAGTGGAACTTCCGCCACTTATTAGTGAAAGTGACATGCATGTGTCACAGATGGCTATAAGCTTTCTTACCACCTTGGCCAAGGTGCATCCATCTTCTCTTTCAAAAGTCAGTGGTTCTATTCTTACAGAACTTATTGGGCTTGTTCGTTCTCCACTACTTCAAGGAGGAGCTCTCAGTGCAATGTTGTATTTCTTCCAAGCTCTTGTTGGGACTGGAACTGCAAATTTAGGCTATATGGAGTTGTTACGAATGCTTACTGGTCCGGTTTATTCTCAAAGCAATGCGTTGACTCACAAGCAGTCTTATTACTCAATTGCAAAATGCGTAGCAGCACTAACTCGAGCCTGCCCCAAAGAAGGACCAGCAGTGGTTGGGCAGTTTATCCAGGATGTAAAGAATTCTAGATCCACTGATTCTATCCGACTCTTGGCTTTATTGTCTCTGGGAGAGGTCGGTCATCATATTGACTTGAGTGGACAAACTGAGCTTAAGTCTGTAATTTTAGAAGCTTTCTCTTCCTCAAGTGAGGAGGTGAAATCTGCAGCATCCTATGCTCTTGGAAGCATTAGTGTGGGAAACCTTCCTGAGTATCTACCTTTTGTTCTGCAAGAAATAACCAGTCAACCCAAAAGGCAGTACCTGCTTCTGCATTCTCTCAAAGAGATTATTAGTTCCTCTTCAGTTGGAGGTCTCAAACCATATGTAGAAAATATTTGGAATTTGCTGCTGAAACACTGTGAATGTGCAGAAGAAGGAACTCGAAATGTTGTTGCAGAATGTTTGGGCAAGCTTACTTTAATAGATCCAGAGACATTGTTACCACGGCTTAAAGGGTACTTGGACTCGGGTGAGTTATTTATTCAGAAAAATGTATTTTGAGTGAGCTTGGACCTTATAATGAAGGGGTGGGGTGGGGTGGGGAGGAAGGTAGATGTTGTAATTATTTTTGCTAAGTAGCAACTTCGAGATAAAAAAAAGAAATTGGAAAAAAAAGACAACGCATGCTCTTCAGTCTTGTATAACAAGTAACCAGCCATTGCTACAGTGATATTAAGTAGATAATCAATAATTACACCTTTGTATAATGTATGTGATAAAATGGGAAACAGTAAGAGCTGTATCTGAAAAGAGCATAAAGTTAAAAAGGGAGAAAAAACAAATTGAACAAAAAGAGGGTTTGGTAGATTATGAATGCTGCTTTGTCATTTTTCAATCTGTGGCATAAGTTCATGTTCTCACCCCTGACTTTTCACAGCAATGGTCTGAGGCAGAGGCACGTTGTTGCATTGGCACAGATATATCCATGTCAATGTCATCACTGAGATGACCACTTTTCATTTCCATAATATTGTCCTATGTTCCCATCAAATGCTGAAACCATCTTTTGTGTCTGCAGCTAGAACTAATTGTCCCCAACTTTCTTGGCTGGGATCCCAATTCCCCTTCATCCTGCAGCTGTTGGCTGAATGCATGCAACCCTATTCGCCCTTTAATCCTTTGCATGGCTTGCTCTTCTACATCCCACATAAGGGGGCAATTTGTCCATTAAATCTGTAGCATTCCCATCAGTCCCATCCTGTTTCACAGTAATGTATGCTTTCTTAACATGATTGTCAACTATTCCTGAATCATCTGCCGTCCACCTACTTTAAGTGGTAATTTACAGTAGCTAATTAACCTTCCTTCATGTCTTTAGAAACTGAAGCACCTGGAGAAAACCCATGTAGGTACATATAAACTATGTACCATTGATATTTCCCCCCCCAGCACCCTGGTTCCAGAACCTTGCCTGGTTATCTGGTCCAACAGGCGTCATGGCCTCAGAGAGGAGTCGAATGGTGCTGGATCAGCCGCTTAGGCTGCTGGGAGGCCGAGATACCGCTCCGTAACGTTGGCCTCTGAAGTCAACTATGGGAATGGATCCGCCGGCTCCAGCGTTCGAGAACTCTGGCCGCAGGGGAAAAATTTGGCCCGCTAATCTGCAGTCAGGCCACGGCAGTCCCAATGGAGTTGAGATCAGCAGCCTCGCCCGGCACCACATTTTCGGGGGACTTTCAGGGAGATTGCAAGTGTGTTCTTGTCCTGATTAAAGGAGGCGCCGGACCACCAGTTGCCAGAAAATACGATACAATAGAACTTTATTTATCCCAGAAGGGAAATTGATTTGCCAACAGTCATAAAACACTTGAAACATTAAATTAATGTGACGAGTGGAGTGCAGATCAATAGACAATATGTGCAGGAGTAGGCCATGTGGCCCTTCGAGCCAGCACCACCATTCAATGTGATCATGGCTGATCATCCACAATCAGTACCCTGTTCCTGCCTTCTCCCCATATCCCCTGACTCTGCTATCTTTAAGAGCTCTATCTAACTTTCTTGAAAGCATACAGAGAACCACCTTCGGAGGCAGAGAATTCCACAGACTCACAACTCTGTGTGAAAAAGCTTTTCCTCGTCTCTGTTCTAAATGGCTTACCCCTTATTCTTAAACTGTGGCCCCTGGTTCTGGACTCCCCCAACATCGGGAGCATGTTTCCTGCCTCTAGCGTGTCCAAACCCTTAATAAGCTTATATGTCACTTGTCTTGTATGTTATATGTCATGTTAATAATCTTGTATGTCATTGTCACTTGCCCATGAACAGTAACACCCTTTGGGTCCAAATTAAGCTTCTTTTAAAACTATTAATTCAGCCCTGCATAATTTTGAACCCCACTATCCTTAAAACAACTTTCAGCTTTAAAAGTATTTGAAATACCATGTCTACAAGTGCAAGTCACTGTGTATCCTGCAGTGAGGGTATTCTGTCTACCCAGAGTCATTATCACTAAGGCACAAGTCAGGACTGCGATACAATACTCTTAATTTGTCTGGATGACTGTAGCTCCAACAGCACTAAAGAACCTTGATACCATGTACAACAAAGCAGCCTATTGGTTTTACTACCAACCTTAGCTTCTCACCGCCACTGAATGGCATGTGGTGGCTACATGTGTAAACCCTGTAAGACCTTCTGAGCAGCATCATGTGAAGTCCCATCAGCTGAGGTGCAGCAGTTCAGTAAACAGGATCACAGTTGACTCCTCAAGGGCAATTAAGCTTCTCAAACACAATTAGCCTTGCTAACATCACCCAGATTTTGAAAAATAAGTAAACAATCATCCACCTCTGATTCTGGTCACTGGAACATCCTTGGATTTAGCTGCTCCATTATTGGGAGCTGTGCATTTAGCTGCCAAACCTTCAAACTCCGGGATTCCATCAATATGTCTCCACCATTCTGGCCTTAGACAATAGGTGCATAAGTAGGCCATTCGGCCCTTCGAGCCAGCACCGCCATTCAATGTGATCATGGCTGATCATCCCCAATCAGTACCCCGTTCCTGCCTTTTCCCCATATCCCCTGACTCCACTATTTTTTAAGAGCCCTATCTAGCTCTCTCTTGAAAGCATCCAGAGAACCTGCCTCCACTGCCCTCTGAGGCAGAGAATTCCACAGACTCACCACTCTCTGTGAGAAAAAGTGTTTCCTCGCCTCGCCTTCTCGCCTCGTCCCCCACCTACCCTACTCATCCGGTAGCCAGTAAAATTCACTTTATGGATTCTTAATTCACTGAATATAATCATTGTTTACTAGTGCAATTTTAAATATTTTTGGGGAGGCAACAAAAAATAAGTGATCCAAATAGAAACGAGAAAACAACAGTAAACAGCATTTGGTTAAGCATTCATGATGTGCTTTGATCTCACAACTCTCATATAGGGTCTTCCTATGCTCGAAGCTCTGTCGTTACAGCTGTGAAGTTTACTATTTCTGATCACCCGCAGCCAATAGATCCTCTGTTGAAGAACTGCATTGGTAAACTTCATTTTTGATTTTCTTTTGCTGTGTATTTTCTGCAATGCATCAATACAACTAATTTTTTTAAGATTTCTGTATTTGTTTCACTTTAGAATAGTACCAAAGTTGGTCACTGGGGATATGAGTGTTTAATGGCTGCAAAGTCCCACTATTAAGTCTGTATGGATGCAGCATCAACTGGAAAAGCAGCTCTCCTGGGTTTTCTAAAGGCCTGTCTGGTTTATCTAAATCAGATGACAGCTGCATTGAGTGATGTTGGTTGGCAGCAATCAAGGTGCTGTATTAGATATCAGTGCCATAGTTTAGTTTAGAGATACAGCGTGGATAAGGCCCTTTGGCCCACCAAGTCTGCCCCAACCAGCATGAATGAATAGGGGAAATGTAAGTTATGGTTCATCCTGCAGATCTCAGTTGGTTAATGGTTATTAGTTAATACACAGAAAAACACTAGGTTTGAAGATCTCAGCGGGCCAAGCAGCATCTATGGAGCCTTTTTTATGCTCAAATTTTCTGCATCTGCAATTTTTTGTGCCTCCATTTATTAGCTAATATTTGACTACAGGTGAGGTCTTGGCACTAGTCTCCTCACTGTCTAGTAATAGATACAAAGGATGACTTGGGAGAGATACCAGGAGTAGGTGTAGGTACCCGTGGCTATTTCAAGTTGGGGTTTATTGTTGCATGGCGCATTCGTGATTTTACAATGTTAAAATAAGGATTCCCAGATAATACACTTTTTTTTGTTCAAATTGCACTTTCAGGCGATTTCCTAAAAACATTGGAGGATCCGGATCTCAATGTTAGAAGAGTAGCTTTAGTTACTTTCAATTCAGCTGCACATAATAAACCATCACTAATCAGGGACCTCTTGGATACCATTCTTCCTCACCTATACAATGAAACAAAAGTTCGGAAGGAATTAATAAGAGAGGTTTGTAGATAAAATGCTTCAATTTTAAATGACCGTGCAATGGATTTATAAAATCTGCACTTCTGGGCTTGGGTCCAATTATCGTGTTTCTGTCATTTGATAGGTGGAAATGGGACCATTCAAGCACACTGTGGACGATGGTCTAGATATCAGGAAAGCAGCTTTTGAATGCATGTACACACTTCTGGATAGCTGTCTTGACAGATTAGACATTTTTGAATTCCTCAACCATGTTGAAGATGGGCTCAAAGACCATTATGATATCAAGGTAATAACTTTAATCTCAATTATGTTATCTAATAATGATTAGCAACTGTTCAAAAGAAAAAATCACTGGCTTTTTTACTTTGGAGCTATCGCCAGTGTTAAACATTTATTTCAACCTTTGAAAATGTTTCTTGACATGTAGTTTCCAACAGATATTGAAGAATAGAGATCAGGTGTCTAACTCTACCTATTTTGCTTTACATCCTTGATGCAGGGACACTTAAAATACATTCAAATTAGGTCTAATTAGAGGTCAAGTGTGAGATTCATTATCATGGCCAAATATTAATGCTTCAGTAATGGCCATTTTAAAAATACCAGGATTTATACTTGTGTACAATTTCTATCTATTTTTAACCAAACGGCATGTTGAAGGCTTGTTAATCAAATAAATGTAAGTTGAACACTGTATCAACGTAGCTTTTTTTAAACCTTACAGATGCTGACTTTCTTGATGTTAGTGCGATTGTCAACTCTTTGTCCAAGTGCAGTTCTGCAGAGGTTGGACAGACTGGTAGAACCTTTACGTGCTACATGTACAACAAAGGTAGGCTGGTAGTACAAACATTTACTCTGATAGGAACATTATTTGAGTTTTTCTGTACATGAATGTATTAGTATTCTTGCACAGTTTTGTAACGGGTATTAGTCAATTGCATTGACCTAAAATGCTTTGATAATGCTTAAAATAAACATTGTTTTGAGCTAATGACTTTTGATCACTGCTCTACAGCGAAACGTCCAGTGACTTAAATATTCTTCCGAGAAACTCATTCGTTAACATGGAATAAAATGTTTTTTTCTGGCCTTCAGTGGAAAGATTCTTTAGTACATAATTGGTGTTTGTCTTTAAAAATTTCCAGTCATTTTGTACTAAGAATATGACTTAGAATATTATCCGTTCATAGGCTTTTGAAAACTGACTGGATTAGAAGTTAGTGCCAGAAAGTTAATATTTTTTATTTTTTAATGAAATGCAGGTAGGGCTTTAATTTCAAAAAGAGACAGACTGGACAATCATTTCTTAAAACTTTAAAAGCTTCCAGTCAAAGTTTAAACCTGAACAAGTAATTATTAGACTTTTAACGCATGCTCTTCAGCAAAATGCACATTGACACTCTTTCTACAAATAGAATCAAGAATGCTTCATCTATAACCTATAGAAATGTTGCCAGTTTATTACTTGTTTTTCTCCCTCTTCCTATCATTCCTCCTCTCCAACCCACACATTAATTTGTCATCTTATATTTTATAATAGAAGTACCACTGGCATTTCAGAAACATTGTAAAACAGTTACATTTTGAAAATAATTATATGTATACCACTTTATGATGCCACAAAACATCTTTCAGCCAATTAAGTAATTTAAAATTATTATAAATTGGTGAATGTAGCTGTCCATTTATGCAAAAGAAACAATATGATAACCAATAATTGTTTTAGTTGTGTTGATTGGAGGAAACTATTGGTCAAATACCTAAGAGTAAATCATTAGCTTACCTCAATTTAATATTCTATCCAAATAACAACACCTTTGATAGCTACAGTCTCTCAGTTCTGTATGGGCTATGTCTCACCAGGTTTTTTGTGCTCAAGTCTGAAGGGTATTTATTTGAATGAGCTCGGTCTGAATAATATTGTACTACAGTTAACTTTTTGACTTTTAAAACTGATTCTCCCGAGAAGGTTCAAAAGACTTAACTGCAATGATTTGTTCTATTAGGTAAAAGCAAATTCGGTGAAACAAGAGTTTGAGAAGCAAGATGAACTGAAACGCTCAGCAATGAGGGCAGTTGCAGCATTATTGACCATTCCAGAAGCAGAGAAAAGTCCACTCATGAGTGAGTTTCAATCTCAAATAAGCTCCAATCCTGAATTAGCAGCTATCTTCGAGAGCATTCAGAAGGACTCTTCTTCCACTAGTTTGGAGTCGATGGACACTACCTAAATATTTTCTTCCAAAGAAGGAAACTTTAATTTTATTGTTGTAATGCACTGGAATCTCAGTCAGTACACAAGCAAAAAAAAAGTCTGTACTTTGAGCTTTAAGCTTATGAATTTATTTTTAGTTTCATGGAAATTCTAGTTTTTGTTTATTGTTGCTTTTTTAGTGTTTAACCCAGAAAGACCTTGTAGTTAAAAGTGGAAAGACATGTAAATTACACAGGATACTTCGTTGTCATACCACATCCAATTCAGCAGTATTTTAAAAGGTAAAACAATTGTAGAAGTAGATTGTGTAAGGTATGCAATAAATATACTAATGTGCTAAATGAATGAACTTGAAATATAAATGTTGAACTTTATCCTGGAAGATTTTCTTTAAGGAAACTTCATGCCATTCACCTTATTGTTTGACATATTTTGTAAGGAAAAAAGAAAAAACATCTGTTTATCTCCACTGTTTTTTTCAGCTTGCTTAACAATAGTTAAATAACTGCATTGTGAGATTTGTTATATTAAAATGGTTGACAGTTCTTAAATCATAGACTGTACTTCCAATTCTTGGAATAACACTTATTATTACCATGGATGTATCAATACGCCATGAGACATTCCAAATTGTACTGTAAAATCTCTTGTTCAGAATACATGACGTGAATTCAAAAAATGTTATTCTGTGCACCAGTAAGCCTTGATATTTTTGTTTTCTTTGATTTTATATATTTAAAAATCCGTTTTCGAGAAGTAGAATAAATCTGCATGGAAATTCTATATTGGGTCCAGCTCAAACTAATAGAAAGGCCGAGCCAAGAAGTCTGTTTAGTCTGATCACAACATTGGGATAAATATTTCATTTTGTATGTTAACTTAGAAATTCCTGAAAGAAATTTTGCTAAACAAAAACTTGCATCTCAGAACAATGAAGTCACTTGTCAGTTTATTTTGAAATGGACTGAGTTCCTTTATTTTGATCCATGTTGTTCAGGCACCTTGTAATATATCAGTTTACCTTGGTTATTTCTGTAAGCTACAATGAATGGATAAAGTGAAAATGCTACGCTTAACTTGATCGGGTAACAACTTGAATATGAAGTTGTTTTTTGTGTGTAAGAAAACCTCCCACGTAGGTTTTTAAAGGATTAAAAGAATTGACCAG
This sequence comes from Malacoraja senta, assembly GCA_038087875.1. Taxonomy (NCBI): domain Eukaryota; kingdom Metazoa; phylum Chordata; class Chondrichthyes; order Rajiformes; family Rajidae; genus Malacoraja; species Malacoraja senta. The sequence continues at coordinate 54,242,284 of CM075979.1, read as the reverse complement.
GAATATAGGTGAGGAAGAAGACAATGGGCTGGAATTTAAGAAAGACGACTAGATGACATCTGAGAAGCTGCTGGTTTTGGATGGTACTGATAAGGTTGAAACGGATGTACTATCTGTGTGCTTGTTCCTTTGTGGGTGTGGTACAATCGTGGGGTATAAAGGAAGGCACACTGCTCTTATTTCGACTTTAGATACTCAAATTCTAAGAATGTTGCATTTCCCTCGGTGATATCATTTGTTACACCTTCTGTACATAATTTATCTATGTTTAGAGATTACATTTTTATTGCAGATTTCCTCCAATGTTACTGTTCCATTGTTTCCATTGCAGTGTTAATGTTGAGTGGTAGGGCTCTCTGTAAAATGCTTGATTAAGAAATTTAAATTAAATAGCCATATTCTATAAGCTAATGGCCAACTTGAATATTTGAGTTCTGTTTTGCTATCAAATGGACTTTTTGTTTGCTTTAAATAGTTACGACATCTTATTTCAATAATGGCAAAATATTTTTTGTCTAACTATTCATTAGCAGCAAAGCTATTTGTGTTTTTTCCTTCATGGATAGATGTTATATAACATCTGATTCTCAAAGTTGTGATTATTAAATTCAACATCGAAAGTAAATTTCAGTGCATCTGGGATCTTAATCCATAATTACAGTTCCTACTTTGGGTTACATTATATTTATACCATTTGAAGGTTAGTGTGTGGATTCATTCATTTATCTCTGCACTGTAGATTGAAATTTCATGTTTGCTCATGCGTACAATTTGTAACCTTTGCCCAGATTTTGGTACTTTACACTTTTTATAGCAAATGTTTGAAATATTATTTAATGCATTTGTGGTGATCAATAATGTTTAGGTGGGGAGGAGGGTAAACAGATAGTATTGGTTTGCTGTAACCTGCTATGTACACATCAGAGGTTAATGGCCTGTAAAGTAACAGTTATATTCTGTAGTACCACTCTTTAATGCCAGTGATTGTCATTAATTTATTTGGTTTATTTGCTTGAATTTTTTATCCTCAGACTTGTAATTCTTTAGGGTGGTTATACATTTAGTATATAAGAATTCATACATTTTATTAGGTGCTATAACATTTGACTAAATATCTTTGGTTCAATGTTTTTGTTTGCTTAAAGGCCAACAGCATTTAAAATGACCAAGAAACACAATTTTACTGACAAAAATGAAATAAACAATTGACTGTTTTGGTTGTAGTCATGGCCAATGCATGTTTTCTTTCCAAAATATCTAATGTTTGGAAAGATTGAATAGTTGTTTTAAGATCTCTATCCAGTTATAACAAAGTAATTTCCTAACATAAAAGGTAGACAAAAATGCTGGAGAAACTCAGCGGGTGAGGCAGCATCTGTGGAGCGAAGGAATAGGTGACGTTTCGGGTCGAGACCCTTCTTCAGCATTTTTGTCTACCTTAGATTTTTCCAGCATCTGCAGTTCCTTTCTAACATAGAAGTGTACATATTTAAATAACAAAACAAAATGCATACAATGAAAAAAGGAACTTGAATTTCTCAATCCTTGTCACATCTTCACAACATGCCAAGATGCTGTACAAACAAAGACTTAATCAGAGTAAATGTTTTCAGTGTTTGCCCAGTTATGTGGACAACTTCCCTTTAAAGTAACTTGTTGATTTGTTCATAGAAATTGTTGATCAGGGTACAGAACTTTCCCCTCCCATTAGATTTAATTTATTTTCTTTCTGAAAATGACGAGGTATTGCATCAATCAGCCAGTGTTCATTTACAACTCAAAGCATCGATGGCCTGACCAGACTCTGCACTACCCACCGGTGGCATATCATGGCTTCTTCTGCATTGCCTCTCAAATCTTTGACATTTCTCATTTAGAACAAGAGCAACGGTAAAGTTGCTGCCAGAGACCCGGGTTCGATCTTGACTACTGTTGCGGTCTGTACGGAGTTTGTGGCAAAGATTTAAAGACCGCATGGATGAACTTGAAAAATCGTTCATCCCTGTCTGGCGAAAAAATACATTGCCCTCCGTAATGTTTGGGACGAAGACCTATCATTTCTTTATTTGCCTCTGCTCCACTATTTGAGATTTGTAACAGAAAAAATCATATGTGGTTAAAGTGCACATTGTCAGATTTTAATAAAGGCCATTTTTATACATTTTGGTTTCACCATGTAGAAATTACAGCAGTGTTTATACATAGTCCCCCGATTTCAGGGCACTGTAATGTTTGGGACACATGGCTTCACAGGTGTTTGTAATTGCTCAGGTACGTAATAATTGCCTCCTTAATGCAGGTATAAGAGAGCTCTCAGCATCTAGTCTTTCCTCCAGTCTTTCCATCACCATTGGAAACTTTTAGTGCTGTTTATCAACATGATGACCAAAGTTGTGCCAATGAAAGCCAATATGAGACTGAGAAACAAGAATAAAACTGTTAGAGAAATCAGCCAAACCTTAGGCTTACCAAAATCAACTGTTTGGAACATCATTAAGAAGAAAGAGCACTGGTGAGCTTACTAATCGCAAAGGGACTGGCAAGCCAAGGAAGACCTCCACAGCTGATGACAGAAGAATTCTCTCTATAATAAAGGAAAAAACCCAAACACCTTCCCGACAGATCAGAAACACTCTTCGGGAGTCAGGTATGGATTTGTCAATGACCACTGTCCGCAGAAGACTTCATGAACAAAAATACAGAGGCTACACTATAAGATGCAAACCACTGGTTAGCCGCAAAAATATGATGGCCGGGTTACAGTTTGCCAAGAAGTACTTAAAAGAGCAACCACAGTTCTGGAAAAAGGTCTTGTGGACAGATGAAATGAAGATTAACTTATATCAGAGTGATACATAGAAAATAGGCGCAGGAGTAGGCCATTCGGCCCTTCGAGCCTGCACCGCCATTCAATATGATCATGGCTGATCATCCAACTCAGTATCCCGTACCTGCCTTCTCTCCATACCCCCTGATCCCTTTAGCCACAAGGGCCACATCTAACTCCCTCTTAAATATAGCCAATGAACTGGCCTCAACTACCCTCTGTGGCAGAGAGTTCCAGAGATTCACCACTCTCTGTGTGAAAAAGTTTTTTCTCGTCTCGGTCTTAAAGGATTTTCCCCTTATCCTTAAGCTGTGACCCCTTGTCCTGGACTTCCCCAACATCGGGAACAATCTTCCTGCATCTAGCCTGTCCAACCCCATAAGAATTTTGTACGTTTCTATAAGATCCCCTCTCAATCTCCTAAATTCTAGCGAGTATAAGCCAAGTCTATCCAGTCTTTCTTCATATGAAAGTCCTGACATCCCAGGAATCAGTCTGGTGAACCTTCTCTGCACTCCCTCTATGGCTATAATGTCCTTCCTCTGATTTGGAGACCAAAACTGTACGCAATACTCCAGGTGTGGTCTCACCAGGACCCTGTACAACTGCAGTAGAACCTCCCTGCTCCTATACTCAAATCCTTTTGCTATGAAAGCTAACATACCATTCGCTTTCTTCACTGCCTGCTGCACCTGCATGCCTACTTTCAATGACTGGTGTACCATGACACCCAGGTCTCGCTGCATCTCTCCATTTCCTAATCGGCCACCATTTAGATAATAGTCTGCTTTCCTGTTTTTGCCACCAAAATGGATAACCTCACATTTTTTCCACATTATACTGCATCTGCCAAACATTTGCCCACTCACCCAGCCTATCCAAGTCACCTTGCAGTCTCCTAGCATCCTCCTCACAGCTAACACTGCCCCCCAGCTTAGTGTCATCCGCAAACTTGGAGATGTTGCCTTCAATTCCCTCATCCAGATCATTAATATAAATTGTAAATAGCTGGGGTCCCAGCACTGAGCCTTGCGGTACCCCACTAGTCACTGCCTGCCATTGTGAAAAGGCCCCTTTTACTCCTACTCTTTGCTTCCTGTTTGCCAGCCAATTCTCTATCCACATCAATACTGAACCCCCAATACCGTGTGCTTTAAGTTTGTATACTAATGTCTTATGTGGTACCTTGTCGAAAGCCTTCTGAAAGTCCAGATACAACACATCCACTGGTTCTCCCCTATCCACTCTACTAGTTACATCCTCGAAAAATTCTATAAGATTCGTCAGACATGATTTACCTTTCGTAAATCCATGCTGACTTTGTCCAATGATTTCACCACTTTCCAAATGTGCTGCTATCCCATCTTTAATAACTGACTCTAGCAGTTTCCCCACTACCGATGTTAGACTAACTGGTCTGTAATTCCTCGTTTTCTCTCCCTCCCTTCTTAAAAAGTGGGGTTACGTTTGCTACCCTCCAATCCTCAGGAACTACTCCAGAATCTAAAGAGTTTTGAAAAATTATCACTAATGCATCCACTATTTCTGGAGCTACATCCTTAAGTACTCTGGGATGCAACCTATCTGGCCCTGGTGATTTATCGGCCTTTAATCCATTCAATTTACCCAACACCACTTCCCGACTAACCTGGATTTCACTCAGTTCCTCCATCTCCTTTGACCCGCGGCCCCCTGCTATTTCCAGCAGATTATTTATGTCTTCCTTAGTGAAGACGGAACCAAAGTAGTTATTCAATTGGTCCGCCATATCCTTGTTCCCCATGATCAATTCACCTGTTTCTGACTGCAAGGGACCTACATTTGTTTTAACTAATCTCTTTCTCTTCACATATCTATAAAAACGTTTGCAGTCAGTTTTTATGTTCCATGCCAGTTTTCTTTCATAATCGATTTTCCCTTTCCTAATTAAGCCCTTTGTCCTCCTCTGCTGGTCTCTGAATTTCTCCCAGTCCTCTGGTATGCTGCTTTATCTGGCTAATTTGTACGCATCATCTTTTGCTTTGATACTATCCCTGATTTCCCTTGTTATCCACGGATGCACTACCTTCCCTGATTTATTCTTTTGCCAAATTGGGATGAACAATTTTTGTAGTTCATCCATGCAGTCTTTAAATGCCTTCCATTGCATATCCACCGTCAACCCTTTTAGAACTAATTGCCAGTCAATCTTGGCCAATTCACGTCTCATACCCTCAAAGTTACCTTTCTTTAAGTTCAGAACCGTTTCTGAATTAACAATGTCACTCTCCATCCTAATGAAGAACTCAACCATATTATGGTCACTCTTGCCCAAGGGGGCACGCACAACAAGACTGCTAACTAACCCTTCCTCATTACTCAATAGCCAGTCTAGAATACCCTGCTCTCTCGTTGGTTCCTCTACATGTTGGTTTAGATAACTATCCCGCATACATTCCAAGAAATCCTCTTCCTCAGCACCCCTGTCAATTTGATTCACCCAATCTATATGTAGATTGAAGTCACCCATTATAACTGTTTTGCCTTTGTTGCACGCATTTCTAATTTCCTGTTTGATGCCATCCCCAACTTCACTACTACTGCTAGGTGGCCTGCACACAACACCCACCAGCGTTTTCTGCCCCTTAGTGTTTCGCAGCTCTACCCATACCGATTCCACATCCTCCAAGCTAATGTCCTTCCTTTCCACTGCGTTAATCTCCTCTCTAACCAGCAACGCTACCCCACCTCCTTTTCCTTTCTCTCTATCCCTCCTGAATATTGAATATCCCTGGATGTTCAGCTCCCAGCCTTGGTCACCCTGGAGCCATGTCTCCGTGATCCCAACTATATCATAATCATTAATTGCTATCTGCACTTTCAACTCATCCACCTTATTACGAATGCTCCTTGCATTGAGACACAAAGCCTTCAGGCTTGTTTTTACAACGCTCTTACCATTATGTTACAATATGTTGTATTACCATACAATTATGTTGAAAAGTGGCCCTTTTTGATTTTTGCCCTGGATTTGTCTGCCTGCCACTTTTACTTTTCACCTTGCTACCTATTGCTTCCGCCCGCATTTTACACCCCTCTGTTTCTCTGCTCACCCATTTAAGAACCCCACCACCTCTTTCTTATTCTCTGTTTATTATTGTTTTCTTCTTTCACCCCTACATGTTGGGTCTGAGTGCTTTCCTTCTCTGCCTCCTGCCTCACACACTGTCTAATAGCATTCTCTATTTGAGTCCCTCCCCCCAACCATTCTAGTTTAAAGTCTCCCCAGTAGCCTTTGCAGATCTCCCCGCCAGGATATCGGTCCCCCTCAGGTTCAAGTGCAACCCATCCTTTTTGTACAGGTCGCACCTTCCACAAAAGAGGTCCCAATGATCCAGAAATTTGAATCCCTGCCTTCTGCACCAGTCCTTCAGCCACACATTTATCCTCCACCTCGCTCCATTCCTACTCTCACTGTCGCGTGGCACAGGCAGTAATCCCGAGATTGTTACCTTTGCTGTCCTTCTCTTTAACTCCCCTCCTAACTCCCTAAATTCTCCTTTCAGGACCTCTTCTCTTTTTTTACCTATGTCATTGGTACCTATATGTACCACGACCTCGGGCTCCTCTCCCTGCCCTTTCAGGATATCTTGGACACGTTGAGACACATCACAGACCCTGTCACCAGGGAGGCAAACTACCATCCGGGTCTCCCGACTGTGATGGCAAGAGCAAAGTATGGAGGAGAGAAGGAACTGCCCAAGACCCAAAGCATACCACCTCATCAGTGAAACACGGTGGTGGGTGTGTTATGGCCTGGGCATGTATAGCTGCTGAAGGTACTGGTTGTAGCATAATGAATTCTGAAGTGTATAGACACATCCTATCTGCTCAAGTTCAAACAAATGCCTCAAAACTCATTGGCCGGCGGTTCATTCTCCGTCAACACAATGATCCCAAACTGCTGAAGCAACAAAGGAGTTTTTCAAAGCTAAAAAATTGTCAATTCTTGAGTGGCCAAGTCAATTACCTGATCTGAACCCAATTGAGCATGCCTTTTATATGCTGAAGAGAAAACTGAAGGGGACTAGCCCCCAAAACAAGCATAAGCTAAAGATGGCTGCAATACAGGCCTGGCAGAGCATCACCAGAGAACACCCAGCAACTGATGATGTCCATGAATCGCAGACTTCAAGCAGTCATTGCATGCAAAGGAAATGCAACAAAATACTAAACATAACTACTTTCATTTACATGACATTGCTGTGTCCCAATTATTATGGTGCCCTGTAATGGAGGGATGATGTATAAACTGCTGTAATTTCTACATGGTAAAACCAAAATGTATAAAAATGGCCTCTATTAAAATCTGACTGTGCACTTTAACCACATGTGGTTTTTTTCTATTACAAATCTCAAATTGTGGAGTACAGAGGCAAATAAATAAATGATGGGTCTTTGTCCCAAACATGGAGAGCACTATAAAACGTTAAAAAATGTTTTTAAAAAGTTATGTTTAATAAAGTGTAAAAGCTCAACCGTGGCTAATGAGGGAAATCAAGGATAGTGTTAAATCCAAGGAAAGGGCATATAAATTGGCCAGAGGAAGCAGCAAACCGGAGGACTGGGACAAATTTAGAACTCAACAGAGGACAAAGGGATTAATTAAGGGGGGGGGAGGGGGGGGGTGAGAGCATGAAAGAAAGCTTCCGGGGAATATAAAAACAGACTCTAAAAACTTCTTTAGATATGTAAAAATGAATGATTATTGAAGACAGGTCCCTTACAATCAGAGACTGGTGAATTTATAATGGGAAACAAGGAAATGGCAGAGCAGTTAAACAAGTACTTTGGTTCTGTCTTCAGTAATGAAGACACAATCAATCTCCCAGAAATACTAGGGGACCGAGGATCTAGTGGGAGGGAGGAACTGAAGAGATTCCACATTGGTTAGGAAATGGTGTTAGGTAAACTGTTGGGACTGAAGGCAGATAAATCCCCAGGGCCTGATGGTCTGCATCCCAGAGTACTCAAGGAGGTGGCCCCAGAAATCATGGAAGCATTGGTGATCATTTTCCAATGTTCTCTCGACTCTGGATCAGTTCCTGTGAACTGAAGGTTAGCCAATGTAACCCCACTTTTTAAGAAAGGAGCGAGAGAGAGAAAAGGGGGAATTATAGACCAGTTAGCCTTACATCGGTAGTGGGGAAGATGCTCGAGTCGATTGTTTAAGATGTTATAGCAGCGCATTTGGAAAGCAGTGACAGGATCGGTCAAAGTCAGCATGGATTTATGAAGGGGAAATCATGCTTGACTAATTTTCTGGAATTGTTTGAGGATGTAACAAGTGGAATGGATATGGGAGAGCCAGTGGCGTAACTGGACTTTCAAAAAGCCTTTGACAAGGTCCCACACAAGTGTGCAAAATTAGAGCACATGGTATTGGGGGTAGGGTATTGACATGGATAGTCTGAAGAAGGGTCTTGATCCGGAAAGTCACCCATCCCTTCTCCAGAGATTCTGCCTGACCCGCTGAGTTACGCCACATTTTGGGTCTACCTTCGATTTAAACCAGCATCTGCAGTTCTTTCCTACATGACATAGATAGAGAACTGGTTGGCAGACAGGAAGCAAAGAGTAGGAATTGGCAGGCTATAATTGTAGATTGTCCCTAATGTGCATTGGATAATGTTAGTGCGCGGGGATCGCTGGTTGGTGCGGACTCAGCCAAAGGGCCTGTTTCCGCACTGTATCTGTAAACTAAACGAAGCAGATCTGGGAAATTCAGTCACCAATTTTCACCATTCCTCAATTATATCTTCCTTCGCTGAGACTCCAGCAACATCCTTGTTGAAGACAGGTGTAAAGTACTTATTAGGTACCCAGCCATGAGTTAATTCCTTTTTGTTTTCTGAGCAGTTCTGCTTCTCGTAGTCTTTATTTTTAATATTCGAGGACAAAAGCATAACCCCTGCCTGGGAAGTGATTATTGAGCAGATGCAATGTTGGCAGATATATTTGACCCACATCTTCTTTCAAGAGAATCTTTTCCAATTTATGTAGATAATACTTTTCAGGCCTAAGTAAAATAACCAGGTGTTAATATTAAATACTTATACCTTCAGAAGATTGGTTGTTGAAATCCAGTGCTTTCCAGCAACTACATAGTTTCTCACCCGCTGAGTTTCTCCAGCATTTTTGTCTACCTTCGATTTTCCAGCATTTGCAGTTCCTTCTTAAACATAAAAATCAAATGTATATAGGTATGTTACAATACCTACCTTCAGCGGCGCTGCAATTCTGCCACTGGCCGTGTGCGCAATTTTGGCGCCTTTGAGGGGAGGGTGGGGTTAAAACGCGGGTTTCTCCTACCTTGTCCTGGATTATATTTCGTTGGAGTGCAAGCTTTTGCTGAAGAATCGTTCCGACGGGCGTTCTGTGTATTTTGTTTTAAAAATCCCCCGACAATTTCAGCGCTGGAGTTATTTTAAAATCAGCTTCTAAAGCCGTCAACGCCAACAACGGGGACGGATTTCACGCACGGGACAGGTAAACGAAAGCCGTTTATTTTATGTATAAAAGTGCTCCTTAAGATGCCTTTAATTCACATTTTGTTGCGAAACGGTGATTTTTTCCCCCGAACGAACCGGCAGTATTTTTCATGCCGATACGGGTTTAAATTCACCGCAAATGCAACGTTCCAATCGATCGCGTTCCAGAAAAACCCACTCGCAAGATGATTTAAATGGCCATTAATTTACAGGTATTAAACATTAAATTCCTTCCATTTGGCCTATAAATCCCTGACAATGAGATTTAAAAATTATGTTATATTGTGAATTCTTGTGTGAATGTTATTTGGACACTTAGGCTTTTTAAAAATGTTAATCTATTCTTAAGAAATTGATAGATGTTTAGATCTAGTAATTGAATTTTGTAATTAGCTACAATTAGGTAACTAACTAATTATATGCTTTAATTTCATGTCATCTAAGTAAGATTGTTTCATATTTGTTTCAGAATGCTTCAATCTATAATAACTGAAAATTTCTTTCAGTTCTCTTATTTTTAAGAAAGTTATGGGCTTTTGACTGTCCTCGATCACAGCTTTTGTGTTAAGAATGAAAAGCAATAGGGAACAAGATGCTAATTTCCGAGTATGAAAATGGCCATAACTTTTTTAATACTGAAGATATGAAAGTGAATTAGGTATCAAATTAAACTTCTTTTTTATGCTTTATCTGATGGGATAAATACAGACTTGATTTTTAAAATCTCAAAATGTTGTAACATTGCTAATATGTTCCCTTCGATTAATTTCCCCAGGGTAGATTGGAAAAGTTTAAAGCGATGTTTTAGCGTTTGTTAGTGAAGTTCATTATATTCTCAAGTAGCCCCCTTGGGGTTGTGGGTCTGCTTTTTCACTCCGTTTTTAAGTTTGGCCTCTGGGGACGATAGTGTGACAATTTCGGAAGTCGAGGTGACAGGCGCTGAAGGGAGATATGTAGTCGCAAGCGTTGTGCGCCTTCGGTTACTTGCCTATGGTTCTGATGCATATGACTTGAGAGTCAATACTGCCCTGCATTGTTCAACCCCCCCCCCCCCCCCCCCGGGCATTCAGGGTTGGTCCAAGTCGTCGCTAGGTTATGTCAAGGTTTCGTTCGCAAGTCGGAAATGCAGCCGCGAACCGAGTTCCCACATGGCAGAATTTGTCTGCAGCCTGGCAGCAAAGCCACCCCACCGGTCTCCAAAGCCCCCGTTCGTCTGCACGGAGCTGCAGATGCCGGTTAAACCGAAGATAGACACACAATTCCGGAGTCACTCAGCGGGCCAGGCGGCATCATTCTCTGGAGAGTATTACTTCTATCCAGAGATGCTACCTGTCCCGCGAGTTACTCAGAGTCCAGCATTTTGCATCTCTCTCCGGGTTGTACACATCTGTGAGCTGGGCAGGGACCCGTGTGGTAGAATTTGCGGTGCTTGAGTTTATTACAAGAGTGGCGGCTTTATGAGTTGGTGGAGTTTAGTGCGGGCTGGCTGTTGGCAGCTTGTGGCGGTGGCCGCGGCCGCTGTTACTTCCCCTGGGCTGGACCTGCTGGCGTTCACCTCCCGTGGTCGGTCACCACACAGACTCCCACCATTCACTCTCGCGATACTCCATACCTACACACACCAATACATGTTGTTCTTAAACTTCTCTGCCGCTCGGCTATTTTTGTTTTTGTTTTACCGACTCATTGAAGCTGAGAGTCGTCTTGTCCAACTTCGTCTCGCATGAAACGGGCGGTGGGGGATCACTGTTGGGTTGATGATATGCGGGCGGCTACATTTGGGAGCAGGACGGGTTCTGAAAGGGGCGCCAGTTTTGGAACTGGGGCAGTGTCTGCCAAGCGTGGCTGGGTCCCGTGGTCTGGTGTGGGTGCGGCATTAGATCGGCTCTGCGGGTCAGCTGAAAGATTCGAGGTCGTGTAAAAATCGAGCGAGGATCGGGGATTAATCCATGCTGCCGAATTGGGACATTTTCCATTAAAAAATAAAACGCGCTCATTCAGACAGCGAGTTGGAAGATGCATAGTTCACTCAAGACAAACTTTCCCATCATCATGGTAAGTTCCATGCGCACTGGCTTCTTGGGTCAGCTATGTTGGTCCGACCATTCCTGGCGTTATTGGAAATCATCTACAAACAAAAATGTCACACCAGCTATCATCTCGCAACGTTGATTGCAACTTTAATCCCCAATGTTGTACATGGGAAAGGCAGGTTTGATGTTTGGGCGAATGCAATGAAAACCTCGAGAATTATCTCTAATCATAAATATATGTAATTTTGGCACTGCCGTGAACATTGCTGTTTTTTATTTCCAAGGAAGGTCAAACAGTTTCTCCCATTCTAAAATAATGTTTTAATGTCTTTGAGGTTAAGGCTGCAGATTAATCAGATTATTCTCCTCTGCCTTGGCAAAGCAAGACGGACCTTTCCTCTGAGGAGTTTTTGTCTCGGCGTGAGTACAGAATATTTTGCTGATTCATGTAATGAGTAACTTACTGAAGAAGTCCTCGCAGCTTGATGTTGTTCGCTGTAAACCTTTCAGCGTCGTGAGTGGAAGAAGTACTAAATACGCACTGTACCACACTACTATATAAATATTAATAATTAGTTACATTATTTGGAGTTGGGTGTATATAAGAAATCGGAGAGGAATGAGATGGAGACGCAACAGTCTGCAGATGTTGGAATCTAGCACAAAAAAGAGCACCTCGAGGAACTTTGGGTCAGGATATACCTGCGGAGGGAAATGGACAGATAACTTTTCCATTGCCATTCCCCCACAGATGCTACCTGACCCGTTGAGTTTGTCCAGCTGCTTCCCTTTTTAGCGAGAAGAATGAAGTGCTCTCGTTGTGTTCTAGGACGAGTGAATTCCTCGTTTACACATTTACTTTAAAGAGGGCAATTTTGGTGGCAAAACTGTAACTACTCCTGCGACCTCCCAGGATAGTTTGGGTACTTGTCGTTTCATAATTACATTAATAACCTCGACTTGGCTTTAGTATGTCAGACATACGGCACAGAAAACAGATCCTCCAGACCAAAAAATATACTTTCTATGGAGCAATCATATTTGCAACATAGAATATAGAACAGTACAGCACAGCAACAGACCCTCCTGCGGCCCATAATGTCGGTGCCAAACATGATGCTAAGCAACTCTTATCTGCCTGCACATAATCCATATTCCGTATCTGTATGCCTATCCAAATGTATAGCAGATAATAATAGTAATCCAAATGTGCTTGAATCTGCGTGTGAACAATTACCATAATGTTGTGAGGAAGGTGGATCTAAAATGGATTAAAATGTCAAATTAGTATTTTTTAAATTTATTGGACGTGATTGTGTCTGGCTGTGCCTGAGAGAAGGTGGTGGGTGGTGAACTGCCATTTGAACTGCTGCAGCCCTGCTGGCGTCGGTCTTCCCAGAGAAGGGACTTCAAGATTTGGGCGTGGGAGATACTGATGCATTTTCAAGTCAGGGTGGTGTGTGGCTTTGATAGGTATTTGTAGCGTTCTCATTTTTTCTGATATCTTCCTTGGCTTAGTGATTGAAACTGTAGCAGTGTAAATAGCCTTGGCAACTAACTGCAGGGCAGTGCAAGTAGATGGAGGGAATGCCAACTTACAAGCTGTTTTGTTTTGGAAGGTGTTATACTTCTAGTGTGTTGTTCAAACTGCAGCAATCCTGGCAATTGGAGAGCATTCCGACAAATCCTTGGTGTCCCTGGTGTGTGTAGGTGAGATTGGAGTGGTTGCTACAGTATATAGTGACTGGTCCAGTTAAGTTTCTGGTCAATAGAGACCACAAGATGTTTTTTGATTAGTGTTACTCCATTGAATGATAAAGGTAGCTGGTGCACTCCTGCGGGAGTGGTTGATGTTTGAAACTTGCATTGTCAGGATCTTGTAGCATGTAGACTTGGTGAAGTGAGGAATTGTATGTAGAAAGTGAAGAAACTTTTTCTTATGTTTATCAGCCAAATGGTTTTCCAGTTATATCCACCGTTGATTGAAGGAATTTCCATGAACCTAACATTTCTTTGTTATTTGCAGCAGTGTCCAGGAGTTAATCCTTGATCAGCAGAGACTCCATTACAAAGCAGGAGAACTGGCAGCTCTACCAGTCCTTCTTAAGAAAGTTAAATGATAGAACAGGGTGCAGTGAAGACATACTGTTTTAAACTCACACCCAATACAAAATAATTGGCAGTGTTCTTAAACTGGAAATATCTAAAGTTCTTTTAAAAAATAAATTAGATTCAACAGTGCAAATTCAGCCAATTGATTTGATTGGTTTAATTAGGCAATTCTGTGCTATGTGCAAACTGTGACAATGTTAGGTGGGTGGGGCAGTGGATGGATATATAACCTGGCTTGATATATAACATTGGGTAGAAGGTTTATGCAAAGCACGGCAACAGCTAGTCTATTCTCACCAAAGTGTATGTTACTTGAGGGCTTTAAACTTGGATCATCACATTCTGCTTTCTCAATTCAGTAAAGTAGAATATTCCCTTATTTGCTACAAGCATTTTTATTTTTGCCTCCTTATTTATCCACTGGATTTCAACATATTGTTTAACTACTTTAAGAAAAAAAGGGAAGAGTATTGGCCACAAGACAACTGAATAACAACTGGCGACCAAACACCAAAGGAAGATGTCTGTAAGTTCAATTATATTAAGAGTGAAATAATAACAGCTTTTATTTGTATCTATTGACGTGTGTAGGGAGAAATCATCTCAATTCATTTCTGACAATGTAGAGATTTTATAAATGTACTTGTATTTCACCATTGAAATTTATTTAACAAATCTTAATGACAGATTATGGGGGGGAAATGTTTACTTCATCAACATGAACGCTGCACTTATACACTTAGCACTGCACTCACTACAAAAAAAATGGGTAACTTGTTCTCACACAGAATTAACCTGAACTTCAATCGTTAACTTAGATGAAGGCCATGTCCTGTTTGATAATTAATTACTTTTGAAATCTGATCCACAATGTCAGACTAAATTTAGTACCGAGTAGAATTTTTTTGTGCTAAAATTGATTTATAGTGCAAAATGAATATTAACTCGTACATTTTATGATTCATACAATAAATGTATCAAAATTGAACACAATGTTGTGATATCCCTGTCAGCACAAGATACATATTCCTGACGGATTTTGCTTGTTATATTTTTCAAGTGTCATTATGCGTTATGTGTACTGTGAACAACTTTCAATTTTAACACATTTGCAGAATCCTATCCGACGCCACAAAGGACCATCAATAAAATCGCAGGGAATGTTGCGAGTAACAGGTAACTTTAAAATCCTAGAATAATAAATGGAAGAATTTTCAATTTCATGGAAGATGCTTTATTTTACATTTATACCCAATTTCTGAACGTTATAGCCAATTACCTGGAGACTTGGTTCATTGATATCTGTTACAAACTACAATAATTGGATTTTTCTTGTTTTATTATAAAGTGTTAAAGTAACAATGGGCGATTTACTCTATCAAAATAAAAAGAATGGACTATTTTTAGACTTCATTATTAACATTCTTCAGAACAAATCTTTAACGGATGTGAATTTTCAAAACAAACACTTGCTATCAGCAGACAAAATATTTGCATCACTCCAAATAAAAAGCATACAGGTTAGATTTTTACGATTTTTGTTTGAAAATTTGGAGTTAAAAGGAAAATTTCAAGTGCTTTGGTGTGATTTAAATTTAAATTTGATGAGATTGTCATTTGACTGGAGTTTTGTTATTGCACCTTTCTAATGCTTTTCTGAGGGAATTTCTCCAATTATACTGGATTTCTACTATTTTCAGAATTTCTATTGTGATATTTTTAAGTTGAAATTTCGAGAATGGATGAAGATAGGGTGGCAGTGGAAATAAATATATATCAGTATATACCATGCAGAATTAATGTCTATGTTAAAATGCGCATTTAAAAATATATGAATAGATCCAGATTTAATAGCTGAGCATCCACATTCTTTCAGTTGGAGAATTACAAAGATTCACAACCAATTCGGAGAACTTATTCTCCTCCTCTTATGTCTTAAATATTATACCCAATAGCAGGGCTCCTCAGACTTACAGTCCTTGCCTTCTCAAACACATGATGCCCCTGTATATGACATTTATCTGGGGGGGGGGGGGGGAGATCCACAAAATCCACCTTTAGTATTTTTTTTAATATTCTTTAACGTTGTTGTTTAAAATGAATCTGCACTTCCCACCTCACCATTCCCAAGTACCACTGCTACAAGCAGAATATTTTACGTTTAAGATGTCATTTAAGTAAAAGTGCAGATTCATGGATGCATCCACTGACCTTGAACAACAGGGACAGCCAGTGGAATGGATCAACTAACACCAGGCACTAACAACTCCATTCATGGTACTGTTGCTTGACAGGGCAACAATCCTGACAGCAAATCAGGCCTGGAACAGCGCACACGGACAACTTGAAACTCCATCACCGCTCCAAAATGTACTGTGCCCTGCAACACCAGGAAGCAACGCAATAACATCCTGTGATGCTTCCAAAGATATTTGATCGCAGGCACCTCAAGTACATAATTGTCGACTCCACTCCTCAACATATCTCCCCAGCACATACCCGAGGCATGACATTGCATTGCTCAACCCATCCAAAGCTGGGACAAGCCATTCAAATACAGAGCCTGTCCAGGAACACTGGTGCAATATACACTTACATTGTTGTGTCTACTAGATTGGGGCATTGCAGCGGAGATTGGTACGGTCAAGAGATTGGAAATGGAATTGGGGGGATGGGGTTTGGATAGGAAATGGAATTGGGGGGGATGGGGTTGTGGTCATTGGGTTAAGAAATCTTTGTCAATCAGTCTGAACATAAGTTGAATGGTTTCCCAATGAGTCATAACCTGTCATGATTATTAATTAAAAAATAAAATGTTTTAATGTGGCAATTATGAGAATTCACAAGAAAATGACATGCCAACATTTTAAATAACTTCAATATAGAATTACCGAATCACTGTGAAAGTAACGGGCAGAACTCCTTTGGTGATTGTGAGGGTAAAATGTACATTTCAACTCCTTTGGTGATTGTGAGGGTAAAATGTACATTTCCAAGCAGAAATAAGAAACTCGGATCTTGTTTTTCTTTCGCTTTTTTGTGTGTAAAAACATATGTTTTAGATGACTTATTGGCTATATCAAAGAAAATCTCTGTGTTCTAGGAAGCAGAACCCACTTGCAAACTGCAATCCCACATCTTCCAAAAATCACCACTGCAGTCACTCGAGGGAATGATGTAAAAGAATCTCAAGTGCCAATTTCCCGTATTGCTGATTATTTTATGGAGAGGAAGAAAACTCTCAAATTGAATGGATTTCATTGGCAGGGGCAAAAGGTCCCTATGCCCAACAGTTTGCCTTTAGTAATAAGGTAAAGAATTCCAACTCTAAACTGAATCTGGAAATATCAGAATTTTCAATATATTGTATTGCTGTTGTGGATGTTTAAGTATTTACCTAATTAAACAGAAAACATCCAAATGCTCATCTTTCAGCATTAAAGTTTATCATTTTCTCTAAATTCAAACTTCATTTGATGCATTTGACTTCATAATTGATGTGCAATGTTCTTAACAGTATTTAGGACATACACGATAAATGTTAAGTTTACTCTGTGAAGACATGAATTTTCATAAACTGTTTAATAGACTGCTATCAGGTTGCAGTCTTTAATATTGTTAGTCATCTGATGAAAGTAATTGAACTTTTTCCCCAGTCATCATTTTTATTGGCAGCATCGTGGGACAAGAGCAGTTAGTGTTCCTGCCACATAGTTTCAGCTACCAGGGTTCAAACTTCAGACCTCGGAAACTGTCCCTGTAAGTAATTAGGTTTCTCTTGGGTACCCCAATTTCCTCTCAAATCACTTGGACCTACTCATAGGATACTTGGCCACTGTAACTTGTTCCTTTTGTAAGTGGGTGGAGGGGAATTTGGGATAGTAGATGGTTATGTGAGAAATAATACGTTACAGGGAAATGTCAGGGCATGGGTTTGTAAGGGACAAACATAGATTTAAAATGGCGAATGGCAGCCTCCCATTGAGATATTAAGATATTAAGTTCAATTGAGAATATCTGTAACAAGGTTACATAATATCTGTAACAAGGTCAACAGCATAAGTATTGGTAGCAAAATACAATACTTTGCCAATAAATCTGCTGTGTTAATGTAAGAAGAGAAACAAGCTTGACAATAAAGCTAATCTTTTTTAAAGCATTCATTTGCATAAAGTAGATATTTTAATTAAGGTTTTTAATTTATTGCAGTAATCAAATTTAAATATTGTGGTACTGCATAATATTTACAAATGCATCAAGAGATCCATTTCTTTGAGAACTTGGGGGTAAAATGTTGCTGCAAATGTTTTTATTTTAATTTGATAGCAGCGGTTGTCAAAACAACACGGAAGCAGGCCCTTCAGCTCACATTGTCCATGCTGACCAAAATACCCATCTAAACTACTTCCAGTTGCCCCAGTTTGACCCATATCCTTATAAACCTTTCCTATCCATGTACTTGTTATCTTTTAATAGTAAGTAGTATTTTGCATTCTGTTCTAGGAGTTACAAGAGTGGAAATTGTGATAATATGACATATAAAGAAAGGCCAATTGGAAATAGAAAAGAAAGAACATCTTTCCTAGAATCCAGCACAACAAGGTTTGCACTTTTCCATTTTGTTTCTTTCGTAACAAAATATCACATGTTGTGATACAATATACTAAGATCACAACTTATATGCAAATAAAATAATTTCTTACTGGTTTCACTCTTAAATACTGGAAGCAAGTGATTTATTTTATAGGGAAAATCTGCAAAATTCAGCAGATGGATCAGCAAGTTCAGATAATACTGGATTGGGAGAAGACATAGATGGGAATAGCTCATCTTTGAGATATTGCAATGGATCATTAACAACCAAGTTCCAAAAGGTATGTTCATGACTGGAATTGTTAACATTTTATTGTAAATCAAACATATCATCGCTTCTGCTGGAGGAATTCAATCTGTTGAGGGAAATGGGGAGACAAAGTTTTCGGTGGGAACCCTTCAAACTGGTGGCATAAGGGCATGTGGCAGGTAAAAAGGGGAAAGGATTGGGCAAGACTGGCCAAGAGATAGATGGATCCAGGTGGAGTGATTAATTGGCAGATAAGTCAAATGGGTGAGTGAAGGAATGGTGGGTAGAAGGGAATGGGGTGAAGAGGTGGGTGGGAGAGTTGTTATATTTTCCCTTCTACCCATCATCCTTCCCTCTAGTTCTATATTTCACTCTCCACCCTCCTTTCACTCTCCATCCTCTTCTTATCAGATTCCACCATTTCCACCCTTTGTGTCTTCTCCACATCACCCCAGCCTCACTATCTCCACCCACTGAAAGCTTCTGCTTTTTGTAATTTTTCTGACATTTCTCTTCATAATACACCTTCTGTCACATTTTCTATCTTATCAGTTAATCAACTTTTATTTTTTCACCTTTCGGAGACTGCACCATCCCCTTACCTTCGTTCTTCAGCTGATTTTATATCACTAACCACTGGACATGTTATGTTAGATCATCTCAACTAAATTAGAGGTGGTATAAATAGCCATCCTTTGACCTTCGCAACGACCCACTAGTTATAGCTTCTCAACTCAAAAATATGACACACACTTTCCCATAAATCAACTGTTATTGTGTTTCTCCAAGTCTCATTAGACCTCATTTTCTATAATAATCTCTTATGTGGCAACATCCTGCATGCTTTTGAATAACAAAGGGTTTTGGCCCAAAACGTTGCCTATTTCCTTCATTCCATAGATGCTGCCTCACCCGCTGAGTTTCTCCAGCATTTTTGTCTACCTCTGTATTGTGTCTATTGGCCTTCCACTTACCTACCCAACGCAGAGTCAAAAGGCTCTTCAGGTTTGTCGAGATGATTTCTCTTTCGTAATTCCTTGTTGGTTTTACCCAATCATATTTGTCTTTTTAAGTACTCTGTTACCACTCTCCTCATTATCGGTTCTAGCAATTACCCCATTGCCCACTTGAGCAAAATATTGTTGATACTAAAATTACAAGACAAGCATGCAATGCTGAGAATACAGCAGATCCAACAGCATCCATGGGGATTTGATCTTTCAAGTCAAGGACTCTTCATCGGATGTGGAAACATGAGAAAATAAGCATTCCTTAAGTTGCAGGGCAGATGGAATATTTGTGAGGGGTTATAGGAGAAAAGTAACTTAAAAAAAAAAAAAGTAAATTAATGGGCAGCATGGAGACGCAGCAGTAGAGTTGCCTTACAGCACCAGAGATCCGGGTTCGATCCTGACTGCAGGTGTTTGTCTGTACGGAGTATATATGGCTCCCCGTTATCTGTATGGTTTTCTCTGAGATCTCTGGTTTCCTCCCAGACTCCAAAGACTTACAGGTTTGAAGGTTAATTGGCTTCTGTAAAATTGTAAATTGTCCCTAGTGTGTGCAGGATAGTGTTAGTGTGTGGGGATTGCTGGTCAGCACGGACATGGTGGGCCGAACAGCCTGTTTCAGCGCTGTATCTCTAATCTAAAAAAAACTAAAATGAAACTATCATAGCAGAGGTGCATTTAAATCTGCAGAGAGAGGAAGTGGGAGCATGAACTAGGCCTTTCAACCTTTCGAGTCCACACTGACCAAGTACTCATCTGCACTAACCCCAATTTATTCTCTGCACATTTGAAAATACTCGCTCAAATTCTACCACTCATCCATGGGCGAGACAAGTTTGCAGTGACGTTAACCTCCCAACCTGTGCATCTTTGGGATGTGGGAGGAAGTTAGAGCACCTGGCGAAAATCCACACAGTGACAGGGAGAATGCGCAAACTCTACACAGACGGCACCAGAGAGAAGGATTGAACCCAGAACACTGGAATTGTAAGACAGCAGATCAATCGTACTGTGGTGCCTAAAGGTTGCTTATCTGGAATCATTAAATTGAATAATAAGACTTGAGCATTACATCCTTCCTGGATCAAAGTTAATGTGCACTTGCCAAATTTATATTGGACATTGGTAGACCAATACAGGAGGGTGAAGACTGAGGTCAACATGGGCTGGTCATTTAAAATGAAATAGAATTAATTATAAGCTGGGAGTCTCCCTTGCAGACTGAACAGAATTTCTCTGCAAAATGGTTCCAATCTGTATTTGATTTTGCTAATGTAGAGAAGACCAGGTTATGGGCACTTCATACAATATACAAAATTGGAAGAAAATTGTCACTACACATGGATTAACTCAGTCACTGGATGGAATGAGAGAAGGTGTTGCATCTCCCTGTTTGCACAGGAAAGTGCTGTGAAATAGGGGCGTGATTGGCGGAGATGAAAGAGTGGACCAGGGGCATCGCAAAAGGATCTCCATTTAGAAAGCTGCCAGGAGATGGGAAGACATACCAAGTGATAAAATCGGGTTGAGGTTCCATAAATTGTGGATGATAATCTTTTGAATCTGGAGATGGTGGTGTCGAAAGTGAGGTTATGAGATTTACTATCCTTGTTCTGCTTGGAAGAGAGTAAAGGGTCCCACGAGCATGCGACTGCATGTGGCAAGCGCGACCTAACGTGGTCGCTTGAGCCGTACGGCCTCACGGGGCCGGTCCCACTTCGATCGACGGAGCCGTATGGAGTTGTGCGGAGCAGGTCCCGACATCGCGCGGGGCTCCGAAAAACTGACCCTGTTCAAAAATGCCGCGCGGCAACGGCCTGCCAGCCCGCAGCCACCTCGACGGCGTACGCACCGCCTCGACGGGCGTGCGCAGCGTCTTGACGCCGTACGTCACGCACGAACTTCCAACTTCCCACGGACTTCGCTCGAACTTCACGTCACTCACTCGACCTCCGCGCAGCCCCTGCTTCCGGTTTGGTCGCGCTTGCCGCATGCAGTCGCATGCTCGTGGGACAGGCCCTTAAGTGAGAGCAGAAGTATAAGAAATAGAGGAGAGGTGAGTGAGAGCCCTGACAAATCTGGTGGAGGGAAAGGCATGGTCACGGAGAAGGGAAGACAGCTTAAGGCATTGGTGCTGAATGCCTCATCAGAACAGCAAACTTTGGTGTGCGCCCTAACAGAGACTTGGCTCTTTCCACACTTACCCACTCTGCAATCTTCTTATTTTACATGTCCATTGAGGACCATTGTTTCACCTTATGGGTGCTGATGAAGCTGCTGAGCACTTCTAACATTTTCTGTTTCTCTTCCCCATTTCCGATGATGGGCTAATTGGCCTCATGTTTTGCTATCTTTCTCCCACCTCTTGAATCATTGGATTATATTTGCTACTTTGAAATCTGCAGCCACCATTCCAAAATCTAGTGATTCTGGAAAGTCCTTTATTCCAGGTTTTTTTTTGGCAAACTAAGATTTAAAGGAAGAAAAGTTTGCAACTTGAGAAGTATGAAGAGCTCTTTAATGTTCTGGCCTTAACCTGTGTTATGATTTCCTTTCTGGTTATTGCAATTTGACACCGTTATGAATTAAATAAAAACCCAAAAGAATTTGGATTATTCCCACATTAAACCCACGCTTGCAGAGGAAACATCTGGATGAGACTTTAATACTCTTATTTTTCAAAAAATTGGATTATTTACACAGTTACAGACTCGGGTGATGTGTTGGGGGTTTTGGCTTGCTCTTGCATTGCTCAAGTGCATACCAAGAATTCATTTATGCCAAGATATTTCAAATTACTTTTCCCAGCATCGGTTGTGAGATTGAACTTTGGCTGGTCTGTAAAAGGAATAGTAATTGATCCGCTGCCAGTCGGACAATGAAATGTGTAGGAAGGAACTGCAGATGCTGGTTTAAACCGAAGGTAGACACAAAATGCTGGAGTAACTCAGCGGCACAGGCAGCTCTCTGGAGAGAAGTAATGGGTGACATTTTGGGTCGAGACCCTTCTTCAGTATTTACTGTATCCAGTCTGAGTTACACCAGCAGTTTGTGTCTTTTGTCAGACAATGAAATATTGTTTTTTTTGGAGGGGGGGGGGGGAAGAGGAGAATGAAAAGAAGCAAGAAAGGTACACTGGAAAATAGGAAGGATTCCAGAGGAAGCCCCTAAACATCTACGATAATTGTAAAATTCTTTGCAATAACTTTGCAAAGTTAGGAGGCAATGGCTGGGGAAATGCAGTGTAATTGGCTTGTTTACTCTAAGCAGCCAGTATAGGTGTGGTACACTGAATTGCTTCCATCGGTGTCTTATAAATAATAAATTTAACATTCATTTTCTTTCAAGTAAGTGATAGAATGTTATTCTAAGCTGTTTTCAGAAATATCTGGTTCTGATTTGTAAACTCCAAGTAAGGTGTGGGGCATTTATATGAAAGTGGCTAAAAGTATCTTAACTTCACTTACGCACCTTGGATAGATATCCCATAATATCCTTGCCTGGAAAAATTATGTTTTAAAATGTTTTATTTGATCTGACTTTAATAATCTCATGTGGGAGAGAGTTCAAGATTTCCATTAGCTCTTAATTAGAGCTCAGTTATAAATGACATTTTAAAATTATAGCCCTTTATTCAAGACTACAGCATTGGAGGAAGTACTTTCTCTCCATCTACCTAATCATCTTAACCACTTCAATTATACCATCTCTTAATCTTCCCCAGGCAAGTACCTGCAAGCTAGTAAGGATATGGATCTTAACACTGAACAGGTCTGAACTAGGCTTACAAATACTTGTTCGTATTTGTAACAGGAGGACGTTTTAAATTTGTGTGAAGTTGCTCTGCTTGCTTTATTTATGAGCTTGTGCTTTTATTCTGCTGTTGCTCAAGATTCACTTTTTTTTTAACAAACCAGGCAAAAACAAAGGTGGCAGCAAGGTTCCAGGGAGGACATGGGTACGTAATGGATGGTGACATTATAAGTGTGAAGAGCGTAAAAAGTGCCAATGTTGCAAATAGCTCATCAGACTGTGTTGCAAGAAAGAAATGGACAAAAGCCTTTGTGAAAAAAAACTGTTAATAGGCAACAAAAACCCTCGGCATCGTCAATCACGGAGAAACGAAATACCAGGTGAACTGAAGCTCTCTTAAAATGTATTTCAATTTTAATGTATTGGTGACTCCCACTTCAGCATTGAGGAAAACCACTACTCCTCCCCTCATGCTCCTCCAAAGAAAATAATCCTGGCCTCTATTCTCTCCTCGTAGCTGAAGTCCCACCATCCCAGGAACCATTCTTGTAAATCTTTTCTGGACCCTCTCTAATGTCTTCACATCCTTTCTTTTATTCATCCATCCTTTATTCTTTGGCATTGTCATAGAAACATAGAAAATAGGTGCAGGAGGAGGCCATTCGGCCCTTCGAGCCAGCACCGCCATACATTGTGATCATGGCTGATCGTCCCCTATCAATAACCCGTGCCTGCCTTCTCCCCATATCCCTTGACTCCTCTAGCCCCTAGAGCTCTATCTAACTCTCTCTTAAATCCATCCAGTGATTTGGCCTCCACTGCCCTCTGTGGCAGGGAATTCCATAAATTCACAACTCTCTGGGTGAAAAAGTTTTTTCTCACCTCAGTCTTAAATGACCTCCCCTTTATTCTAAGACCGTGGCCCCTGGTTCTGGACTCGCCCAACATTGGGAACATTTTTCCTTGTGGCATTGAGTGTATCTAACAAATGATGCTACATTTTGACCACTTTGTACTGGATCTTCATGCCCACTACATAGAAAACATTAGACAAAGAATATAGGTGCAGGAGTAGGCCATTCGGCCCTTTGAGCCAGCATTGCCATTCAATATGATCATGGCTGATCATCCAGAATCAGTACCCAGTTCCTGCCTTCTCCCCATATCCCTTGATTCCATTCGCCCTAAGAGCTATATCCACCTCTCTCTTGAATTCATCCAGTAAATTGGCCCCATTGCCTTCTGTGGCTGAGAATTCCAGATTCACAACTCTCTGGATGAAAAGGTTTTTCCTCACCTCAGTCCTAAATGGCCTACCCCTTATTCTTAAACTGTGTCCCCTGGTTCTGGACTCCCTCAATATCGGGAACATTTTTCCTGCATCCAGCCTGTCCAATCCCTTAAGAATTTTATATGTTTCTTTAAGATCCCCTCTCATCCTTCTAAATTCCAGTGAATATAAGCACAGTCGATCAATTCATTCATCATTTATGAGTCCCGCCATCCCAGGAATTAACCTGATCAACCTACGCTGCACTCCCTCAATGCTCACAATACTCCAGGTGCGGTCTCACTAGGGCACTATGCAACTGCAGCAGGACCTCCTTGCTCCTGTACTCAAATCCTCTCGCTATGAAGGCCAACATGCCATTAGCTTTCTTCACTCTGCCTGTTGTACCTACATGCTGACTTTCAGTGACTGATGTACCAGCACACCCAGGTCTCGTTGCACCTCCTTTTTCTAATCTGACACCATTCACATAATAATCCGCCTTCTTGTTCTTGCCACCAATGTGGATAACCTCACATTTATCCACATTATACTGCA
Organism: Malacoraja senta; assembly: GCA_038087875.1. Taxonomy (NCBI): domain Eukaryota; kingdom Metazoa; phylum Chordata; class Chondrichthyes; order Rajiformes; family Rajidae; genus Malacoraja; species Malacoraja senta. Next base: position 54,217,348 of record CM075979.1, on the reverse strand, counting down.
TCTGCCATGCATCTGTCCACTCACCCAACCTATCCAAGTCACCCTGCAGCTTCATAGCATCTTCCTCGCAGCTCACAATGCCACCCAGCTTTGTGTCATCTGCGAACTTGGAGATGCTACATTTAATACTTTTGTCTAAATCGTTAATATATATTGTATATAACTGAAGTTCCAGCACTGAGCCTTGTGGCACCCCACTGGTCACTGCCTGCCATTCTGAAAATGAACCGTTAATTCCTACTCTTTGCTTCCTGTCTGCCAACTAGTTCTCTATCCATGTCAATACCCTACCCCCCCAACACCATGTGCTCTAATTTTACACACTTGTGTGGGACCGTGTCAGACTTTTTGAAAGTCAAGATACACCACATCCACTGGCTCTCCCTTATCCATTCTACTTGTTACATCCTCAAAAAAAATTCCAGACGATTAGTCAAGCATGATTGCCCCTTCATAAATCCATGCTGACTTTGACCAATCCTGTCATTGCCTTCCAAATGCGCTATTACATCTTTAATAATTGACTCCAGCATCTTCCCCACTACCGATGTCAGGCTAACTGGTCTATAATAGTAAGATTAAATGAGAACTTACCAGTTTGAAGTTTGATCTTTATTTTATGAGGAGTTATGATGAGGGATTACGTGAAGAAGAGCCCGTCCAGCCGCACACGCGTCAATCTTCAAAGCAGCGGAGTGAAATCACAGACAACAATTACTGAAGTATTATAGAAAGATACATAAAGACTAGAACTACCAGCTCGATCTTTTATGAGGGTGGGAGCGGAGGGCACGTATTCCCTCATCGTAACTCCTCATAAAATAAAGATCAAACTTCAAACTGGTAAGTTCTCGTTTAATCTTACTATTTTATTTCGAAGTCACGTGAGTGACTACGTGAAGATTTCAAAGCTCTGTGATTTCACGCCGTAGATTCAAATCCAGGCGTCGCACTGCATTGATTGACTCTAAATGAGTAAAAGCAATCAACAATGCATAACCACATCATAAATGTAATCAGTTAATGGTTTTATTTATCACAACAATAGTAACCCCCTTTATCATAATGGGGGACTTAATACTGAATCCAACACGGCACCACCAAATAACCCGGGATCTTTAATCTCCTTATGGTAATACTTGTGAAACATCTGTTCACTTGCCCATCCTGCGGCCGCGAGGATAAGGTCTATTGGAACGTCCAAATCCTTGGCCGCCGATGTTGATGCCGCCCTGGTGGAATGAGATTTAAATTTGTCAGTATCAATACCTGCATCAACCAACACCTGCTTCAGCCATCTTGCAATAGTCTGTACCGACACTTTGTTATGCGTTTTTTTATAGCTGACAAAGAATGCTGATTCTGCAGCTCTTAAGATACTGGTTGCTTCAATGTAACATCGTAAATGTGCTACTACACATAGACGTGGATCCGTAGGATATGCTGAAAAAACCAACTTACATCCTGTGAACCCAGGTCTACTCTGTTTAAGCAAATCATAGACATAGAATGTAATGGCATCTGCTGCTATTTTCATCCTGTCTATTTGTAATTTCTGCAATGTTTGCACTTCATGGTAATTTTGGCCAATGACAGAGCATCAATAGGCACCCATTGGCGAAGGAGCATAAGCACATCTCTTACATTCCAGATTTCTGTATACCTGGGTCTAGGAGTATTGGAATTAAAAATTCCCTTCATAAACCTACAAACCTAAGGGTGTGATCCTATAGGATTTTGTTCTGATTCCCTGCATAGATATGCAGAAAGAGCACTCCTTGCAGTATTGATTGCACTATAGCTCAAATGCAAATCAAAATAAAGAGTTGAAAGAAACTCTTAACACATCTGAAATGTCTGCAGCGTAATATGTAATATTCTTTTGTGAACAAAACACCTCCCATTTCTTTATATAAGAAATATATTGCTTCTGGGTACTATTACTCCAGGCTGCTGCCCCTAACATCCACAGTACACTCTGATAATTCTCTTCCAAGATATGGCCTTCTTAGAATCTGCAAATCAATAAACCAATATGATCATGTAAAGGATGTGATTCACCAGTTACAGGGTGCACAAGCAGGTTTTCCTGCTTAGGAATAATCATAAGGGGTCTTGTGATCATTTTTAACACCAGAGGGTACCACAGCTGTGTAGGCAGTCTGGTACCACTAAAACCCCTGAAGCTGCGTCCTGTTTAATTTTCTGTATACACCGATTAATGAGGCAAAACAGAGGAAATGCATACAGAAACATACTACCCCAATGTAGCGAGAAAGCATCCACTGCTACTGCACCAGGTTCCCATGACACATACTTAGTCAATTGGTGGTTAAGTCTTGATGCAAACAAGTCAATCTCTGGCATCCCGAATTGTGCCACAATTTTATTAAATTTTTCACGATCCAACATCCACTCTGTATTGTCATGAATTTACGTGACCTTGTGTCTGCAACTATGTTAAATCTACCTGGTAGGTAGATTGCTGAATGCCAAATCTTTCTGGTAATACACCAGGTCCAGATCACATTTGCCAATCTGTCACAAGATTCTGACTTGATACCACCCATATGATTAACATACGCTACAGCTGTAGTATTGTCAATCTGTACCTGAACATGCAAATTTTTCATATTAGAACAATAAGCTTTAAGCCCATAAAATGTTCCTAAAAGCTCTAGGTAATTTATACCTTGATCTTGGAGCAAAGGTACTTCCTCCACATTCCGTCTACCTCCACAGCTGGAAACAGTATTAGTAGCGCTCCAACCTAGAGCACTTACATCAGTCTGTAGAATAATGGAAGATGTTTCAACCAGAATTTGTCTGGAAGCATTAGAGACATTGTTAATCCACCATTCTAATCCCATAATGGGCTCAATTGCCAATTGCCAATTGCATGGGCCTATCAAAATGCCCTGCATTTATCATTAATGCGTGTACCTTAACTTGCTGCAAATGCTGATAAAGCAGCAATTAATTTGCCCAACAAGCTTGCTACTTGTCTAATTGAGGGTTGGTGCTCTGTAATGAGCTTAATACAACCTTCAATTAACTGCAGCCTCTTATCTTTTGGCAAAGTGACTACCATGTGTTCTGAATTAATGGTAAATCCCAGGTAATCAATTTTTGGGCTTGGTAATAGTTTCGATTTATGTGGGTGAATAATGAATCCCAGCCTCTCGAAAATGAGCTTAATTCTTGACACTGATGCTTCTGATGTAGCCAAAGCATCTCCCACAATCAGAATATCATCCAAATAAGCCATTAGCACATGGCCCTCAGCTCTTAGTAGTGCTAAAATTGGTTTGATTAATTTTGTAAATAATCTTGGAGCTGAAGTTAAACCATTAGGCAATGCTTTAAATTGCCATAATTGACATCCATCTAAATTTTTGATATCTCCGATCATTACCATGCACTGCCACAGAATAATATGCATCTTGCAGATCTATACTTGCCATATAGCATTTTCTTGAGACAAGCTGAATGGCATTTGTAAATGTCTCCATTTTAAAATGTTTATACTGTACGAAAGGGTTAAGACTTGTCAGATCCAGAATAATTCTACACCCACCATCCTTCTTTGGTCTAGGAAAAATACTTGACACAAACTGATGGTGTTGTTCTACTGACTTCTCTATTACACCTTTTTTGCATAAAATTTCCAGTTCTGCCTGAATCTGCGTATTCTCTTCTTTTGAGAAAATACGTGTCCGGCATGAAATATGCTGAGTAGGAGGATCCAAATGTGGATAGAATTCAATTCTAAATCCCACAATACTGCACAGTATAAATGAATCGGTTGTTATATGTTGTCATTCTTTTAGGAAGAATTGTAATCTTCCTCCCACTTGTGAGTGTAAAACATTTAATATGTTTCTTACCGGACCAGACCCACCTACCTCGGGGTTTGCCGATGGCAAATGTTGTCCCCTATTTTTAGTGGGAACATTGTAACCTCCACGCATCCCAGGAGCAGTACGCCAAGGCGTAGATGGGAACGATCGACTTGTTCCTTCTCCAGCACCAGACATCCGTCGGGAGGGATACTGTCTTCGAATTGATCTGCTAAGCACCGGTGGTTTCATCATTCCCACGGTTTTTGCTTCTTCATTCAGGTCTTTTACCCTTTTTGCTAGATTCTCTCCAAAAAGCAGATTAGGCAATTGAATATTAGATGGTTTACAGAGCCCCGCAAACTTAGGGTGAATATTAGGTCTTATGGCACTTTTACGAATACAGTTTATTTCAAAGTGCGCACTACACATAAGTGCTAAGGCATCTTGTTGTGAAGCAGATACATGCTCTTCATCCAAACCTCTGGCGAAAGCTGTAATGCCTGACCCCAGCAATTTCAACACTCGTTGTAATTTCAATTCTTGTGAGCGTAATCCAATGCCCAAATAGCTCCATATTACGTTATTCACCACTGGGACTGCTAGCAGTGCACAATTCTGCGGGGTTTCATATTTTTTAACAGTCTCATCCATGGTTAATTCCTGGAGCTGATGGGAGAGCAAGTAATTTATAGTCATTGCTAATTCATCTCCCAAAGGTTCCCCTGTTAGTCTGGGAACAGCAAACATTTGTGCCAGACCTGGTATTTTAGGCTCTGTTATTGGGCTCTGGTCCTCATATGATTCATCATCTGAATCTTGGTGTTCCTCCTCCTGATGGGAAAGTTCTGACATCCCTGTTTCAGGTAATTCTAGCACTGGCTCTTCCATAGGCCTTCGCATAGTAAACTCTTTACCAGATTCTCCCTGCGCGGGCTCTCCTGTAGGCCCACGCATAGGTAGCCCTATTTCAGGTGCTGCTGGCGCTGGCTCACCTCTAGGCCAACGCTTATACTGTCTTTCGTCCGACATTGTTGGCGCTGGCACTTCTTTAGACCAACGCTTATACTGCCTTTTTCCCGGCATTTCTGGCACTTGCTCTCCTGTAAGCCAACATATGTACTGTCTTTTCCCAGACATCTCTGATGGCTCTCCTGTAGGCCAACGCTGTGCCTGACCCATCCAAGGCACTCCCTGCGCTGTCTCTCTCATAGGCCAACGCGGACTGTATTCCTCCTGATGAGGTTCTTGATAAATCATTTTCCCCATAAGGAACTCTAAACTTGCGACCCTAGCAGCCATAACTTCTGACTGAGGAGGGTTAACCTCCGGGTCTGACTCATCGGAGTCCACTGGTCGCACAGACCTTTGCCCGGCCTTGCGCCCCAACGTATCGGGAGTTGATGGCCTCCCTGCCACTGACTCCTCTAACGGACGCCCACTACCCTCAGACCCGCGGTCTTCTTGAGATTTACCTGTGGTACGTCTTCTCCCTCTACGCCCTCTCTCCATAATAACTTGTGTGGAACTCCACTAACAAGGCTGACGAGGAAGGCGACCTGAAAGCGAAAGTGAAAGCACTTACCTTCAGGCTTTTACTTTACTCACCGCTTGGAGGAGCTTTGCTCCTCCACACACGGTCACAACGCTATGCGTCTGACGATATGACGCGTGTTCGGCTGGACGGGCTCTTCTTCACGTAGTCACTCACGTGACTCCAAAGTAAAATTCCCTGTTCTCTCCCTCCTTTCTTAAAAAGTGGGGTTATATTAGATACCCTCCAGTCCACAGGAACTGATCCAGAGTCCATAGAGCATTGGAAAAAGATTACCAATGCATCCACGATCCACCACATCTTGATCTATCCTCGCTCACTGTATGTAGAACTATGCAAGTAAAACTAGAAAATATTTTTCACTCTTGACAGTCATATCCCAGAGGCCTGTCTGGATTTCAAGTACCATGTTCCTGGAGTATGAAACTTGGACCAAGAATACAACTTTGTTCTAAGAATTGTTCTTGGGAATAATTTAAATTTTTAATTTGCCACAAATGTTTGGCTACTGTTTTCAGACATGATTTGATTGATGCATCCCCTGTACTGTAGCTGTGCAACATTACTTTACAATACAGATGGTCGCTGAACAATAGACTGGCTTGTGTTGAATCTGTTTAGTTTTAGAGGTACACCATGAAACCAGGCCTTTCAGCCCACTGACCATTGTTACATTGGCCATTGATCACCTGTTCATACTAGCTTGTTGCTTTCCACTCTCTCATCCACCCCCTACACATTAGGGGCAATTTTACAGAGCCCAATTAACCTAAAAATCCGCACGTCTTTGAGATGAGGGAGGAGTCCCATGCGGCCAAAGGAAGAATGTGCAAATTTCACACAGACTGCACCCAAGGCCAGGATTGAACCTGGTCCCTTGCACTGTAAGGCAATGCCTCTACTAGCTGTACCACTGTGCTACCCCTTTCTGTTTGCCCTTTCCACTCAAACGTCATGGTTAGATGATCATTTAGTGGCCCAGCGGGATACATTGAAATCCAGGCTTCACTGCCACAGCTGTTCCACTGTCACAGTTGTCTGAGCTCTTTCACAATTGGGAAGTTTGATGTTCCTTATTTGCTGCTGCAGTACACGGGCACCATTGCAAGGAATGCGCTAACCTACCCGGAGCTGATATTCAGTGAAGATAGACACAAAATGCTGGAGTAACTCAGCGGGACAGGCAGCATCTCTGGATAGAAGGAGTGGGTGATGTTTCGTGTTGAGACCCTTCTACAGAACTGCTGACCGAAGTGGAGCCTGATCTGGCCCATTAGGTGCAGGATAAACGCTCCATTGTTCCCAGGCATCATATTCCACGGACCAGAATGGGAAAGAAACCAACTAGAATAAACATTAACTACAAAGTAAGCACTTTAAAGCCTCTCGGAAAAGCAGGCAAAAGCCTCCAAATTGCTCATTCTAATTTTCCTGCTCTTACATTTTTGTACCTTGAGTCTACTTATCCTTTCATCATTCCCTCCTGCATCTATCATTATTTCCATTCATTTCCTCCTGCACACGTCTTTAAATTGTAATACCAACATAAAAGGCCATATATATCAGAAATATGTTCTTGCGATGTTCATAAGACTTAGTGAAGATTATTCAGTCCATTAAGCTTCGTCATTTTGCTTCAAACATCAGCAGTGCCCATCAGTAGCCCAAACTCGAGGACAGTATTTATGACATTAGGAGCTCCAGGAATCGTATATCTGTTTTTAGAGACCATATAATGCATAATATAGAAAGTAACAAAATGTTTGTGTATTGAAAATAATTAGTCAAAGATGTAGCGCTTCTTTAAGCACTGTTTTATTAATTAAGTAGGTGAATTAGGTTTTCAATTAATTATTTATAAGGAAGCATTAAAATGTTCTATTTTAAGTCCATGTACTCAGCTCTGGAAATTGCAGTTTTAATCATACTGAATTTTCACCACACATTTCGACACCACATACCTGACAGTAACGTACGGATAATAACACTTAAACATGGGAATACAGAGGTTGCTGACATTGGTTTCCTATTTTTTCCAATGTTCCCTAACATAATGTTCAGAAATTAAAACAATTATGAAATGCTGGTGCAGTTACAAATTACCCTTGCCGCAAAGTACCCCTGTGAATGGTATACAAGACGTAAGTGTCTTTTAGTAGTGCACTAATTCATAATTACCATGCAGCTATCCCACTAATTTCCCCCCTCTAACAATGCTTTGTACAATGTGCATTTTCCTCAAACAGGTCAAAGTATTTTCTTGAAAAAGTATTGATATTCCAGTTTCTACCTTAATTTTACGTGTATGTCGGAATTTTGGTAAACTAATAGTAATATTTAAAAGTTTTTTTGCAATGGCATTTTTAACTTTGTTTGCTTGGAGTGCGAAATCTGGCCCAGGTGAGATTGCTCTTGGATCACTGGAGCTGACCACACTCCCATTAGGAAGACCAAATCTATCCCATTTAGATCTCAAGGTCTTTAAAAGCAACTTTGTCAATGATTAGTACGATTGGATTTGGGGAAGGAAATCCACTGTCCTTCTCTGCCTATGTGTGTCTTCAGCTCCACTGTACTGTGACCAAGCATGCAATGGAAACCTCACAGATGCTGGAAATCTGGAATAAAAGCAGAAAACATTGGAAGAAACACTCAGCATGTTACAGGTTCAGGATTGTAGGTTAATTGGATTGATATATATGTAAAATTGTCACTAATGTATGTAGGGTAGTGTTAATGTGTGGGGATCGTTGGTCAGTATGGACTTGTTGGGCCAAAGGGCCTGTTTCTGTGCTGTATCTCCAAACTAAACTAAACCTTTGTGGGGAGAATTTACACAAAATTAATCTGCTACACTTTGATCAAAATGTTAATGCTGTTTCTCAATAGTTGTGTCCTGGCCTCCTACATAATTCCAGCATGCCAAATCTTTATTAAAGTGTCTTATCACTTGACCAGTAAACCAATCAATTATAGTTATCTTCCGCCTGTGGCTGCTTCTGAAAGAGAGGCAGGCAGTAAGTTCCCGCTATAGCAGAGTTGCTACATCCCAAGCAAGAGATATATGGAAGGTTCCTAGTTACCTTTACATCTCGTGGACGGCAGAATATTGTAAGAAAATTTCTCTGGATGAATAATTCCAATATAGCTCAAATTTAAAAGCTGCAGAACTCTTTAGTGAATGAGATCCTTACTCAGGATGAAGAAATTCATGTGAAGTAAAGACATTTTCCAAACATTGGAAGATTTTTTGGATCTGGTAATGTAGGCTGGAGTGTCATTTGTGCTACCTGTCCCAGGTCCTCCGCTGTTCCTCTAGTGCAAAAAGTCAAATCCATTTAATCAAAAATATCTGATTAGCTCATTGTGGACAGGACCTGTAGGTAGGTGTTCTATTATTAAATCTTTGATTTTGCAATGATGTACTTGGCCATTGATATTGTTTGTCCAATTAGTTGTTATTCTCAGAATGCCAATGTTATGCACAGTTGACCATGCCGTCTTTCTCCAAAACCTTCCCTCCATAGAGAAGCTGTATTCACTTGGCTCTGTTCTTCCAATCAAAGCTCAAAAATCGGCTGTTATGGCTACCCTTCTTGCTCCTCACAGTTATCTCTTGGAACCCCTGTGATCTATATCACATCCCTCCCCAATAAGATAACCAACCTCTTAATACCATTGTCTAAAAGCATGGCATCCGTTTCCATGCATGCACTAACTAATCATCACCTTTTTCAATCCATCATCAAGTTGTCATATTGCTTGGGTTACCTCCATTACAGGATGAGCAGATATTTCTATCACAAATTCTAGAAGAGCAAGGCAATCGTTCTGCTTGTCTGCTATTAACTTTGTCATTAGCTCCATGCTCTTCTAAAATTTAGATGAATGGAAATCTCTGCTCATCCTCTAATGGAATTAAGGCACGCAATATGACAACTTAGAGACACATGAAGGATTGCGAAAGGTGATGATGAGTTAGTGCCTGCATGGATATCAATGCCATCTTTGAGGCTGCCTGCAATATTCATGTCACATTTTATCCAGAGGTGACGTTCTCCCCAGCCACGCACTTGTCCTCACCAAGCCACCTGTTTCTAGCTCTTTGCCTTACCTTGATTGCCCTACTACTTTGCATTTGCTGAGACTCTTATTAATGCCACTGTTAGCTTAATGGTTGAATGTACTGATGCGCACCTGGCTGCTCCCTTGTTCCACCATCCTTCAACGAGTGGATCCAAAATTATGCTGCTGGTATCGTTTGTTCACTCATTACTCTATTCTGGTTCATTTGCTTTGACTCTAGCTGAAGCCATGTCTCAGTATTAAAATTGATATTTAATGTTTACACAGCAACATAGTTAATTGTGAATTCTGACTTCTCGCACATTAAGGGTAATAAATGCTGATCCAATGCTATCCTTGTCCCATGAATGAATAGATAACAGAACTAAGGTGCACTATTTTGCACAGAGAAAGCAAAATGTAAAATTATCTCCGGAATAAATAATATTTTTGTAAAAAAATTGTTTTTTAAAATTGCGTCCTTAAAAGTATTTTTACATTTTGAAGGACTGAACTGGAACAAGGCTGCAGTCTCTCCTGCTCGAATGAAATTACCTTAGATTTGGAACTCGAGCACAGATCTGTGAGTCAGGCTGCAGACTGTAGTGAACACACTGGCTCTGGCCAATTGTGTTTGGATGATAATTGTGCTCAAAATGTGGAAAACCTCACTGGGGAGAGAGTAGCTGATCCGGATCATGCTGCAAAGGTGTCATCTCAAACAACTTTCCAAAGCCTAGATGTCCACAACATTCTGGCCGTGGTTCCAAAAGGTGTGAAACCGGAAGGAAGGGTGAACAAAATAGTGAAGCAGTCTGATCAAAAATGTCCACGGATTAAATCAAGTTCCTCTATAGGAACCAGTATAAGCAAAGTCTCTGTGAAGTCACTTTCTACCAAAGCCTCCAAAACACCAGCTTGCTCCAGTGTGTTGAGCAAATGCTCTGATAAAGAATCCAAAGCCAGTTCCAGTGTGAGTGAAGATAGCAGAATTGAAGAGTATACTTTTGAACTTAATCAGATATCGCAGGAGAGGGTAACAAGCACATCTGCCACTGTTGGAGTGCCCGTGGTGAAGTGTGGTGCAAGATGCCATAATCAGAGGCTACCATTGAAATCTTCGCTGAAGAAATCATTTGACTGGCGTGCTCATTCTCAATCAATGGCTGCACATGTCCCTAAGATTGGAGAGCAGTGCAAGGATGCTGGTGCAAATCAGGCTTTAGACAAAAATAAACTTGTGCCCATCCATCAGTCATTAAACCAAACGGCGCAGAATTATACCTACTCAATTCCTGAGGAGAAGTCCCCAGAGTTTTGTGAAAAGCTTTCTGAGGTCCAGAAGCAATGCAGGAAGTTAAGACAACTTTGTCACCAATCTTCTCATCATCGTCTTCAAAACGTATGTAATTTGGGATTGCGGACTACAATTCAGCAGAAATTGGTGCAATTACATTACTGTGGCACAGCAGATCAACAATTGGCCAGGAATATGAAAATTGCTGCAAATACAAATATGTCTTCTCATCAATTTTATTGGAGGGAGAATCACACTTTTCAGCCTGAGAATGAACCACAGCACATGCAATTCCCTCAACCACAAGATTTAATATGGTGCAAAAATCCCTCCACACAACGTACTGTTGAATTGTTTACTTCTCATGGTGGTGAAGTTCCAAAAATAACCATGACTTGTCCTACTCCAATTTCATGCCGAACACCTTCTTAGAGAGATGCAATCCAGAAGATTGTTCTCAATTTTCCATAATTGTGTCGGGTCGGGACCCTTCTTCAGGCTGGAGAAATCTGAAGAAGAATCCCGACCTGGAACATCACCTATCTGTGCTTTCCCGAGAAGCTGCCTGTCCCACTGAGTTTCTCTAGCACTTTGTGTAAGAAAGAACTGCAGATGCTGGTTTAAATTGAAGGTGGATGCAAAATGCTGGAGTAACTCAGCGGGACAGGCAGTATCTCTGGAGAGAAGGAATGGCTGACGTTTCGTGTGCTCTAGCACTTTGTTTCTTTTATATTGGGGTCTTTGCCTGTTGGGAGGGAAAATTGGTGTATAGGCAGTGGTGAGGGATACAAACTCATATTGTAACCCAGAAAGATGCGAACTACTAAGACTCCCTTCCCTACTCATTCTCTGACTTTGACCAAACCTCTGCAGCAGTCACTGTCTGCCCATGGGGCATGAATTTGAGGGAGAGAGAGAGAGAGAGGCGTGCTTTGTTGTGCCTTCCTGTATTGTGCCTCAATCTATAGACAGGATTTACATTGGAGCATCCTGAACAATTAACACCATGTGTTTAGAAAAGAAAGAAAAGCTTATTGATTAATTACTTTGATAGACTGTTTCCATAAAATTCACTTGAACAGGTTTGAGCCTAATACATTTGAAGAGTGTTGAGCCGAAATGTCACATTGTGATGGCACCTGGTGGCAACCCAAGGGCACAACGAACCATCGGCTCTGGAGGGCGGCGTCTTGGTGTGGGAGGCGCTAGTCACTTGGTCGGTATCTGAGTTGGTATTTAAGGTCGGGCAACGCCCGTGACCTTTGAGGAGTAGGGAGCTGTATTGGAGAGAATAAACATGTCTCATGCACATAACTCGTGTCCGATTAGTTTTTGGCTGGAGTCCTTCACATCCCCGCCACACTGGTGACCTCGACGCCCAGGAGCGTAATCCTGGAAGGGAAATTTGAGGAAAGAATGCATTCTGCCGCTGCCGCCTATGACGCCGGACTCAACACGGTCTCCCTGAAGCTACCGACATTTTGGACCTCGCAGCCGGGGGTTTGGTTTTGACAGGCCGAATCCCAATTTTACATTCGCGGCGATACAGCCAATGACACACGCTATCATTATGTGGTAAGCGCCCTTGACCAGTAGACGGCCGGTCGGGTCATTCCTTACCTGGATAATCCACCGACGATGGGTAAGTACACAGGCCTCAAGGAGCTGCTGCTCCGGTTCTACGGGCCGAGCAGAATGTAGCGCGCTTGTCGGGTCCTCAACATGGGCGGGCTCGGCTACCAGATGCCCTCGGCCCACATGAGCGAGATGCTCCCGCTCATGGGCGACCACCTGCCCTGTCTGCTCTTTGAATTTACTTACCTGCAGCAGTTGCCGCGAGATATCCGCCGGCATCTTGCGGGGTAGAGCTTTGAAGATCCCATCCGGCTAGTGGCCCGTGCTGATGAGCTGTGGCTCTCCGACCAGCAGCAGGTGGGCGCGCTGGAATACCTGGAACCGCTGGAATCCCCGGATTCGCTGGACCGGATTGATTCAACGCCCTGGCAGGCCCAGCGACCCAGAACCATGCCCACAAGAGGGCCACGCCCACAAGAGCCACAGTCAAGACAAGTGGCACAGGAGAGGAGGATGGCTGAGCAGGACCCAGGAGATCGAAGGAGAAGGATGTGGTGTTTTTACCACCAGCGCTGGGGTTCAGCAGCCCGCCAATGCCGCCAGCCATGTTCGTTTCCGGGAAACGGCAGCGCCGGCCGCCGATAGTCACCGCGGTGGCCGGCAGGATCCATCAACTGTATGTCTGGGACCGGCGCAAGCGGCTCAGGTTCTTGGTGGACATCGGGGCGGAGGTCAGCTTATTGCCCCCATCTGGACTCGACCTTCGTGCTGGTAAGACGTTGGCCCCCCGTTAACTGCTGCGATTGGCAGTTCAATCCACACATGGCGTCCGCACGGTTCCTGTCATTTTAGGCGCGTGCCATTTCACCTGGCCATTCATCATCGCGGACGTGGCCCAGCTGCTGCTGGGCGTAGATTTCTTGCGGGCGCAGTCGCTTCTCGTGGACGTGAGGGGGCAAAGTCTCATCCACGCGTCAACTTTTGAGAAGATCTTGCGCTCCACTGCGCCCACCGCGCCGGTCAGCAACCCTGTAGCGATGGTGGACAATGTCTACGCCCAGGTACTGGCTGAGTACCTGGACATTGTCGCCCCTAAGTTCGGCTCGGCCAGCCTGAGGTACGGTGTCATGCACCATTTTCTGACATCGGGTCCACCGCTCCACGCTCGCGCCCGTAGGCTCGCTCCTGACAAGCTACTCATAGCAAAGGCGGAGTATGGAGGCCATGGGCATCGTTCGACACTCCAACAGCCCATGGGCTTCCCCGCTGCACATGGTGCCGAAGGTGTCCGGCGGCTGGAGGCCGTGCGGGGACTACCGCCGCCTTAACAAGGCTACGACCCCTGACCGTTACCCTGTCCCCCACATAGAGGACTTCTCAGCCCATCAGGCCGGGGCTAGGTTCTTCTCCAAGATCGACCTAGTCCGGGGATATCACCAGATCCCTGTGCGACCGGAGGATGTCCCCAAGATGGCAATTATCATCCCGTTCGGGTTCGAGTTCCTGTGGATGCCCTTCGGCCTTTCAGCGCCTGATGGATAGGGATGGTCACATTTTACCACCGGTTCGTTCCGGCGGCTGCCAAACTTTTGCGGCTGCTTTTCCAGTTGCTGACGGGCAAGCAACGGGAGATACAGCGGGACGCTGTCGCCACGACGGCGTTTGAAGGGGCGAAGGAGGCCTTGGCTCGGGCGACTATGCTCGTGCATCCATCGTCCGACGTCCCCACAGCCCTTACCGTGGATGCTTCAGACTCTGCGGTCAGCGGCGTTTTGGAACAGTCGGTTAGACCGTTGGCAGCCCCTCGCCTTTAGCCGTCACCTAAGCAGCGCTACAGCGCTTTTGACCGGGAGTTGCTCGCCTCACACCTCGCAGTGCGGCACTTCCAGTACTTCCTCGAGGGCCGTTCCTTTGTAGCGTTCACGGACAACAAGCCACTCATGTTTGCTTTCGCGAAGGTTTCGGATCCTTGGTCTGTCCGTCAGCAGCGCCACTGGTGGCTATTTCAGAGTATACAACTGACGTCCGACTTCGCCGGGAAATGCAACCTCATGGCGGATACTTTGTTCCGTCCGGCAATTGCAGCCGTGCTTAACCCGGCCTCGGGAATAGATTACTCCACCTTGACAGCGGCCCAGCTGGCAGACGATGAGATGCCGGCGTACCGCACCGCGATCTCTGGCTTGGTGTTTGAGGATGTGCCTCGGGTTCCATCCTCTGACGTATCCATGTGTCAGCCGAAGCCTATCGTTCTGGCGGCCTGGCGCCGTCGCGTCTTAGAGGTGATCCATGGGCTGGCCCACCCATCCATCCGGGCCACGGTCACTATGGTGGCCGCAAGGTTTATGTGGCAGGGACTTTGGAAGCAGGTCGCTCGCTGGGCACGGGCGTGCATCCTGTGCCAGACATCAAAGGTGTATCGACACGTCCGTGCGCCCGATCAAGACTTCGCAGTGATACGCCGGCACTTCGATGCCGTACACGTGGACATCGTGGGGCCACTGCCTCCGTCCCAGGGTATTTCACACCTGCTTATGGTGGTTAACCGTTTTACGCGGTGGCCGGAGGCCATCCAGCTCACGGACACTTCAACTCAGTCGTGCCCTCGTGGCAACTTGGTTTGCCCGCTTTGGGGTTTCACTTCACATCACGTCCGACCGGGGCGCCCAGTTCTCGTGTGAACTGTGGTCCGCCATGGCCTGCCTGTTGGGGACGCAGCTCCAACCACGCGACAGCGTACTATCCCCAGTCAAATGGGTTGGTGGAGCGGTTCCACCGCTGTCTGAAGGCCGCCCTGAAGGCTCGTCTCACAGGCCCTGGGTGGATGGACGAGTTGCCATGGGTCCTGTTGGGGATTCGGACGGCCCCCAAGGAGGATCTGTCAACATCCTCCGCGGAGTTGGTATATGGTGCTCCGCTCACCGTCCCCGGGGAGTTTGTCCCTGCTGCTGATGGGTCCCAGGAACCCACGTCATCCGTGCTGAGCCACTTGCGGGAGAGGGTCGGTGCCCTGTCTCCCATCCCAACATCGCGTCAGGGAGTGGCCCCTTCCCATGTGCCACTGCCACTGATGGGCTGGCCATACGTTTTTCTTCGCCGTGACTCCCACAGGTCGCCCTTGTAGCGCCCGTATGTAGGTCCCTTTCGCGTGCTGCGGCACGGGCCTACTACATTTGATTTGGACATGGGAGGCCGGCGTGAAACTGTTGTCTGTGGCTCGTTTGAAACCGGAATACTTGGACCTGAGCGAGCCAGTCCATGTGGCTCAACCTCCCCGTCCCGGGGCTGCCGGAGATTCTTCCGAACCGAGCAAGACCCAGGGCGTGGGATTGTATCTACGCGTTCGGGCCGCCTCGTTCGGCGTCCCGTCCAGTTCGGTGCCTCTGGTTCTGGGGTGGTCATGTGGAGGCACCTGGTGGCAACCCAAGGGCACAACGAACCATCGGCTCTAGAGGGCGGCGTCTTGGTGGGGGAGGCGCTAGTCATGGGGTCGGTACCTGAGTTGGTATTTAAGGCCGGGCAACGCCCGTGACCTATGAGGAGTAGGGAGCTGTATTGGAGAAAATAAACACGTCTAGTGCACGCAACTCGTGTCCGATTCGTTTTTGGCTGGACTCCTTCACGTCCCTGCCACAACATTTCTTTTCTCCAGAGATGCTGTCTGATCAGCTGAGTTACTCCAGCTTTTTGTATCTATCTTCGGTTTAAACCAGCATCTGTAATTCCTTCCTACACAGTTTGAATACTGCAAGACTCCTCCAGCTCTATGCTATATTGGTAGCCTAATATAACATACAGGGTAGACACAAAATGCTGGAGTAATTCAGCGGGACAGGCAACATTTGTGGAGAGAAGGAATGGGTCACGTTTCGGGTCGAGACTCTTCTTCTGACCATAACATACAAGTTAATGCTTCATCAGAAGTGCTTTACATTGGACACTCAAGGAAGCCACGGCCAAGCAGCAGCAGAAATGTGCAGGAGTACAGTCAGCCCACAGCCCAAAACTGTCATATTGCATCTATCCCTCGAATGGCAGAGTCTATGAATCCTACAAAGGACACATCAATCCCCACGGATCATTGTGGAAGCAAGTCGTCCTTAATCCCAAGGGATTAAGGACGCCCAGAGGTGGAAGACACCAAGTTTGAATGAACATGTAATGTTATATTTATAGAGTCCTACTGCAAGGAAACAGGCCCAACTTGCCCACACTGACCAAGATGCCCCATCTACATTAGTCCTACCTGCCCATGTTTGGCCCTTGTCCCTCTACCTGTACCTATCCAGGTGTCTTAAATGTTGTTTTGGGACCTGCCTCAGTGACCTCCTCTGGAGCCCGTTCCATATATCCACCACTTTAGATGAGAACTTCCCTTTTTACGTTAGATTGGTGTAGAAAAGTAACGTATTGTACTACATTGCTTTTGAACATGTCTCCAAGTTCCTGGAGGCCAGAGATGCTCTATTCTGCACCGTTGTGGGATTTGAGATGGCACCACGTTTGTGCCCATCAAAAATGATTGGTGAACAACCTGTCAATTGAAGTGCAAAACAATTTGTCTGTTCTAACCAGTTCTAACCAGGCCAGATACAAGACAGACAAATGCAGCCTTGGTATCCATAATCATTTTGGACTCTGCTGGGGATGATCAAAAATTATCAAAATTTAAAGCAAGTAATGAATTGCATTCCAAAAACTGGGCAGATTAAAATAATTGTATCTCACAGCTTTACAAGGATTTCTGGCCCAATTTCTTGAGAGGAAATGTGAGCAATGCTGAGTACTTGAAGCGACAGCGCCCGTATTAGCTGGAGTTTAGAAGGATGAGGGGGCACCTCATTGAAACGTACCGAATAGTGAAAGGCCTGGATAGAGTGGATGTGGAGAGGATGTTTGCACTAGTGGGAGAGTCTAGGAGGAAACACCATTGCCTCAGAATAAACAGACGTACCTTTAGAATAAGAGATGAGAAGAAATGTCTTTAGTCAGAGGGTGATGAATCTGTGGAAGTCATTGCCACAGATGGCTGTGGAGGCCTCGTCATTGGATATTTTAATGGTGGAGATTGACAGATTTGTGATTATGGGGTGAAGGCAGGAGAATGGGGTTGAGAGGGAATGATAGATCAGCCATGATTGAATGACGGAATATATTTAATGGGTCGAATGGCCTAATTCTGCTCCTAGAAGTTATGAACTTATGAATAATTTGCTTCAGCGGCCCAGCTGAGCATTAAAAGTAAACCTCCCACCTGTCTGCAGTATAAGCACCATTGACCTCAGTGTATTTTTGGGGTCAGGACCAAAGCCATGGGCTGGAGAAAGTCTCTCCATCCAAGTTGAAAACTGGGACTGTCTCCAAAGTAACTTTTGGACTGACTTGATTTTTATTGGCTCAAACATTAACACAGCTTTCCTTAGCAAAGTCCTTGATTTTTTTGAATTAGTATTTCATTTGTTCTTAGACACGTCACAGAGCAATAGAGCCCAAAACATCCCATCAAGTCTGTGCTGACCATCAAACAGTTTAATTCTCTTCACATTCTCATCAACTGCCCCATGTTTCTACCACTCATCTGCAGATAATCTCCCGTGGATCCAAAGGACCAGCAATCGATCTTTGGGATATGAGAAGAAACGAGAGCACTCGGTTGCAAGAATTAAACATTTGTAAATAATGCATCTGATCACAAGCAAGACATTTATGCAAAGTTAATGTTTTCTAAGCATACAATATATGACTGGAAATTGATACTCCATGCAATTAGAACAGTGGCTTGCTGTATTTTATTTATTTCTAAAAAGTGTTAAGCATTTTGGAACATAACTCAATATTTTATGATGCAATTGTCATTATTTGAATGAAACTACTATTAGTAGTATTAGTTAATTTGTTGATTTAAACACAAAATTATATTAACATTTTTCCCAAATAAGACGTAAATATTTGTGATAGATTTTTGCTGATATTTAACCCCTGTACGGTTAACCTTCATGATGACCGTGTAAAACAGCTTTTGCAAGGAAGCTGCTTTATCAAGTTAAAATGTTTTACAAACATAAATGTTGGCACCTGTGAAATTAGCAAGGAGTCAAGTGATTGAAATTCCATATGTCTTGGACCAACCTGAATTCTTTGGTCATATTTGACAATTCAGTGTCTTTTTTTTCGGGCATTGTAACAACCACTTAAATAAAATCTACAAATGCTTGCCTCTTACAAACTGAATGCATGTCATTTTAAAGCAATAACTTTGATGTTCAAAATTACTTTAGCTTCTTAATCAGTCAGCAGCGATGCAGAATTGCCATAGAATATCCCTCTTCATTGAGGCCAATTGGTTCGTGTTTTTGTGGTTACGATTGTGATTCTATCTCTTGGCCTGTTCTATTGTTTCTTTTACATGTGCAGATTTGTTCTGAATTTGTAAAGCTGACTTGATGTATGTAACTGGGTAATTGCAAGCTGGTAGTGGAGTGAAATCAGATGGTGGTCATTTTATCCATGGACAAAAGACTAAGACTTTTATCGCCATTGGAGAAGAACTTTCTGCAGGTTTTCTTAATTATATAATATAAGCAATTATTCCAGCATCTGCAGTTCCTTTCATCTCTCCTTCTGGAGGCATATGTGTTGGACCTACCTGAATTCTTAGCTCATATCAATGTATTTGCCTCCTTTTGGGGCAGAGTGATTCAGTGCTGCAGAGTATATGTTTGGTGAAGAGTAAATATTGGTGCAGTCCACGGGCTGAATGATCCAGTTTCCCCCATGGTCATCAATGTGCATCTCTGATTTCAAAAGGCCACTTTTGGCCTGGGAGGTTTGATCTTGGGAATATTATAATTTCTATAGACTACTTCACTAACATCAGGAGAAGCATTTGCCAGGCCACACTGCAGAGGTCCTTGTGATTGAATATCCTGGCAGTGCAGATTTCAGTACATTTTATTCCCTAACTAATCCACATCAAAGCTGAGTTACACATGTACCAAACCAGCTGCTATTTCCTGCTGGTATTCCAGTTTGGTCCTGACAATCCTATTGAATCTCTCTGTGATTGTGTGTGTGTGTGTATAAAGAACCTCACGAGCTCCATGTGGTCATCCTTGCCAGATTAGAAACTCCATGGATATTTATTCTCACATATGCAACGAAACATTGCATAGTGAAATTCATTTTCCATATAATGGTGGCGCTGCCATGTTTGGCACCATTTCGTCAAGTTCTAATTCCTGGCCTGCCCAAGTGTAGCTGTGGTGTCCTCTGCTGCTGCTTCACCACTGTAGGCTGTGTATGGTCCACGCGCTCGGCCTCTTGGATCAGTGGCTGGTTCAGCCGAGCCTCAGGGAAGCTCTACATTGGGTGGATGATCCAAAGGATTTTATTTTCTCACTAGCTCAGCTTCCATTTGGAAAATTGGATTAAAAATCATCCTTGTTTGGGTGTTTAGACATGTGACATTTATATTTGGGTGCTTTCATTAGAATTCTGATATGTATTTGCCTTTGAATATTCACTTTGTATTTAATCCAATCCAATCCAACTTTATTTGTTAAGCACTTTAAAACAACCAATGTTGACCAACGTGCTGTACAGAAGACTAAACAAGACATAAACAGACAACATAACAGAACATAACATAACAGCTCACATGAGACGCAAAAATTACATATGAAATACAACAATAAATTAAAAGACATAAAACACGAGTAAAAATAATAGCCACGCAATAAAAGCAATCAAAAAAGAAATTAAATCAAGTAAATAAAGTCGACATCTTACTGGGTATCAAAGGCCACGGAGAAGAGATGGGTTTTAAGAAGTGATTTAAAAACAGACAGAGAAGAGGCCTGTTTAATGTGGAGAGGCAGACCGTTCCATAATTTGGGTGCCGACACAGCAAAGGCACAGTCCCCTCTAAGATATGAACCCTTTTACTGGTAGTTGGTTCTTTTTCTCTAATGTTTGAATTTGTCTAATATTCAATGCAGATCTAAGGAGGGCAATTGTGACAGTTGTGATGACAGGGTTACATTTTACTCAAAAATAACCCTGATGCATATTATTGTTTTGAGTCGGGTGGCAATGAGAATTGGGATTTCAAGAAACAATGTAGCAGACCAAAACCAGAAAACAAAGAAATAAAATGAAAGGAAATATCACAGTCACTTTTAAATGTTGCTCTGAGCATTTTCAGTTTTAGCTAAATTACCCTCTGGTAAATATTTAAACAATTCTCGATTGAAGATCTTGGTCAGCAAAATGACTAGTGGGATATTGTGTGCAGAGTTTCTATGAGGTTAATGAGTGTTTGAATTCAGGAACATATGTGACTTTATTAACCAAGAAGTAAAAAGAATATCTGCTAGCAACAGACATCTCATTGCACAAAATGAAACCTAATTAGCAGCATTTGTAGATAATTTTGGGTGTCATTTTTTACCAATTACTATTTTTATTGAATCTAGCTGAACGTGTTAGAAAAATTCATTTTTGATGAATCCCACAGGTTCTGTGCGGCATTATTTCTGGTTTTCTATTTCTGTAATCTCAATGCTGTACTTCCCACGATATTCCATGAAAAATGTTTTTTCCTGTAATTGACTGACTCAGATGAACATAGGGTTTTCCCTTATCAAATTCACCCATCAGTAATCACCAACTTTGCTTGGGTATGGTTTAATACAGGTGCCTAACAATGTGTTGTTGACTATGAGTTTGCTAATAAATAATGCAGAAGTTCCCCATGAAGTCTGCTTTGATCCTCAACCCTTATCCTCATTTGTGATGGTGATCGATTTTCGTTCTTTTATTTGCTGTATTGTGTAAATTTTTTTGATCGCTCCATTACAAGAAGGACGTTGGACTTTGGGGAATGTGCAGAAGAGGTTTACCAGACCACGTTGTTGCCTGGATTAGAAGGAATTAGCTCAAGAGAGATTGGACAAACATGGATTGTTCCTTCTGGAACCTGAAGCACCAGAGGTGAAGGGAGACCTGATGGAAGTATGTGAAATAATGAGAGGCATAGACAAGGTAGACAGTCAGAAACTTTATCCCAAGATGGGATGTCAAAGACCGGAGACCATAGTCTAGAGCAGGGGTTCCCAACCTTTTTCGTCCCGTTTACTCCTGGCAACTTTAATAGCACATAAGTACAATGTTATTTCACTTATTTATGAACAACTAATGATGAACGGATACCGGTATACCAGAACCAAAAACAGTCAGTCAATGAGAAAAAATATGTACAAATCCAGAATCAACAAATTTACCCCCTGGGTAGGCGAAATGTACCCCCTGGGGGTAAATTCACCCCAGGTTGGAACCCTTGGTCCAGAGATACTGCGGAAAACAGTATCCATCGGTCCATCGAGTCCGTGCTGACCAATGATCTGTATATTAGTTCTATCTTACACACTCCGGACAATTTACAGAAGCCAATTAAACTGAAAACCTGCATATCTTTGCAATGTGCGAGGAAACTGGAGCACTTGAAGAAAACCTACGTGATCACGGGGAGAATGTATAAATTCCATACAGACATCATCTGTAGTCAGGATTAAACTGGAGTCTCTGGCACTGTAACGCAGCAACTCGGCCGCTACACTACTGTGCCGCCATTGCTTCAAGGTGAGAGAGGCAAAGTTGTGCGGGGCAAGTAAAATACAGGGTGATGGGTGTCTGGAATGCTCTGCCATGGGCGGTGGTGCCATTTAACCCAGCACTTTATGCAAACGCAAGTTGATTTCACAATAAATCTGACAAAGTTCTCCATGCACTGCATGGCTTCTGATTGTTTGCCTAATAGAAACATAGAAAATAGGTGCAGGAGTAGGCCATTCGGCCCTTCGAGCCTGCACCGCCATTCGATATGATCATGGCTGATCATCCAACTCAGTATCCCATCCCTGCCTTCTCTCCATACCCCCTGATCCCTTTAGCCACAAGGGCCACATCTAACTCCCTCTTAAATATAGTAAAGTAATACAGTAAACCGTCATTGTAACGTACCATAGTGGGGGGGGGGGGGGGAATTGTGTCCGTTATTGCTGATTGTTCCCTAAAAACCAAGTAAGGGATTATCATTGTCATTGAATAAGTAGTAGAAACAAAGAACTGCAGATGCTGGTTAATACACAAAAGGGAAAAAAGTGCTGGAGTAACTCAGCAGGTCATGCAGCATCTCTGGAGAACATGGATAGGTGCCATTTTGGGACAAGATTCTTCATACTCTGGAGCTGGGCCTGGAACGCGGGTGAGTTGATGGACCCCTCCTGCTGGCAGCGGGGGAGAAGTGAGGATCAGTGCAGGTTAGGGTCGGTGGCGGCAGCAGGCACAGGCTGGAAGTGGCTGAAGAAAGCGGTCTGGGCCGACAGTGGTTCAGTGACAGTAGGACAGGCATGGAGGCAGCCCAGCTTGAAAGTGGCTATGGGGGCAGTGTGGGCCGAGGCTGGGAGCGGCAGGCCAGCCTGGCGGTGAGGGTCGGTAGGTCTGGCCTGGAATGACAATGGGAGGAGTGCGGGCCAAGGCTGGTGTTGGCAGCACAGCTGGAAGCGGCCTGGGAGGCGGTGTGGCCCGGCAACAGCAACTCGTCCCGGTGGTGAGGGTCGGTAGGCCTGGCCTGGAAGAAGCCGGGTGGTGTCGGCAGCCTGGCCTGGAAGTGGCTACTGGTGCGGTGCGGGCTGGGTCTGGTGTCAGCAGCACGGCCTGGCTGTGAGGGTCAACAGGTCCGTCTGCCATAACCAAAATCCATTACATAGAAGTCCATAAAAATGAGGGTTAACTATCAACACTTTCCATCATGAGTCCCAGAGACAATGACAATAATCCATTTTTTTGTGATACATTTGTTAATTTTAGTTAATTACATTTAAATAATTACATTAAATAAACTACTTGACCAATAAATGGACACCTCAAACGCATGCCTAAAAATGCTAAGTTTTCCTATTATATGGGAATTCAATTGGAATTGCAACTTCAGTTAAAACAAATTAGGTCCAGAACAATTGGGAATCTCAATGAATGTATATCAAAATACTGTAGGTTAAGTACATCTGAAATAAAAACCACATGTTGGGAACACTCAGCAGGTCAGGAAAGAGAAGCAGAGTTAACATTTCAAGTCAAAGACCCTTCATCAGAACGAGAGGAAAAAAAACAAATACAACGGAAGTATCCTTACCCTTTCATATCTCTCATGTCTCCCTCACCCCTGACTCTCAGCCTGAAGAAGGGTCTTGACTCGAAACGTCACCCATTCCTTCTCCAGAGATGCTGCCTGTCCTTCTGAGTAACTCCAGCATTTTGAGTCTATCTTTGGTGTAAACCAGCATCTGCAGTTCCTTCCTACACAAGTATCTCGGCCTGGCTGAGTCCAATTTTGCCACACCAGACAAGATATTGATGAGGTAATCTGGTTGATAGGTTATTGAGAGAAGTCAAAGAAAAATAGCAAACAAAGAAATTCAAATGTATGATCCGAACACAGTTAGAGAAAGGAAACACAAAGGAATGGAAAAACAGTAAAATGCAAAGTTTGTGGAAAGTTAAGCAGGGCAGGCAATGGAGATTTAGAAATAAAGCCAATATTATAGATATTAATGAAGCCATTATCAGTCTGAAGAAGGATCTCGACCTGAAATGTCACCCATTCCTTCTCTTCAGAGATGCTGCCTGGCCTGCTGAGTTACTCCAGCATTTTGTGATCTACTTTTGATTTAAACCAGCATCTGCAGTTCTTTCCTGCACCTCACAGATGAATGAATAGGTTTGGTAGAACTGGCCAGTTCTGATACAAGCAGTGAGAAAGCGAGTTAATCAATCACAATCACAATAATATTTTATTAGCCAAGTAGGTTTTGCAACATACGAGGAATTTCATTTGCTAAGTCAGTCATAAGAATAAAAAGCAACGGAACACACACAAAATACATTTTAACATAAACATCCACCACAGTGACTCCTCCACATTCCTCACTGTGATGGAAGGTGAAAAAAGTTGCTGAATTGATTGAATCCAGAAGGCAGCAACCCATATGGACAGAAGATATGCTGTTCCTTAAGCTTATGTTGGGGCTCGATATAACTTTACAAGATGCTGCAGATAAAGGCATTTAGAATGGAGCAAGATACAGGGTCAAATGATGAAGGGTCTTTGACTTGAAGTATTAACTCTGTATCTCTCTTCACTGGTGCTATCTAACTGCTGAGATTTTCCAAGCATGTTCATATTACACAGATTAGTAGAATTTTTGGTGGTTATTCATTTAAAGTTTGTTGTTAATGAAAAGGTCCAGAAGTTTACCTGAAATTATTAACTCCTGTCTGTTCTTCTACAGATGCTGCTTGACCTGCTAAATATTTTAAGCGATAATTGCTGTTATTTCAGATTTCCAAGAACTACAGTATTTTGTTTTTTGCTGTTTCTTTTGGCTGATATGTCAATTCCAGGAGAATTAGAATAACTGGTTTAGCTAGCGTTGCAAAAGCTTGCAGTAATTAAGCAGACTGTTCTTTTTAACTCTCTTTCTCTCTCTATAAAGAATATTTGGTAATTTATTCCACTTGCATTGTGTAACAGCAGGTTTTTGCTTTTTTACAAGAACCCACAGTGTTACAGTTGGCAGAAAACCAGAAACTGAAGAAATTTGGTGTCTGTACAAAAAAAGCACAGTCCATTTTGTCTTCTGTTGTTAATTCATTTCAATGGCTGTGATCCAAGAGTCAAGAATGTTTAATTGTCACATGTACCGAAACAGAACGATGAGATTCTTACTTGCAGCAGCGTACTAGGTCTGTAAACACAGTACTCAATGGATAACATAATAAAAATTAAAAAAAAGATGTTCAAGATGTTTCAAACAAAATAATATTCGTGCAAAACAAAACAAAACCTTGAAGTCCCTAGTGCAAAAAAAATAGTTCCAAGTTTACTTGGTGTTTGTAGTGTTTAATAGCCTGATTGTTGTTGAGATGAAGGTGTTCCTGAACCTGGAGATCATGGTTTTCACTCCGACACCGTGATGGGCTCACTTTATGATTGCATCAATGTGCTAGGTTGAGGAAAAATCTTCAGAGATACGCATTCCCACAAACTTCCCTCTCCACCATTGACCCGTCGATGAAAACAGATTTGTGGATCCCCGGCCTTTCTCTTCGAAAGTCAACAATTAGCTCCTTGGTTACATTGATATTGAGAGCAAGATTGTAGTTCTGGCACCATTTAATCAGATGACTGATCTCCCTCCTATACTCTGATTCATCATTACTTGTAATTTGTCCAACAACAGTGGTGTTGTTAATGTAAATGTGATGGCTACAAGTCATGAGGAGGGAGTGAATAGAGCAGGGGACTGAGCACACGGCCCTGAGTTGCCTCTGTGTTGATTGTTATTGAAGAGGAAGTGTTGTCAATTCCTACCAATTGTGGGCTGTTGATGAGGGAGTTGAGTATCCAGTTCCAAAGGGATGCACAGATACCCAGTTCCCTGGACTTGGTAGCAAGTTTGGAGGGGATGATGGACCTCCTCTGGACCCTCTCCGGAGCGAGCATATGCTTCCTCAGATATGGTGCCCAAAATTGTTCACAATATTCCAAATGCGGCCTGACCTGTGCCTTATAGAGCCTCAGCGTTACATCCCTGTTTTTGTACACAAGCCCTATCAAAATTATTGTTACATGTACTGAGAATTAGTGAAATGCTCGCAATCCAGTCAAATTATACTACACATGACTACCATAGATGCTCTTCTGGAACAGTACCCAGAGAGTCACCATGTTCTGGCGCGTTATTGCAGCTTCCAAGTCTGAAAAATCTCATCTTGACCCACAGTGCAATGTCTTATTTCCCCCCTGTCCTGATGGCACTGAATCAATGGAGTAGGAGTTGGCCTGGCCCAGCACGATGCAATGGACTCCTACCACTGCCATTCTGTGCGGCTGCCACAAGCTCCGCTCCAGTCACTCACTCACCTGGCTGCTGTTTGTTACAAAAAAAATGGGTGCTAATGGTCGCAGGAGCTTAGTGGGCCAAATGACCTGTTTCTGTGCAGCATGAGTCATGGCTGCTATCAAACCATTTCACTTTCTTTGGAAAGAGCCATTGAGATGGCGAGTCCCTCTGCATTGTCTCAACATTTAAAATAAATGAACTAATGACTGGTTAGACAAGAACAATTTACTAGCCTGTAACGCTAGACTCTATTCAGTATTAGACATAAATGTTTCCCCCTGGGCTAAACACTGACTTCAAAGAGAAAAGTACACGATGGTTTAAAGCATTTAGAAAGATAAATAAGGATTGGAAGGCTATTTTTCCTATACTTTCATGTTCTGTTAGCCATCTAATGCAGGCAAAGCAAATTAAGGGCACTCTCAACACTGTACTGAAATCAGAATCTTTAACTGAATAGTGCATCTAACTTTGGCAGTTTTAATCATGAATTCAATGGATCAATTGCACTTTTGATATAGTTGACGTGTTTGAAACAATTATTAAGACCAATCTGCAGAGATGCAAGCAATTGAGATTCTATGGTCACGGTCTTTGCATTTGCAAGCATCAGTGGTAACATCGACCTCCTGCAGTCTTATTTCAACCCGTGGTGGCACATTCCTTAAATACTTTCACAACAGGGGCCAGATCCAGGAGGGCTCGGGACCAGAACCTGCCATAATATAAAGTGGCAAATGAAATTGAGGTTTATGAAATAGTAACATTAATTTTGAACAAATTAAATGTTATAGAGGGGAAAGTTCAACTCATATTACTTCCATAATATTTACATTAGATCTAGGCATTGCTACTTGCAGTATCTGCGATCTCTGTCACGTACAGTAGTTGTCATATTGAATGAGATAATTTTTAGTTGCCATGCTAACCATGCAAAACTGGAACTGAACTCCATAAGTATGAATAGGGGAGTTTTAGACTTGTTGCAGAGCAACAGAATGGCATTCATGACACATATAGACAGAGGCGCAGTGTGACTGCTCTAGTAGACTATTTGGAGTCATAAGAAAGCTTTGGGGAAGCTTCCCTTTTTGCATAAATAGGATCAGCAGACACGTTCATCGCTTCCACATCTATCTATCTATACTATTACTAAAACTCTCATCTTCACCATTGCATTGTAATTAAATTTGCGCAAAATCGCTACCCTATATCGTTAGGTTTTTTCGCCACCTACAAGATACAAGATACATTTATTTGTCACATGTGCCAGTTGGCACAGTGAAATGTGATCACCATACAGCCATACAATAAAAATTACCATTCTCCTCTGCTCCAAGCCACCAAGTTTTGTTTCGATCGGTGAAATATTAGAAAAGTTATGAAGGTTTATAAAATTGTGAGGGCAGCAGATTGGTCCTCGCCTGTCAGTCACCATGAAGGTAACGCCCCTTCTGGCACCTGCTGGAGAATAAAATCCCCGGAGGCAGGGCTGAGTAAACAAGCCGTACTGATTAAGTCCACAAGAGTGGAGTCGGGAAATCGGCTGAGTGGAATCGGGAGGTGCTGTGCCGGTGGCCGTTGAGTGGGATCCCAGCTTTCATCTGGTGGTCTATTTTTCTCCACATTCCCAAAGACGTGCAGATCAGTTGGTTAATTGACCCTGTAAATTGTTCCAAGTGTGTAAGTGCAGGATCAAATTTAGTTTAGTTTAGAGATACAGTTTGGAAACAGGCCCTTCAGCCCACCGAGTCTGCACCGACCAGCAATCCCCGCATATTAACACTACCCTCTACACACTAGGGACAATTGACATTTATTTCAAGCCAAGTAACCTACAGACCTGTGCATCTTTGGAGTGTGGGAAGAAACCGCATCTCTCGGAGAAAACCCATGCAAGTCACAGGGAGAACGTACAAACTCCATACAGACAAGCACCCGTAGTCAGGATTGAATCTGGGTCTCTGGTGCGGTAAGGCAGCAACTCTACCGCTGCACCACTGTGCTGCCCTGGGATGCTGTTAGGAATCTGGGGGAAAAGAAAATGAAATTAATGTAAAGAGGTGCTTGATTGGCAAAGATGTGTCCATGTTTCATGACTGTCTTGTTCTTTGGTTCTTTGCAAATGTTGAATAAAGTTGTTGCATCTGCTATTTTCCAGTCCTCTGGCACCTCACCAGGTCTTGACAGCGTTGGAAAATTATGGGAAACTTCTCTGCAACTTCCACTCCACTAAACAACAGACCTGGATGCTTTTACTTTTAGCAAAACCACCCCTTTCCCAATAAAAACTCGCACCAAGTACTCGTTTAACATTCCTAATCATCTCCACACCTCCCGATCCTTCCCACTTCGTGCTCACGTTAAATGCTTGGACTCTCTTCTGATCATTCCTTTTGTCATAGAGTCATAGAGTCTTACAGTGTGGAAACTGGCCTTTCAGGCCAACTTGCCCATACCAACATGTCCCATTTATACTCGTCCTGCCTGCCTGCATTTGACCCATCCCTCTAAACTTGTCCTACCCATGTACCTATCTCAACGTTTCTTAAACGTTGCAATTGTACCTGCCTCAACTACCTCCTCTGGCAGCTCGTTCCATACACCTACCACCCTTTGCTTGAAAAAGTTACCCCTCAGGTTCCTATAAAATCTTCCCCCCCTCACCTTAAATCTATGTCCCTACTCTGGGCAAGAGACTACCTGATCTATTCCTCTCATTATTGTGTACACCTCCATAAGATCATCATCACTCATCATCCTGTTCTCCCTGTAACCGGGATCTTTGGTTTCCTCCCACACGCCAAAGACGTACAGGTTTGTAGGTTAATTGGCTTGGTATAAGTGTATAAATGTAAAATTGTCCCTAATGTGTGTAGGGCAATGTTAGGGGATCGCTGGTCGGTGCGGACTGGCGGGCCAATGTGCCTGTTTCCGTGCTAAATCTCGAAACTAAACTAAACGAATAAGGCATTAAACTAATAGAAACATCAGTGGCAAATTATGGTCTTTAGAAAGGCATTAAATAAGACTTGCACGGCCTCTGTTTCATCCAATGCAATCTCCACAGTCCTCATTGGTGGACCTCAATCAGTACGAATTGACGACGACAATTCCTCCTCGACGTTTATCAGCACAGGAACACACCAAGGCAGTGCGCTTCATTCCCTGCTTCACTCTCTCTATAGCCATGAATGTATAGCCAAGTGCAGCTCTAACACCCTTGAAATTAGCCGCTGTTGTTGGACGAATAACGAGGAATGTTGAGCCGGAGAGAGATTGCAAATTTGATTGAATAATGGTAGAACAACAACCTTGCTCTCAACGTTAACAAGTGCCAAGAGCTGATCATTCAATTGAAATAAAATTGAACTGAATAAATTTCATTAGCCAAGTATGTATACATACAAGGAATTTGCCTCGGTGCTTTGCTCGCAAGTAACAACACGATATACAGTAAACAATTAAGAATAAAACATAATCATTTAAACATGTGAAGAGTGAAATACCAGAGCAAAAGGAGGCTGCAGACTTTTGGTTATTGAGTAGAGCTACTGCTCGTGGGGAAAAAAGGCTGTTTTTATGTCTGGCTGTGGCAGCTTTGACAGTCCGGAGTCGCCTTCCAGAGAGAAGTGATTCAAAGAGTTTGTGGCCAGGGTGAGAGGAGTCAGAGATGATCTTCCCCGCTCGCTTCCTGGCCCTTGCAGTGTACGGTTTGTCGATGGGGGGAAGGCTGAAGCCAACAAGCTTCTCGGCTGATCAAACGATGCACTGCAGACTCTAGATGTCATCCTTGGTGGCTGAGCCAAACCAGACCATGATAGCGAAGGGGAGGACAGTCTCTATGATGACAGTATAAAACTGGACCATCATTGCCTGTGGCAGAATGTGTTTTCTCAGCTGCCGCAGGAAGTACATCCTCTGTTGGGCCTTTTTGACTGTTGATGGTGGCCTCCCATTTAAGGTCCCTGGAGATGATGGTTCCAAGGAACTTAAATGGCTCCACAGATGTGACTGTGGTGTTGTTGATGGTGAGTGGGGGTAGGATAGCCTTCTCCTCATTTCCCTTGATTCCACTAGCCCTAAGAGCTCTATCTAACTCTCTTTTGAATGCATGCAGAGAATCGGCCTAAAGTCTACAATCAATTCCACTGTCTTAAGAGCTCCAGGTTGTCGCAATGGCACCAGGAATCCAGCTGTGTCACTTCCTGTCTAGGCAGATTCCTCCCCATCCTGGATCAGTCCAATCAGGGTTGTGTCGTCCGCAAACTTGAGAAGCTTGACAGAGGAGTCTGTGGAGGTGCAGTCATTGGTGTACGGAGAGTAAAGGAAAGGGGAGAGTACGCAGCCTTGTGGTGCTCTTATGCTGAGGATTAGCAGGTCGGAGATGTGCTTACCCAGCCTCACATGCTACTTCCTGTCTGTCAGAGGGGTTCAGGCACAGTCAAGTGGGAGACTGTTTAGAGTGTAGTAGCTCTGGCACAATGGTGTTGAATGCAGAGCTAAAATCCACAAACAAAATCCTTGCATACTGTAGGACCCCTGGCGGTCTAGGTGCTGGAGGATGAAGCGCAGCCCTTAGTTGACTGTGTCATCCATTGATCTATTGGCCCGGTATGCAAACTGCAGGGGGTCCAGCAGGGGGTTTGTGATATTTTTCATGTGGGCCAGCACGTCTTTCAAGGGTCTTCATGATTGCAGAGGTCAGTGCGACAGGCCTGTAGCATTAAGACCAGTAATCCTTGGTTTTTTGGATTGATTTCAGTAAGAGAAAGCTAAGGATCCTGAACTTGTCTTCATCAACACGATTGTGGTGGAGAGTCACCAGCTTCAAGTTCCTGGCACAAGTATCTCCAAAGATCTGTCCTGGAACAAACATAAGGTGCAAAAGTACTTTAAAAAAAAAAAAATTGAGGTCAGGTAAGGGGGGATGATAGTTGAAGAGTTGGTATGTCCATTTTGCGTAATGCTCATAAAAATATTTGTTTCTCTCTTTTTCCTCTTTCTCTCTTTCTTTTTTTCCTAGGGTCTATTTCTTAACTCTTTTTCTTTTGTTTTTAATTTTGCTCTTATAGGGTCTTTGTCCTTTTTTGTTGTCACATTTCCTACACTTCCACTTTTTCCTTCACTTTCTTCTTTCTTTCAATCTTTTCCTTTTCTAGTGTAAAAAATAAATGGAGTACATTAATTGTAAGAAGATATAAATGACAAGTACTAATGTATGTGGTTGTAATGTAATGTACTTCTAATAAAATACAAATTAAAAAAAAAAAAATTAAAAAAAAAAAAATTAAAAAAAAAGATCTGTCCTGGACCCAGCACATTGATGCAATCACAAAAAAGCTCATCAACGTCTCTACATATAAGATTGAGAAAATTCAGAATTTTGCCAAATACTCTATTGATTTTCTATAGGTGTATGGTAGAGAGCATACTGATTGGTTGTATCACAGTCTAGGTCGGAACTCAAAAGTCCAGGAATGAAGGAGGCGGCAAAAGTGGTGAACACTGCCCGATCCATCACAGGTATTCGCCTCCTTACCATTGAAGGGATCCATAGGAAGCGTTACCTCAGAAATGGAATCTAATAGGCCATAGAATGTTGGCCATGTTCTTATCTCACTACTACCATTGGGAAGAGAGTACAGGGGCCTGAGAACTGTGACTTCCAGGTTCAAGAACAGTTTCTTTCTAGAAACCATCAGGCGCTTTGAACAACACTGCATAACTCTGTACAACCCGTTCTCAGCAATGACCTACAATAGACTTTGCTTTGGTTGCTTTGCGTACTTTGGTTTTGCACTACTATGGTCTGGTTACTTAGTATTACTGATTATTAATTTATGTATTATGGATTATTTATTTGTCGTGGTATCGTGTTAATGAGCCTCCAATGCTGCAGCAAGTGAGAATTTCATTATCCTGCATATAACAGTTAAACACTCTTGACAATTGAGAGTGCTTGAAGTTTCTGTGCATTCTGTGTGCGCATCATTTGCGTCATGTAATCAAGTCATGCAGCTTGGAAACAGGCACTTTGGTGTGACTTATCCATGTTGTTCGAGACGCCCCATCTACCTGCTTGCCTGCTTTGTTCCCATTTCCCGCTACACCTTTCTTATCCATGTACCTGTTTTAAAACCTTGTAACTATTGTTATTGTACCTGCTCAAATACTTACTCTGGCAGTTCGTTCCATATACCCACCACCCTCTATCTCAAAAATGTGCTCCTCGGATTCCTAGTAAATCTTTCCCCTCTCACGTTAAACCTCTGCCCTCTAGTTCTTGATTTCCCAACCTGGGAAAAATACTCTCACTCTCTCTAGATTTTATACATCTCAATTCAATCATCCATAAGCCTCCTATTTTCCAAAAAATAAAATCCCAGGCTGCCAAATTCTCCCCATAGCTCAAGCCCTCAAATCCTGGCAACATCATAGATACATAGATATACAAAGACAATAGGTGCAGGAGTAGGCCATTTGGCTCTTCGAGCTAGCACCGCCATTCAATGTGATCATGGCTGTTTATCCACAATCAGTACCCCATTCCTGCCTTCTCCCCATTTCCCTTGATTCCGCTAGCCCTAAGAGCTCTATCTAACTCTCTTTTGAATGCATCCAGTGAATAGGCCTCCACTGCCTTCTGAGGCAGAGAATTCCACAAATTCACAACTCTCTGTGTGAAAAAGTTTTACCTCATCCCAGTTCTAAATGGCCTACCCCTTATTCTTAAACTGTGGTCCCTGGATCTGGACTCCCCCAACATCGGGAACATGTTTCCTGCATCTAGCATGTCCAATGCCTTAATAATTTTATATGTTTCTATAAGATTCCCTCTCATCCTTTTAAATTCCAGTGAATGCAAGCCCAGTCACTCCATTCTTTCATCATACGACAGTCCCGCCATCCCGGGAATCAACCGTGAACCTACGCTGCACTCCTTCAGTAGCAAGAATGTCCTTTCTCAGATTAGAAGACCAAAACTGCACACAATACTACAGATGTGGTCTCCCCAGGGCCCCTGTACAACTGCAAAAGGACCTTTTTGCTCCTTTACTCAACTCCTCTCGTTAGCTT
The DNA here is from genome assembly GCA_038087875.1 of Malacoraja senta. Classification (NCBI taxonomy): domain Eukaryota; kingdom Metazoa; phylum Chordata; class Chondrichthyes; order Rajiformes; family Rajidae; genus Malacoraja; species Malacoraja senta. The sequence continues at coordinate 54,183,973 of CM075979.1, read as the reverse complement.
TAGCTTTCTTCACTGCCTGCTGTACCTGCATGCTTACTTTCAGTGACTGATGTATAAGGAAACCCAGGTCTCGTTGTACTTTCCCTTTTCCTAATCTGACACAATTCAGATAATAATCTGCCTTCCTGTTCTTGCCACCAAAGTGGATAACCTCAAATTAATCCACATTATATTGCATCTGCCATGCATCGGCACTCTCACCCAACCTGTCCAAGATACCCTGCATCCTCATGGCATCCTCTTCACAGTTCACACTGCCACCCAGCTTTGTGTCATTTGCTAATGTTATTTTTAATTCCTTCATCTAAATCATTAATGTATATTGTAAATAGCTGCGGTCCCAGCACCGAGCCTTGTGGCACCGCAGTAGTCACTGCATGCCATTCTGAAAGGGACCCGTTAATCCCTACTCTTTGCTTCCTGTCTACCAACCAATTTTTTATCCGTGTCAATACCCTACCCCCATACCATGTGCTCTAATTTTGCCCACTATTCTCCTGTGTGGGACTTTATCAAAGACTTTCTGAAAGTTCAGGTACACTACATCCACTGGCTCTCCCTTGTCCATTTTAAATTGATGCATTGCTTCCAGCTTAATAGCATCTTTCTTATTGCATCGTGACCAAAACTGAACACAAAACTCCAAGTGTGGCCTCATCAATGTATTGTACAACTGTAACATAATGTCTCATTTTCTATATTAATTTCCCTGACTCATGAAGGCCAATGTGCCAAAAGCCTGCGTCAGCACCCTCTCTACCTCTGGTGCCACTCTCAGTGACATGAACTTGTACTGCCCGATCCTTCTGATCTCTAAGGTCCTGGCTAGGTTTGACTTACCAAATTGTAACAACTCTGACTTATCTGAATCAATTTGCATATGTCGTCTGAAGAAGGGTCCCGACCCGAAACATCACACATCCTGTTTCTCCAGGGATGCTACTTGACCTGCTGAGTTACTCCAGCACTTTGTGACTATCCATTAGCCATTACTTGGCCCACTCACCCCATTGTAATTCTTGATAACCAGATCTTCACTGTCTACACTACCACCTATTTTAGTGTGTACGTTCTGGATAGCTTGCTCCCCTTGGATCCTATGCGATCTAAATTTCCAGAGTGGCTCACCATGGGGAAGGATATGAAAGGCCTTGCAGAAGTCCATGTAATCAGTCCACAGCCTTACTCTCATCAACCTTCTTAGCTACTTCTTCAAAAATCTCAATCAAATTCGTGAAACATTATTTTCCATGCCTAAAACCATGCTAACTCTCTCTAGTCAACGAGTCTTTCCATATGCATATGTATCTTATCCCTCAAAATCCTCTCCAGTAATTTCCTTACCATCCACGGTGGCGCAGCGGTAGAGTTGCTGTCTTACAGCGAATGCAGCGCCGGAGACCTGGGTTCGATCCCGACTCCGGAGTTTGTACGTTCTCCCCGTGACATGCGTGGGTTTTTTCTGAGATCTTCGGTTTCCTCCCACACTCCAAAGACCTACAGGTTTGTAGGTTAATTGGCTTGGTAAATGTAAAAATTGCCCCTTGTCCCTAGTGGGTGTAGGATGGTGTTAATGTGCGGGGATCGCTGGTCGGCGCGGACCCGGTGGGCCGAAGGACCTGTTTCCGCGCTGTATCTCTAAACTAAACATCAGGCTTACTGGTCTATAGTTTCTAAGTTTTTCTCTGCAGCCCTTCTTGAATATATTTTCTAGCACACAAGCTGTGCTTCAATACCCTTTGAAGGTTATGTTCGTTAAGGATTTAAAAGTTTCCATGTTTTCACTTCCAAATAAATTGGAAGTTTACTTGGAAGTAAAAACAAGGAAGAATCTGTAGCAGAGGTAGAGCATGGAAACCAAAGCAGAGGTAGAGCATGGAAACAAGCCTTTCCGCCCATTTATTCCACTTTGACCATCGATCACCTGTTCACACTAGTTCTATGTTATCCCACTAGGATCAGTTTACAGAGGCCAATTAGCCTACTAACCTACATGTCTTTAGGATGCGGAAGGAAACCCACATGGTCACACGGATAATATGCAAACCCCACACAGACAGCACCCGAGGTCAGGATTGAACCGGACTCTGGCACTGTGAGGCAGCCGCTCGACCAGCCACGTCTCGACCATGTATGACGTTTATTTGCATTGGTTAACAACCAAAATGCAACCAGCAGCATTTGAAAACAGCAGGTCTTGTATAGAGCAAACTCCATCATCGTGGACAGACGTTGGAGTAACTCAGTGGGACAGGTGGCAACTCTGGAGAGAAGGAATGGGTGATGTTTCGGATTGGAGAATCTCGACCCAAAACGTCACCTGTTCCTTTTCTCCAGAGAAGCTGTCTGTCCCGCTGTTACCCCCACATTTTCTGTTTATCTTCGGTGTAAACCAGCATTGGCATTTCCTTCCTACACATTCATCATCGTGTTTCATTTGTTAACAATTTGAAACAAAAACACAATTATTATTTTGTGGCGAATAAACTGCTGGTTATTACTCTTCAAAACTGAATTTAACTTGCACATTTTTCAAAATTGGGCAGCTGCAAAAATTGGAAGATTTGGGTACTTTGAGCAAACTTTTATTTGAGGAAGTTTGTGTTCCATATAACCATTACAGCACGGAAACAGGCCATCTCGGCCCTTCAAGTCCGTGCCGAACATTTTTTATTATTTTTTTTTATTTATTTTTTTATTTTTTATTTTTTTAAAATCTTTTTTAATTTTTTTTTTTTAATATATATATATTTTTAAATAAATACTTCCCCTAGTCACATCTACCTGCAATCAGACCATAACCCTCCATTCCTTTCCCGTCCATATACCCATCCAATCTATTTTTAAAGGATAAACATGTCCCCTTGTTTGAATCTTCCCTACTCTCAATGGAAAAAGCTTATCCACGTCAACTCTGTCTAACCCGCTCATAAATTTAAAGACCTCTATCAAGTCCCCTCTTAACCTTCTGCGCTCCAAAGAATAAAGACCTAACTTGTTCAACCTTTCTCTGTAACTTAGTTGCTGAAACCCAGGCAACATTCTAGTAAATCTCCTCTGTACTCTCTATTTTGTTGACATCCTTCCTATAATTAGGCGACCAAAATTGTACTCCATACTCCAGAATTGGCCTCACCAATGCCTTGTACAATTTTAACATTACATCCCAACTTCTGTATTCAATGCTCTGATTTATAAAGGCCAGCACACCAAAAGCTTTATTTACCACCCTACATGAGATTCCACCTTCAGGGAACTATGCACAGTTATTCCTAGATCCCTCTGTTCAACTGCATTCTTCAATTCTCTACCATTTACCATGTACGTCCTATTCCTATTTTGATTTGTCCTGCCGAGATGTAGTACCTCACATTTATCAGCATTAAACTCCATCTGCCATCTTTCAACCCACTCTTCCAAATGGCCTAAATCTCTCTGTAGACTTTGAAAATCTACTTTCATTATCCACCACACCACCTATCTTAGTATCATCTGCATACTTACTAATCCAATTTTCCACACCATCATCCAGATCATTGATGTACATGACAAACAATAGTGGACGCAACACAGACCCCCGAGGCACCCCACTATTCACCGGCCTCCAACCTGACAAACAGCCATCCACCATTACTCTCTGGCATCTCCCATTCAGCCACTGTTGAATCCATCTTGCTACTCCACCATTAATACCCAACAATTTAATTTTCTTAACCAACCTTCCACGAGGAACCTTGTCAAAGGCCTTACTGAAGTCCATATAGACAACATCCACTGCTTTACCCTCATCAATTTCCCTAGTAACCTCTTCGAAAAATTCTAGATTAGTCAAACATGACCTTCCAGGCACAAATCCATGTTGACTGTTCCTAATCAGACCCTGCTTATCCAGATGCTTATATATATTATCTTTAAGTATCCTTTCCATTAATTTGCCCACCACTGACGTCAAACTAACAGGTCTATAATTGCTAGGTTTACTCTTAGAACCCTTTTTAAACAACGGAACAACATGCGCAGTATGCCAATCCTCCGGCACTATTCCCGTTTCTAATGACATTTGAAATATTTCTGTCATAGCCCCTGCTTTTTCTACACTAACTTCCCTCAATGTCCTCGGGAATATCCTGTCAGGACCTGGAGACTTATCCGTTTTCATATTTTTCAAAAGTGTCCGCACCTCCTCTTCTTTGAATATCATAGTTTCCATTGCTACTCTGCTTGTTTCCCTTACCTCACATAATTCCATATCCTTCTCCTTGGTGAATACCGAAGAAAATAAATTGTTCAGTATCTCCCCCATCTCTTTTGGCTCTGCAGATAGCTGTCCACTCTGACTCTCTAATGGACCAATTTTATTCCTTGTTATCCTTTTGCTATTAATATAGCTGTAGAAACCCTTTGGATTTACTTTCACCTTACTTGCCAAAGCAACCTCATAACTTCTTTTAGCTTTTATAATTTCTTTCTTAATATTCTTTTTACATTCTTTATACTCCTCAAGCACCTCATTTACTCCATGCTGCCTATAATTATTGTAGATCTCTCTCTTTTTCCGAACCAAGTGTCCAATTTCCCTTGAAAACCATGGCTCTTTCCAATTTTTACTATTTCCTTTCAACCGAACAGGGACATAAAGATTCTGTACTCTTAAAATGTCACCTTTAAATGTCCTCCATTTCTCTTCTACATCCTTCCCATAAAACAACATGTCCCAATTCACTCCTTTTAAATCCTTTCGCATCTCCTCAAAGTTAGCCTTTCTCCAATCAAAAATCTCAACCCTAGGTCCAGTTCTGACCCTCTCCATAATTATATTGAAACTAATGGTATTGTGATCACTGGACCCGAAGTGCTCCCCAACGCTTACCTCCGCCACCTGCCCTGTCTCATTTCCTAACAGGAGGTCCAGCACTGCCCCTTCTCTAATAGGCACCTCTATGTATTCCTGCAAAAAACTATCCTGCACACATTTTACAAACTCCAAACCATCCAGCCCTTTTACAGAATGTGTTTCCCAGTCTATGTGTGGAAAATTGAAATCTCCCACAATCACTACCTTGTGCTTACTACTAATATCTGCTATCTCCTTACATATTTGCTCTTCCAATTCTCGCTCCCCATTTGGCGGTCTATAATACACCCCTATAAGTGTTGCTACACCTTTCCCATTTCTCAGCTCCACCCAAATAGCCTCCCTAGACGAGCCCTCTAATCAATCCTGCCACAGCACTGCTGTAATATCTTCCTTGACAAGCAATGCAACACCCCCACCTCTTGCCCCTCCAATTCTATCACCCCTGAAGCAACGAAATCCTGGAATATTTAGTTTCCAATCACAGCCCTCCTGCAACCATGTTTCACTGATCGCCACAACATCATACTTCCAGGTGTCAATCCAGACTCTAAGCTCATCCACCTTTCTTACAATGCTCCTAGCATTAAAATATACACATTTAAGAAACCCACCACCACTTATTCTCTGTTTATTATCTTTTTCTTCTTTCTCCCCCACATTTTGGGTCTGAGTGCTTCCCTTCTCTGCCTCCTGCCTCCCACATTTTCTACCATCTTTCTCTATTTGAGTCCCTCCCCCCAACCGTTCTAGTTTAATGTCTCCCCAGTAGCCTTTGCAAATCTCCCCGCCAGGATATTGGTTCCCCTCGGGTTCAAGTGCAACCCGTCCTTTCTGTACAGGTCACACCTTCCCCAAAAGAGGTCCTAATGATCCAGAAATTTGAATCCCTGCCCGCTGCACCAGTTCCTCAGCCACGCATTTATCCTCCACCTCATTTCATTCCTGCTCTCACTGTCGCGTGGCACAGGTAGTAATCCTGAGATTGTTACCTTTGCGGACCTTCTCCTTAACTCTCCTCCCAACTCCCTAAATTCTCCTTTCAGGACCTCTTCTCTTTTTCTGCCTATGTCATTGGTACCTATATGTACCACAACCTCAGGCTCCTCTCCCTCCGATTTCAGGATATCTTGGACACGTTCAGACACATCCCTGACCCTGGCACCAGGGAGGCAAATTACCATCCGGGTCTCCTGACTGCGTCCACAGAATCGCCTATCCGACCCCCTAACCATAGAGTCCCCTATTACTATTTCCCTCCTCTTCTTTTCCCTACCCTTCTGAGTAATAGGGCCGGTCTCTGTGCCGGAGGCCCGGCCGCTGTCGCTACCCCCAGGAAGGCTGTCCCCCGCAACAGTACTCAAACAGGAGTACTTATTTTCAAGGTGTACAGCCACCGGGGTACTCACTAGTCCCTGCCTCTGCCCCTTGCCCCTCCTAACCGTGACCCACTTGTCTGCCTCCCGTGGTCTTGGAGTGGCCACCTCCCGATAACTCCTTTCTATGACCTCCTCACTCTCCCTGATCAGACAGAGGTCATCGAGCTGTTGCTCCAGGTTCCTAACACGGTCCCTTAGGAACCCCATCTCTATGCACCTGACACAGATGTGGACGTCTGGAGGGGTATCAGACTCCATGACCTCCCACATCTGACATCCAGAACAGTAAACTGCCCTGGCCCTCATTCTCCCCCCTTCCCCTGGATACAATACAAACTGGTGGAGGAAATCAGCAGGGATCTGACTCCCAATCAGCTGCTTCCTCTTAGTCCTCTTCCACCAATCAGCGGCTTACTCACTTATAGGAAACTTGAATGGAACGTTGCAGTTTTGGGTTCCTCCTCCTGCAACGGTCCCTGGGTCTCTGAAAAGCCAAGCCCCGCGCCGTTTATCTACTCACCACCCGGACGCCGCTCCTCCTCCTGCAACGGTCCCTGGGTCTCTGGAAAGCAAAGACCCGCGCCGTTTATCTACTCACCACCCGGACGCCGCTCCTCCTCCTGCAACGGTCCCTGGGTCGTTGTCTGTTTGTATAAATTCCAGATTCACTTACAGTCTCGGTCATTACCGTTATTTGTGCTTCTGTACTTTTCATGGAGCTTGTTAAGAATATTATACAAACCTAACCTTTGATTTACTAACCTTTTAAGTTTTGGAAGCAAGTATTCTATAAGCAAACCATCCTTTATTAATATTAGAGAAATGATTCAGATCTCAGTTATTTAATGTTCCCACCCACATTAGGAATCCCTTGATTAACCACGAGCAATGCCAGAAGTTAGCATTTTTTAAAGTTATAAAAACTTGGTACATGAAAAGTTTAAACTTTGGCAATAGCTATAACATTTTCATAGACTTTCATCCCTCTATGCTTCCTGGCAAAATTGTGACATTCTGGCATTCTGACATTCCTCCATTCTCCTGGCAATGACTAGGAGTTAAATTCACAACTCCCTGGGGAAATGCTGAGTTGGAGGCCAAAGGGTGGAGATCAAAGGTCCTGAGAGTGGGCGTGGATCAGCAAATGTTGGAATAACAGAGAGGGAGGCCAGACACCACCAGGTGGAGCAGACCAGCAACCCAGCCCGTTGTGAGAAATGAATGACACCACAGAATCTGTAGTTCCAGCAATATCGTCATTGAGCTGGTTGTTTAAACATAATTTAACACTGAAGTATCGCCATGGCACTCAAATGATCAAAAAATCAATTAGGACCAATTGTAAGTTGAATTTTCCCAGAGTTCATGACTGAAACCATTAAAGTTGGGTAAGCAAGGCAGAAAATCATCATTACGAACTGTTGGAAGTAACGCTTCGCCAACTAAAGTTTGTAAAGTGGATGTTTATTACTATGATTTATTCATTATGTCAATGGTGCTCATTGAAAAATAGAAAAAATATATCAATGGTAATGAAATAAAGATTTTACATGTAAATAAAATCTGAAGATGGCAACACATTTGGGAAGAAAGGTCTCGACCCGAAACGTCGCCTATTTCCTTCGCTCCGTAGATGCTGCCTCACCTGCTGAGTTTCTCCAGCAGTTTTGTCTACCACACATTTGGGAGAGTTACTTTATAAAAAATTCTCACAATTAATTAATGTCCGACACAGTCCAGGTGAATTTGAGGGCAGGGTGGAAGTTAGTGGTGAAGTTGATAAAGTCCATGAGTTGTGCATGGGTGCAGGAGGCAGCCCTGAAGCAGACGTCAATGTCGAAGTGTTAGATCTGGGGGATAGGACCAGTAAATGCCTGGTCCGGGGAGTGTTTGACGTACCAGTCATAAAGGCAGGCATAGCTAGGAGACAGGAGAAGGCGTCATCACTGTTGGTGAGGAATCCTTCCCATAGAAAAAGGCACGGAGGTGGAGGCGACGGAAGGAAAGCTCTATGTCATGGCTGGCCTTTAACACGTTGGGGTGGGGGTGAGGCCTCTGTTGAGACAGACCATTCTAAGTCAGAGAGAGGGAGGTCAGGGGGGATGGTGAAAACACGACAATGGCGAGGGTTGGGGTCAGATTGGGCAGATGGGTAGATGGAGGTAGTATGGGAGAATGATGGGGGCTCAAAGAGGAGAGGGCCATGAGGTGTACTGTATGGGTGGGGGTTGGAGGGGTATCATGATTTAAAGAGGTGGAAGGATAAGACTCAGTGGAATCATTACTAAGGTTTTGTGTGGGGGGGAGCAGTAGGATTCAGGAGAATCAGACCATGTGGTGTAGGAGCCTGCCTGATGGAGGCTGTGGGGCCTGGAGCTGAGCCTGGAACTCAGGTGAGGCAACGGCTCCGGCCTGCTGGTGGGCGATGGAGAGGAGGGTCGGCAGAGTCACTGATGGTGGCCCTTGTGGGCCCTGGAGTGAAGGCGAGGGTCGGTGGAGGGCCGGGGAAGTGGTGAGGGTCGGCAGCAGCTGCATCAGTGGCTCTGGTCAGCAGACAGCCGGAGAAGTGGTGAAGGTTGTTGTCGGCGAAAGCGTCAGTAAAACATTTTCCCTCCAAACATTTCCTGCCTATGTACCTGTCCAAATGTCCTTTAAATGTTGTTATAGTACCTGCCTCAACTACCTCCTCTGGTAGCTCGTCCCTACACTTACTACCTCTGAGAGAAAATGTTGCCACAGAGGATACTATTAAATCTTGCCCCTCACACCTGAAACCCATGTCCTCAGGGTGAATGCATTTCTCTCCTGCGCTCTAAGGAATAAAGTCCTACATCGCCCAATCTCTCCTAAGAGCTCAGGCCCTCAAATTCTGGCAACATCCTCATAAATCTTATCTCCCCTCTTTCAGCTGAATGACATCCCTCCTATAGTATGGTGATCAAAACTGAAGATAGTACTTCAAGTGTGGTCTTATCAACGTCCTGTACAACTACTACACTCAACACCCTGGCTGATGTAAGCCAATATATCAATAGCTGTCTTTACCACCCTATCTACCTGTAACATCACCTTCAGGGAACTATGTACCAGTACTTAGGATATTGTACCAGGGTATTGAGTATGGAAGTTTGGATGTTATGTTACAGCTGTACAAGGTGCTGAAGAGGCCACAATTAGAGTATTATGTTCAGTTTTGGTCACCCTCCTGTAGGAAAGATGTTGTAAAGGTGGAAAGTGCAGAGGAGATTTACGAGGGCGTTGCCAGGACTTGAGGGCCTGAGCTGTGCAGAAAGATTGGGCAGGCTAAGACTGTATTTCTTGGAGCATAGGAGTATGAGGTGATCTTATAGAGGTGTATAAGATCATGAGCGGAATAGATAGGATAAATGCACGGTCTTTTACCCAAAGTGAAATGATTGATGCAATCTCTTGACTTGACTCCTGAACACATTTGATAAATTCTATCCCGTCTACACCATTGACTCTATGACTATCTCAGTCTATATTGGGAAAGTTAAAATCACCTACTACTGTTTGATGACCAGATTAGCCTTGCAGCTGCCTGCCTTCTTCCAGCAAATTTGTTCTTTCTAATTTCCATTGAACATTTGGGGGCCTATAGTACACTCCCAACAATTCACCTCTGAATTCACCGCGGAGCGGGCGATGCCGACCTGGATCGCCATTTGGAGCTCGTGGAGCTGCGGTTTTGGAGAGCTTCCAGCGTTTGGGAGAGCTCCAACATCGTGGAGCTGCGGTTTGGGAGAGCTTCCAGCGCGGCCGGCGCTGAATAACATCACGGAGTCCTGGGGCCCTTTGCCGAGGGCCGCCAGCGCTGCATCTCTGCATCTCTGCCCAGCGCGGCCTGCGGACTTTGGGAGCCGTGGACTCCGGTAGGAGGGGGCCGACTCTGATGTCCAAGCCACTGAGGAGGTCACCCAGCCCCGACATCGGACTTACATCACCCCGGCGAGCGGGCCTGAACATCGGACCGCCCGTAGCGGCGACTGCGGTGGGCTTGGGGAGGCCCCGACCACGGGTGAACAGCGGGGAACATTAGAGGAAGATGACTGACTTTGGTGCCTTCCCTCACAGTGGGAAACTTTGATTCTGCTGTGTGGGGATGTTTTATGTTGAACTCTATCATGTGTTGTGTTCTTATTTTTGATTGTATGGCTGTATGGTGATCACACATTTCACTGTGCCAATTGGCACATGTGACAAATAAAATAATTTCAATTCAAATTTCAACAAGGTGACCATCCTGATTTTAATTCTCAGCTCTGCTCATATAGCCTCACTCAACAAGCCATCAATAACGTCATCTTGGACAACTCCGGTAACATTCTCTGAAGAAGAGGGTCTTAACCCGAAACGTCACCCATTCCTTCTCTCCAGAGATGCTGCTTGTCCCACTTAGTTACTCCAGCTTTTTGTGTCTACCTTCCTGTATTTGCCTGTCAAACTGATAGGAAATATGGACTTTATACAATTTACAGACTTCATAATCCCCAATGTAAGTCTCCAGTGTTTTTTACTGGATCTTTTTCTTGGAAATTCAATTATATGGAACATATTTTATGCTGTTGTGCACGATTTCTGATCCAGGAAATAACCTCAACCAATCTAGCGTGCTCTGGGAGTATGTGCTAACGGATTTCATTAGTCCCATTAAGCCAGCTCAAGGTGCTGCACTGTGGCAGGGACTTGCCTGGTCCTCTTGTGAATGATTGTTTTGAATCCCACTTACAAAATGCAAATACACAGCCCAGCGCACGTGCAGGCAAGCCTTAATTACACGGCATAACACGTGACATTCTGCTGCAGCTCACACTATGACCAGTGGATGGCGCTACCTCACTTTTGAAATTGCAATCGCTTTGTGCATCTCTTGAAGTTTCAAGGCCTACCTACCATTTGATCGACTTTCAGTAACAGCACAATGTTATTAGCTCAACTAAATCAACAATATTAAGAAATTGTTGTCAGATCGCATATCGTTATTGAGGTTTGCCACAAATTAGACTTCTCAGGTTGGCATGGTGATTCGGGCATAGCATTGGTTCAATATTTTGAACATCATTTGGAAGGTGCATTGAGGGTAACAAGGACACTGAGTGTACTCTTTTGAATGGAGGACTTCACAGTTCAACACAAGGTCACTTAATTACGCCATCACTGACTGAGATGGCAGAATTCTGAAGGTAACAGTAACCAGTCTTGGTCTGTAGCAATAAACCAATATGATGTTATCCTTGCCAATCTACTTGCTGGAGTTGCACAGGAATGACCTGCTGAAAACTGTCATCTTTGTACTGAGCACTCTTTCCATGCCAACTTCTTCAGGGATAGGTAAGAAATGCTGGCCATCTCAGGACACCATATCCTTTATGTGAAAAAGAAAATCTCTGGTAAATTAAAATACTGATTTGTACTATATATGTCTGAGTTATAAAACAATATATGGGGGCTTAGCATATTGAAAAACCTAACTTTTCAAACCTTTCCCAGTGGATATTATTTGTTTGTGTCTTTTTCAGAAGCAGTCAGCTTTGGAGTTAACCATAAGTACCTGTTTCATAAATGTGCAAATGGTCTCTTTATTTTTAGATGATTTGCAAAGAAAAATATATACTTTTAGAACTCTGTTCTGAAACCATTACCAAAGAAAGAACTCTCCAGTTAGCAAGAGGAAATGGGGGCATCTGAGAGGTGAAGTTAGGATTCCCATTTGGAATACAGATCTTATTTGCTTCTTCCTCGCCATTAATGGAACTGCTGACTGAGACTTTCTGGGAAATGATTCCTGCCTGCTGGAAGGCCAACGCACATAGTGCCTGATCCTGCTGATTCAGTACAGTATGGCACAGTTAACCTTGTTGCTATGAAAGAGGTCAGCACAACATGGTGAGCAGCCGAGCACAGGCTGTGGAAACCTGACCCATCGGTGCTAATCTTAGCTCAGCCAAGGCAACAGAATACATTTTTAACCTGGCCATCTGCTTTTAGCGCATGTAGAAATGTCCTGACTTAGTTAAAGAATATATTATCTCTCGCGCTTAATAATATGTTCTCCAGGAATATTTAAAAGCTAGACCATAAGTGACTTATTTTCGAAACAATATTTTTATTTGACATATTCATGGTTTTAAAAACATCCCCCAATTTCCGCACCCTTCCCCAGCTTTCTCGTCTTAAAGGTAACATCACGTATAGATTAGAACAGTGATAAATGGAAAGTATCATCCTTCAAACTATTTATCCATAGCAGAAATAGTTATGTATGTACCACATCACACAGGATAATATAGTTAGAGGAATAGGAAATTATGCTCTTCAGCCCAACTCGTCCATGCCGACCCAAGTGCCTTTCTGAGCTTGTGCTATTTGTCTGTGTTCACCCCACATTCCTCTACACCTATCCTAGCCATGAACCTGTGTGGGAAAGAACTGCAGATGCTGGTTTAATTCAACGGTAGACACAAAATGCTGGAATAACTTTGCTGGACAGGCAGCATCTCTGGAGAGGAGGAATGGGTGACGTGAATGGGTCACCCATTCCCGCTGAGTTACTCCAGCATTTTGTGTCTACCGAGCCATGAACCTGTCCAAATGTCTTATAAACATTGAAATCGTCGATGGTCCTCGAGGTTAATTTTCAGATGTTCGTAATGGTGGAAAGAAAGGCTGAGAAGAGTCATCAGACATGAGTGAGATCTGATGAAAGGTCTTCAAACTGAAACATTAACTCTATTTATCTTTACCTACATGTTATCTGACCGGCTGGGTGTTTAGGGTTTTATGTCAGATTTCCATCATCTGCAGTTTTAAAAAAAGTTTCAATTACTCTTGAACCCCCAACGTTCACAGCATGTTCTGTTTATACGTCAGAACCTGGGCTGGGTTTTCACCTGACTCTAAACTCCTGCCGACTCACAGGGACGTCCCTTCAATTAGTTTAGTTTTAGTTTAGTTTAGAGATACAGCGCGGAAACAGGCCCTTCGGCCCACCGAGTCCATGCCGACCAGCAATCCCCGCTCACTAACACTATCCTACACACTAGGGACAATTTAAAATTTATACCAAGCCAATTAACCTACAAACCTGTACATCTTTGGAATGTGAGAGGAAACCGAAGGTCTCGGACAAAACTCACGCAGGTCACGGGGAGAACGTACAAACTCCGTACAGACAGCACTCGCAGTCAGAATCTAACCTGGGTCTCTGGCGCTGTAAAATCCCTGTCCCACGGTACGAGTTCATTCCAAGAGCTCTCCCGAGTTAAAAAAAAATCAAACTTGTGGTGAGCACGGAGAATGAACGTAACGGGTACGTCGGAGCTCGGGGACGTCTCTTACAGGCTCGTAACGCGAACGGCAGGTACTCGGGAAGACTCGCTAGCGGCAGGTAAGCACGGGAAGACTCGTGAAGATTTTTCAACATGTTGAAAAATGTCCACAAGAGCCCCGAGTACCGACGAGTGGCCATTACCATAAATCTCCGTGTTGGAATCAGGGCAAACTCGGGAGAGCTATTGGAATGAACTCGTACTGTGGGACAGGGCTTTTAGGCAGCAACTCTACCGCTGCGCCACCATGCCGCCCATTGACGTTCACCAGTCACTAATCATTTCACCTGCACCCTGGCCTCAGTAAAGGTTGCGCTAATAGGTTGTTGAATGTCTTTCAAGATCTTGGTCGCACATTACGGTCTCCTTTACTCACAGTCTTGATCCATCTCATTTGAATATATGTTGATAACTTCCTGCATCCTCCAGTAATGTCAATGTTCTCGTTGGAGTATGTTAATACTCCAGATATTATGAAGCAGGAAATTGCATACATTTGTCAACCTCAACAAAAGTCACGAGTCAAGAGTGTTTTATTGTCATATGTCCCAGATAGAACAACGAAACACTTACTTGCAGCCGCACAAGAGAATATGTAAATATAGTACACTTGTAAACAATATATTAAACGAGAAGAAAAGTTCAATGTGTGGGTATATATACACATACTCACATATATGTGTATTAGATGCTCGAGTTACTCCAGAATTTTGTATATATATATAATATTTGTGTATGTATGCATATGTATATATATATATATATATATATATATATATATATATATATATATATATATTTATATATATATATATATTGAGCTCTCTATATACATACATACATACATACATACATACAGATAGATACATACCTGTATGTCTCACAATTTGTGTCTCAGCTGTACCAAATACAAAACCTTGGCATCCACTTAAGATTTTTCTGAGTTAGCTATTCAGGACTGGATTGAAACAGCCATTCTGTTTTTATACATTCCCATCATCTCCTTTTAGAAAGTCTTTATTAAACTGCGTGCCTGACTCCCACTGAGCTGTGCTCAACACTTATAGTTGCTGTCAGCCGGTCAGTCACTGGGCACTGAATCCAGGCAGAACAGCTGAACTATGAATGACAACACCATTAGATCTGAAGCTAACCATCAGTCAATCAGCAGATACTGAAAGAACAGACCGGCTGGAATGGTTTAATTCCTAATAAACAGCTGCCAACTGCAAACTAAGGAAGACGGAGAAATGAGGCTCAGTTTTCTTGATACTTCCAATATAGCCTTGTCAGGTCTGGTTTATCCTGAGGAGCAATGTACATTCAGAAATATCCAGTGACAAACTTTATTAATTCATCAGATCATTTTAAGCTTAAAATCAGTGCACTCCTTATTAAAACCAATTCCCACACTTGATTTGATTCCAAATCCCCAGTGTAGTACAATATGCCAGTGTTGCAGTGGATTGGAGTGCATTCTATCTGACTTACAGTCACTAACTTAGAACCCGAGGTGCTACCTGACTCGTTGAGTTACTCCAGCATGTTATGTTTAACTTCCTATCAAAATCTATGTTCAGTGCTGAAGGGAAGTAACTTTGGACAAATATCTGAAGATGCGTAGAACAGATACCTCACACTGCCTCGGCAAGGCCAGCAGCATAATCAAGGACAAGTCGCACCCTGGCCACTCCCTCTTCTCCCCTCCCCCATCAGGGAAAAGGTAAAGCAGTGTGAAAATACACACCATAAAATTCAGGGACAGTTTCTTCCCAGCTGTTACTGGGCAACTGAATCATCCTACCACAACCAGAGAGCAGTCCTGAGCTACTATCTACCTCTTTGGTGACCTTCACACTATCCCTGATCAGACTTTGCTGGCTTTACTTTGCACTAAACGTTATTCCATTATCATGTATCTATGCGCTGTAAATGGCTCGATTGTAATCATGTATTGTCTGTCGACTGGATAATACACAACAAAAGCTTTACACTGTACCTCGGTACACGTGACAATAAACTAAACTAAACTAAACTACACTTCTATGATTGGCTCCCATAATTCTGACTTTGCAGTAGTTAGATGAGACTAAAGTTAGTTAATTATTATTTAAAGATTTTATATCATTATTCGACATCTGTTTCTTTTAATTTGTGCCCTGTACAAACACATGAATTGTGAGCAGGAATAAGTCACTCCTTCCCTTGATCTACACCCATCATTTAATAAGATCAGGGCCGATCTGATTGTAAACTCAGCTCTCTTGCATTGCTGCAGTAATTCTTTCACTCCTTTGCTGATCATGAATCCATCCATCGATCCCATAAAAATATTCTAAGTCTTGCTTCCACTGTCGTCTGAGGAGGAAGTCGCTCTGAGAGAATAAAAATCAAAGAATCTCTATCTGAAATGGGTGATCTTTTTAAAAAAATATCCCCCGATTTCAGATTCTTCCACAAGAGCCAACATCCTCTAAAGAAGGGTTTCGGCCCGAAACGTTGCCTATTCCCTTCGCTCCATAGATGCTGCTGCACCCGCTGAGTTTCTCCAGCATTTTTGTGTACTCTCCACATTCACCCTGCCAAGGTATTTTATTCAACCAAATGTCTACAATGTTTAGTGCAGGAAGGAACTGCAAATGCTGGTTTAAACCGAAAATAGACACAAAAAGCTGGAGTAACTCAGCGGGTCAGACAGCATCTCTGGAGAAAATGAATAGGTGACGTTTCGGGTCGAGACCCTTCTTCAGACTTTAGTAAGGGTCTCGACCTGAAACATCACCTATTCCTTTTCTCCAGAGATGCTGTCTGAACCGCTGAGTTACTCCAGCTTTTTGTGTCTGTCTCCGATGTTTAGATGAATTAAATAAACTTGAGGATTGATGTCCCTATTTTTGGCCTCAAATGTCAGGCAGGGCAATGGGAAGAGAGGGTCAGCCTGACTGGCTACAAGATGATGGTGCAGGAGACGAGTTCCTGATCGTGAACAAGTTGGAGGAGTGGTAGCTGCCTTGTGCTTGGGTTGTGGAGGCATTGTGATCACAGGGGGTTGGGGAATCGCGGGAGAGTGATGGCATCTAAGGTTGAGTATTTAACTTGGAGCATGATGCTGATGGTTTCCAGCATCATGGTCCAAGGTCTATTTGTTCAAATGTCCATAATTGCTGCATCCCCAGATGAATATTAAGGAAGTGATATCCAGGCAGACTCCAACGTCCAGATCCAAGTACCTCCTTGCAATAGCACCTCAGACAGAGAGGACCAGAAGAGAAAAATTAGCCTTAAAAATATCCATTGACTTGGCCTCCACAGCCACCTGTGGCAATGAATTCCACAGACACATCACCCTCTGACTAAAACAAAAATCCTCCTCATCTCATTTCTAAAGGTACGTCCTTTTATACTGAGGCTATGCTCTCTTGTTCTAGACTTTCCCATTAGTGGAAACATCCTATCCGTATCCACTCTGTCCAGGCCTTTCAAGATTCGGTAAGTTTCAATGAGGTCACCTCTCATCCTTTTAAACACCAGTGAATACAGGCCCATTGCTGTCAAACACTCATCATATGCTAACCCAGATCCTCAGGATCATTCTCGTAAACCTCCCCTGGAGCCTCTCCAACTCCAGCACATCCTTCCTCAGATATGGAGCCTAAAACTGCTCACAATATTCCTTAATGGTTATCTCTTTGTTGAAATGATATTGCACGATACACATAGACCTTGCATTAAACAGTAGAATTTCTTAGCCTGGGTTGACTGAAGAATATCTGAAGTAAAGAAGACCCAGAGTGAGGATCTGCAAGCATGTGCTTTCAAACTTTTGTATTCTCTACCTGACAAGAGAGGGGAGAAGAGGGAATGATCCGCAAGTAAATGGTTGATTACAATAGCTAAAGCAGTGAGAACACATAAGCCCATCATTAGTTTTGTTAGGGTTTCACTTGGATACATTGAGTAATGGGAACAGCAGAACCACTAAACTCGGATGAAGGGCGTGCAAGGATAAGCTGGCAGCGACTATAGGCTTGTACCAGCTCAGCGGATCACAGCATAGCACTGCCAAAGGCAATGGCCAAGAATATCCTGACCTTTTAACTGGAGAAAAAAGTAACAGCTAGAGGTGCAATGGACACCTAATGGGGAAATATTCATTCACTTTTATTTGGAGGTCTAAAATTAGCCAGGAAAATTAAATACATCGGATTTAATTGCACTTGACGCAAAAGAAAAAAAAACTTGGCTCTGGACATCTCCATGGTTAGAGCTAGAAGCATTTAATTCTGGAACATATATGTGTTCGTAGAACAGAAATGAAGCAGGTGAGCCAATCGCCACTGGGTTTCTGGCTCTGAAGTAACCAGGGAAAATGTTCTGACTTCAGCACAGAGGCTTATCTCTGGCTGCTGGTTCCCACGAGGATCTTCCTTAACAGATGTACTAAGACCCAGAACAGGTTCGTCACGTTAGCATTATTTATTCAACTGAGATTCAACTTAATGATCATATTTCTACGCCATTTACAGATTGTTTCCAAATTGTGTTTCCTCCTGACTGAGTTATGAATGCAGGCTGATTACAATGCTCTGCTCGCCAGAACATGTTGACTATTGTCAGCAGGTCTGATTGGGTTTCCCACTTCCTGGGCCTGGGGCCTAATGGTTAGGGCACATAGCAACCGATCCTGTCCAACTCAATGCGAAAATTACCTATTCTCTCAAGCTTGGCAATGGTAGAAATGATGGAGAAACCTGGCTGGTTATTGGTTCATGAGCCGTGGACCACATTGGATAAAGGAGATGGACAAATATGTGTGGGAGCACTTGGGGAATGGGGGGAGGATTGAGATGTTAAAGGTTCGCTTGAGACACATGGGGATTATGGTTGGCTACTGACAGGAATGTCATAAGTATGACTGGACCAATGACAGGTAGTGGTCAATGTAAAGAGGACCCAGAGTGAGGACCTGCAAGCTTGGCTTGGCGTAATAGGCAAAATCTTAAAGTGGACTTAGCTGCAAATGGAAACAGGGAAGCCACATCCATATTTTGTCACATGTACCAAGATGTAGTCAAAAACATTGTTTGCGTTCTACCCGGTCAAATCATGCCATATGTGAGTCCCATCAAGTCACACACAAGCACAACAGGTAGTGCAAAGCGAAAAATACAGAGTGAGAATATAGTGTGACAGCATTACAGCGTTACTTACAACTACAGACAAAGTGCGAAGGCACAATGTGGTAGGTTGTGACTACACACTTAGTTTATGAGGTCACCGCTCAGTAGTCTGAAAGAAGTTGTCCCTGAATCTGGTGGTATGTGCTTTCAAGGTTTTGTATTCTCTGCCTGACAGGAGAGGGGAGAAGAGGGAATGATCCGGATGTATATGGTCCTTGAATACAATAGCTGCTTTCTCAAGGCAACATAAAGTGTGGATGGAAGGTAGACACCAAAAGCTGGAGTAACTCAGCGGGACAGGCAGCATCTCTGGAGAGAAGGAATGGGTGACGTTTCAGGTCGAGACCTTTCTTCAGACTGAAGTGTTGATGGTATCGATGGGGTGAGGATGGTTTGTGCAACGGACTGGGCTACATCTACAAATCTCTGCAATTTCTTAAAGTCTTGTGAAGTCAAACTAAATTGTGATGTATCCTGATAGGATGGACAAAGTAATTGCACTGCATGGTGACACGTCTGGATCATCATTTCTCAATGTCATTCCCATGCTCCCGAGCTTAGATATCAACATCACATGCAAATATAATATAATGAAAGGGTGTGGACGTAATTACTGTTGTGTCTTTAAAAAAAAAGTAAATACTGGTTCTGTTCTGTTGTTTTGCACAATCCCGCAGGCATTGCCACATTCACTTCACTGTACATCTTGTATGTGTATGTGACAAATAAATAAAGGTGACAAACAATTTTGAGGATGTAACTAAGACAATGGACAAGGGAGAGCCAGTGGATGTAGTGTACCTGGACTTTCAGAAAGCATTTGATAAGGTCCCATATAGTAGATTAGTGGGCAAAATTAGGGCACATGGTATTGGGGGTAGAGTGCTGACATGGACAGAAAATTGGTTGGCAGACAGGAAACAAAGAGTAGGGATTAACGGGTCCCTATCAGAATGGCAGGCAGTGACTAGTGGGGTACCGCAAGGCTCGGTGCTGGGACTGCAGCTATTTACAATATATATCAATGATTTAGATGAAGGTATTCAAAGTAACATTAGCAAATTTTCAGATGCCACAAAGCTGGGTGGCAGTGTGAACTGTGCGGAGGATGCTATGAAAATGCAGGGTGACTTGGACAGGTTGGGTGAGTGCGCAGATGCATGGGAGATGCAGTTTAATGTAGATATATGTGAGGTTATCCACTTTGGTAGCAAAAACAGGAAGGCGGATTACTATCTAAATGATGTCAAGTTGGGAAAAGGGGAGGTACAATGGGATCTGGGGGTCCTTGTTCATCAGTCTATGAAAGTAAGCATGCAGGTACAGCAGGAGGTGAAGAAAGCGAATGGCATGTTGGCCTTTATAACAAGAGGAGTTGAGTATAGGAGCAAAGAGGTCCTGCTGCAGTTGTATAGGGCCCTAGTGAGACCACACCTGGAGTATTGTGTGCAGTTTTGGTCCCCTAATTTGAGGAAGGACATTCTTGCTATTGAGGGAGTGCAGCGTACGTTTACAAGGTTAATTCCCGGGATGGCGGGACTGTCATATGCTGAGAGAATGGAGTGGCTGGGCTTGTATACTCTGGAGTTTAGATGGATGAGAGGGGATCTTATTGAAACATATAAGATTATTAAGGGTTTGGACACAGAGGCAGGAAACATGTTCCTGATGTTGGGGGAGTCCAGAACAAAGGGCCACAGTTTAAGAATAAGGGGTAAGTCATTTAGAATGGAGATGAGGAAACACTTTTTCTCACAGAGATTATGAGTCTGTGGAATTCTCTGCCTCAGAGGGCGGTGGAGGCCGGTTCTCTGGATACTTTCAAGAGAGCGCTAGATTGGGCTCTTAAAGATAGCAGAGTCAGGGAATATGGGGAGAAGGCAGGAACGGGGTACTGATTGGGGATGATCAGCCATGATCACATTGAATGGCGGTGCTGGCACGAAGGGCCGAATGGCCTACTTCTGCAACTATTGTCTATTGTCTATTGTCTAGAAAGTTGACTTGACTTGGACGTGGTGATGCACTGCCTGGATGGAGCAGTAGAAAGGATGGTGCAGGTAGACTTCATATGCTAGTCTAATACAGAGGGCTCTGTAAGTAGACCTGTGCAGAAGGCTACAAGTGAAAGCCAACACATCTGCATAGTAAAATAGTTGGGACAATGGGAAGGTTGCCAGAGATTGTGCCATAAGTTCATAAGTGATGGGAATAGAATCAGGGCCATTCGGCCCATCAAGTCTACTCCGCCATTCAATCAGGCTGATCTATCTCTCCCTCCTAACCCCATTCTCCTGCCTCCACCCCATAACCCCTGACACCTGTACTAATCAAAAATCTACCTCTGCCTTAAAAATATCCACTGACTTAGCTTCACTTCTGGAGCACTGGTTTCGGCCACAGGGCTCTGTGCGACCTCTCCTTTCTAGAGTGCTAGGCCTATCCAAATCTGTTTGCAGATTCTGAATCCATCCATGATACATTGCCAGAAGACTGTTGTTGCTGCTTCCACTGCAACATAGCAATCGCCTCTAATGTTGGAATACCGCGTCAGAGTGAGGTAATACGTGATCGTTGGTAGGTGGAGTGATGGCAGTGCGGTGGGTAAGTAATGATTAAGGTTAATGGTGCACTTAGTGACAGGTGCTGTGTGTATCCGCGATCACTATTTTCATTCTGGCTGGAGGTGACGAGGCTTGCCGAGTCTCTCAGTAGCCCATTATTCTCGCCTCAAAGTGATTGCGGGACTGCTGGGGCAGTGGCTGGTGGCTCTATAATGCAAAAATCCCGCCTTCCCATTCCTACCAGAGTGACAGTGTCTTTGCTTTTGCGTATCGTGAACTTAACACTGGCGGTCTCTCATTGGAAATGGAAACAGGAATATGCCGTTTGACCCGTTGAGCCTGTTCTGCCAAATAATAAAATCATGCCTGATCCTGCTTTCTTCCAGTCCAATCTTTCACCATCTCATCATTACCAGTGATTCTCTTCCTAATTAAAAAACGTCCTCTTTCAGCGTTGAATACATTAATAGATTATGTCTCCACAGCTATCGCTGCCAAGAAATGCAAGACTCACAACCTTTTGAGTGACAACATTTGTCTTCATCTATTCCTCATTCCATGTTAAATGGGCATCCCTTTATTCTGAGACTATGCCCTCTGGTCCACGACTCTTTAATGAGGAGAAACATCCTCCCAGTATTTATCTTTTCAACAATCCTAATAGTCTTACGTGTTCCAAAAAGATCACCTCTCATTTTTCTTAATACCAATGAATACCGACCCAACCTGTCCCATGTTAAAGAAGGAACTGCAGATGCTGGAAAATCGAAGGTACACAAAAATGCTGGAGAAACTCAGCGGGTGCAGCAGCATCTATGGAGCGAAGGAAATAGGTAACGTTTCGGGCCCGAAACGTTACCAATTTCCTTCGATCCATAGATGCTGCTGCACCTGCTGAGTTTCTCCAGCATTTTTGTGTACCTGTCCCATGTTAAACTACCTTTCCATGCCGGGATCATCCTAGTCCTAGAGAACTGAGCTAATATATCTTTCCTTAAATAAGAGGTCCAAATCTGAACATAGTACTCAAAATTTGTTCTCGTTCACACCTTGTATATTTGTAGTAAGACTCCCCTACTTTTATACTCCAACCAGCTTGTAATAAAACCCAGCATTCTAGAATTGTGACATCATGTTGCAACTGCATAAGATGTTAGTGAGACATCATTTGGAGTATTGTGTGCAGTTCTGGCCACTAGGCTGTAGGAGGGATGTAATTAAGCCAGAGAGTGTTGCGAAAAGATTCACAAGGATGCTGTCTGGTCTAGAGGACTTAAGTTATTAGAAGTGACTGGATAGACTGAGACTGTTTTCCCCGGAGTGAAGGAGGCCAAGGAGTGACTTTGTGGAGCTTTATAACATTATGTGAAGCATAGATGGTGTAGATAGTCACAGTCTTTTCCCAAGGTAGGGCTGTATAAAACCAGAAGGCACACGAGTAGGGTGGGCATTTATAGGGGATCTGAGGGGCTAATTTTTCACGCAGAGGTTGATGGGTATAAGGAACACTGCCAGAGGAAGTAGGTAAAGGGGGTACCATTACAAAATGGATTGGAAAGGTTTGGAGGGAAATGGGCCAAATATGGGAAATGGGGCCTGCTGAGGTAGGCACCTTGGTGGACCGAGATGATTGGTGCTGAGGGACCTGTTTCCATGCTGTATGACTCAAAGACTCTATTACATTCATCTTCAACATTACTTGCTGCACGTATGTGTTTTCATGAATGAGAATCCCCAAGTCTCTCATTAATATTTTTGTGGGAAAGATACTTCATGTATTCTTAAGAATGACGAAGACAATTTTGTTTAGATTACTTTAGAGATACAGCACGGAAACAGGCCCTTTGCCCCACCACGCTGACCCGCGATCCCCACACATTAACACTATCCGACGCACACAAGGGACAAGTTACAATTTCACCAAGCGAATTAACTTACAAACCTGTACGTCTTTGGAGTGTGGGAGGAAACCGGAGCTCCCGATGAAAACCCACACAGGTCATGGGGAGAATGTACAAACTCCGTACAGACAGCACCCGTAGTCAGGATCGAACCCTGGTGTCTCCCACTGTAAGGCAGCAACTCTACCGCTGCGCCACCGTGCCGCTAATGAAGTGGAACTTTTAATTTACCTGGATTATTTATATCCAAGAGGGAATCAGGGAATCATAAATATTAATTTTTTGGAGTTTTCAAATAATTTCTTATATTATCATCAAAGATTATTGCATTTGTGGTGAAACTGAGCGGAATATTGCTGATGATTTCCTCTCCAAGTGTATACCTGCATCACGTGATTAACAATGGTGTAAACTGACATGACCAATTGAAGTTTCAGCCACACCCTATTCTGAATAAAATAATGTTTCAATATTCTTTGTGGAATACACCAAATGATATAAGTGTTGTTAAAGTTATAGTCTTGGCTTAAATATCTTTGTGATGCAAAGGGAAATCTGAACATATATTCTTCTCAAAGAGTTGCCTTTTTACCACCATATCTTGAGAGATAAAGGAGGGAGAGCGAGAAGCAGAACAAGTTCTGTGTAATCTATCAGTGGGAATGGATGGTGGTTTAAAGGGATGTTCTTGTGCTGATTATATTGATTAGTACGGGTGTCAGGGGTTATGGGGAGAAGGCAGGAGAATGGGGTTGAGAGGGAAAGATAGATCATGATTGAATGGCGGAGTCGACTTGATGGGCCGCATAGCCTAATTCTGCTCCTAGAACACAAATTTATATACACAAAAGAATTGAATAAGGAAGAATATTCCTGGAACCTCTTCCGATTGACTTTCTGGAAGTGTGATTGAATCTGTTTATTAAATTAATTCATGAATGGTTTTAACTCTTGGATGCATTACCATTACATTGCTTGGCGTTGTAGCATTAAGGGCCTGTCCCACTTTCACGACCTAATTCACGACCTCTGCTGAGTTTGCCCTTGACTCATACTCGCAGCATGGTCGTCACGAGGTTGTAGGAGGTCGTAGGAGGTCGTAGGTAGGTCGTAGCAGGCTGTAATGCTAGTCGTAGGTACTCATGGCATCAAGTAGGAAGTTTGTACGTTCTCCCCGTGACCTGCGTGGGTTTTCTCCGAGATCTTCGGTTTCCCCCCACACTCCAAAGACGTGCAGGTTTGTAAGTTAATAGGCTTGGTAAAAGGAAAAATTGTACCTAGTGGGTGTAGGATAGTGTTAATGTGCGGGGATCGTGGTCGGCGCGGACACGGTGGGCCAAAGGTATCTCAAAACTAAACTAAACTAAATAAAGCTCCAGACTCTTTAATATCATGAAATCCAACTAGCAGCGGAGAAAATTATGTAAATAGAACCAGCATGAGAAACGTAGCCTATTAAGTAGCATTGACTACCACAGGAGGCCTCGGGCAAAAACAAATAATAATTTCAAAATTCTGTTTGGTCTCAAACTTAATATTAGAAATACATCCAGTTTTTGGGAGCTGGAAGTCACTGGCAAGGCCAACATTCATTTCCCAACATTAATTGCATTTGAGAAGTTTGCTTGTGAGTTCCTTTCCTGAATTACTGCCAGACCCCCGGTGAAGGTGCTCCCACATCACTGTTGCAGAGAGAGTTCCAGGATTCAGACCCAATTATCATTAAGAAATGTGATATTTTTACCACAGGATGGTGTGCAATATGAAAGGGAACAGGCAAGTGGTTGTGTAGCATTTTCTAACATTCACATATCGAGCAACGATATTGAGCCCAAAACAGATGTAGATAGAAAAGAGGGCAAATGAATGTTCAGTCATTATTTGGTGTCAACCAAGCTGAAGGAGCAGGTTAATTGGAGCATCTGCACACACTTTACATGAAGGAGCACCTGTACCTTGACGTGCATGTTGAATAAAGAAAACAAACAACTCCTTGCAACTGCCCTAGATACCCGGCAAGATTTATATGAGTAGGAGGAGAGCAGGGGCTGAAATTTTCTGTTAAAATGACATTCAGCACTGTTGCTGCAGCTGGAGCTACAAGACCACCCCATTTTATTATCCACGTTCTTCTTGCAAATTACTGATTTCTGCAGAGCTGGCTGCTGGCAACCAATAATGACAATCTTGCCAACGCTGCATGTTGACGTTTCACATGCTTCACTATACTTAGCTATTTATGAGACAGTACGTCTTTGGCAAGTGCCCCTCCTCTTTTACATGAAACAGCACTTGGCTTTTCCTTCCTTTGAGGTGAATGTGACAAATGCAGAAACAAATGTTAGGCTCAGACTGCTCAATCTTTTCTGAACTGAATACAAGACAAATCGCATTAGTAATCTGCCAATGGCAGTGAGCCTTGCCGTAAATAGCAGTTCACTGACTCCCCTCGATGCAGCCCATTTGGCCAATATAAATATGGAATACAAATTTATTTTTGGAACCTGAAGCTTTTCAGTCCTGTGGAAAAGTTTTAATGACCACTTGCTTCTCTACTAATTCAAAAGGACTTTATTTTTACTCTTTTTCCATTTAAAACCTACTCCGCATCAATGTCTAATCTGAGCCTTGATATAAGGCCCAAGAAACACGGGGATGAAGAAATGTTATTATATTAGAGTAACAATATCCATGTTATGCCAGTTAATGGTTCTATTTGTGGACCTGCATTCAATATTTAATGGTGTTATTTGTCTTCAAATTGATCATCTTACATCACCATATCATAGGTAGCTACTAATGAGGACCGCTGAAGACCGCTGTTCTGACTCGGAAATTTCAGTTATTGTAACTGTTTGGAAATAGTTGATGTCAACAAAGGGCAGTTGCAAATGCGTCTAAATTTCAGGCTCCAAAATGTGTATCTCACCTTGAATCGAAATATCATAGGTAGCTACTAATGAGGAAAGCGATTTAATCCATCGGGATTAAAGATTTACTTTTCTCCAGCATGTTATAAAAATGTCTCTATTGAACAACCATTCTTTATGTTCACTGCTATTTTGAAGAAGTGTTCCTCAAACAATTATAGATATATCTTTCACCTTTTTAACTGAAGACTTTCTTCACTCTTCTCCTGATATAAACTGAAGTAATGATCGAGATAAATCATACCTATGCCTATATATTTCCATAATGTTTTGACTGGTTTTGTTCACAGTTCAAGAGCTCCTTTAGCTCTAGTTCTTTCTCTTTCTTGAGCCCTATGGCATTATGGATCAACTGAATAGGCTGCACCATCTCTATGGTTTTGAATGCTTCCTTTTGAATATCCTGGTGATGACAACTGAACATAATCAAGCAGAAGATAGACACAAAATGGTGGAGTAACTCAGCGGGGCAGGCAGCATCTCTGGAGAGAAGGGATGGGATTCCAGAGATGCTGCCTGATCCGCTGAGTTACTCCAGCATTTTGTGTCTATCTTCGGTGTAAACCAGCATCTACAGTTCCTTCCTACACATATCAAGCAGAAGTTTGATCAAGGCTCTATTCAGTTTTCACATGACATCTTCCGACATGTGCTTAATGGACCTAGTAAATGTAATTAATCATTGTGCTTGTGTTACTCCACACGTATTCAGTATGTCATGTGCCAACACTATGATCACATACATATGTACTTCCATTTCAGTTCTGCTCTTTCTGGTTCATGGTTCTGGTTTCTTGCACGCCCATGGTTTATGGTAGTTATTATTTTCTCCAACCAATGTGTAACATCTAATTTAATCTACCGTACAACTAGTTTTCCTATTTGCAGATTTTATCTAGCTCTCTTTATAAGTCTTTGGTTATCTCTAACACCTTTTATAATTTGACCAATTTGAGCATGGTGTCTGCATCCAAATCATTAATGCAGGTTAGGAACAGTTGATAGGAAGGAACTGCAGTTGCTGGTTCACACCGAAGATAGACACAGAATGCCGGAGTAACTCAGCAGGACAGGCAGCATCCCTGGAGAGAAGGAATGGGTGATGTTTCGGGTCGAGGCCCTTCTGGTCTGAAGAAGGGTCTCGACCCGAAACATCACCCATTCCTTCTATCCAGAGTTGCTGCCTGTCCCGCTGAGTTACTCCAGGATTTTGTGTCTATCTTAGGAACAGTTGGGTTTGGCGCAAATCCTTAGAAAACTCCATCTTGTCAATTGGGCACAATGGGAATCAAAACATACAGGGGTTGTGTTTCAACATAGACTAAAGGCATATGATATATTGATTGATGGAGTAGATTTGAAGGCATCTGTAACTCACTTCTTCTATTTCTTATATTATTGTGCTCTTGTTTTTGATATCAGTAACAATCTCCCATGAGAAACTTAACAATGGCCATTTGGAACTCAATCCACACCATGTTATATAGTTTTCTACTCCAACTTGGGATATCAAACTTTTCATAAAATTAAACAATGTGGTAAGACAATATATTTCTGTTTTCAAACTACATTGATACTTTTTCCTGAATCGTGTTTCAGCAAGTTTGCTCCTAATCATTCATCCTAGTATTTTCCCAGATATTGCTCTTGGTTTCTGTTCATCCACTGTTTTGTTTCTTTCTTTATTGTGGATATAAACCTGTTTCCAATGTTGTGGTACCTCTAAACATCGATGAAGATGAGCTTTTGACAAGTTTCAGCCGAGTCCCTCCCTATGCACTGGAATAGATGCTGCCCTTTCCGACAGACAATTTTTTTTTTTCAAAAATGAAACTCTGCTGAAGGGTCTTTACCCTGAAGCAATAACTATGTTTCTCTTCCCATTGAGGTATCCTGACCTGACAGCATTTGCAGTCATTCTACATCCAGCACTGAAGCCTGGCACTTATGGAATTCACCCATCAGTAATTTGGGACGTATCAGCTTGAGGGATTTCTTTACTGACACATCACCCCCTGCCCTAAACTTGTATCCACCTATCACTTGCCAGACTTTGCCTACCACGCTCTTTTTTCCAACTATCTTTCCTCTGCTCCAACAGTCTGAAGAAGGGTCCTGACCCAAAAGGTCGTTGCTCCATTCCCTCCACATGCTAAGGTTCACTTCTTAATAAACAGACAACTCATAAAAACGGTTGTTATCCAACTCAAGCTTTACAGATCATTGGCAGGGAAGTGACGGGGATACACCAGTCAAGTATGCAACACAGACACTTGACTTCCCCTGTGCCATCACTTCAATAAACAAAGTGTTGCATGGTGTTTTATACTGTGTGTGTGTCACTTAGTCACATTGCAAAGATGTTAGTCATGGTCAGGGATACAGTCAATACACATTACCACAGGATGCGTCTGAGCTTGTCTCTTGTCAATTAGTAGACACATTTCAAAGATATCTTATCAGTTGGTACTTTCAAGACAAGACATCTCAAAGGCATCGGTCATTGTCTCAATATACATTACTGAGACAAGTCTGGGCTTCGCTCTCTCATCAATTGGTAGACACATTTCAACAGCACCGGTCATTGTCTCAATACACAGCAACCTGAGACAAGCCTGGGCTTGTCTCTCTCTCTTATCAATCCACTGGAGAAGGCCTGCTTGACACGAAATATAAGCTACAACCTAGTCCAGTATTCCACTATGTATTTTTTAATATATTTCAAAGTATTTAACCTTTTCACACAGATGCTGCCTGGCCCGTTGATTTCCTCCAGCGTTTGTTTTTTTATATGTCTTTACGGTTAGATGATAAGAACAAAGTCCAAGAGACTATAATAATAATTGGATGTGTTTCTATGCTGCAAATTCGGAGTCATTCTATGTATTTTAGATCAAATCTATAGACAACAGACTGGGGTGGATTTCCATCCATTCACAATGCTTATCATGTTCTAGGTTAAATATTACCAAGCTCTGCTGTTTCTTGGAAGATTGCAAATGATGCAATAAATTAGTAAGCTCCCTATCTATCATTGCATTAACCATCACAGATGGGATTAAAGTTTCCTCTTCCCTGTTGGCTTTAAAGGGATGAATTGAATTCGCTGTATCTGGCATTTCTTTTTACACTCAGTCATTGGTTAAATATTAGATTACCTTATCATCATTCTGGTACTAAACCTGCACTGCAAACAACTGGTGCATGTATCGGCAGCGAACCGTGACTATTCTCCCTCTGAAACTGCAGGAGAATCCAAAACTACTTCCTGCAACAATAAAAAGTTGAAAATGATTCAAAATTTGACATGAAATCCCCAGTCATATTGGTGAAAATCCTGCTGGCTGGAGTCAACAGTTGCAATGGGAATTGATAACAGACATTGAAACTCCAGCAGGACTTAGACTTCTGTGCACGTGCTGTTAAATGTGCTGCAGCTCAGAACTCACGGACAGGCAAGTGTTGGTGTATCTGTCACCATGCTCTGTCACACAAGGTCAGACCTAACACAGGATATGTGATCACATTGAT
The DNA here is from genome assembly GCA_038087875.1 of Malacoraja senta. NCBI lineage: Eukaryota > Metazoa > Chordata > Chondrichthyes > Rajiformes > Rajidae > Malacoraja > Malacoraja senta. The sequence goes on along the minus strand of CM075979.1, from coordinate 54,154,284 downwards.
TTTTGTGCATATTCTAGGCTTCTCGATTACGAGGCAAAGAAGAAGGTAGGTGTTTTGTTGAATGATTTTACTGTCATGTAATGTTTTCGATTATTTACGCTTGTTTTTGTGTGCTTTTCATTAACTTTGCATTTTTGCTAAAAATTATCAAGTACTTAAAAAATATATAACACATTACATGTTAGAGGCATTTCATGACTGTTAAAACACCTCAGTAGTTTGACATATGGCAAAAACATCTGCCAGCATTGCTTTCTGTGAAAGCCTGCAAGGTCGTTCTGGATATTGGCTTCTCTGTGCCATGTCACCTCTGGCCTATACGCTGTTGAGACCTTTTCTGCCTGATTCAAGGGTGTGCAGGTCCTGCAGTATCAACTCAAGTGTGTGGAGATCCTGCAGCATCAGCCCTTTAGATCAGTATGAGTTAGTGATGGAAGTACAGAGATCCCAGGTGAACGTCTGGGTGGTAGGCCAGGACCAGCATAACTGCACCAGTATGACAACTTGGTCAGGATCCCAGTCCATTATTTCCATAATCTCACACATCCAATTCTCTTCCAAAAATACATTTTGTCTGCTGGATGAAAGCAATGGAGAGTGTGGTCCAGATTTACGGAAAGTCATGTCATTTTCAGTGGGAAGATTTATAATTGCATTGCTGTAGTGCATTGAAAACTTAAACATCTCCATGTTGTTGTTTTTACAGAAGGGCGAAAAGCTAGATTCACAGATTTCTGCCAGGCAATTATAGATTTCTTGTTGTTGCCATTCCTGTGACAAGTCTGCTAAATTTAAAGCTGTGCATCAAGCTATAAACATATGATGAAATAACACATCATCGGAGAAAACCAGCAAGATGTACTTTGGTTCAAGTGGACTTGAGCACTTTCTGTCACTGTAAGCAATCCCTCAGCAGAGCACAGCATGTCTTCTATTTTAATCTGCAGTGGCTTTACACAAAAAGAAACATGATATTCCTGCATTAAATTACTGAAACCACATATGGTAAGAAAGCACCTGTCTTGCTCTAACCTTGGTTAAACACAATAATCCACTAAGCACACTTAAGCAAAATTGTTATTACGCAAAGTAAAACATATGGAGCACTGTGTACAGATCTGGTCTCCCAGCTATAGAAAGGATGTCATTGAGCTGGAAAGGGTACAGAGGAGATCGATGAAGATGTTACTGGACTTGAGGGGTTTGAGTTATATGGATAGGCTGGGCCTTTATACACTCAAGTGTAGGAGGCTGAGGGAGGACATCGTAGAGGTTTGTGAAATCATGGGGGGCATAGATAAGGTGAAAAGCCACAGTCGTTTCCCCAGTGTAGTGAGTTTAAAACCAGTGGGAATAGATTTAAAATGTATCTGAGGGGCAATGTATACAGAAAGAGGGTGGTGTAAATATGGAACGAGCTGCCAGACGAAGTGGTAGAGATGGGTACAATTATGACATTTAAAGGAACTTGGACATCTAGATGGAAAGGAAAGGTTTGGAGGGATAAGAGGCCAGGTATGGGCAAGTGGGACTGGCTCGATTAAGCAGCTTGGTTGACATGCATAAGTTGAGTTATATAGTCCTATGACTTGATGACTCCAAAGATAGATTCATACTCTGGATCTTCTGCAACATTGTTCATAGGTAATCTTAGTCTGAACATACTTGCGGTGTTTAAATCCAAATGTGGGCTTGCACTGAAGACTGCTGTTCTGACTCGGAAATTTCAGTTATTGTAACCGTTTGGAAATAGTTGATGTCAACAAAGGACAGTTGCAAATGCTTCTAAATTTCAGGCTCCAAAATGTGTATCTCACCTTGAATCGAAATTCCATCCAAAATGATGTGTAGCAATGGAATTGATAAACTGTGCCAGATCCAAGGAGAATATATATGGGCCATAAAGTCTCATGCGTCTTGAAGTTGGTGGAATGAAAGGTTGTGCCACATCTTTCTCAGATTGTTTCGCGTATTTTTATAAATAACATAGTGGTCCATTTATTTCAGCAACTCTGCTGGCTCACAGAGATTTGTTCTCAGTCCCATTTGCCCATTTTTCTCACCAACCCATGTGCATTTGGAATGTGGAATGGAACTGAAGTGCCAGCAGGAATCCATGCAGTTACAGAGGGACCATGTAAACTCTACACAGGCACCATCTGAAGTTGGTGTTGAACCTGGCTCTCTGGAACTCTGGTGCACTGGCATTAATTGTTGCAACATAGTTCCCCACTCTTTGCCACCTCAAAATGGCCTTGAATGGCAAGAGGCCTGCACCACTGATGGGCAAGAGATACTCATTACTGTTGGGTGAGTATTCACTGCCTCAATGTTGGGCAACTGTTCACTGTTTTCACTGTTTACCAGCCGTTCACTGCTCCACTGTCGGGCAATTGTTCCCCAATGCCATTGGTTTGGTGAGGCAAAGGCGCATGTCTGCTGGTGAGAATAAAGCCTATTCTGCTCTTGAGCAAGAAACTTGCCTCACTAATGAACAAGAGGCCTTTCTCAGTTGTGGCATAGCCCGTTAGAGATAAGAGTTCAAATCGCCTGTTGCAGTGGTGGACAGAAACTTAGCCTGTTTGAGGTGCATCTCATTCAGCTGGAAGGTACACAGCTCACTCACAGAGAGACAAGAGAAAGGAAGCCTTTTTTTGTAGTTCCATCAGGATTACTGGTCTGCTCAGGTATAACATTAAAATCCAAACTGATCCTATATTGACCCTTAAACTTTTTTTTCCTAAATCTAACCCAAGTTGGAGACATGAGGTTTAGGAATGGAAGATTGAGAGGGATATACTGTAGATCAAACATGGGCAAGTGTGACTAGCTAAGATGGGCACTTGGTTGGCATTGGCAAGTTGGGCCAAAGGGCCTGTTTCTGTGCAGTATGAATGTTTAGCACTTTGGCTTTAATGGTCAATTATCACATCCAAACACTGCTGTTGAATCAGACGTGACATCCATGTTTAGTTTAGTTTAGTTTAGAGTTACAGCATGGAAACAGGCCCTTCAGCCCACCGGGTCTAGGCTGACCAGCGATCACCCCGTACACTATCCTACACACTAGCGACAATTTACAATTCTTACCAAAGCCAATTAACCTACAGACCTGCACGTCTTTGGAATGCGGGAGGAAATGGGAGCAGCTGAAAATAAACCAGGCGGTCATGGGGAGAACGTACAAACTCCGTACAGACAGCACCCATAGTCAGGATTGAACCCTGGTCTCTGGCGCTGTAAGACAGCCACTACCACTGCGCCACTGTGCCGCCCCTGATGTCTGTAAAATCACTCCAATCCTGTCCATGCTCACAGTGATGGATGTCGTTGCCTGACTGTGGCACTGAGGCAGATTTATAGCAGGGGAAGCACTTTCTGAACTGAGGTAATGTTCCCCATCCACGCTCTTGAGCGTCTGACCTGCCAAATGGGTGTTGTTAGGATGCGGGGGTGGGGGTGGGGGTGGGGGTAGATGGGTTGGTGACGGTGGGTGGGTGAGTGGGGGGGGGGGAGGTGGAGTATCACGGGCTCCCTCATTGCCTACACCTGGCAGTAACCAATGCATCGAAATAAGATCTGAGCACAGCGGAATGTTGCTACCAAAGCAAACATTAGCAACTGAACACTACCTCTTGCCATGCAAAATATTTACATTTATATTCATTCTCACTTAACATTAGCAGACATATAACTGCAGGTTCATGAAATAATGTTGTCACTGCTTTCGTTAGCTGTCTTTCATCTGCTGATTACAGAAGCAAGATGCTCCAAATGGTACAGACCTTTCTTTGTGTTCTCTCCACCCAGTTCTCCCTATCCTAAACCTTATTTAATTTCTAATCTTTACCGGTTCTAATGAAAGGTCATTGAAATGCTAACTCCCATTTCCTTTCCTCAAATGCTGCCTAATCTGCTGATATTCTCCAGATTTCCTATTCGTTCTATATTTCCACTCCTAATGCTATTTTGTTTTTGGGTTTATTCTTAGTTTTTGAACATCGTACATTTACAATTTTGCAACACCATTGGAGATACTGAAGAGGAATTAGGTACATTTTGAATGATCAGGGAAATGAGCATTTTGGGAAATGGACACAAATAAGATGAGACACAAACTGCTGGAGTAACTCAGCGGGACAGGCAGCATCTTTGGATAAAAGGAATGGGTGGCGTTGTGGGTCGAGATCCTTCTCCAGAACGTCAAAACGTCACCCATTCCTTCTTGCCTGCCCCGCTGAATGACTTCAGCAATTTGTGTCTATCTTTGGTGTAAACCAGCATCTGCAGTTCCTTCCTACACAAATGAGATGGGAACTGGAGCAGATCAGTTATGGTGGGATAGGCTTGAGAGGCCGAGTGGTCCACTTCTGCTCTTATTTTCTTATGTTCTCGAATTATACTATAGCCAAGTGACTTGCGAGGCCATTTCACAAAGCAGGTAAAAGTCAATCATCTTACGATGGGTATGGGGTTACACAGAGGCCAGACTGGGTAAAAATAGCACATTTCCTTTCCTGAAAGACATTGGACACTTTATGATTCTACTCTGATGGAAAATGCAGTGAAATATTTAAATTACCTGATCATTCATTGTATTTTTTTATTTCCAGAGCTTTATGTGTACAGTGGTTTTCTATTTTAGTTCAAAAGAAATAGTTTTTTTCTCCAAGAGATCAAAGAAAATGTAATCTTAGCCCTTTCCTTGCAAAGAATATTAATTATGAACAGCAAATAAAGAATGACTTTTGTCAATGAACCGTGACTCTGCTCTGACTAACAATCATGATAATCATATGAACTGAATGCAAAATATCCCTCTCTTTTTACCTCACTGCCTAACATGTCTTCTATGATTTTAAAAAACCTTAAATATGATAGTTTTACATTAGTAAATGGGACAACCTGGCATAAAAAATTAATGTATCCAACAGAGCTAATTATCCTCAGGGATAGTGACTAATTAAGGTAATGCCCGATCATAGCATATAAAGATAATTAGCAGCACAGTTATTGTTTCTTTTTTAAAAAGCACACTTGCCATCAGGCACGTGAGATCAAGCGTTGCAAACTTGCCTTCTGTGTTAATTAATTATCTATTGCTATGATAATTGAGTCTGAAGAACCTTTAGGTTACCTTTGTAAAATTTCAGCCACTGTTATCAAGTGCATTGCATATTACCAGTACAATTAACATCATTAAGTGCAGTTTCCACCATAACGTGCTCCCTGGTCGCTAAAGAACATACTGTTTGTGCATTTGGCTACTAAGAGTGGAATATTTTCCACTGGCCTACTAGGGACATGATATGCTGCAGTGAGTGTAACTTGCAAAACAAGTTTGAAAGCATGGGGTAATAAAATCACAGAAGTAAAGGAAAGAGCGATTGTGTAATTTACAAGGAGGGAGACATCAAGGTTCCTCTATTTTCTTCCCTACTGATGCCTCAGATGGATTCCTGTTGGTGAATTTGAATGTGCAGTTGGGGACTGGACATATACTGTACCTCTGCAAGCCACATATTTTTCACCCTTCTAAGATGTTGTCCCAGAAGCATACGTGACCAACTCATTTAGGAGGAAATGACAAGTATAAAACTGCAATATAAAACTGTAACATTTTAGTGGTGGTGGATTGTAGTTATTCACCACCTATATCACTACGTTGGAACATGGGGATTGAAAATGGTCTCATGGATTGGTTTCCTTAGGTGAGCTAGCAGATATATAAGGGCAGAGCTGAGATTTCCTTCTGTTACACAAAAGATATTTACTTAAAGCTTTCCCAGTGGATTCGGACATCTCCTTTAACAGAGTAGGAAAGTGCAGTGGTTTCACATCTGGCAGTTCAATAATGTATTGGATAGTTATGCTCATTCTGTTTGCACCATCAGATGAGATGTTATGACCATTTGCAATCATCACTGGACCTGAGCAAAGGATGAAACATCACAAATATGCTGCATTTTGTCGTGCATTTGTTCAAACACCAACAACCTGCGAGTATTAGTGAGGTGGGGACTTGCCTTTCCTAATAACTCGAGTGTCAGACAGAAAATGCTGGAGTTATGGCCCTGTCCCACGGGCAGGCGGTTACTGGCGGTGACGCGCAGTGTAGCAGGAAGTTGGGACCGCACGTGGACCGCCAGGGGACCGCGCATGGCCCGCGGGGTCGGTCCCACGCAGATCGCCGGAACCGTATGTAGTTGGTCCCGACACCGCGCGGTGCTCAAAAAAACTGACACTGTCCAAAAATCTCGGCCTGCAGCCCCGCCACCGCCTCTTCACCATGAGCACCGCCTGTACGCCGCGAGCACCGCCTGTACGCCGCGAGCACTGCCTGTACGCCGCGAGCACCGCCTGTACGCCGCGAGCACCGCCTGTACGCCGCGAGCACCGCCTGTACGCTGCGAGCACCGCCTGTACGCCGCGAGCACCACCTGTACGCCGCGAGCCGTCTCGACGTCATCGCGTTGCGCGTTGCGTTGCGCGATCATGTCATCACCCGACGCCGCGCGACGTCCATTCGCAGTCGGCCCGCCTTTTACCTGATCACATACAAACCGCGCGAGATCTGAGACTTCAACAGTGTAAGATTTTACCGCGTTTTTTGAAACGGAGTTCTTGCCAGCTGAGGATATCAACATGAGGAGAACAAGGAGTGTCAAAAGATCGATGCAGGACAAAGTAAAAAAGTGATAATAGATAAAATTCAGCTACTGGAGGGTCCAGCCACTGCTCCTGTCCATGCTGTTGTTCCTGCCCCTGCTTCAGTACCTGTCCCATCTCCTGCCCTATCTTCTGCCTCAGCACCTTCACCAGTTCCCACCCCAGTTCCTGCCTCATCTCCTGCCTCATCTGCCTCATCTGCTGCCCCATCTGCTGCCCCATCTCCTGCTCCAGCTTCTGTCCCTGCATGGGACTCGGATTTGGCTCAGGAGACTGATGCCCCATCTGCGCCGGCGAAGAACAGGTTGGGCTCAAAGCCTTATAATTTTTCAAGGGAACAAGAGGGAGACCTGGTGGAATGGTATCAGGCCCACCGTGAACTGTATGATAAGACCCATCGTCATTTCAGGAGCAGGGATCTCCGCAACGTCATTCTTGAAGACAAGGCAAGGAGTTCCCTGACTGCTCTTGTAAGTACATAATTTGTAGTTTATCTACATTTCTGTGGTTGTAATTGCAGTTCCAATTAAGATTATAATTTGCTCAACACTGATCTTCATTTATTCTATGTTTTCACAGATGACCAACTGTGTCAATGGCTCAAGAGTCAGAGGACACGGTTCGGGAAACTGTCAAGCAGTCTTGGCAAGTCTGGCTCCGCCAGTAGGCCACTGACTGACAGAGACCAGTGGATATTTGAGAAATGGGGGTTCGTGCGGGACCACATAGTCCGAGTGCAGAGGAAGGAAAGTGGCAGGAAGGTGAATAGTTAAGAAAATTATGTGACAATTAAAATTTGTTGGAAAGTCAATCAAAATGATATTTAACAATGATAACTTGGTGGTCACTTTGCTTGCTACGTCCTGATGGCCTTGCACATTTATGATACACATTCACTTTCTTCAAGTATACCGTGGGGGTTTCATCGTGCGCTGACTCGAGTGGGGGCAAGCCTGATCCGCCAGAGGAACCCCCAGAGGAACCCTCAGATGGACCCTCTGGGTCCAGCACTGCAGTAGAACAGCAGCAGCACGCCAAGCTGAAGCGGGCCTGCACAACTGCGGCAGATAGCGATGTGCCTGCTGAAAGACTTCAGCGGGAGATGTTCACGGATGTAAGTGCTTTTGGATGAACCATCATCAAATCTCCCATTCACTCCGCCCTACTTCCCCGTTTCTCCATCGCCTCCCAAAATATAATTACCAGGATTGTACTCTCTTGTTGCAGATCATGCAACAGGCAAAGACCACTGCAAATATGATAAACGTTTTGTCACAGCCAAGGATGTCGCAGGAAAGAATTGTCCATGCGTACGCAATGCTACTGAGGGAGGAGATGTTTCTGATCCCCGAGTCAAATTGGCAATGCTACAGCATGGAGGGATTGGCCTTGGCAAGGGCGCACAGACTTCCTCTGCCAGTAAAATATTTTAATCAAAGTTTATTGAATTTATAAACGTTTTACTTTAATGCTGTTTATGAATCATTTACTACTATTTCCTTGGTGTTGCAGAGTCCGATGAGGTCCATGCCATTCATGCCACAGCAACAAACGGTGATGATGCCACCACAATATCCTCCCCAGGTACACTGTGAAACATTTGTGAGTCTTCAGCCTGACTCAAGATTTTCTCTGCCACACAGCTTAGAAAAAGGTTGTGATTTGTTTTATATGATTTGTTTGGCACGCATACATATTGACACGCTTATGTGTTTTGCCCACAGGCAAGGATGGAATCCCGGCCTATGGCATACCCGTGGATGGCAGCCCCCCCCCCCCACTATGTCAGTGGACACAGCCCACCGCCACATCATTCGTCACGCGGCATGGATAGGCTCGGGGAAACAGATTTCCCTGTGCAATTTGAGGGTCCCGACCAAAGCGCCAACTCCGGCCCAGATCTCTCAGACTATTATATGGAGGATTAACCAGTGAACATGGGCCGTAAAGAGTGAGGTTGCCTCTAACATTCACTATTATGTCTGCTTGTGTGTTGCACATTAACGTTTTATTCCCTGTTGTTTTTCACTACGTTATATGTTTGCTTGCACTAAATGAACAATATTCTGTTGAATTGTGTTGCACATTAAAAATTATTTTCTTGTTTTTCAATATGTTATTTGTTTGCTTGCACTAAATAAACCGTTTAATTCTAATATTGTGTAGTGGAAAAAAGAGTTTGTTAATCATGGCGTTGATCTCTCATATGGAAACCACGTCTAATAATGGAATGCATCTCACATATAAAAGCCTTGATTTATTAGAGAAATAAAACACACGCAGGCATTGAACTGCATTTAATTGCAAAATGTGTCATTATACGCCATAAAAATCAAACAGAGGCATTTATCCGCTTTAAAAATTTGGCAATTTCAAAGAAAGTGATGTAGGTATTATTATTATCACAGTATTAATAATGTCACAAGCAAAAACCATTAATAATTTCACAAGCAAAAACCATCCATCCATAGATCCCCCTTTTTTTTAGATCTGGGGCCTTCATGATCCGGTACCTCTGCCGTGAGAAGACAACCCTGACATCCCCTGTTTGCTTTTGATCCTCAAAACATATTATTCTGCCAGGGTACACTGCCTCGTTCTGAGTTATAGTAAGCACAGAGATGGTCCCTCTGCTCCTTTGCTCTTTTGTTGCTGGTGTTTCTTTGCAATGACCCTAGTGCCACCATCGGTGCAGCCTGTCTTGCAGCTCTCCATGAACCTGGTGTGACTTCACCTGTCTGTTTGTCCATCGTGTCACCCTCCACCATGGCTGCAGCTGCACCTCTGGTGCGGATCAGGTTATGGAGGACACATGCTGCGTAGACAATGGCCTGCACATTCTCGGGCTCCTGCTCCATTGTTGTCAGCAGGCATCTGAATCTGCTAGCAAGGATACCAAAAGCATTTTCCACGACCCTCCTAGCCCTGGACAGCCTGTAATTGAAGATCCTTCGCTCCCTTGACATCCGCCTGTGAGGGTATGGCTTCATCATCCATGGCCTGAGTGCGAAGGCATCATCACCAACCAGTGCGTAGGGGATGTCAGGGTTGTCTTCTCCCGGCAGAGGCTCTGGATCAGGAAGGCCTGCTCTCCCTTCTTCCAATGCTTGCCCAAGGGAGGTCTCTCTCCAGATCCCTCCATCTGCGGCACTGCCAGTTGTGCCCACATTCACAAACATGAAGTTGTAGTTTGCATCGACCACAGCTAACAGCACGATGGAATGGAACTTCTTGTAGTTGAAGTACACAGAACCTCCCCTGGGTGGACACCGGATGGCCACATGCTTCCCGTCAACAGCCCCACATGTGTGCAGGAAGTTCCATCTGCTTTGAAAGCCGTGCGCCACACTCCTCCACCCGTCTGGTGTACTGGGGCAGTCAATAATCTCATCATATGTTTTGTTGACAGCTAAAAAAACGAGAAAAGGAACATACTATACCAAAGATCAAATCAGATAAAGGGGAATTATTAACAACACCAAAGGATATTAATAATAGATTTGCGCAATTTTATGAGAATTTGTATACATCTAAAACAACAAGTGATTCCAATAATATCACAAAGTTCTTGGATACCTGTAACCTTCCAAAGTTAGAATTGAAGGAACAAGATGAACTGGGTGCACAAATCTCAATTAAGGAATTAGAAGATACAATAAACTCACTAAAGAATGGAAAAACACCAGGCCCTGACGGATTTACTAATGAATTTTATAAAAAGCTTTTACGATAAAATAATACCAAGATTACAAAAAATGTACCAATATGCTTTTAAAAAACGAATACTACCTGATACATTAGCGGAATCAACGATTACATTAATACCTAAGAAAAATAAAGACTTAGAAGAACCTGGTTCATATAGAGCTATAGCATTGTTAAACACAGATCAAAAAATATTAGCGAAAACATTAGCTAGAAGATTAAGTAAATACATTAGTAAATTAATAAACCCAGATCAGACGGGGTTTATCCCTAAGAGATACTCATCTAACAATATGAGACGTCTACTCAACATAATGCATTCACACAAATCTGAAGATCAAGAATTATCAATTATTTCGCTGGATGCTGAAAAAGCATTTGATCAAGTAGAATGGAATTATATGGACAAAGTATTACAAAAATTTCAACTGGGGGAGAATTTTATTCTATGGATCAAGTTACTATATAACAAACCTACAGCTAGAATACTAACTAATAACATAATATCCTCGAAATTCCAACTATCAAGGGGAAATAGACAAGGATGCTCATTATCACCACAACTGTTTGCTCTCATTATTGAACCGCTAGCAGAAAAAATTAGAATACACCCTGATATCCATGGATATAATACTAAAGATTCATATAATAAAATATCTTTATACGCGGATGATATATTACTGTACATTACAAAACCTCAAATCACTATACCAAATATATTAAATTTAATTGAAGATTTTGGATCTTTTTCTGGATATAGAATAAATTGGAATAAAAGTGAAATTATGTCAATAAAACCGAAAGATTCATCACATCTTTTAAAATTCCCTTTTAAAATAGCTACAGAAAAATTTAAATATTTGGGAATCGAAATTACCAGATCATATCAAGGTATGTTTAGGGCAAATTTTGACCCCTTACTTAATAAATTAAACACACTAATTAAATTCTGGAAAACGCTCCCGATGTCTTTAATAGGCCGAATAAACGCAATAAAAATGATCTTTTTACCACAAATTTTATACCTATTTCAATCAATTCCTATATACTTACCAAAGAAGTTTAAAAAAAAACTCGACTCAGATATCACTAATTTTATATGGGACTATAAATCACATAGAATACAAAAAACTCATCTGAATAAACCTAAAGTATTAGGGGGTTTAGCACTACCTAATTTTATGTATTATTATTGGTCAGTAAATATTAAAAATATGATTCAACTGATGGATAACTCCTCCCAGCAAGCGGACTGGATTGTAATGGAGAAAGAGGATTGCTCCTCTAGAAACATTGGAGCGATCCTCCTCTCTCCAATGAAATTGAATAACATAAATTATAATAAGAACCCAATTATTCATAGTACAATCCGAATTTGGAAACAAATAAAACAAAATTTAAAATTAAGAAATGTATCACTTTTATTACCTATAGTCAATAACCCTTCGTTTAATCCTTCTATTATAGATAAAGCTTATACACAATGGGATAGATTAGGAATTAAAACGCTTGGTGACTTGTATGAAACTGGAAAATTACTTTCATTTCAACAATTACAAATAAAATATAAACTCGGAAATAATCGATATTTTAAATATTTTCAAATATGCGACTATTTGAAAAAATATACAAAAGATCATCATAATAACCCAGCAGATGTACTGGACGAGGCAATGCAGATAAAAGCGGAATCAGCAAACTTAATATCATATTTGTATAATATTATCTTAAATGCACAAATACCATCTATCAGAAGAGACTGGGAACAAGAGTTAGCTATTAAAATTTCAAAGGAAAGTTGGAATGAATACTTATTAAACGTGCATAAATGCTCGATTAATGTAAGACACACTTTAATACAATTTAAAATTTTACATAGATTATATTATTCGAAAACTAAAATTCATAAAATTTTCCCAAATGTATCATCTATTTGTGATAAATGTCAATCCCAAGAAGCTACTATAACGCACTCATTCGTTTCTTGTACAAAAATTCAAAAATTTTGGAATGAAATTTTTGAAATCTTTACAAAGTTATTTAAAACAAGACTGATACCCAAAGCAGAATGGATTATCTTCGGTATAACGGAAGATGGTCCAGAACTAAATGTGTTTCAAAAGAAACTAATGGACTATGGGTTAATAACTGGAAAAAAGCTAATTCTAAAATTTTGGAAGAAGGCTCCAATACCAACTATAAATATGTGGATTTCAAATATGTTTGAAACATTACACCTAGAAGAGATAAGACTCCTCCTAGCAGGTAAACCAGATCATTTCCACCTGACGTGGTCTGCATTTATAGAATTATTACAAACATAAGGTGCAAAAGTACTTTAAAAAAAAATTAAGGTCATAGTTGAAGAGTTGGTATGTCCAATTTGCATAATGCTCATAAAAATATTTGTTTCTCTCTTTTTCCTCTTTCTCTCTTTCTTTTTTTCCTAGGGTCTATTTCTTAACTCTTTTTCTTTTGTTTTTAATTTTGCTCTTATAGGGTCTTTGTCCTTTTTTGTTGTCACATTTCCTACACTTCCACTTTTTCCTTCACTTTCTTCTTTCTTTCAATCTTTTCCTTTTCCAGTGTAAAAAATAAATGGAGTACATTAATTGTAAGAAGATATAAATGACAAGTATTAATGTATGTGGTTGTAATGTAATGTACTTCTAATAAAATACAAATTAAAAAAAAAAAATTAAAAAAAAAAAAATGTTTTGTTGATGGCGTCACAGGTCTCTCGGACTACCCTGCTGATGGTGTTGTGAGCCACACGGAAGTTATACGAGAGGCTCTTGTAGGAATCCCCTGATGCAAGGTAGCGGAGGGTGATGGCTAGGCGCAGGCCTGGTTCCAGTGACTTCCGCATGACGGTGTCCGTTTTCTGCAGAAGAGGTCCGACTCGTGTCTTGAGCTCCTGAAACAGGTCAGAGGGGGATCCTGGTGAAATTTCTAAAGGCAGCATCATCTACCCGCTGCAGATCCGTCATCATGGTCTCATACTGGCCCAAAGTAGGTCTCATCCGGAACAAGGACCATGTCCACACAGACCTCTTCCTGGGCTTCTTCTTCTTCATAACCTTTTTTGTTGAACTGCTGCACAGCTGACCTGCAAGCATGAGGGCTGCTGCTAACAGAAGTGTCTCTTGGTGTAGCAGCAATGCAATCTGATTCTCTTCCATTGTGATGAAAAACAGCCTGCAACAGAATGGCGTCAGGCTCGAGTTTCAAACAGACTCCGCTCAAAACGGACGTCCGCGCATCCCCCGCTTCCGGTAAGTACGCGATCGCCGCATGCATTCGCATGCTCGTGGGACAGGCCGTGCGGTGATCAGCCGGCATACGCGCGGCAACAGCTTCCGGTAAGGTTGAACTTGCCGCATGCTTGTGAGACCGGCCGTACGGTGAACACTCGGCCCCCGCGCGGCACCCGCGCGGCGCTCCCGCGGCATACGCGCGGGGCTCCCGCGGTAGCCGCGCGGTCCCCACTTCCGGGGACACCGCGCTTTACCATGCTTCACCGCCAGTAACCGCCTGCCCATGGGACAGGGCCTTAACTCAGCAGGACAGGCAACAACTCTGGAGAGAAGGAATGGGTGATGTTTCGGGTCTCGACCTGAAACGTCACCCATTCCTTCTCTCCAGAGATACTGCCTGTTCCGCTGAGGTACTCCAGTATTTTATGTCTATCTTCGGTTTAAACCAGCATCTGAGGTTCCTTCCTATATTAAGATCATCTCTCTAAAGATCCTCTGATGGTTTGAAACACCACAACATCTCAAATTTCTCTGCCATTAAAACATCAATCTGTGCTTGATTTAGGCACAATTCCAAAATTCCAGCATTTGCTGTTCCTCATGTCTCCAAACCAGCAGACATGTTTGGAAAGTAATATGGGTGAAAATTATATGGGAAATAATTTTTGCAATTATTTTATTGAAGAGAGCTTCCATATAGGACTATAAACAACTGTAAGTGTAATTGCATCTATCTGACAAGGAAGTACATGCCTGGACAATCACTGTATCTGTTGTAACTACTTAGATATTTTTATTACAAACTTATCAGTGTGAACAGCCTTGATGTTTTTATATGTCACGATTGGAATGCAAATGTTTCCATTGCCTCTGATTTGTTATTGCTCAGCCTGTAAGGCAGTTCTAAAATTCCACCTTTTAAATATTATTTAGGCATTATTTAGGAATTTCAGATCTGGCAATGAATAAAGTAAACCAACTAGAAAATTAGTCTATTTAATCTCCTGTGATACATCAGGAACCACTGCACAGAACTAACTGGCTTAGAGAAGAAAAAAAGTCAAACAGGAAAATGTGCATCATTTTAAATACACCCTAATAACATGCTACATTTCATAGCAAAGAGCAATGGAATATTGCCATGGCAACAAGACAATATCATGTGTCTCCCAAGACACTTCAGGTGCAATTGGAAATGAGTAAATTTTTCACAATGAACAATCGATCATCCCATATTGTGAGGAGCAATAATATGATTACACCAAGGAGACTTACTCAGGTTAAGTGTTCGGCAGTTCTGTGATGTGTGGTGAATCGTGGATAATAAAGGAATCTTCCATTAGTTTTTATTTATTTTTATTTTTTAAATTTTTTTATTAGAAGCAAACATATTATAAAGTATAGTAACATATTATAATAGAAAAAAAACTTTTCATATACATCAATCATACATTATTAAAATTGTCAATTGTCGATTAATTCTGCTTCTAGTGTTTAAAAAAAAATATATAGATAGAAAAAGAGAGGTAGAAAGAAAAAAGCATTACAAATATCAAAAAAAAAAAGAGGTGGAATGAGTTACTTATAATACGTCATTGGAGATAAGTTCGTAGGTTATGAAATATAATTTTACATCTAATCCTGAGTTCAAGCTTCAGTTGGGTTTTCGTGCTGGGCCCATCTATCCCTTCAAATAGTTAATGAATGGAGCCCATATTTTAACAAAAAGTTCTTGTTTGTCCATTAAGACAAGTCTAATTCTTTCTAGATGTAGGGTCTCCGACATTTCCACAATCCACATTTTAATTGTGGGGGTTATAGGACCTTTCCAAAATTTTAATATTAATTTTTTCCCTGTTATTATACTGTAGTCAAGGAAGTTTCTTTGGCTTGTTGTGAGTGTTAAACTTTGTTCTGATATCCCAAGCATTATTAATTTTGAGTCTGGATCCAATTTAGTATTAACAACTTCAGAAATTATTTCAAAAATATCAATCCAGAAATTTTTGATTTTTATACAATTTGCAAAAGTATGTGTTAAATTGGCCTCTAGATGTAGGCATTTATCACAGATAGGAGAAATATGTGGGAAGATTCTATTTAGTTTTGTTTTGGAGTAATGTAATCTATGTAAGACTTTAAATTGTATTAAAGCATGTCTGGCATTTAACGAGCAGTTAAATGTTGTAAACTTTCGTCCCAAATGTCTTTCGTTATAGAATGACCTAACTCATTTTCCCATGTGTGTCTATATAGTTCCATCGGTGGTACCTCATTGTTTAAGAGGGTGTTATAAATATAAGCTATTAATTTTTCAGTGTTAGGATGCTTATTCAAACATTCATCAAGAATTTCTGGTTCCCTAGTCCTATATACTTGTGTATTAGATTTAACATAATCTCTAATTTGTAGATATCTGAAAAAAATATTTGAGTGTAGTCCATGATTCTGTTGTAACTCTTGAAATGACAGAAAGATGCCTTCCCTATAAAGATGTCCAATCTTTTTAATTCCATAATTTTTCCATTGTATAAAACCTCTATCCAATATGGATGGCTTGAATAAAGGATTATTTACAATGGGAAGACATAGTGGTATATTATTCCGTTTTAAAGCTTTTTAAAATTGTTTCCAAATTCGTATTCCACTATGTATTATAGGGTTTTCCTTATAGGTTTTTTTATGCAATTTTGTGGGAGCAAATATAATCGAACCAATTTCAAAAGGTAAACAGTCTTCCTTTTCCATCCTTAACCAATCTGGATATTGATCCATTTCTTCCAGCCAGAAATTCATGTTTTTAATATGGACTGCCCAAAAATAAAATAAGAAATTTGGCCAAGCCAAACCTCCGTTGCTCTTTGACTTACATAAATATTTTTTACTTATTCTATGATTCTTATAATCCCAAATAAAGCTTGTAACAATGGAGTCGACTTTTTTGAAAAGGTTTTTTGGGATATATATCGGAATTAATTGAAATAGGTACAGTAGTTGCGGTAAGAAGATCATTTTTATAGCATTAATTCTACCAAGCATTGAAATGGGAATTGTTTTCCAGTACTGAATATTCTTGTGTAATTTATTAAGGGTGGAAAATTTAGTTTAAATAAAGAGGTATATGTCTTAGTTACATAGATTCCTAAATATTTAAGTTTATCTTTAACTATTTTAAAAGGGGATTGTTGTAATGTATTTAAATTGAATTTTGTTATTGGCATGATTTCACTTTTATTCCAGTTAATTCCATATCCTGAGAACTGACCAAATTGAGTTATTAGATTTAATAGATTTGGAATACTAGTTTCTAACTTTGTGATATATATTAGTACATCATCTGCATATAAGGAAATTTTATTCCTTGTATCTCTAGTGTTGTACCCGTGTATTCCTGGATGGGTTCTAACGCTTTCTGCTAATGGTTCAATTGCAAGAGCAAATAATAGTGGGGATAGTGAGCAGGGGTTCCCCACGCGGAGCCGGGATACCCCGCGGTCTCCGCAGCCAGGTTTCCCCGAGCCGAACGTCATTCAGCAGGAACTCTATAAAAGAGCTTCCTGCAAGAAAAAGCACAACCTGAAATATAAGTTCAAAACTTACCTTCAGGTTTTGAAACATACCGCTGGAGGAGCGACGCGCCTGCCAGCCAGTCGTACGCCATGCGTTAGATGTAATGACGGAGTCACATCAGCGCGGGTCTCAGGGCCCTTGGCAGTGCCTGGTGCAGGGCTGCATTATATCTCCCTCTCTGAGGAGGGGAGCGTAGGGAAGAGGAAAGGAGGATTCCCCTCCATGGGTACGTCCTCAGACATTTACCCAGGTGGAGCATGGATGCGTCCACAGGGCGTTCATCCCACTGAGGAGATGCTCCATCCTGATATGGTCCGTGGACGGGGCCATATCAGCACAGGTCTTGCCAGGGACCTGCAGCAACGCCTGTGCAGGGCTGCATTATATCTCCCTCTCTGAAGAGGGGAGCGTAGGCAGTCAGTGTGTGACTTACTCCAAACTCTGAAGTATATCCGTGAAACATACTGGAGTGCATGCGTGAGGTTCAAGAATTCTGTCATGGCATCAAGGGTTGCGATATCCACGCAAACGGAGGAGCCACTGCAAGGAAGAGTTGGCTTCCAGCCTATGGCAGAGAACCAGGGGCCAGAGTTCCCCTCACGTTACAAGCTTGGTAAACATCAATGACCTCACGTCACATCATTACAGGAACAAAGTGCCGGCAGTGAACAGCGCTATCTGGGGAGACTGTGGATGGCGAGGCCAGCAATGTCCAGCCGTCGAATCTTCTCCTTGGAGAAGACCTAGCCAAACAGGTAAAAAACCTGGATGAGGAAGTAAAGTTGTCGGACTAGTCAAGGTACCTACGACGAGCAAAAGTCTCACCATTTCGGCGACAACACCCCTACGCATCCATCGGCAGTAAGTGGTTCACTGAAGCTGGTGGCAGCTTGAAAGCTGATTCTCTGGGCAGAGGTCTTTTAGGCCAAGGCCCAAGCCGACCCTCAGGGAAAATGTGCAATCCACGCACCCCAGCAGTCCTACCCTCCAATTCAAGGATGGAATTAGAACTTGAGGACGGAAACGAACCTGCATCAGGGGCCTTTGGGCTTACCACAAGACCACCGGTAACCATGGAGGTAGGTGGGTCTGGTTCTTTCCGAAACACGGGGTGTGTGGACTAGTTACGAGTTGGTAATAGATTACACTTGTTTTTGCACGAATGTCGACGGATAACTTCAGATCCGTTTATAACTGAAAAGATAACAACAGTCAGTTTATGCTGCACAGTATACAAGGGTTCCAAATTGAATTTCCTTTAACTCATTGCCATCCATACAATGTACAACAAATTGGACATCTATTCATTCCAAACAAAAAGGTTTGGGTATACAAGCAGATATCCAAACAAGCGAAAGATGGATGATGTCGGATCACCCTTGATTAACTCACATTCACATGTGCAGTATAGACTTTTTGGAATGGAAAACTTTGTTACTAACAACTGATTTCCATGGGATACTTTATGGCATGAATCGATCTCAAAGATGCATACTATTCAGTTCCCATTCACAGGGTTCACCGGAGATATTTGAAATTTAGCTGGATGGGCAGCGATAGCAGTTAAAGCGTTGCAAAATGGGCTAACTTCAGCTCCCAGGTTATTTACCAAATTACCAAGCCAGTGCTTGGGCTGCTCACTCAAAAATACATATTTATGGCCTAACTGGATGATATTCTAAAAAACGCTGAATCTTGCTAAATTAGCTGTTTCAGCCGCAAAACTAACATTTGAGAAATTGCGGTTTCTCATCCATCCAGTTAAATTTAAGTTGATAACAACTAGAGTTATAGATTGCGATTTACCTTTAACTCTATTAATTGTCTGTGACTCCGCCCTGGGGCAAGAGATTAGAATTAATGGAAGCTTGTAACAATCTTGTTGCTTATTCATCATGTGGCCAGTGTAATTGGCAATTTAGTGGCTATTTTTTCAGCTGCATAATTGGGGCCTTTGCATTATCAGAACTTACATCGTGCAAAGGAGCAAGCTTTCAAGTACCACGAAGGTCATTGTTAACAGACCTATGCTATTACCAGCTGAAGCTATAAAGTCACAATGATGGACAAACAGTATTCAGTATTGCTCCAGTACTTTTGGTCATTAAACCTTCAGTTATATTTCAAACTGATGCTAGTGCTCAAAGATGGGAAATTACTATCCCATCTCTAGTCACAGAGATGGATGGGATGTGCATGAGATACCAATCCCTCAGTTATATGGTATCAACTACCTAAAGTCACTAGGTGCGTTTTATGGGTTAAAGGCTTATTGTGCGAATATGCATATCTGCATGCTCAACTACAAGTTGACACACTATGGTGGTGGCATATATTAATCACATGGGTGCAATCAAGTCAATATCCTGTGATAGTTTACCTAACCTCATTTGGCGTTGGTGTATCATCACGTAAATCAATGACAACACAGAATGGATGTTGGATCACAAAGTATTTAATGACATTGTGGCTCGATGGAACACCAAATATCAATTTGTTTGCATCTAGTCTCAATCACCAGTTGTAAAAATATCTGGCATAGCGTCCATACTCAGGGGCAGTGGCGATGGATGCATTCTCGCTACACTGGGGAGGAATGTTCTTTATGTCTTTCCTCCATTTTGCCTCATCAGTCAGTGCTTGCTTAAAATTCAGCAAGACTCCGCCTCAGGCTTTTGATAATGCCTGACTGGCCTACACAGCCATGGGTCTACTCATACTGGGAATAATAACAGAGCCTTTATGGCTGTTCCCAAATGCAGAAATCTGCTGGTTTACCACGTGACTGGGGAGAACCATCCACTGCATGAGCGAATCAAATTGTTGGTTTGCAGACTATGAGAAGACCTTTCCTGGGGTACGGACTGTCAGGTTGTACGGTGGATGTAATCACTGTGGCCTGAAGAGATAGTACCAAGAAACAGTACATCTCCTATATCAAGGAATGGGAAGTGTTCTGTTTACAGTCCAATATATCGTATGACACGGTACGTATAACAGATGTCTTGGAATTGCTTTCAAAGCTATATTTCACGAGAGATGGAGTTATAGTGCTATAAATTGTGCCAGAAGTGCCTTGTCGTCATACTTCCTGCTGGGGTCGGGACACCACGCTGTCAGGTCTCGACCTCTGATATCCAGGTTTATGAAGGGTATCCTCAACTCAAAATCCTCCAGGCCCAGGTACTCGGAGATATGGGATGTGAATGTCCTGCTGACGCTGCGTCGCCGGTGGGCTCCAGCTACATCCCTGTCCTCGGTCAAAATCACTTACAAAGTGGTCATCCTCATGGCACTGGGTTCAGCGCAATGGGTCCAGTCGTTGCATAGCTACGACTGGACAGGATGGTTACATCTGCAAATAATATCATACTATAGGTTCATGACTTAGTCTTGCAGAGTAGACCGGGGGCGTCAGGTCTCAAATTAGTTTCATGGCATACCCCATGGACCTTTGGTTGTGTGTGTGGTCACACATCTACAACAGTCATTATATCACCTAGAGCCTTAGAGGGTCTGAACTAGCAATGTTTGTTAGTTACAATAAACCTCATACATAGGTATCAGTATAGACCATCCCCAGGTGATTAAAACGTGTTCTGGCTTGTGCAGGAGTGAACACTGATGTTTTCAAATCTCACTCCACCAGGGCTGCAACAACATCAGCAGCGAGGGTTATGGATGTTTCGCTGGACCATATCCTAGCAGCTGCAGGATGGTCAAGCAAGCAAATTCCCAAATGTGTTATAACAAACCCATTGCCAGACCGGGGGTATTTGCCACTCTATTTTTAGGTTCTGTTTATAATTCCTCCTGGATGAGTGGGATTACTATGATTATCATTTTGTCATTAAAAAGCATCAGCATGTTTACATTTATGTCATGCTTTATTAAATTTCATTCATCCCTGGTCAATTGATGCAGTGTGTGACGCATGGACTCGTGTCCACGGCATGAAATCACAGAGCTTTGAAATCTTCACGTAGTCAGTCATGTGACTCCGAAGTAAAATAGTAAGATTAAACGAGAACTTACCAGTTTGAAGTTTGATCTTTATTTTATGAGGAGTTATGATGAGGGATTACGTGCCCTCCGCTCCCAACCCTCTCTCATAAAGGTCAGCTGGTAGTTCTAGTTTCTCGAATCTTACTATATTCAGTTCAACAACTGTTATCTGTGATTTCACACTGCTGCTTTGAAGATTGACGCGCATGCGGGCTGGCGGGTTCTTCACGTAATCCCTCATCATAACTCCTCATAAAATCAAGATCAAACTTCAAACTGGTAAGTTCTCATTTAATGTTACTATTATACATAGAGTCATAGAGTTTAACAGTGTGGAAATAGGTGGTTCAGCTCAACTTGCCCACACCAGCCAACTTGTCCCATCTGCACTAGTCCCACCTACCTGCTTTTGGTCCATATCCCTCTAAACCTGTCCTATCCATGTACCTGCACATGTACTAGGTAATCCAAGCAAGAATCTTTACAAATCTCAAAAGGGCTTTACTCCACGAGTAACCTTCTGATGACTATCTGTCAACTACCATTATTATTTTAATTTCCTCACTGTTGATGTTTGTTTCATAATAATTCTAGATGCTTTATTTGATAGTTTGTCACTGCAACTTTAGTTAACACAAATAATGATGACAAACCTATGGACAAGATCAGTCAAGAGAACGATTATTTTAATACTGCATGTTTGCATTAGGGTTATTTTATCACTCAGCTCAATGCAAAGTTTGTTGGGAGGGTTATCTTGCCTCAGAGTTTAAAATTGTAAATATTTACTTATTGTGCAAGGTTTAACAAAAGTGGCATGCAGTTTGAGAGTCAGGTGCAAAAATGGAGAGCACTTGGAGGAACTCAATGGGTCAGGCGGCATTTGAAGAAGGGTCTCGACCCGAAACATCACCCATTCCTTCTCTCCAGAGATGCTGCCTGTCCCCCTGAGTTACTCCAGCATTTTGTGTCTATCTGTAGAGGGAACTGGACAGTTGATGTTTCGGGTCAAGACACTTCATCTTGATTGAGAATTAGCGACTTACAGTATTTCAATTTAAATGTCCTCTTCTTCTTGAGTAGCCATTCAGTATTGGCAGTGACTCGTTTCCCATTGTGAGGAGTGAAATGGGGAGTGAATAGTGAAAGACCTGGATGTAGTGAATGTGGAGAGGATGTTTCCACTAGTGGGAGAGTCTAGGACCAGAGACCATAGTCTCAGAATAAAAGGACATACCTTTAGAAAGGAGATGAGGAGAAATTTCTTTAGTCGGAGGGTTGTGAATCTATGGAATTCATTGCCACAGAAGGCTGTGGAGGCCAAGTCAATGGATATTTTTAAGACAGAGATTGACATATTCTTGATTTGTAAAGGAGTCAGGAGTTATTGGACGAAGGCAGGAGAATGGGGTTAAGAGGGAGAGATAGATCAGCCGTAATCGAATGGCAGAGCAAACTTGAAGGGCCGAATGGCCTAATTCTGCTACTAGTATTTATGGACTTTTGAGTGGAAGGTACCTGTGCTTGAATTCTTTTACCGTGAGAACGTTGTTTGAATTACAGCTGCTGCTTTAGTTATCTAGTTAAACATTACCTCTACTGCCTTACAAGTAGAAGGCAAAAATGCATTTAATTGTTTTAATTTATGTTTTTATTTCAGGATTTTTAATTTAGAATAATTTCCTCTGAACATACAGGAAAGATGTATCCTTCAAGGCCAAGTCAGGAAATGTTCATCAATGCAAATTCTTGACAATGTTATGAGCTGTTATTAAAAATAACATGACAATTCATCCAAATTATCATCACCGCTACAGGGCCTTTCATCCTGGGGATTGAAGTTACTGGATCAAAATAGCAAAATGTCAAATATTATCAGTCTTACTTGAAAGAAAATTAAATTGAAACTTAATCCTGGACAATCACAAATGACATTTGTATGTTTCAAAGATTCCAGATTAATTCCCCTTTAAATTATCAAAAATGACTAGTTTTGTCTAATATTAAACATCACTAAAAACCCCGTCGGTGGTGCAGCGGTAGAGTTGCTGCTTTACAACGCTTGCAGCACCAGAGAACCCGGTTCGATCCCGATTACAGGTGCTGTCTGTATGGAGTTTGTACGTTCTTCCCGTGACCGCATGGGTTTTCTCTGAGATCTTCGGTTTCCTCCCACACTCCAAAGATGTACATGTTTGTAGGTTAATTGGCTTTGTATAAAAATGTAAACTATCCCGAGTATAGTGTGTGTAGGATAGTGTTCATGTGCGGGGATTGCTGGTCGGCATGGTCTCAGTGGGCCGAAGGGCCTGTTTCCATGCTAAACTGAACATCGACAAAA
Organism: Malacoraja senta; assembly: GCA_038087875.1. NCBI lineage: Eukaryota > Metazoa > Chordata > Chondrichthyes > Rajiformes > Rajidae > Malacoraja > Malacoraja senta. The sequence continues at coordinate 54,130,737 of CM075979.1, read as the reverse complement.
GAACCTGGACAAAAGAATGTCATAAGGTCATAAGTGGTAGGAGCAGAATTAGGCCATTTGGCCCATCACATCCACTCTGCCTTTCAATCATGGCTGATGGTGGTGAGATTATGGCGGAATGTGTGAGTTGTGAAAGGCAGAGCAGGAGGTCAGGCTGGGCACGTCCTCCAGTCCCAGGGAGAAAATAGGAAGGAAATCAAATCACAAGCGGAACTAATACTACAGCTGGATGACTGATACAGACATATAAATCAAGTTGGAACACAAAAATGCTGGAGAAACTCAGCGGGTGCAGCAGCATCTATGGAGCGAAGGAAATAGGCAACGTTTCGGGCCGAAATCCTTCTTCAGTCTGAAGAAGGGTTTCGGCCCGAAACGTTGCGATCAATCTGAAGAAGGGTTTCGGCCCGAAACGTTGCCTATTTCCTTCGCTCCATAGATGCTGTCATGCGGGCTGGCTATCAAAGCTGAAGGGAGGAATGTGGACACATTCTCGTTGTCCGAGCACGATGTGAGGAGAGCTCTGACACGGGTGAACACGAGGAAAGCTGCAGGCCCCGATGGCATCTCGGGGCGAGTACTTAAGTCCTGTGCTACGCAGCTAGCTCCGGTGTTCACTACAATATTCAACCTCTCCCTGGACAAGTCCGTGGTCCCTGCCTGCTTCAAAAAATCCATCATTGTACCGGTACCTAAAAATGCCTCCCCAGCCTGTCTGAATGACTACCGTCCAGTGGCCCTCACCTCGGTAGTCATGAAATGTTTTGAGAGGCTGGTGAAGAAACACATCTGCGCCTTCCTCCCTCGCAACATTGACCAGTTACAATTCGCATACCGTCGGAACAGGTCCACGGACGATGCGGTCTCCCAGGTTTTGCACACCGCTCTCTCTCAGCTTGACAGCCAGAAGGGGGGCTACATGAGAATGCTGTTCATAGACTTCAGTTCAGCCTTCAACACGATAGTCCCCACCAGACTGGCCAAGAAGCTACTGGAATTAGGGCTCAACACTCCCCTGTGTGCCTGGACCCTGGACTTTCTCACCGCCAGGCCCTAGGTAGTCAAGATGGGAGGGAATACGAAGTCCGTCACCCTGAGCACAGGATCCCCCAGGGTTGCGTCCTCAGCCCCCTACTGTACTCCCTGTACACACATGACTGTGTGGCCAGGTTCAGCTCCAACTCGATCATCAAGTTTGCTGATGACACTGTGGTGGTGGGCCTGATCTCAGACAACGATGAGAAGGCCTACCGGGAGGAGGTGGCTGATCTGGCACTCTGGTGTCAGGACAACAGCCTTCTCTTGAATATCAAAAAACTAAGGAGCTGATCGTGGACTTTAGGAGGGCACATCATCCGAGGACGTACACACCATTGAGGATAAATGGGGATACTGTGGATAGGGTGAGCTCTTTTAAATACCTGCAAGTCCACATCTCTGAGGATATGACATGGACATCACACGCTGCAGCACTCGTGAGTAAGGCAAGGCAGCGCCTTTACCACCTCAGGCAATTGAGGAAATTCAGAGTGTCTCTGAGGATCCTCCAGTGCTTCTACTCAGCGGCTGTGGAAAGCATCTTGTCCGGAAATATTACAATCTGGTTTGGGAATTGCTCTGCCCAGGACAAGAAGACTCTGCAGAGAGTAGTGCGTTCGGCCGAACGCACAATGGAAACTACACTCGCACCTCTGCAGGAACTATGCATCAGGAGGTGCAACTCCAGAGCCAATAAGATCATGGGAGACCCCATCCACCCCTGCAATGGACTGTTCCAGCTGCTACGGTCAGGTAAACGCCTCCGTTGCCATGCTGTGAGAACAGAGAGGTTGAGAAGGAGTTTCTTCCCTTTTTCCTTCCGTCCACAATATTTAATATGTAAAAGAATATGTGATTCTGTTCCATTCTGTTGTAGTTTGTTTGTTTGTTTGTTTTTGTTGCACAAAGTCCGCGAGCATTGCCACTTTTCATTTCACTGCACATCTCGTATGTGTATGTGACAAATAAACTTGACTTGACTTGACTTGATGCACCTGCACCCGCTGAGTTTCTCCAGCATTTTTGTGTACCTTCGATTTTCCAGCATCTGCAGTTCCTTCTTAAACACATATAAATCAAGTTACCTGACATTGTAGCCAGATGGAAAATTAGGTGCTGTTCCTCACATTTGCATTGAGGAGGCTGCACACCAATAGGTCAGAGTGGTGTGAGTGGGATGGGTAATTAAAGTAGCAGGCAATAGGAAGATCAGTGTCTATAGTGCCGCAAAATGATCACCCAATCTGCCTTTAGTTTTTCTAATTCTCCAATGCGATTAAGTGTTACTTGTTCTGCTGGAAACAACATTAGCACAATGTTTTCTGCTTTGCTAAATTCTGATTGAAATGTTTATTACAATTTACGTTATGGAATGTTCTCGGTTTCTAACATTCTACTTTATTTTAGAGCATGTTAAAGCATTAATGATGAGTTGCCACATTATTATGTTAACTATAGATGTTGAATTTAAATAATAGTTTCAGACATTCTGCTTGTAATCTTATTTCATTCAAGGGCCAATTTTACTGTTACTATATCTTGAAATATGAATATTTTTAATCTTCTGTGGGTATTTTGTGCTTGATACCATTGATCTTTCTGCAAACTTGGCAAGATTATTGTGGCTGTTGGGTTAGTATTAATCATCTGAAAATAGGCAGGTTCGCTCGCTCGTGTGTCAGACAACATTCTGCCATCGCTTTGCCACAGCCAGTGCCACATCTGTGCCTCTGCGGAGATCGTCCCCAGTGCATGGCTCTCCACCGCAAGTCAGTAGATGGGCCATGGTCTGTACCTCTCCACAGTTGCACTTGTCAGAATTTGAGAGGCCCCACTTTTTCAGGTTGAGTCTGCAACGTCCCACTCCAGTGCGGAGGCGGTTTAAGGCTTTCCAGGTAGTATAAGGCAGGTGGTGTCCTGGTGCCATCTGTTGTTTGGTTTTGGTGCCTGGTACAGTTGGCTCTAGTTTCATGAAGTTGTTCCGGGCATTTCTTGGCATGTTGGTGATTGTGCAAGGGGTGACGGGGGCCTGTGTCCGCATTGAAGCGTTCTACTGCAGCTGCCCGATCACGTCTTCGAGATGGTTCGTCGATGCCTGCCAGTTCATACAGGTGTTCAACCTTTGTCGGCTTCAGGCATCCTGTGGTTTACCTGCAGGCAGTGTTCAATGCAGAGTCCACCTTGCGTGCATGTTTAGAGCGGCTCCAGACGGGGCTTGCATATTCTGCCACTGAGAAACAGAGTGCCAGGGCCGCAGTGCGGATTGTTGTTGGGTCACTTCCAAATGAGCTGTTTGCTAATTTTTCGATGACGTTGTTCCAGGTGTTGACCTTTGCCTTGGTTTTCTCAACATGTTGGCGATATGATAACGTGCGACCGAGGACACACCTAGGGTACTTTGGGGCTTTGCAGTGTTCCAACAGGACATCATTCCATCGCACCTGCAGTTGACGTTTCGCATCCCGGTTCCGGAGGTGGAAAGCTGCCCTTTGCGTTTTGTTGGGTTTGGGCGCAGGGAATTCTGTTGGTAGTATGTTGTCATATTCTGCAGAGCAGCCTCTAATACGATCTCAATCTGGCTGAAGTCTGAGGATTGCGTTGCGATGCATAAGTCATCAGCATACAGAAACGACCTAGTTTTCGGGGTGATGGTCAGGTATCAAAACATCGTCTACATCCAGCGTGATGCGGTTCAGTTTGCATCTTTCCATCAGTTTGTACGGGTGGCACAGCAGGGATATAGGCCGGTAGCTGCTGGGAAGATTGGCATCTTTGCCTGGTTTTGGTAAAGCAACAACCTTGGATTTCCGCCAGACTCGTGGAATGGAGTTGGTTGCTACGCAGATGTTAAACATCTCCAGCAGCTATTCTCGTGATGTTGCAGCATCTCAGTTCTGATGTTGTCCAAGCCAGCTGCCTTGTTAGGTTTCATCACATTCGTCCATGGTGGAAGGTTGGATCTACCATCCATCGTTTCGGTTGTTGACATCAACAACCTTTGGGGGCGGAGGTTTCTTACCACGACTCTTGCCGTTTAGCAACAACTGGTGGGCAACCTGGTTAGCAGTCACATTTCCACGTGGTTTACCATGGGTGGGGTCATTACCGAGACGTCTCAGTGTCGCCCGTGCCTTCCTGCTGCTGTGTCGTAGGTCTGTTGTTTCTATTAGCTCCTGCCATTGTCTGCGTTTTGCCTCATTGAGTGCATCTGTGAGCTGTTTCCCCATCTCAGCTGTTTTGTCTGTGAATGGGTCTTCATCGAAAAGTTCTTCGTACATAGAGAGTAAGTCAGCAGTTTCAGCGTCCTCGCCTGCAATGTAGTTAAGCCGGCAGCCCCGGGGATCATGACAGAAGCCTCCTCGTGGCGATCCCAGGAAACGACGACGCGATGCGCTCTGTAACGCGTCGGGTGACCAATTCTGTCAACATGTTAGATGACGACGACAAAAGCCAACATAGGCAGGTTAATACTAATGTGTTCTATCGTCTTGTGCATTGAGATCTTCTGGAGCTTGCTTTGTTGCCTCAGACATTGTATACTCTCCCATTGATTTGATCTCAGGAGCTTTCTGTTCTTTTCAGTTAATAATAATAATGATGGATGGGATTTATATAGCGCCTTTCTAATACTCAAGGCGCTTTACATCGCATTATTCATTCACTCCTCAGTCACACTCGGTGGTGGTGAGCTACTTCTGTAGCCACAGCTGCCCTGGGGCAGACTGACGGAAGCGTGGCTGCTAATCTGCGCCTACGGCCCCTCCGACCACCACCAATCACTCACACACATTCACACGCAGACAAAGGTGGGTGAAGTGTCTTGCCCAAGGACACAACGACAGTATGCACTCCAAGCGGGATTCGAACCGGCTACCTTCTGGTTGCCATCCGAACACTTCGCTCATTGCGCCATCTGTCGTCCCGATCTGTGTGGTTAGACTGTGTGGTTGTCGGGTAAGTACTGGCTAAAATGAGCTACCAATGAAAAGGCAGTACCATGCAGGAATGTAACAGTCTTGACACATAAACAAGTATCTGACAACTTTTTATATGTTCGTCACGCCCAATTTCTTCTTGATTATTTGATCTTCTGCTTTGTTCGTTATATATCTGGTCATGAATCACTAAATGTGTGACAATCCCCCCCCTATTAGCTGATTTTGGCTTGGCCACCTGAACCTTGTCAGCTAACTCCCTATAAAACCAGGCATTCTAGCCAGATGGGAGATGGTGAATAAAGGGGAGTGTCTCATTGCTAGCTGTGTTCACCTGTCACAGCTTTGAGGAATACTGCGCCACTGGGACAAACCTGAGACTACCAGTGCCACTTTGTGATCAAGACTGTGGGCTGCTGGGAAGAAGCTCCAGACAGCCAACTAATGAGGCTAAGATTTAGTGACCAGGGCAAGCCTGAGACATGGACAGACTTCTTGCCCACGGACAATAAGGGACTGCACCCACGTAGACCGAGCTGCCAGGATAATCCAGAGACCACCAGCGTGTCCTCGGCAATCCACACAGCCAGGATAGACTGCCAGCGCCTCCTCTAAAAGCAAGGGTGAACTGCAGGGAGAAGCTTGAGATAGTCATGCGTCCCCCCTTCGAGACCAGGACTGAGTTGCCTGGGCAAGCCCAAGATCGCCGAGACATGCGCCATAATACTGAGGGACTGTGCCCCTATGTGGTTCTGGACTATCTTACCACTGTAAATAAAATATAAATAAAAGTGAGATCAACCTACTGCGCATGCCGGTGTGGTCACAGCTGAACCCAGCATCAACCCTGATGCCACAACAAATACACCAGCACCACAGGATCTCATTCAGGGGAAAGGTCGTTTATATATTTTTTAAACAATTTGATGAAATAGAACAAAATGGGAGTTTATGGCATTATTTCAACAGTGCATTACTTTTACATATCTCAAATGCGCATGATGTGTGGTCCTGTATTCAATTATTGTCCAGTTTGTGTAACATTTGTTCTCATGAATATGTTGAATGGCATTTGTTCATATTTTGTGAAGTTATAATGAATTGAAGAACTTTTTAAAAAAGAACACTCGTTTACTTTTTTTTGTAGACTGCAGGACATTCCAAAGTGGTTCATAATCAATGAATTTGCTTTGAAGTGTAGGCTCTGCAGTAATGCAAGGAAACAGGGCAGACAGCTTGTACACACCACGGCTCCATAAATAGCACTGAAATAAATGACCACAATGCAATCTGGAAGGGAACATACTTTTAACTACCAGCAATTCTTCAGAAATTGTTGTTCCACTGTCCAACATCAGAAACTTCAATGTTCTTAGAGTCTGAAATTGAAACTGCATTTCTAATTGGCAAGTTTTATGGAAAAGTTATCTATTAGTCCTTGAAAGTGTTCAAAGACATGCAGATAAAGGGGTTGGATGAAGGCAGCCTGCCCATGACCAGAGTGTACCCTGAGAAGGAATGTGACCAGTCCACCAGGATATTTTTTACAGTGTTACTGCACAGCTAAGAAAGCAGTCTGTTCAGTCATCTGTTTGTACTCTCAAATATCATGTCATTTCATAATAATGGTTAGTGCTAAATCTAACCTGCATACATCATACCAGGAGCAGTATAACTTCTACAGACACACCTCACTATGACAAAAGCATGTTACAGTGCACGTCCACTAACGTTTCATGTGTACCCACCTTCTCTCTCCCAAACACTATAAACTGAAACTTTTACTAAATCGTTGATGGAAATCTGCTTTCGTTTAGTTTAGAGACACAGGCCCTTCGGCCCACCAAGTTTGCACCGACTAGCGATCCTCGCGCACTAACACTGTCATACACACACTAGGGACAATTTTACATTTATACCATGCCAATTAACCCACAAACCTGTACGTCTTTGGAGTGTGGAAGGAAACCGAAGATCTCTGAGAAATCCCACGCAAGTCACAGGGAGAATGTACAGAATCTGTACAGACAGCACCCATAGTTGGGATCGAGCCTGGGTCTCTGGCGCTGTAAGGCAGCAACTCTACTGCTGCGTCACCCTGCTGTCCAAGGTGATGTGATGTGATACTTTTCTATTTCACAATTGATTAAAAAATATCTGATACACAAGTTTATTTAAACTTTTCTGTATTTGTATAGAGTTATACTCCTAAAATGTCTGTCAATTTATAGTGAGTTGCCTTCCCTCATGTTTCATGATTTTGTATACCCCTTATTACTCATTTTTGTTTAATCATTAATTATTCTCTTTGTTATTCATAAAATATACAAATGTCTTGAATGAGAAGTTAGGTGGTCTGATTAGTCAGTTTGTAGATCATAGAAAAACAAATGTGTGGAGTTATGAACACAGCAGGACATAGATCAACTGGAGAGTTGGGCGGACCACTGACTGATGGAATGTTTTGCAGACACGTGCGGGATACAACATTTTCAGAAGTCAACCGCTGGTAGCACATATAGAGTAAACAGCAGAGACATAAGGAGCATTGATGTACCGAGAGACATTGGAGTGCGAGTCGACAACTCCCTGAAAGTGGTGATACAGAAGTAAAGTATAGTGAAGGAGTAAAGGATGGGGCAGCACAGTGGTGTAGCAGTAAAACTGCTGCCTCACAGCACCACAGACCCCAGGGGCAATCCCGATTATGGCTTGTTACAGCGTGTTCGTCATTTCAACTTTTTTTTTTTTTTTTTGTGTGTCCAAATGTGTGTTTTAATGTCTCTCGTTGTGTCTTGTGTGGGGGGGTGGTGAAGGGGGGATAAGAGGGGAACCGCTTTCCATGTCACCTCCCTCGCGGCCTAACACCATGGATTGGTGCGGCCTTTCCCGGTGTCGGGCCCGGAGTTTCAGCAGCGGGCGCAGCGTGGACTTCTCATCGCGGAGCGGGAGAGCCCTTGCCGGGGTCGCCAGAAGAGAGTGCTCTGATCGCTGGCCCGCGGCTTATAACATCCTGAAGCCACGGTCTGCGGAGCTTTTAGCCGCGGGCGCGGCGTGGACTTAACATCCGGAGCGGGATCCCTTGCTGGAGATCCCTGGAGAAGAGCTCCGACCGCCGGCCGATGGCCTACAACGTCCTGAAGCCGCGGTCTCCGGTAGGGAAGCGCCGATTCGGGACTTACCGTCCTGACGAGAGGGCCTGTACATCTGGCCGCCCGCAGCGGCGACTGTGGAGGTTTATGGCCCTGACCACGGGGGACAATGGAGGAGGACTGACTGTACTTTGTGCCTTCCACCACAGTGAAGAATGCTGTGGTGGATGTTTGTGTTAAATTTTATTATGTATTGTGTGTTTTTTTTATTATACCGCTGCTGGCAAATTCATTTCACTGCACTTTATTGTGTATGTAATTAATACAAATTGATTGATTGGAGTTTGTACATTCTCCCTGTGACCGTGTGGGTTTCCTCCCACACTCCAAAGACATGCAGGTTAGTAGGTTAATTGGATTTGGTAAAATTGTAAATTATCCATAATGTGTAGGATGGAACTGGCGTATGGGATGATCGCTGGTTGGCCCGGTCTCGGTCGGCCACAGGGCCTGTTTCCCCGCTGATTCTCTAAAGTCTAAAGTCTAAGAAGACTGAAGCACTGAGAATAAGAGTTAGGGTGTCATGTTGTAGTTGTACAAAGCATTGTTTAGACTGTTCTTAGAGTGTTGTGTACAATTTTGGTCGCCACTCTACAGGACAGATGTGGTAGCAATTGGGAGAGTGCAGGAGATATTCACTTTGAAGTTCCTTGGACTGGAGGCGTGTACTTATAAAATTTAAAAACTTAAAAAAGACCGCTCCCTCCGTAACTCCCTTGTCAATTCTTCCCTTCCCTCCCGTACCACCCCCTCCCCGGGTACTTTCCCTTGCAACCGCAAGAGATGCAACACTTGTCCCTTCACCTCTCCCCTCGACTCCATTCAAGGACCTAAGCAGTCGTTCCAGGTGCGACAGAGGTTCACCTGCATCGCCTCCAACCTCATCTATTGCATCCGCTGCTCTAGATGCCAGCTGATCTACATCGGTGGGACCAAGCGGAGGCTTGGCGATCGTTTCGCCGAACACCTCCGGTCGGTCCGCAATAACCAACCTGACCTCCCGGTGGCTCAGCACTTCAACTCCCCCTCCCATTCCGTATCTGACCTCTCTGTCCTGGGTCTCCTCCATGGCCACAGCGAGCAACACCGGAAATTGGAGGAAATGCACCTCATATTCCGCTTGGGCAGTCTACATCCTGGGGGCTTGAACATTGAATTCTCCCAATTCTGCTAGCCCTTGCTGTCCCCTCCCCTTCATCAGCCCTCTGGTTGTCTCCTCCCCTCCCCCAGCCCTCGGGCTCCTCCTCCGCCTTTTTTCCTTTCTTCTCCCCACCCCCTATCAGTCTGAAGAAGGGGTTCGGCCCGAAACGTTGCCTGTTTCCTTCGCTCCATAGATGCTGCTGCACCCGCTGAGTTTCTCCAGCATTTTTGTGTACCTACTTATAAAATTAGATTGATTAGACTAGGTTTATTCTCCCTGGAATGTAAGGGACTGATGAGTGATCTTATAAAGGTTATTAAAATTATGAGAGGCATAGGTAGAATAGCTTGTCAGAATCTTTTTCCAGAGGCAGGGGTATCTAGAATTAGAGGGTGCTTGGGACATGAAGGGTATAGGTTTAAGGTTAGATGGAGAAATGTGAAGGAATTCGGAGACGTATCAAACATCTGAAACAAGCTGTCAGAGGAGGTCGTGAAGGCAGATACAATTGCAATGTTTGAAAGGTACTACGAAGGAAATGGAGAGATATGGGCACAATGGTGGCAAATGGGATCTATGTAGATAGGCATGAAAAACAGAAAACATAAAAATAACTACAGAGACCCGGGTTCGATCCCGAATACGGTTGTTGTCTGTACGAAGTTTGTACGTTCTCCCCGTGACCTGCGTGGGTTTTCTCCGAGATCTTCGGTTTCCTCCCACACTCCAAAGACGTGCAGGTTTGTAGGTAAATTGGCTTGTTTAAAGTGTAAATTGTCCCTAGTGTGTGTAGGATGGTTAATATGCAGGGATCGCAGGTCAGCACGGACCCGGTGGGCTGAAGGGCTTGTTTCCGCTCTGTATCTCTAAACTAACGAAAAATATGCTAGAAATCCAATGCTTTATGCCAGAAACCTACAGTGCAAAATATTATCATGATAAAATATCACTTATTCAATTATTAAAAGGATTACTTAGTTGTATTTATAATATATGTATTAAATGCTCAATTGCTCATCACATCCATAAGAATGATGAGGGTATAATACGATGGCATAATCTGGATTATATTTTCAATTACCCTATATTACCCATTATACCAGGAGTCCAGAAGAGAAAAATTCAATTATTTTTTTGTAACTACAAATGCTGGAAATCTAAAATAAGAAGAGAAAATGCTGGAAATTCTCTGCAGGTCAGGCAGCATCTGTGGAAATAGAAACAAAGTTCATGTTAAGGTTTGAAGAGAAGTATCACTTTTTGGTCTCCTTGGTCAATTATTCTACCCATCTGCCAACCCAAAGACCTCCCCCCCCCCATCACCTGTATCATTTGCCATACTCTGACCTCCCTTTTCCAGCTTTCGCCTCCCTGCTACAATCAGTGTGAAGAAGGGTCCCGACCCGAAACATCGCCTATCCATTCCCTCCTCAGATGCTGCCTGACTCCCTGTGTTTCTCCAGCACTCTTTATATTTTGCTAAATGCATTCTATGTAGGCATTGATAAGCCACACAAAAAAAAATCACCTTACACTACTTATAAATTTGCATGCAGTATAACGGCCTCCATCACAGAGGGATTCAAATGAAAGTCCAATAAGGATGGAGGCCAAGTCAATGGATATTTTTTAGGCAGAGATTGATTCTTGATTAGTATGGGTGTCAGGGGTTATGGGGAGAAGGAGGAAGAATGGGGAGAGATAATAGATCAACCATGATTGAATGGCTGATTAGACATGATGGGCTGAATGGCTTATTTCTGCTCCTATTACTTATGAACATATAAATGGTAAGGACCTGGAGAGTGTTGTAGAACAGATATATGGATGGGTGCAAGTACATAATTCCATGAATGTGGTGATGCAGGTGAATAGGTTGGTGAAGAAGGTGTTTGGCATGATTGCCATCATTGCTTAGGGTATTGAGTACATAAGTTGGGACATCATGTTGTAGCTGCACAAGACATTGGTAAGGCCAAATCAGGAGCTCCATGTATATCGCCCCACTATAAGATGGATGGGTTGGAAGAAGGGTCTCAACCCGAAACATCACCTGTTCATGTTCTCTTAGCTCCTGACCTGCTAAGTTACTCTTGCACTTTGTGTCCTTGGCTGGCTCTTTTAACCCAGGAGCGTGGGAGGCTGAGGAGTGACCTTATAGAGGTACATCATGTGAGGCATTGATAATGTGAGTAGCCGCAGTCTTTTCCACAGGGCAGAGGATCTAAAACTGTAAGTTTGAAGGTGAGAGGGCAACCATTTTAAAGGGCCCTGAGGAGCAACCTTTTCAGGCAGAGGGTGGTACGTATATGGAACAAGCTGCCTGAGGAAGTGGAAGATCTGATCTAATTACGACAATGAAAAGACACGTAGACAGGTTTGGAGGGTTATGAGCCAGGCACAGGCAAGTAGGCATAGCTCAGTTAGGCCGCTTGGAGGAGTTGGGCTGAAGGGTCTGTTTTCATGCTGTATGTTTCCAGAAATTATGACTACGTTAAGACTTGGAATTGGCTTAATCTAGACAGCTGCAGATGGATGGAGGAATCTGACATGGAAGTGATTTTTGCTGGTCTTCGACGTGTTCCAAGCCACATTAAAAAGATATGGTGGCAATGCTGGCTGGCTGGGTGGGTCTACTTGAGGATGGGGATACCACTTCCATCACTGTCATTTATTAGCTACAATGGTGGTGCTCTTTATTGATGCAGTCATGGGACACGAGGAGACTCAGCATATCTATATTTTAATCTTTAAACAGCCCTTAAAATATTCAAACACTTCAAAAAAATGCTGGTAGTGTATGAAACATGCATAATTACCTTAACGTGCACTTTACAAAGCTTTAGATTATTGTTAAGTGCTATTGAAACAATTGGCCTATGACCAGACAACCTTATTACATGCTTCCTGCTCATAGAAATACTCGACAATGTGGAGTGCTGTTTTATGATGATCAAACGTGTATAACAACAACACAGACCAAGAGCCACTCATTGTAACTGATCTTGTTTTAAAGCATCATTTGTGAGCTGCATGAAATGTTCAACTTTGCTTTGCAAATAACTTGTCTTATGAAATGAAACTGCACAGACAAAATGAGAATTATTTTAGGCATTTGGTCAACGAGTGAGCTAAATGTGATTTGAGATCACGTTTTATAAATTTCTCCTCCTGCTGATGTATGACATTGTAGTTGTAAACAAATTATGTTGATGATTCCAGCTTCGAATATTATTAAGTAATACATGACTGGCATAATGATTTTCAATCTGCCTGAAATTGATTAACCAGTGGGCAGTTTTTAATTGATGTCAATTTAAATGGAGGACATATATATTTGAAATTCATGATGTACAATAAATTATTTTGTGTCCTGCTGTACATTCGGTGCGGTTAATACAGGACCTGGACAAATCAAGTCACCAGCATGTCTCACACCATTTTGCAGGCATTAAAGTACTTTTGAAGTGTGGTCATGTTGAAATGTTATGTAATGGTACTGAGCCATAACAAGGACCTGGGTTACAATGCACTCTCACACCCTCTTCCCAATACTGTGTCACTACAGTAGTGTGACATCAGTGAAAATCATGCCTGAGGATTTCCTCAAAGCTAAGCCCAATGAAGCTGGAAGAAGCATTGGTTTCTTCAGTTCTGGAACTCGGCAACCAGCAGCCCCTGGAGCCTTTGGAATGGGAAGTAGCGTTGCGGACGTTTCTGAGGTTGCCACTGACTCCACGACAGAAAAAAAACAATCTGCATAGATCCATTCTTGAAATTAATGGTTACATTTGCCACAGCTGCCATTTGCCGAACAATTGGCAATGCCTAGAACATATGTAATTCTTAATGTTCAGAATATTTAGGAATAGGATCACAGCGATCCAGAATCCTACAGTTGCTGTCTAAAGCTTCCACAAAGCTTCCAGGCCTCTTCATTCCCAGAGATTCCTGTGCAATCACACAGTGTGTCTCCGTCCATACTCCTTACAGCATCCTTTTGAGAAGTTGTAGTTTAGATTTGACTTTAGAGAGCGTGGAAACAGGCCCTTCAACCCATCGAGTCCACGCTGACCAGCGATCACCCTGTACATTAGCACTATCCTACACACTAGGGACAAATAAGAATTCACGGAAGTCAATTAAACGACAGACTTGCACGACTTTGGAGTCTAGGAGGAAACCGGAGCACCCGGAGAAAACCCATGCAGTCACGGGGAATACGTACAAACTCTATACAGACAGCACTGTAGTCAGGATGAACCCGGTTTAGAAGGACATGGGTAAACTATGGACAAATGGGATTAGCTCAGATGGGGCATTTTGATCGGCATGGATGAACTGGGCTAATAGCCTGTTTCCGTGCTGTATGACTATAACTTCCGTGCTGTATGACTATAACTGTATGACTGTATGACTAAGACGACCTCAGCCCCGCTGCTCTTAACCACTGTGCAGCTCAGCTGGCTCCTGTGTTCACCTCCATCTTTAACACTTCCCTCAGCCAATGTAGAGTCCCGCAGTGTTTTAAAGCATCCATTATCATCCCTGTGCCAAGTCCTCCAAGGTGAGCTGTCTGAACGATTTTAGACCTGTTGCACTAACATCAGTTGCCATGAAGGCCTTTGAGCACATAGTCCTCACCCATCTGAAAACATACACTGTCCCCATCATGGACCCTTTTCATTGCATACAGCGCCAACCGGTCTGTGGAGGATGCTATCAACTTAGCTCTTCACTACTCCCTACATCATTTGGAATCACCGAACACTTATGCACGCATCCTGTTTATAGATTTTAGCTCGGCCTTTAATACTATACACCCAATTAAACTCTACAATAAACTGTTGGACATGGGCATTCACTTAGCCATGTGCCATTGGATTTTACATTTTCTGACAAACAGACAACAAAGAGTCAAGGTGGGTGAAAAACTCCCCAGCCCTCTGACTCTCAATACAGGAGCCCCTCAAGGGTGCGTTCTGTCACCTCAGCTCTTCTCACTTTACACCAACAACCTCACATCCCAATGCAGCTCAGTTAAAATTTTCAAATATGCAGACGACACAACAATAATTGGCCTCATCTCAGACAACAACGAATCACAATACATTCAAACAGTGGACAGCGCAGTCAAATGGTGCGCAGAAAACAACCTCCAGCTTAACACCTCAAAAACCTTAGAAATCATCATAGATTTCAGACGCAAACAAAACCTCAAACCCCCGGTCCATGTCAACTCCCATCCCATAACCTCCACGAACTTATTTAAGTTTCTGGGCACCTATATCTGCAATAATCTAAAATGGCACATCAATGCAGACCACATCATCAAGAAAGGACAACAACATCTATACTTCCTCAGACAGCTCAAAAAGTTCAGAGTCCACAAACACCTCCTGGTCCGTTTCTATCAATCCATCATTGAAAGCATCATCACCTCCTCAATCACAGTCTGGTACGGAAACACTGATAGTCACTCACTGCATAGAATACAGCGCATTGTCTCCAAGGCCTCGAGGATTATCAATTCTCCCCTCCCCTCAATCCATTCCATTTATCTCCAACGTACCTCAAAACGGGCAACAAAGATCATCTCGGACCCCTCCCATCTAGCAAACCACCTTTTCCAGTCTCTCCCTTCAGGGAGGCGCCTTAGGTCACTTGCTACAAAATCCACCCGTTTTAAAAACAGTTTCTTCCCCTCAGCAATAAGAACACTTAATTCCCTCCAATAACTTTTTGACTTTGATGTATAGTGTCTTGTTTATGGTTTTTGTCTGTTCTTTTGCACTATGTTTGTTGGTGAGATTTGTGATTTGTGATGTGGTATGGATGCACTTTATTATTATGATTTGTGTTGTTATTAGTGTTAATGTGACTAAAGCAGTGTACCATCATGTACCGAACCCAAATACCACCAACCCTGGTCGTGTGGCAAATAAAGATTCTATCTATCTATCTATCTAACTTCATGACATTATTCCTTTGCCAGCATCCCCTCTTGAACCACCCACACTCAATCCTTGAGTTCACCCTTCTCATTGATGCTGAGACCATAACCCTCGAAAACTCACAGGTACATTAAACATGAAACCTCTGTACTGTACAGTGCCTTCGTCCACATGCCCAATAGAACTTTGCAATGGGGGGGAGGACAATTAAAAAAATTAAAAAACATACATAGCTCTATTATTCACTGTGTGTTATGTGCACTTTTCCTGACCTTCACAATATGGTGAGTTTCACGAGTTTGTTTAACATGGTAACTGAAATCTTCCTGCCCATTTTCAGTTTTTCCCAGTTGCATTCGCACTGATGGGAACAGCCTCCATTGCCTGAATGTTTTCTTAGCCCCTATTGTTGGAGGGGACCTCTGCCTCTGATCCTGTAGCCCCATTTAAAGGTTAAGCTCTTTAACACGTTTCCAAAACTTACTTCTTTCCCACTTTAAAACTTCTGGATGCTTATTCTTTTAGATTTTCCGTAAGTCTTTAAACAGAGCCATTTATTGCATGCTATTGTGCAAAACCTGAATAAGAGGAATTTTCAATGGGGGAATTTTCAGGGGGAATTTTCAATGCCCCCTGGAATTTGACTATAATGTGCGGTGAGGCTGATCCCAGCTGTTGCTACAGAAGATCAGAACAACGTGAGATGAGCAGGAAGATCTATGCAGACCTCGGCTTCTGATTAATTTTTAAACATTCAGATCACTGTCTGGCTTTGTGGGTGATTGCAGCCACTTACAGAGGTATCAGCAGTTTTCCAATGCTAATTAGAATGAGATATTAATAGGATCCAAAATTCCACAAGAGTGTATACCCGGATCACACCAGTTTTCACACCATGTCTCCCCTCTCCCATCAGGCAAAATGTATAAATCTATCAGGACTGAGGAGAGAGGAGAAGTGGGAGTGGACCCACAGCATTGAGAGACCCTGGCCCCATCCATGGTTACATTCATAACCTTTGAAGGGAACAGATGATTCTGCAACATTGCTGGGACCTAGGGTATCTGATTATCAATTGCTCCCAATTGATTGAATCTGTCAGAAATGCTAGAATATTTCAGACTATTTCTTGAAGGAATAGAACAAATGGAAAAAGCGAGTCGTGTAAGAACAGGTTTGAAGAACATGAACAAAAGGGAAGAAAATTTCTACTTAAATGAAGACCAAAGTTTGGTAAATTTTATCTATGTTTTATTTTGGAATTTTAATTTATTTTTTCTGACAATTTAATGAGCTTCTCTTTGATAGCTCAGGATGGATGTGCTGGAACATGCACTGTAAATTGTGTAAGAATAATAAACAACAGCAAATAAAGTGGTAATTCAGGTTATGTGGAATGTCATTAGATTTGGACCAAAGATCAAACAATCCTTTGAATCTGTTCTCTTAATATTAAGATAAGACACCCACGTTTGTTCTACTATTGTGCAATCTAATCAGCCCAATTCCAACTCAATCCACATTTCTGGAAGCTCAGCAAGGTAAGGGAGGTGTGGATACTCACATGCTGTCTGTCAGTAAAACATATATGTTGCAATTTTCTGGTTAAAGCTCATACATAACTTGTAGTCAAAAAAAGAATCAAGATCATTTTTGTTTCAGTTTTCATGTTTTTTAAATGACATCTGTCTTTCATGGTCATTTGACAACTGAGTATTGTATAATATAATGATCA
>CM075979.1:53577513-54113582 GCA_038087875.1 Malacoraja senta | reverse complement strand
CACCTCAAGTACATAATTGTCGACTCCACTCCTCAACATATCTCCCCAGCACATACCCGAGGCATGACATTGCATTGCTCAACCCATCCAAAGCTGGGACAAGCCATTCAAATACAGAGCCTGTCCAGGAACACTGGTGCAATATACACTTACATTGTTGTGTCTACTAGATTGGGGCATTGCAGCGGAGATTGGTACGGTCAAGAGATTGGAAATGGAATTGGGGGGATGGGGTTTGGATAGGAAATGGAATTGGGGGGGATGGGGTTGTGGTCATTGGGTTAGGAAATCTTTGTCAATCAGTCTGAACATAAGTTGAATGGTTTCCCAATGAGTCATAACCTGTCATGATTATTAATTAAAAAATAAAATGTTTTAATGTGGCAATTATGAGAATTCACAAGAAAATGACATGCCAACATTTTAAATAACTTCAATATAGAATTACCGAATCACTGTGAAAGTAACGGGCAGAACTCCTTTGGTGATTGTGAGGGTAAAATGTACATTTCAACTCCTTTGGTGATTGTGAGGGTAAAATGTACATTTCCAAGCAGAAATAAGAAACTCAGATCTTGTTTTTCTTTCGCTTTTTTGTGTGTAAAAACATATGTTTTAGATGACTTATTGGCTATATCAAAGAAAATCTCTGTGTTCTAGGAAGCAGAACCCACTTGCAAACTGCAATCCCACATCTTCCAAAAATCACCACTGCAGTCACTCGAGGGAATGATGTAAAAGAATCTCAAGTGCCAATTTCCCGTATTGCTGATTATTTTATGGAGAGGAAGAAAACTCTCAAATTGAATGGATTTCATTGGCAGGGGCAAAAGGTCCCTATGCCCAACAGTTTGCCTTTAGTAATAAGGTAAAGAATTCCAACTCTAAACTGAATCTGGAAATATCAGAATTTTCAATATATTGTATTGCTGTTGTGGATGTTTAAGTATTTACCTAATTAAACAGAAAACATCCAAATGCTCATCTTTCAGCATTAAAGTTTATCATTTTCTCTAAATTCAAACTTCATTTGATGCATTTGACTTCATAATTGATGTGCAATGTTCTTAACAGTATTTAGGACATACACGATAAATGTTAAGTTTACTCTGTGAAGACATGAATTTTCATAAACTGTTTAATAGACTGCTATCAGGTTGCAGTCTTTAATATTGTTAGTCATCTGATGAAAGTAATTGAACTTTTTCCCCAGTCATCATTTTTATTGGCAGCATCGTGGGACAAGAGCAGTTAGTGTTCCTGCCACATAGTTTCAGCTACCAGGGTTCAAACTTCAGACCTCGGAAACTGTCCCTGTAAGTAATTAGGTTTCTCTTGGGTACCCCAATTTCCTCTCAAATCACTTGGGATAGTAGATGGTTATGTGAGAAATAATACGTTACAGGGAAATGTCAGGGCATGGGTTTGTAAGGGACAAACATAGATTTAAAATGGCGAATGGCAGCCTCCCATTGAGATATTAAGATATTAAGTTCAATTGAGAATATCTGTAACAAGGTTACATAATATCTGTAACAAGGTCAACAGCATAAGTATTGGTAGCAAAATACAATACTTTGCCAATAAATCTGCTGTGTTAATGTAAGAAGAGAAACAAGCTTGACAATAAAGCTAATCTTTTTTAAAGCATTCATTTGCATAAAGTAGATATTTTAATTAAGGTTTTTAATTTATTGCAGTAATCAAATTTAAATATTGTGGTACTGCATAATATTTACAAATGCATCAAGAGATCCATTTCTTTGAGAACTTGGGGGTAAAATGTTGCTGCAAATGTTTTTATTTTAATTTGATAGCAGCGGTTGTCAAAACAACACGGAAGCAGGCCCTTCAGCTCACATTGTCCATGCTGACCAAAATACCCATCTAAACTACTTCCAGTTGCCCCAGTTTGACCCATATCCTTATAAACCTTTCCTATCCATGTACTTGTTATCTTTTAATAGTAAGTAGTATTTTGCATTCTGTTCTAGGAGTTACAAGAGTGGAAATTGTGATAATATGACATATAAAGAAAGGCCAATTGGAAATAGAAAAGAAAGAACATCTTTCCTAGAATCCAGCACAACAAGGTTTGCACTTTTCCATTTTGTTTCTTTCGTAACAAAATATCACATGTTGTGATACAATATACTAAGATCACAACTTATATGCAAATAAAATAATTTCTTACTGGTTTCACTCTTAAATACTGGAAGCAAGTGATTTATTTTATAGGGAAAATCTGCAAAATTCAGCAGATGGATCAGCAAGTTCAGATAATACTGGATTGGGAGAAGACATAGATGGGAATAGCTCATCTTTGAGATATTGCAATGGATCATTAACAACCAAGTTCCAAAAGGTATGTTCATGACTGGAATGTTAACATTTTATTGTAAATCAAACATATCATCGCTTCTGCTGGAGGAATTCAATCTGTTGAGGGAAATGGGGAGACAAAGTTTTCGGTGGGAACCCTTCAAACTGGTGGCATAAGGGCATGTGGCAGGTAAAAAGGGGAAAGGATTGGGCAAGACTGGCCAAGAGATAGATGGATCCAGGTGGAGTGATTAATTGGCAGATAAGTCAAATGGGTGAGTGAAGGAATGGTGGGTAGAAGGGAATGGGGTGAAGAGGTGGGTGGGAGAGTTGTTATATTTTCCCTTCTACCCATCATCCTTCCCTCTAGTTCTATATTTCACTCTCCACCCTCCTTTCACTCTCCATCCTCTTCTTATCAGATTCCACCATTTCCACCCTTTGTGTCTTCTCCACATCACCCCAGCCTCACTATCTCCACCCACTGAAAGCTTCTGCTTTTTGTAATTTTTCTGACATTTCTCTTCATAATACACCTTCTGTCACATTTTCTATCTTATCAGTTAATCAACTTTTATTTTTTCACCTTTCGGAGACTGCACCATCCCCTTACCTTCGTTCTTCAGCTGATTTTATATCACTAACCACTGGACATGTTATGTTAGATCATCTCAACTAAATTAGAGGTGGTATAAATAGCCATCCTTTGACCTTCGCAACGACCCACTAGTTATAGCTTCTCAACTCAAAAATATGACACACACTTTCCCATAAATCAACTGTTATTGTGTTTCTCCAAGTCTCATTAGACCTCATTTTCTATAATAATCTCTTATGTGGCAACATCCTGCATGCTTTTGAATAACAAAGGGTTTTGGCCCAAAACGTTGCCTATTTCCTTCGTTCCATAGATGCTGCCTCACCCGCTGAGTTTCTCCAGCATTTTTGTCTACCTCTGTATTGTGTCTATTGGCCTTCCACTTACCTACCCAACGCAGAGTCAAAAGGCTCTTCAGGTTTGTCGAGATGATTTCTCTTTCGTAATTCCTTGTTGGTTTTACCCAATCATATTTGTCTTTTTAAGTACTCTGTTACCACTCTCCTCATTATCGGTTCTAGCAATTACCCCATTGCCCACTTGAGCAAAATATTGTTGATACTAAAATTACAAGACAAGCATGCAATGCTGAGAATACAGCAGATCCAACAGCATCCATGGGGATTTGATCTTTCAAGTCAAGGACTCTTCATCGGATGTGGAAACATGAGAAAATAAGCATTCCTTAAGTTGCAGGGCAGATGGAATATTTGTGAGGGGTTATAGGAGAAAAGTAACTTAAAAAAAAAAAAAGTAAATTAATGGGCAGCATGGAGACGCAGCAGTAGAGTTGCCTTACAGCACCAGAGATCCGGGTTCGATCCTGACTGCAGGTGTTTGTCTGTACGGAGTATATATGGCTCCCCGTTATCTGTATGGTTTTCTCTGAGATCTCTGGTTTCCTCCCAGACTCCAAAGACTTACAGGTTTGAAGGTTAATTGGCTTCTGTAAAATTGTAAATTGTCCCTAGTGTGTGCAGGATAGTGTTAGTGTGTGGGGATTGCTGGTCAGCACGGACATGGTGGGCCGAACAGCCTGTTTCAGCGCTGTATCTCTAATCTAAAAAAAACTAAAATGAAACTATCATAGCAGAGGTGCATTTAAATCTGCAGAGAGAGGAAGTGGGAGCATGAACTAGGCCTTTCAACCTTTCGAGTCCACACTGACCAAGTACTCATCTGCACTAACCCCAATTTATTCTCTGCACATTTGAAAATACTCGCTCAAATTCTACCACTCATCCATGGGCGAGACAAGTTTGCAGTGACGTTAACCTCCCAACCTGTGCATCTTTGGGATGTGGGAGGAAGTTAGAGCACCTGGCGAAAATCCACACAGTGACAGGGAGAATGCGCAAACTCTACACAGACGGCACCAGAGAGAAGGATTGAACCCAGAACACTGGAATTGTAAGACAGCAGATCAATCGTACTGTGGTGCCTAAAGGTTGCTTATCTGGAATCATTAAATTGAATAATAAGACTTGAGCATTACATCCTTCCTGGATCAAAGTTAATGTGCACTTGCCAAATTTATATTGGACATTGGTAGACCAATACAGGAGGGTGAAGACTGAGGTCAACATGGGCTGGTCATTTAAAATGAAATAGAATTAATTATAAGCTGGGAGTCTCCCTTGCAGACTGAACAGAATTTCTCTGCAAAATGGTTCCAATCTGTATTTGATTTTGCTAATGTAGAGAAGACCAGGTTATGGGCACTTCATACAATATACAAAATTGGAAGAAAATTGTCACTACACATGGATTAACTCAGTTACTGGATGGAATGAGAGAAGGTGTTGCATCTCCCTGTTTGCACAGGAAAGTGCTGTGAAATAGGGGCGTGATTGGCGGAGATGAAAGAGTGGA
The DNA here is from genome assembly GCA_038087875.1 of Malacoraja senta. NCBI lineage: Eukaryota > Metazoa > Chordata > Chondrichthyes > Rajiformes > Rajidae > Malacoraja > Malacoraja senta. The sequence goes on along the minus strand of CM075979.1, from coordinate 54,108,790 downwards.
CCAGGGGCATCGCAAAAGGATCTCCATTTAGAAAGCTGCCAGGAGATGGGAAGACATACCAAGTGATAAAATCGGGTTGAGGTTCCATAAATTGTGGATGATAATCTTTTGAATCTGGAGATGGTGGTGTTGAAAGTGAGGTTATGAGATTTACTATCCTTGTTCTGCTTGGAAGAGAGTAAAGGGTCCCACGAGCATGCGACTGCATGTGGCAAGCGCGACCTAACGTGGTCGCTTGAGCCGTACGGCCTCACGGGGCCGGTCCCACTTCGATCGACGGAGCCGTATGGAGTTGTGCGGAGCAGGTCCCGACATCGCGCGGGGCTCCGAAAAACTGACCCTGTTCAAAAATGCCGCGCGGCAACGGCCTGCCAGCCCGCAGCCACCTCGACGGCGTACGCACCGCCTCGACGGGCGTGCGCAGCGTCTTGACGCCGTACGTCACGCACGAACTTCCAACTTCCCACGGACTTCGCTCGAACTTCACGTCACTCACTCGACCTCCGCGCAGCCCCTGCTTCCGGTTTGGTCGCGCTTGCCGCATGCAGTCGCATGCTCGTGGGACAGGCCCTTAAGTGAGAGCAGAAGTATAAGAAATAGAGGAGAGGTGAGTGAGAGCCCTGACAAATCTGGTGGAGGGAAAGGCATGGTCACGGAGAAGGGAAGACAGCTTAAGGCATTGGTGCTGAATGCCTCATCAGAACAGCAAACTTTGGTGTGCGCCCTAACAGAGACTTGGCTCTTTCCACACTTACCCACTCTGCAATCTTCTTATTTTACATGTCCATTGAGGACCATTGTTTCACCTTATGGGTGCTGATGAAGCTGCTGAGCACTTCTAACATTTTCTGTTTCTCTTCCCCATTTCCGATGATGGGCTAATTGGCCTCATGTTTTGCTATCTTTCTCCCACCTCTTGAATCATTGGATTATATTTGCTACTTTGAAATCTGCAGCCACCATTCCAAAATCTAGTGATTCTGGAAAGTCCTTTATTCCAGGTTTTTTTTTGGCAAACTAAGATTTAAAGGAAGAAAAGTTTGCAACTTGAGAAGTATGAAGAGCTCTTTAATGTTCTGGCCTTAACCTGTGTTATGATTTCCTTTCTGGTTATTGCAATTTGACACCGTTATGAATTAAATAAAAACCCAAAAGAATTTGGATTATTCCCACATTAAACCCACGCTTGCAGAGGAAACATCTGGATGAGACTTTAATACTCTTATTTTTCAAAAAATTGGATTATTTACACAGTTACAGACTCGGGTGATGTGTTGGGGGTTTTGGCTTGCTCTTGCATTGCTCAAGTGCATACCAAGAATTCATTTATGCCAAGATATTTCAAATTACTTTTCCCAGCATCGGTTGTGAGATTGAACTTTGGCTGGTCTGTAAAAGGAATAGTAATTGATCCGCTGCCAGTCGGACAATGAAATGTGTAGGAAGGAACTGCAGATGCTGGTTTAAACCGAAGGTAGACACAAAATGCTGGAGTAACTCAGCGGCACAGGCAGCTCTCTGGAGAGAAGTAATGGGTGACATTTTGGGTCGAGACCCTTCTTCAGTATTTACTGTATCCAGTCTGAGTTACACCAGCAGTTTGTGTCTTTTGTCAGACAATGAAATATTGTTTTTTTTGGAGGGGGGGGGGGAAGAGGAGAATGAAAAGAAGCAAGAAAGGTACACTGGAAAATAGGAAGGATTCCAGAGGAAGCCCCTAAACATCTACGATAATTGTAAAATTCTTTGCAATAACTTTGCAAAGTTAGGAGGCAATGGCTGGGGAAATGCAGTGTAATTGGCTTGTTTACTCTAAGCAGCCAGTATAGGTGTGGTACACTGAATTGCTTCCATCGGTGTCTTATAAATAATAAATTTAACATTCATTTTCTTTCAAGTAAGTGATAGAATGTTATTCTAAGCTGTTTTCAGAAATATCTGGTTCTGATTTGTAAACTCCAAGTAAGGTGTGGGGCATTTATATGAAAGTGGCTAAAAGTATCTTAACTTCACTTACGCACCTTGGATAGATATCCCATAATATCCTTGCCTGGAAAAATTATGTTTTAAAATGTTTTATTTGATCTGACTTTAATAATCTCATGTGGGAGAGAGTTCAAGATTTCCATTAGCTCTTAATTAGAGCTCAGTTATAAATGACATTTTAAAATTATAGCCCTTTATTCAAGACATTGGAGGAAGTACTTTCTCTCCATCTACCTAATCATCTTAACCACTTCAATTATACCATCTCTTAATCTTCCCCAGGCAAGTACCTGCAAGCTAGTAAGGATATGGATCTTAACACTGAACAGGTCTGAACTAGGCTTACAAATACTTGTTCGTATTTGTAACAGGAGGACGTTTTAAATTTGTGTGAAGTTGCTCTGCTTGCTTTATTTATGAGCTTGTGCTTTTATTCTGCTGTTGCTCAAGATTCACTTTTTTTTTAACAAACCAGGCAAAAACAAAGGTGGCAGCAAGGTTCCAGGGAGGACATGGGTACGTAATGGATGGTGACATTATAAGTGTGAAGAGCGTAAAAAGTGCCAATGTTGCAAATAGCTCATCAGACTGTGTTGCAAGAAAGAAATGGACAAAAGCCTTTGTGAAAAAAACTGTTAATAGGCAACAAAAACCCTCGGCATCGTCAATCACGGAGAAACGAAATACCAGGTGAACTGAAGCTCTCTTAAAATGTATTTCAATTTTAATGTATTGGTGACTCCCACTTCAGCATTGAGGAAAACCACTACTCCTCCCCTCATGCTCCTCCAAAGAAAATAATCCTGGCCTCTATTCTCTCCTCGTAGCTGAAGTCCCACCATCCCAGGAACCATTCTTGTAAATCTTTTCTGGACCCTCTCTAATGTCTTCACATCCTTTCTTTTATTCATCCATCCTTTATTCTTTGGCATTGTCATAGAAACATAGAAAATAGGTGCAGGAGGAGGCCATTCGGCCCTTCGAGCCAGCACCGCCATACATTGTGATCATGGCTGATCGTCCCCTATCAATAACCCGTGCCTGCCTTCTCCCCATATCCCTTGACTCCTCTAGCCCCTAGAGCTCTATCTAACTCTCTCTTAAATCCATCCAGTGATTTGGCCTCCACTGCCCTCTGTGGCAGGGAATTCCATAAATTCACAACTCTCTGGGTGAAAAAGTTTTTTCTCACCTCAGTCTTAAATGACCTCCCCTTTATTCTAAGACCGTGGCCCCTGGTTCTGGACTCGCCCAACATTGGGAACATTTTTCCTTGTGGCATTGAGTGTATCTAACAAATGATGCTACATTTTGACCACTTTGTACTGGATCTTCATGCCCACTACATAGAAAACATTAGACAAAGAATATAGGTGCAGGAGTAGGCCATTCGGCCCTTTGAGCCAGCATTGCCATTCAATATGATCATGGCTGATCATCCAGAATCAGTACCCAGTTCCTGCCTTCTCCCCATATCCCTTGATTCCATTCGCCCTAAGAGCTATATCCACCTCTCTCTTGAATTCATCCAGTAAATTGGCCCCATTGCCTTCTGTGGCTGAGAATTCCAGATTCACAACTCTCTGGATGAAAAGGTTTTTCCTCACCTCGGTCCTAAATGGCCTACCCCTTATTCTTAAACTGTGTCCCCTGGTTCTGGACTCCCTCAATATCGGGAACATTTTTCCTGCATCCAGCCTGTCCAATCCCTTAAGAATTTTATATGTTTCTTTAAGATCCCCTCTCATCCTTCTAAATTCCAGTGAATATAAGCACAGTCGATCAATTCATTCATCATTTATGAGTCCCGCCATCCCAGGAATTAACCTGATCAACCTACGCTGCACTCCCTCAATGCTCACAATACTCCAGGTGCGGTCTCACTAGGGCACTATGCAACTGCAGCAGGACCTCCTTGCTCCTGTACTCAAATCCTCTCGCTATGAAGGCCAACATGCCATTAGCTTTCTTCACTCTGCCTGTTGTACCTACATGCTGACTTTCAGTGACTGATGTACCAGCACACCCAGGTCTCGTTGCACCTCCTTTTTCTAATCTGACACCATTCACATAATAATCCGCCTTCTTGTTCTTGCCACCAATGTGGATAACCTCACATTTATCCACATTATACTGCATCTGCCATGCATCTGTCCACTCACCCAACCTATCCAAGTCACCCTGCAGCTTCATAGCATCTTCCTCGCAGCTCACAATGCCACCCAGCTTTGTGTCATCTGCGAACTTGGAGATGCTACATTTAATACTTTTGTCTAAATCGTTAATATATATTGTATATAACTGAAGTTCCAGCACTGAGCCTTGTGGCACCCCACTGGTCACTGCCTGCCATTCTGAAAATGAACCGTTAATTCCTACTCTTTGCTTCCTGTCTGCCAACTAGTTCTCTATCCATGTCAATACCCTACCCCCCCAACACCATGTGCTCTAATTTTACACACTTGTGTGGGACCGTGTCAGACTTTTTGAAAGTCAAGATACACCACATCCACTGGCTCTCCCTTATCCATTCTACTTGTTACATCCTCAAAAAAAATTCCAGACGATTAGTCAAGCATGATTGCCCCTTCATAAATCCATGCTGACTTTGACCAATCCTGTCATTGCCTTCCAAATGCGCTATTACATCTTTAATAATTGACTCCAGCATCTTCCCCACTACCGATGTCAGGCTAACTGGTCTATAATAGTAAGATTAAATGAGAACTTACCAGTTTGAAGTTTGATCTTTATTTTATGAGGAGTTATGATGAGGGATTACGTGAAGAAGAGCCCGTCCAGCCGCACACGCGTCAATCTTCAAAGCAGCGGAGTGAAATCACAGACAACAATTACTGAAGTATTATAGAAAGATACATAAAGACTAGAACTACCAGCTCGATCTTTTATGAGGGTGGGAGCGGAGGGCACGTATTCCCTCATCGTAACTCCTCATAAAATAAAGATCAAACTTCAAACTGGTAAGTTCTCGTTTAATCTTACTATTTTATTTCGAAGTCACGTGAGTGACTACGTGAAGATTTCAAAGCTCTGTGATTTCACGCCGTAGATTCAAATCCAGGCGTCGCACTGCATTGATTGACTCTAAATGAGTAAAAGCAATCAACAATGCATAACCACATCATAAATGTAATCAGTTAATGGTTTTATTTATCACAACAATAGTAACCCCCTTTATCATAATGGGGGACTTAATACTGAATCCAACACGGCACCACCAAATAACCCGGGATCTTTAATCTCCTTATGGTAATACTTGTGAAACATCTGTTCACTTGCCCATCCTGCGGCCGCGAGGATAAGGTCTATTGGAACGTCCAAATCCTTGGCCGCCGATGTTGATGCCGCCCTGGTGGAATGAGATTTAAATTTGTCAGTATCAATACCTGCATCAACCAACACCTGCTTCAGCCATCTTGCAATAGTCTGTACCGACACTTTGTTATGCGTTTTTTTATAGCTGACAAAGAATGCTGATTCTGCAGCTCTTAAGATACTGGTTGCTTCAATGTAACATCGTAAATGTGCTACTACACATAGACGTGGATCCGTAGGATATGCTGAAAAAACCAACTTACATCCTGTGAACCCAGGTCTACTCTGTTTAAGCAAATCATAGACATAGAATGTAATGGCATCTGCTGCTATTTTCATCCTGTCTATTTGTAATTTCTGCAATGTTTGCACTTCATGGTAATTTTGGCCAATGACAGAGCATCAATAGGCACCCATTGGCGAAGGAGCATAAGCACATCTCTTACATTCCAGATTTCTGTATACCTGGGTCTAGGAGTATTGGAATTAAAAATTCCCTTCATAAACCTACAAACCTAAGGGTGTGATCCTATAGGATTTTGTTCTGATTCCCTGCATAGATATGCAGAAAGAGCACTCCTTGCAGTATTGATTGCACTATAGCTCAAATGCAAATCAAAATAAAGAGTTGAAAGAAACTCTTAACACATCTGAAATGTCTGCAGCGTAATATGTAATATTCTTTTGTGAACAAAACACCTCCCATTTCTTTATATAAGAAATATATTGCTTCTGGGTACTATTACTCCAGGCTGCTGCCCCTAACATCCACAGTACACTCTGATAATTCTCTTCCAAGATATGGCCTTCTTAGAATCTGCAAATCAATAAACCAATATGATCATGTAAAGGATGTGATTCACCAGTTACAGGGTGCACAAGCAGGTTTTCCTGCTTAGGAATAATCATAAGGGGTCTTGTGATCATTTTTAACACCAGAGGGTACCACAGCTGTGTAGGCAGTCTGGTACCACTAAAACCCCTGAAGCTGCGTCCTGTTTAATTTTCTGTATACACCGATTAATGAGGCAAAACAGAGGAAATGCATACAGAAACATACTACCCCAATGTAGCGAGAAAGCATCCACTGCTACTGCACCAGGTTCCCATGACACATACTTAGTCAATTGGTGGTTAAGTCTTGATGCAAACAAGTCAATCTCTGGCATCCCGAATTGTGCCACAATTTTATTAAATTTTTCACGATCCAACATCCACTCTGTATTGTCATGAATTTACGTGACCTTGTGTCTGCAACTATGTTAAATCTACCTGGTAGGTAGATTGCTGAATGCCAAATCTTTCTGGTAATACACCAGGTCCAGATCACATTTGCCAATCTGTCACAAGATTCTGACTTGATACCACCCATATGATTAACATACGCTACAGCTGTAGTATTGTCAATCTGTACCTGAACATGCAAATTTTTCATATTAGAACAATAAGCTTTAAGCCCATAAAATGTTCCTAAAAGCTCTAGGTAATTTATACCTTGATCTTGGAGCAAAGGTACTTCCTCCACATTCCGTCTACCTCCACAGCTGGAAACAGTATTAGTAGCGCTCCAACCTAGAGCACTTACATCAGTCTGTAGAATAATGGAAGATGTTTCAACCAGAATTTGTCTGGAAGCATTAGAGACATTGTTAATCCACCATTCTAATCCCATAATGGGCTCAATTGCCAATTGCATGGGCCTATCAAAATGCCCTGCATTTATCATTAATGCGTGTACCTTAACTTGCTGCAAATGCTGATAAAGCAGCAATTAATTTGCCCAACAAGCTTGCTACTTGTCTAATTGAGGGTTGGTGCTCTGTAATGAGCTTAATACAACCTTCAATTAACTGCAGCCTCTTATCTTTTGGCAAAGTGACTACCATGTGTTCTGAATTAATGGTAAATCCCAGGTAATCAATTTTTGGGCTTGGTAATAGTTTTGATTTATGTGGGTGAATAATGAATCCCAGCCTCTCGAAAATGAGCTTAATTCTTGACACTGATGCTTCTGATGTAGCCAAAGCATCTCCCACAATCAGAATATCATCCAAATAAGCCATTAGCACATGGCCCTCAGCTCTTAGTAGTGCTAAAATTGGTTTGATTAATTTTGTAAATAATCTTGGAGCTGAAGTTAAACCATTAGGCAATGCTTTAAATTGCCATAATTGACATCCATCTAAATTTTTGATATCTCCGATCATTACCATGCACTGCCACAGAATAATATGCATCTTGCAGATCTATACTTGCCATATAGCATTTTCTTGAGACAAGCTGAATGGCATTTGTAAATGTCTCCATTTTAAAATGTTTATACTGTACGAAAGGGTTAAGACTTGTCAGATCCAGAATAATTCTACACCCACCATCCTTCTTTGGTCTAGGAAAAATACTTGACACAAACTGATGGTGTTGTTCTACTGACTTCTCTATTACACCTTTTTTGCATAAAATTTCCAGTTCTGCCTGAATCTGCGTATTCTCTTCTTTTGAGAAAATACGTGTCCGGCATGAAATATGCTGAGTAGGAGGATCCAAATGTGGATAGAATTCAATTCTAAATCCCACAATACTGCACAGTATAAATGAATCGGTTGTTATATGTTGTCATTCTTTTAGGAAGAATTGTAATCTTCCTCCCACTTGTGAGTGTAAAACATTTAATATGTTTCTTACCGGACCAGACCCACCTACCTCGGGGTTTGCCGATGGCAAATGTTGTCCCCTATTTTTAGTGGGAACATTGTAACCTCCACGCATCCCAGGAGCAGTACGCCAAGGCGTAGATGGGAACGATCGACTTGTTCCTTCTCCAGCACCAGACATCCGTCGGGAGGGATACTGTCTTCGAATTGATCTGCTAAGCACCGGTGGTTTCATCATTCCCACGGTTTTTGCTTCTTCATTCAGGTCTTTTACCCTTTTTGCTAGATTCTCTCCAAAAAGCAGATTAGGCAATTGAATATTAGATGGTTTACAGAGCCCCGCAAACTTAGGGTGAATATTAGGTCTTATGGCACTTTTACGAATACAGTTTATTTCAAAGTGCGCACTACACATAAGTGCTAAGGCATCTTGTTGTGAAGCAGATACATGCTCTTCATCCAAACCTCTGGCGAAAGCTGTAATGCCTGACCCCAGCAATTTCAACACTCGTTGTAATTTCAATTCTTGTGAGCGTAATCCAATGCCCAAATAGCTCCATATTACGTTATTCACCACTGGGACTGCTAGCAGTGCACAATTCTGCGGGGTTTCATATTTTTTAACAGTCTCATCCATGGTTAATTCCTGGAGCTGATGGGAGAGCAAGTAATTTATAGTCATTGCTAATTCATCTCCCAAAGGTTCCCCTGTTAGTCTGGGAACAGCAAACATTTGTGCCAGACCTGGTATTTTAGGCTCTGTTATTGGGCTCTGGTCCTCATATGATTCATCATCTGAATCTTGGTGTTCCTCCTCCTGATGGGAAAGTTCTGACATCCCTGTTTCAGGTAATTCTAGCACTGGCTCTTCCATAGGCCTTCGCATAGTAAACTCTTTACCAGATTCTCCCTGCGCGGGCTCTCCTGTAGGCCCACGCATAGGTAGCCCTATTTCAGGTGCTGCTGGCGCTGGCTCACCTCTAGGCCAACGCTTATACTGTCTTTCGTCCGACATTGTTGGCGCTGGCACTTCTTTAGACCAACGCTTATACTGCCTTTTTCCCGGCATTTCTGGCACTTGCTCTCCTGTAAGCCAACATATGTACTGTCTTTTCCCAGACATCTCTGATGGCTCTCCTGTAGGCCAACGCTGTGCCTGACCCATCCAAGGCACTCCCTGCGCTGTCTCTCTCATAGGCCAACGCGGACTGTATTCCTCCTGATGAGGTTCTTGATAAATCATTTTCCCCATAAGGAACTCTAAACTTGCGACCCTAGCAGCCATAACTTCTGACTGAGGAGGGTTAACCTCCGGGTCTGACTCATCGGAGTCCACTGGTCGCACAGACCTTTGCCCGGCCTTGCGCCCCAACGTATCGGGAGTTGATGGCCTCCCTGCCACTGACTCCTCTAACGGACGCCCACTACCCTCAGACCCGCGGTCTTCTTGAGATTTACCTGTGGTACGTCTTCTCCCTCTACGCCCTCTCTCCATAATAACTTGTGTGGAACTCCACTAACAAGGCTGACGAGGAAGGCGACCTGAAAGCGAAAGTGAAAGCACTTACCTTCAGGCTTTTACTTTACTCACCGCTTGGAGGAGCTTTGCTCCTCCACACACGGTCACAACGCTATGCGTCTGACGATATGACGCGTGTTCGGCTGGACGGGCTCTTCTTCACGTAGTCACTCACGTGACTCCAAAGTAAAATTCCCTGTTCTCTCCCTCCTTTCTTAAAAAGTGGGGTTATATTAGATACCCTCCAGTCCACAGGAACTGATCCAGAGTCCATAGAGCATTGGAAAAAGATTACCAATGCATCCACGATCCACCACATCTTGATCTATCCTCGCTCACTGTATGTAGAACTATGCAAGTAAAACTAGAAAATATTTTTCACTCTTGACAGTCATATCCCAGAGGCCTGTCTGGATTTCAAGTACCATGTTCCTGGAGTATGAAACTTGGACCAAGAATACAACTTTGTTCTAAGAATTGTTCTTGGGAATAATTTAAATTTTTAATTTGCCACAAATGTTTGGCTACTGTTTTCAGACATGATTTGATTGATGCATCCCCTGTACTGTAGCTGTGCAACATTACTTTACAATACAGATGGTCGCTGAACAATAGACTGGCTTGTGTTGAATCTGTTTAGTTTTAGAGGTACACCATGAAACCAGGCCTTTCAGCCCACTGACCATTGTTACATTGGCCATTGATCACCTGTTCATACTAGCTTGTTGCTTTCCACTCTCTCATCCACCCCCTACACATTAGGGGCAATTTTACAGAGCCCAATTAACCTAAAAATCCGCACGTCTTTGAGATGAGGGAGGAGTCCCATGTGGCCAAAGGAAGAATGTGCAAATTTCACACAGACTGCACCCAAGGCCAGGATTGAACCTGGTCCCTTGCACTGTAAGGCAATGCCTCTACTAGCTGTACCACTGTGCTACCCCTTTCTGTTTGCCCTTTCCACTCAAACGTCATGGTTAGATGATCATTTAGTGGCCCAGCGGGATACATTGAAATCCAGGCTTCACTGCCACAGCTGTTCCACTGTCACAGTTGTCTGAGCTCTTTCACAATTGGGAAGTTTGATGTTCCTTATTTGCTGCTGCAGTACACGGGCACCATTGCAAGGAATGCGCTAACCTACCCGGAGCTGATATTCAGTGAAGATAGACACAAAATGCTGGAGTAACTCAGCGGGACAGGCAGCATCTCTGGATAGAAGGAGTGGGTGATGTTTCGTGTTGAGACCCTTCTACAGAACTGCTGACCGAAGTGGAGCCTGATCTGGCCCATTAGGTGCAGGATAAACGCTCCATTGTTCCCAGGCATCATATTCCACGGACCAGAATGGGAAAGAAACCAACTAGAATAAACATTAACTACAAAGTAAGCACTTTAAAGCCTCTCGGAAAAGCAGGCAAAAGCCTCCAAATTGCTCATTCTAATTTTCCTGCTCTTACATTTTTGTACCTTGAGTCTACTTATCCTTTCACCATTCCCTCCTGCATCTATCATTATTTCCATTCATTTCCTCCTGCACACGTCTTTAAATTGTAATACCAACATAAAAGGCCATATATATCAGAAATATGTTCTTGCGATGTTCATAAGACTTAGTGAAGATTATTCAGTCCATTAAGCTTCGTCATTTTGCTTCAAACATCAGCAGTGCCCATCAGTAGCCCAAACTCGAGGACAGTATTTATGACATTAGGAGCTCCAGGAATCGTATATCTGTTTTTAGAGACCATATAATGCATAATATAGAAAGTAACAAAATGTTTGTGTATTGAAAATAATTAGTCAAAGATGTAGCGCTTCTTTAAGCACTGTTTTATTAATTAAGTAGGTGAATTAGGTTTTCAATTAATTATTTATAAGGAAGCATTAAAATGTTCTATTTTAAGTCCATGTACTCAGCTCTGGAAATTGCAGTTTTAATCATACTGAATTTTCACCACACATTTCGACACCACATACCTGACAGTAACGTACGGATAATAACACTTAAACATGGGAATACAGAGGTTGCTGACATTGGTTTCCTATTTTTTCCAATGTTCCCTAACATAATGTTCAGAAATTAAAACAATTATGAAATGCTGGTGCAGTTACAAATTACCCTTGCCGCAAAGTACCCCTGTGAATGGTATACAAGACGTAAGTGTCTTTTAGTAGTGCACTAATTCATAATTACCATGCAGCTATCCCACTAATTTCCCCCCTCTAACAATGCTTTGTACAATGTGCATTTTCCTCAAACAGGTCAAAGTATTTTCTTGAAAAAGTATTGATATTCCAGTTTCTACCTTAATTTTACGTGTATGTCGGAATTTTGGTAAACTAATAGTAATATTTAAAAGTTTTTTTGCAATGGCATTTTTAACTTTGTCTGCTTGGAGTGCGAAATCTGGCCCAGGTGAGATTGCTCTTGGATCACTGGAGCTGACCACACTCCCATTAGGAAGACCAAATCTATCCCATTTAGATCTCAAGGTCTTTAAAAGCAACTTTGTCAATGATTAGTACGATTGGATTTGGGGAAGGAAATCCACTGTCCTTCTCTGCCTATGTGTGTCTTCAGCTCCACTGTACTGTGACCAAGCATGCAATGGAAACCTCACAGATGCTGGAAATCTGGAATAAAAGCAGAAAACATTGGAAGAAACACTCAGCATGTTACAGGTTCAGGATTGTAGGTTAATTGGATTGATATATATGTAAAATTGTCACTAATGTATGTAGGGTAGTGTTAATGTGTGGGGATCGTTGGTCAGTATGGACTTGTTGGGCCAAAGGGCCTGTTTCTGTGCTGTATCTCCAAACTAAACTAAACCTTTGTGGGGAGAATTTACACAAAATTAATCTGCTACACTTTGATCAAAATGTTAATGCTGTTTCTCAATAGTTGTGTCCTGGCCTCCTACATAATTCCAGCATGCCAAATCTTTATTAAAGTGTCTTATCACTTGACCAGTAAACCAATCAATTATAGTTATCTTCCGCCTGTGGCTGCTTCTGAAAGAGAGGCAGGCAGTAAGTTCCCGCTATAGCAGAGTTGCTACATCCCAAGCAAGAGATATATGGAAGGTTCCTAGTTACCTTTACATCTCGTGGACGGCAGAATATTGTAAGAAAATTTCTCTGGATGAATAATTCCAATATAGCTCAAATTTAAAAGCTGCAGAACTCTTTAGTGAATGAGATCCTTACTCAGGATGAAGAAATTCATGTGAAGTAAAGACATTTTCCAAACATTGGAAGATTTTTTGGATCTGGTAATGTAGGCTGGAGTGTCATTTGTGCTACCTGTCCCAGGTCCTCCGCTGTTCCTCTAGTGCAAAAAGTCAAATCCATTTAATCAAAAATATCTGATTAGCTCATTGTGGACAGGACCTGTAGGTAGGTGTTCTATTATTAAATCTTTGATTTTGCAATGATGTACTTGGCCATTGATATTGTTTGTCCAATTAGTTGTTATTCTCAGAATGCCAATGTTATGCACAGTTGACCATGCCGTCTTTCTCCAAAACCTTCCCTCCATAGAGAAGCTGTATTCACTTGGCTCTGTTCTTCCAATCAAAGCTCAAAAATCGGCTGTTATGGCTACCCTTCTTGCTCCTCACAGTTATCTCTTGGAACCCCTGTGATCTATATCACATCCCTCCCCAATAAGATAACCAACCTCTTAATACCATTGTCTAAAAGCATGGCATCCGTTTCCATGCATGCACTAACTAATCATCACCTTTTTCAATCCATCATCAAGTTGTCATATTGCTTGGGTTACCTCCATTACAGGATGAGCAGATATTTCTATCACAAATTCTAGAAGAGCAAGGCAATCGTTCTGCTTGTCTGCTATTAACTTTGTCATTAGCTCCATGCTCTTCTAAAATTTAGATGAATGGAAATCTCTGCTCATCCTCTAATGGAATTAAGGCACGCAATATGACAACTTAGAGACACATGAAGGATTGCGAAAGGTGATGATGAGTTAGTGCCTGCATGGATATCAATGCCATCTTTGAGGCTGCCTGCAATATTCATGTCACATTTTATCCAGAGGTGACGTTCTCCCCAGCCACGCACTTGTCCTCACCAAGCCACCTGTTTCTAGCTCTTTGCCTTACCTTGATTGCCCTACTACTTTGCATTTGCTGAGACTCTTATTAATGCCACTGTTAGCTTAATGGTTGAATGTACTGATGCGCACCTGGCTGCTCCCTTGTTCCACCATCCTTCAACGAGTGGATCCAAAATTATGCTGCTGGTATCGTTTGTTCACTCATTACTCTATTCTGGTTCATTTGCTTTGACTCTAGCTGAAGCCATGTCTCAGTATTAAAATTGATATTTAATGTTTACACAGCAACATAGTTAATTCTGAATTCTGACTTCTCGCACATTAAGGGTAATAAATGCTGATCCAATGCTATCCTTGTCCCATGAATGAATAGATAACAGAACTAAGGTGCACTATTTTGCACAGAGAAAGCAAAATGTAAAATTATCTCCGGAATAAATAATATTTTTGTAAAAAAATTGTTTTTTAAAATTGCGTCCTTAAAAGTATTTTTACATTTTGAAGGACTGAACTGGAACAAGGCTGCAGTCTCTCCTGCTCGAATGAAATTACCTTAGATTTGGAACTCGAGCACAGATCTGTGAGTCAGGCTGCAGACTGTAGTGAACACACTGGCTCTGGCCAATTGTGTTTGGATGATAATTGTGCTCAAAATGTGGAAAACCTCACTGGGGAGAGAGTAGCTGATCCGGATCATGCTGCAAAGGTGTCATCTCAAACAACTTTCCAAAGCCTAGATGTCCACAACATTCTGGCCGTGGTTCCAAAAGGTGTGAAACCGGAAGGAAGGGTGAACAAAATAGTGAAGCAGTCTGATCAAAAATGTCCACGGATTAAATCAAGTTCCTCTATAGGAACCAGTATAAGCAAAGTCTCTGTGAAGTCACTTTCTACCAAAGCCTCCAAAACACCAGCTTGCTCCAGTGTGTTGAGCAAATGCTCTGATAAAGAATCCAAAGCCAGTTCCAGTGTGAGTGAAGATAGCAGAATTGAAGAGTATACTTTTGAACTTAATCAGATATCGCAGGAGAGGGTAACAAGCACATCTGCCACTGTTGGAGTGCCCGTGGTGAAGTGTGGTGCAAGATGCCATAATCAGAGGCTACCATTGAAATCTTCGCTGAAGAAATCATTTGACTGGCGTGCTCATTCTCAATCAATGGCTACACATGTCCCTAAGATTGGAGAGCAGTGCAAGGATGCTGGTGCAAATCAGGCTTTAGACAAAAATAAACTTGTGCCCATCCATCAGTCATTAAACCAAACGGCGCAGAATTATACCTACTCAATTCCTGAGGAGAAGTCCCCAGAGTTTTGTGAAAAGCTTTCTGAGGTCCAGAAGCAATGCAGGAAGTTAAGACAACTTTGTCACCAATCTTCTCATCATCGTCTTCAAAACGTATGTAATTTGGGATTGCGGACTACAATTCAGCAGAAATTGGTGCAATTACATTACTGTGGCACAGCAGATCAACAATTGGCCAGGAATATGAAAATTGCTGCAAATACAAATATGTCTTCTCATCAATTTTATTGGAGGGAGAATCACACTTTTCAGCCTGAGAATGAACCACAGCACATGCAATTCCCTCAACCACAAGATTTAATATGGTGCAAAAATCCCTCCACACAACGTACTGTTGAATTGTTTACTTCTCATGGTGGTGAAGTTCCAAAAATAACCATGACTTGTCCTACTCCAATTTCATGCCGAACACCTTCTTAGAGAGATGCAATCCAGAAGATTGTTCTCAATTTTCCATAATTGTGTCGGGTCGGGACCCTTCTTCAGGCTGGAGAAATCTGAAGAAGAATCCCGACCTGGAACATCACCTATCTGTGCTTTCCCGAGAAGCTGCCTGTCCCACTGAGTTTCTCTAGCACTTTGTGTAAGAAAGAACTGCAGATGCTGGTTTAAATTGAAGGTGGATGCAAAATGCTGGAGTAACTCAGCGGGACAGGCAGTATCTCTGGAGAGAAGGAATGGCTGACGTTTCGTGTGCTCTAGCACTTTGTTTCTTTTATATTGGGGTCTTTGCCTGTTGGGAGGGAAAATTGGTGTATAGGCAGTGGTGAGGGATACAAACTCATATTGTAACCCAGAAAGATGCGAACTACTAAGACTCCCTTCCCTACTCATTCTCTGACTTTGACCAAACCTCTGCAGCAGTCACTGTCTGCCCATGGGGCATGAATTTGAGGGAGAGAGAGAGAGAGAGGCGTGCTTTGTTGTGCCTTCCTGTATTGTGCCTCAATCTATAGACAGGATTTACATTGGAGCATCCTGAACAATTAACACCATGTGTTTAGAAAAGAAAGAAAAGCTTATTGATTAATTACTTTGATAGACTGTTTCCATAAAATTCACTTGAACAGGTTTGAGCCTAATACATTTGAAGAGTGTTGAGCCGAAATGTCACATTGTGATGGCACCTGGTGGCAACCCAAGGGCACAACGAACCATCGGCTCTGGAGGGCGGCGTCTTGGTGTGGGAGGCGCTAGTCACTTGGTCGGTATCTGAGTTGGTATTTAAGGTCGGGCAACGCCCGTGACCTTTGAGGAGTAGGGAGCTGTATTGGAGAGAATAAACATGTCTCATGCACATAACTCGTGTCCGATTAGTTTTTGGCTGGAGTCCTTCACATCCCCGCCACACTGGTGACCTCGACGCCCAGGAGCGTAATCCTGGAAGGGAAATTTGAGGAAAGAATGCATTCTGCCGCTGCCGCCTATGACGCCGGACTCAACACGGTCTCCCTGAAGCTACCGACATTTTGGACCTCGCAGCCGGGGGTTTGGTTTTGACAGGCCGAATCCCAATTTTACATTCGCGGCGATACAGCCAATGACACACGCTATCATTATGTGGTAAGCGCCCTTGACCAGTAGACGGCCGGTCGGGTCATTCCTTACCTGGATAATCCACCGACGATGGGTAAGTACACAGGCCTCAAGGAGCTGCTGCTCCGGTTCTACGGGCCGAGCAGAATGTAGCGCGCTTGTCGGGTCCTCAACATGGGCAGGCTCAGCTACCAGATGCCCTCGGCCCACATGAGCGAGATGCTCCCGCTCATGGGCGACCACCTGCCCTGTCCGCTCTTTGAATTTACTTACCTGCAGCAGTTGCCGCGAGATATCCGCCGGCATCTTGCGGGGTAGAGCTTTGAAGATCCCATCCGGCTAGTGGCCCGTGCTGATGAGCTGTGGCTCTCCGACCAGCAGCAGGTGGGCGCGCTGGAATACCTGGAACCGCTGGAATCCCCGGATTCGCTGGACCGGATTGATTCAACGCCCTGGCAGGCCCAGCGACCCAGAACCATGCCCACAAGAGGGCCACGCCCACAAGAGCCACAGTCAAGACAAGTGGCACAGGAGAGGAGGATGGCTGAGCAGGACCCAGGAGATCGAAGGAGAAGGATGTGGTGTTTTTACCACCAGCGCTGGGGTTCAGCAGCCCGCCAATGCCGCCAGCCATGTTCGTTTCCGGGAAACGGCAGCGCCGGCCGCCGATAGTCACCGCGGTGGCCGGCAGGATCCATCAACTGTATGTCTGGGACCGGCGCAAGCGGCTCAGGTTCTTGGTGGACATCGGGGCGGAGGTCAGCTTATTGCCCCCATCTGGACTCGACCTTCGTGCTGGTAAGACGTTGGCCCCCCGTTAACTGCTGCGATTGGCAGTTCAATCCACACATGGCGTCCGCACGGTTCCTGTCATTTTAGGCGCGTGCCATTTCACCTGGCCATTCATCATCGCGGACGTGGCCCAGCTGCTGCTGGGCGTAGATTTCTTGCGGGCGCAGTCGCTTCTCGTGGACGTGAGGGGGCAAAGTCTCATCCACGCGTCAACTTTTGAGAAGATCTTGCGCTCCACTGCGCCCACCGCGCCGGTCAGCAACCCTGTAGCGATGGTGGACAATGTCTACGCCCAGGTACTGGCTGAGTACCTGGACATTGTCGCCCCTAAGTTCGGCTCGGCCAGCCTGAGGTACGGTGTCATGCACCATTTTCTGACATCGGGTCCACCGCTCCACGCTCGCGCCCGTAGGCTCGCTCCTGACAAGCTACTCATAGCAAAGGCGGAGTATGGAGGCCATGGGCATCGTTCGACACTCCAACAGCCCATGGGCTTCCCCGCTGCACATGGTGCCGAAGGTGTCCGGCGGCTGGAGGCCGTGCGGGGACTACCGCCGCCTTAACAAGGCTACGACCCCTGACCGTTACCCTGTCCCCCACATAGAGGACTTCTCAGCCCATCAGGCCGGGGCTAGGTTCTTCTCCAAGATCGACCTAGTCCGGGGATATCACCAGATCCCTGTGCGACCGGAGGATGTCCCCAAGATGGCAATTATCATCCCGTTCGGGTTCGAGTTCCTGTGGATGCCCTTCGGCCTTTCAGCGCCTGATGGATAGGGATGGTCACATTTTACCACCGGTTCGTTCCGGCGGCTGCCAAACTTTTGCGGCTGCTTTTCCAGTTGCTGACGGGCAAGCAACGGGAGATACAGCGGGACGCTGTCGCCACGACGGCGTTTGAAGGGGCGAAGGAGGCCTTGGCTCGGGCGACTATGCTCGTGCATCCATCGTCCGACGTCCCCACAGCCCTTACCGTGGATGCTTCAGACTCTGCGGTCAGCGGCGTTTTGGAACAGTCGGTTAGACCGTTGGCAGCCCCTCGCCTTTAGCCGTCACCTAAGCAGCGCTACAGCGCTTTTGACCGGGAGTTGCTCGCCTCACACCTCGCAGTGCGGCACTTCCAGTACTTCCTCGAGGGCCGTTCCTTTGTAGCGTTCACGGACAACAAGCCACTCATGTTTGCTTTCGCGAAGGTTTCGGATCCTTGGTCTGTCCGTCAGCAGCGCCACTGGTGGCTATTTCAGAGTATACAACTGACGTCCGACTTCGCCGGGAAATGCAACCTCATGGCGGATACTTTGTTCCGTCCGGCAATTGCAGCCGTGCTTAACCCGGCCTCGGGAATAGATTACTCCACCTTGACAGCGGCCCAGCTGGCAGACGATGAGATGCCGGCGTACCGCACCGCGATCTCTGGCTTGGTGTTTGAGGATGTGCCTCGGGTTCCATCCTCTGACGTATCCATGTGTCAGCCGAAGCCTATCGTTCTGGCGGCCTGGCGCCGTCGCGTCTTAGAGGTGATCCATGGGCTGGCCCACCCATCCATCCGGGCCACGGTCACTATGGTGGCCGCAAGGTTTATGTGGCAGGGACTTTGGAAGCAGGTCGCTCGCTGGGCACGGGCGTGCATCCTGTGCCAGACATCAAAGGTGTATCGACACGTCCGTGCGCCCGATCAAGACTTCGCAGTGATACGCCGGCACTTCGATGCCGTACACGTGGACATCGTGGGGCCACTGCCTCCGTCCCAGGGTATTTCACACCTGCTTATGGTGGTTAACCGTTTTACGCGGTGGCCGGAGGCCATCCAGCTCACGGACACTTCAACTCAGTCGTGCCCTCGTGGCAACTTGGTTTGCCCGCTTTGGGGTTTCACTTCACATCACGTCCGACCGGGGCGCCCAGTTCTCGTGTGAACTGTGGTCCGCCATGGCCTGCCTGTTGGGGACGCAGCTCCAACCACGCGACAGCGTACTATCCCCAGTCAAATGGGTTGGTGGAGCGGTTCCACCGCTGTCTGAAGGCCGCCCTGAAGGCTCGTCTCACAGGCCCTGGGTGGATGGACGAGTTGCCATGGGTCCTGTTGGGGATTCGGACGGCCCCCAAGGAGGATCTGTCAACATCCTCCGCGGAGTTGGTATATGGTGCTCCGCTCACCGTCCCCGGGGAGTTTGTCCCTGCTGCTGATGGGTCCCAGGAACCCACGTCATCCGTGCTGAGCCACTTGCGGGAGAGGGTCGGTGCCCTGTCTCCCATCCCAACATCGCGTCAGGGAGTGGCCCCTTCCCATGTGCCACTGCCACTGATGGGCTGGCCATACGTTTTTCTTCGCCGTGACTCCCACAGGTCGCCCTTGTAGCGCCCGTATGTAGGTCCCTTTCGCGTGCTGCGGCACGGGCCTACTACATTTGATTTGGACATGGGAGGCCGGCGTGAAACTGTTGTCTGTGGCTCGTTTGAAACCGGAATACTTGGACCTGAGCGAGCCAGTCCATGTGGCTCAGCCTCCCCGTCCCGGGGCTGCCGGAGATTCTTCCGAACCGAGCAAGACCCAGGGCGTGGGATTGTATCTACGCGTTCGGGCCGCCTCGTTCGGCGTCCCGTCCAGTTCGGTGCCTCTGGTTCTGGGGTGGTCATGTGGAGGCACCTGGTGGCAACCCAAGGGCACAACGAACCATCGGCTCTAGAGGGCGGCGTCTTGGTGGGGGAGGCGCTAGTCATGGGGTCGGTACCTGAGTTGGTATTTAAGGCCGGGCAACGCCCGTGACCTATGAGGAGTAGGGAGCTGTATTGGAGAAAATAAACACGTCTAGTGCACGCAACTCGTGTCCGATTCGTTTTTGGCTGGACTCCTTCACGTCCCTGCCACAACATTTCTTTTCTCCAGAGATGCTGTCTGATCAGCTGAGTTACTCCAGCTTTTTGTATCTATCTTCGGTTTAAACCAGCATCTGTAATTCCTTCCTACACAGTTTGAATACTGCAAGACTCCTCCAGCTCTATGCTATATTGGTAGCCTAATATAACATACAGGGTAGACACAAAATGCTGGAGTAATTCAGCGGGACAGGCAACATTTGTGGAGAGAAGGAATGGGTCACGTTTCGGGTCGAGACTCTTCTTCTGACCATAACATACAAGTTAATGCTTCATCAGAAGTGCTTTACATTGGACACTCAAGGAAGCCACGGCCAAGCAGCAGCAGAAATGTGCAGGAGTACAGTCAGCCCACAGCCCAAAACTGTCATATTGCATCTATCCCTCGAATGGCAGAGTCTATGAATCCTACAAAGGACACATCAATCCCCACGGATCATTGTGGAAGCAAGTCGTCCTTAATCCCAAGGGATTAAGGACGCCCAGAGGTGGAAGACACCAAGTTTGAATGAACATGTAATGTTATATTTATAGAGTCCTACTGCAAGGAAACAGGCCCAACTTGCCCACACTGACCAAGATGCCCCATCTACATTAGTCCTACCTGCCCATGTTTGGCCCTTGTCCCTCTACCTGTACCTATCCAGGTGTCTTAAATGTTGTTTTGGGACCTGCCTCAGTGACCTCCTCTGGAGCCCGTTCCATATATCCACCACTTTAGATGAGAACTTCCCTTTTTACGTTAGATTGGTGTAGAAAAGTAACGTATTGTACTACATTGCTTTTGAACATGTCTCCAAGTTCCTGGAGGCCAGAGATGCTCTATTCTGCACCGTTGTGGGATTTGAGATGGCACCACGTTTGTGCCCATCAAAAATGATTGGTGAACAACCTGTCAATTGAAGTGCAAAACAATTTGTCTGTTCTAACCAGTTCTAACCAGGCCAGATACAAGACAGACAAATGCAGCCTTGGTATCCATAATCATTTTGGACTCTGCTGGGGATGATCAAAAATTATCAAAATTTAAAGCAAGTAATGAATTGCATTCCAAAAACTGGGCAGATTAAAATAATTGTATCTCACAGCTTTACAAGGATTTCTGGCCCAATTTCTTGAGAGGAAATGTGAGCAATGCTGAGTACTTGAAGCGACAGCGCCCGTATTAGCTGGAGTTTAGAAGGATGAGGGGGCACCTCATTGAAACGTACCGAATAGTGAAAGGCCTGGATAGAGTGGATGTGGAGAGGATGTTTGCACTAGTGGGAGAGTCTAGGAGGAAACACCATTGCCTCAGAATAAACAGACGTACCTTTAGAATAAGAGATGAGAAGAAATGTCTTTAGTCAGAGGGTGATGAATCTGTGGAAGTCATTGCCACAGATGGCTGTGGAGGCCTCGTCATTGGATATTTTAATGGTGGAGATTGACAGATTTGTGATTATGGGGTGAAGGCAGGAGAATGGGGTTGAGAGGGAATGATAGATCAGCCATGATTGAATGACGGAATATATTTAATGGGTCGAATGGCCTAATTCTGCTCCTAGAAGTTATGAACTTATGAATAATTTGCTTCAGCGGCCCAGCTGAGCATTAAAAGTAAACCTCCCACCTGTCTGCAGTATAAGCACCATTGACCTCAGTGTATTTTTGGGGTCAGGACCAAAGCCATGGGCTGGAGAAAGTCTCTCCATCCAAGTTGAAAACTGGGACTGTCTCCAAAGTAACTTTTGGACTGACTTGATTTTTATTGGCTCAAACATTAACACAGCTTTCCTTAGCAAAGTCCTTGATTTTTTTGAATTAGTATTTCATTTGTTCTTAGACACGTCACAGAGCAATAGAGCCCAAAACATCCCATCAAGTCTGTGCTGACCATCAAACAGTTTAATTCTCTTCACATTCTCATCAACTGCCCCATGTTTCTACCACTCATCTGCAGATAATCTCCCGTGGATCCAAAGGACCAGCAATCGATCTTTGGGATATGAGAAGAAACGAGAGCACTCGGTTGCAAGAATTAAACATTTGTAAATAATGCATCTGATCACAAGCAAGACATTTATGCAAAGTTAATGTTTTCTAAGCATACAATATATGACTGGAAATTGATACTCCATGCAATTAGAACAGTGGCTTGCTGTATTTTATTTATTTCTAAAAAGTGTTAAGCATTTTGGAACATAACTCAATATTTTATGATGCAATTGTCATTATTTGAATGAAACTACTATTAGTAGTATTAGTTAATTTGTTGATTTAAACACAAAATTATATTAACATTTTTCCCAAATAAGACGTAAATATTTGTGATAGATTTTTGCTGATATTTAACCCCTGTACGGTTAACCTTCATGATGACCGTGTAAAACAGCTTTTGCAAGGAAGCTGCTTTATCAAGTTAAAATGTTTTACAAACATAAATGTTGGCACCTGTGAAATTAGCAAGGAGTCAAGTGATTGAAATTCCATATGTCTTGGACCAACCTGAATTCTTTGGTCATATTTGACAATTCAGTGTCTTTTTTTTCGGGCATTGTAACAACCACTTAAATAAAATCTACAAATGCTTGCCTCTTACAAACTGAATGCATGTCATTTTAAAGCAATAACTTTGATGTTCAAAATTACTTTAGCTTCTTAATCAGTCAGCAGCGATGCAGAATTGCCATAGAATATCCCTCTTCATTGAGGCCAATTGGTTCGTGTTTTTGTGGTTACGATTGTGATTCTATCTCTTGGCCTGTTCTATTGTTTCTTTTACATGTGCAGATTTGTTCTGAATTTGTAAAGCTGACTTGATGTATGTAACTGGGTAATTGCAAGCTGGTAGTGGAGTGAAATCAGATGGTGGTCATTTTATCCATGGACAAAAGACTAAGACTTTTATCGCCATTGGAGAAGAACTTTCTGCAGGTTTTCTTAATTATATAATATAAGCAATTATTCCAGCATCTGCAGTTCCTTTCATCTCTCCTTCTGGAGGCATATGTGTTGGACCTACCTGAATTCTTAGCTCATATCAATGTATTTGCCTCCTTTTGGGGCAGAGTGATTCAGTGCTGCAGAGTATATGTTTGGTGAAGAGTAAATATTGGTGCAGTCCACGGGCTGAATGATCCAGTTTCCCCCATGGTCATCAATGTGCATCTCTGATTTCAAAAGGCCACTTTTGGCCTGGGAGGTTTGATCTTGGGAATATTATAATTTCTATAGACTACTTCACTAACATCAGGAGAAGCATTTGCCAGGCCACACTGCAGAGGTCCTTGTGATTGAATATCCTGGCAGTGCAGATTTCAGTACATTTTATTCCCTAACTAATCCACATCAAAGCTGAGTTACACATGTACCAAACCAGCTGCTATTTCCTGCTGGTATTCCAGTTTGGTCCTGACAATCCTATTGAATCTCTCTGTGATTGTGTGTGTGTGTGTATAAAGAACCTCACGAGCTCCATGTGGTCATCCTTGCCAGATTAGAAACTCCATGGATATTTATTCTCACATATGCAACGAAACATTGCATAGTGAAATTCATTTTCCATATAATGGTGGCGCTGCCATGTTTGGCACCATTTCGTCAAGTTCTAATTCCTGGCCTGCCCAAGTGTAGCTGTGGTGTCCTCTGCTGCTGCTTCACCACTGTAGGCTGTGTATGGTCCACGCGCTCGGCCTCTTGGATCAGTGGCTGGTTCAGCCGAGCCTCAGGGAAGCTCTACATTGGGTGGATGATCCAAAGGATTTTATTTTCTCACTAGCTCAGCTTCCATTTGGAAAATTGGATTAAAAATCATCCTTGTTTGGGTGTTTAGACATGTGACATTTATATTTGGGTGCTTTCATTAGAATTCTGATATGTATTTGCCTTTGAATATTCACTTTGTATTTAATCCAATCCAATCCAACTTTATTTGTTAAGCACTTTAAAACAACCAATGTTGACCAACGTGCTGTACAGAAGACTAAACAAGACATCATAAACAGACAACATAACAGAACATAACATAACAGCTCACATGAGACGCAAAAATTACATATGAAATACAACAATAAATTAAAAGACATAAAACACGAGTAAAAATAATAGCCACGCAATAAAAGCAATCAAAAAAGAAATTAAATCAAGTAAATAAAGTCGACATCTTACTGGGTATCAAAGGCCACGGAGAAGAGATGGGTTTTAAGAAGTGATTTAAAAACAGACAGAGAAGAGGCCTGTTTAATGTGGAGAGGCAGACCGTTCCATAATTTGGGTGCCGACACAGCAAAGGCACAGTCCCCTCTAAGATATGAACCCTTTTACTGGTAGTTGGTTCTTTTTCTCTAATGTTTGAATTTGTCTAATATTCAATGCAGATCTAAGGAGGGCAATTGTGACAGTTGTGATGACAGGGTTACATTTTACTCAAAAATAACCCTGATGCATATTATTGTTTTGAGTCGGGTGGCAATGAGAATTGGGATTTCAAGAAACAATGTAGCAGACCAAAACCAGAAAACAAAGAAATAAAATGAAAGGAAATATCACAGTCACTTTTAAATGTTGCTCTGAGCATTTTCAGTTTTAGCTAAATTACCCTCTGGTAAATATTTAAACAATTCTCGATTGAAGATCTTGGTCAGCAAAATGACTAGTGGGATATTGTGTGCAGAGTTTCTATGAGGTTAATGAGTGTTTGAATTCAGGAACATATGTGACTTTATTAACCAAGAAGTAAAAAGAATATCTGCTAGCAACAGACATCTCATTGCACAAAATGAAACCTAATTAGCAGCATTTGTAGATAATTTTGGGTGTCATTTTTTACCAATTACTATTTTTATTGAATCTAGCTGAACGTGTTGGAAAAATTCATTTTTGATGAATCCCACAGGTTCTGTGCGGCATTATTTCTGGTTTTCTATTTCTGTAATCTCAATGCTGTACTTCCCACGATATTCCATGAAAAATGTTTTTTCCTGTAATTGACTGACTCAGATGAACATAGGGTTTTCCCTTATCAAATTCACCCATCAGTAATCACCAACTTTGCTTGGGTATGGTTTAATACAGGTGCCTAACAATGTGTTGTTGACTATGAGTTTGCTAATAAATAATGCAGAAGTTCCCCATGAAGTCTGCTTTGATCCTCAACCCTTATCCTCATTTGTGATGGTGATCGATTTTCGTTCTTTTATTTGCTGTATTGTGTAAATTTTTTTGATCGCTCCATTACAAGAAGGACGTTGGACTTTGGGGAATGTGCAGAAGAGGTTTACCAGACCACGTTGTTGCCTGGATTAGAAGGAATTAGCTCAAGAGAGATTGGACAAACATGGATTGTTCCTTCTGGAACCTGAAGCACCAGAGGTGAAGGGAGACCTGATGGAAGTATGTGAAATAATGAGAGGCATAGACAAGGTAGACAGTCAGAAACTTTATCCCAAGATGGGATGTCAAAGACCGGAGACCATAGTCTAGAGCAGGGGTTCCCAACCTTTTTCGTCCCGTTTACTCCTGGCAACTTTAATAGCACATAAGTACAATGTTATTTCACTTATTTATGAACAACTAATGATGAACGGATACCGGTATACCAGAACCAAAAACAGTCAGTCAATGAGAAAAAATATGTACAAATCCAGAATCAACAAATTTACCCCCTGGGTAGGCGAAATGTACCCCCTGGGGGTAAATTCACCCCAGGTTGGAACCCTTGGTCCAGAGATACTGCGGAAAACAGTATCCATCGGTCCATCGAGTCCGTGCTGACCAATGATCTGTATATTAGTTCTATCTTACACACTCCGGACAATTTACAGAAGCCAATTAAACTGAAAACCTGCATATCTTTGCAATGTGCGAGGAAACTGGAGCACTTGAAGAAAACCTACGTGATCACGGGGAGAATGTATAAATTCCATACAGACATCATCTGTAGTCAGGATTAAACTGGAGTCTCTGGCACTGTAACGCAGCAACTCGGCCGCTACACTACTGTGCCGCCATTGCTTCAAGGTGAGAGAGGCAAAGTTGTGCGGGGCAAGTAAAATACAGGGTGATGGGTGTCTGGAATGCTCTGCCATGGGCGGTGGTGCCATTTAACCCAGCACTTTATGCAAACGCAAGTTGATTTCACAATAAATCTGACAAAGTTCTCCATGCACTGCATGGCTTCTGATTGTTTGCCTAATAGAAACATAGAAAATAGGTGCAGGAGTAGGCCATTCGGCCCTTCGAGCCTGCACCGCCATTCGATATGATCATGGCTGATCATCCAACTCAGTATCCCATCCCTGCCTTCTCTCCATACCCCCTGATCCCTTTAGCCACAAGGGCCACATCTAACTCCCTCTTAAATATAGTAAAGTAATACAGTAAACCGTCATTGTAACGTACCATAGTGGGGGGGGGGGGGGGAATTGTGTCCGTTATTGCTGATTGTTCCCTAAAAACCAAGTAAGGGATTATCATTGTCATTGAATAAGTAGTAGAAACAAAGAACTGCAGATGCTGGTTAATACACAAAAGGGAAAAAAGTGCTGGAGTAACTCAGCAGGTCATGCAGCATCTCTGGAGAACATGGATAGGTGCCATTTTGGGACAAGATTCTTCATACTCTGGAGCTGGGCCTGGAACGCGGGTGAGTTGATGGACCCCTCCTGCTGGCAGCGGGGGAGAAGTGAGGATCAGTGCAGGTTAGGGTCGGTGGCGGCAGCAGGCACAGGCTGGAAGTGGCTGAAGAAAGCGGTCTGGGCCGACAGTGGTTCAGTGACAGTAGGACAGGCATGGAGGCAGCCCAGCTTGAAAGTGGCTATGGGGGCAGTGTGGGCCGAGGCTGGGAGCGGCAGGCCAGCCTGGCGGTGAGGGTCGGTAGGTCTGGCCTGGAATGACAATGGGAGGAGTGCGGGCCAAGGCTGGTGTTGGCAGCACAGCTGGAAGCGGCCTGGGAGGCGGTGTGGCCCAGCAACAGCAACTCGTCCCGGTGGTGAGGGTCGGTAGGCCTGGCCTGGAAGAAGCCGGGTGGTGTCGGCAGCCTGGCCTGGAAGTGGCTACTGGTGCGGTGCGGGCTGGGTCTGGTGTCAGCAGCACGGCCTGGCTGTGAGGGTCAACAGGTCCGTCTGCCATAACCAAAATCCATTACATAGAAGTCCATAAAAATGAGGGTTAACTATCAACACTTTCCATCATGAGTCCCAGAGACAATGACAATAATCTATTTTTTTGTGATACATTTGTTAATTTTAGTTAATTACATTTAAATAATTACATTAAATAAACTACTTGACCAATAAATGGACACCTCAAACGCATGCCTAAAAATGCTAAGTTTTCCTATTATATGGGAATTCAATTGGAATTGCAACTTCAGTTAAAACAAATTAGGTCCAGAACAATTGGGAATCTCAATGAATGTATATCAAAATACTGTAGGTTAAGTACATCTGAAATAAAAACCACATGTTGGGAACACTCAGCAGGTCAGGAAAGAGAAGCAGAGTTAACATTTCAAGTCAAAGACCCTTCATCAGAACGAGAGGAAAAAAAACAAATACAACGGAAGTATCCTTACCCTTTCATATCTCTCATGTCTCCCTCACCCCTGACTCTCAGCCTGAAGAAGGGTCTTGACTCGAAACGTCACCCATTCCTTCTCCAGAGATGCTGCCTGTCCTTCTGAGTAACTCCAGCATTTTGAGTCTATCTTTGGTGTAAACCAGCATCTGCAGTTCCTTCCTACACAAGTATCTCGGCCTGGCTGAGTCCAATTTTGCCACACCAGACAAGATATTGATGAGGTAATCTGGTTGATAGGTTATTGAGAGAAGTCAAAGAAAAATAGCAAACAAAGAAATTCAAATGTATGATCCGAACACAGTTAGAGAAAGGAAACACAAAGGAATGGAAAAACAGTAAAATGCAAAGTTTGTGGAAAGTTAAGCAGGGCAGGCAATGGAGATTTAGAAATAAAGCCAATATTATAGATATTAATGAAGCCATTATCAGTCTGAAGAAGGATCTCGACCTGAAATGTCACCCATTCCTTCTCTTCAGAGATGCTGCCTGGCCTGCTGAGTTACTCCAGCATTTTGTGATCTACTTTTGATTTAAACCAGCATCTGCAGTTCTTTCCTGCACCTCACAGATGAATGAATAGGTTTGGTAGAACTGGCCAGTTCTGATACAAGCAGTGAGAAAGCGAGTTAATCAATCACAATCACAATAATATTTTATTAGCCAAGTAGGTTTTGCAACATACGAGGAATTTCATTTGCTAAGTCAGTCATAAGAATAAAAAGCAACGGAACACACACAAAATACATTTTAACATAAACATCCACCACAGTGACTCCTCCACATTCCTCACTGTGATGGAAGGTGAAAAAAGTTGCTGAATTGATTGAATCCAGAAGGCAGCAACCCATATGGACAGAAGATATGCTGTTCCTTAAGCTTATGTTGGGGCTCGATATAACTTTACAAGATGCTGCAGATAAAGGCATTTAGAATGGAGCAAGATACAGGGTCAAATGATGAAGGGTCTTTGACTTGAAGTATTAACTCTGTATCTCTCTTCACTGGTGCTATCTAACTGCTGAGATTTTCCAAGCATGTTCATATTACACAGATTAGTAGAATTTTTGGTGGTTATTCATTTAAAGTTTGTTGTTAATGAAAAGGTCCAGAAGTTTACCTGAAATTATTAACTCCTGTCTGTTCTTCTACAGATGCTGCTTGACCTGCTAAATATTTTAAGCGATAATTGCTGTTATTTCAGATTTCCAAGAACTACAGTATTTTGTTTTTTGCTGTTTCTTTTGGCTGATATGTCAATTCCAGGAGAATTAGAATAACTGGTTTAGCTAGCGTTGCAAAAGCTTGCAGTAATTAAGCAGACTGTTCTTTTTAACTCTCTTTCTCTCTCTATAAAGAATATTTGGTAATTTATTCCACTTGCATTGTGTAACAGCAGGTTTTTGCTTTTTTACAAGAACCCACAGTGTTACAGTTGGCAGAAAACCAGAAACTGAAGAAATTTGGTGTCTGTACAAAAAAAGCACAGTCCATTTTGTCTTCTGTTGTTAATTCATTTCAATGGCTGTGATCCAAGAGTCAAGAATGTTTAATTGTCACATGTACCGAAACAGAACGATGAGATTCTTACTTGCAGCAGCGTACTAGGTCTGTAAACACAGTACTCAATGGATAACATAATAAAAATTAAAAAAAAGATGTTCAAGATGTTTCAAACAAAATAATATTCGTGCAAAACAAAACAAAACCTTGAAGTCCCTAGTGCAAAAAAAAATAGTTCCAAGTTTACTTGGTGTTTGTAGTGTTTAATAGCCTGATTGTTGTTGAGATGAAGGTGTTCCTGAACCTGGAGATCATGGTTTTCACTCCGACACCGTGATGGGCTCACTTTATGATTGCATCAATGTGCTAGGTTGAGGAAAAATCTTCAGAGATACGCATTCCCACAAACTTCCCTCTCCACCATTGACCCGTCGATGAAAACAGATTTGTGGATCCCCGGCCTTTCTCTTCGAAAGTCAACAATTAGCTCCTTGGTTACATTGATATTGAGAGCAAGATTGTAGTTCTGGCACCATTTAATCAGATGACTGATCTCCCTCCTATACTCTGATTCATCATTACTTGTAATTTGTCCAACAACAGTGGTGTTGTTAATGTAAATGTGATGGCTACAAGTCATGAGGAGGGAGTGAATAGAGCAGGGGACTGAGCACACGGCCCTGAGTTGCCTCTGTGTTGATTGTTATTGAAGAGGAAGTGTTGTCAATTCCTACCAATTGTGGGCTGTTGATGAGGGAGTTGAGTATCCAGTTCCAAAGGGATGCACAGATACCCAGTTCCCTGGACTTGGTAGCAAGTTTGGAGGGGATGATGGACCTCCTCTGGACCCTCTCCGGAGCGAGCATATGCTTCCTCAGATATGGTGCCCAAAATTGTTCACAATATTCCAAATGCGGCCTGACCTGTGCCTTATAGAGCCTCAGCGTTACATCCCTGTTTTTGTACACAAGCCCTATCAAAATTATTGTTACATGTACTGAGAATTAGTGAAATGCTCGCAATCCAGTCAAATTATACTACACATGACTACCATAGATGCTCTTCTGGAACAGTACCCAGAGAGTCACCATGTTCTGGCGCGTTATTGCAGCTTCCAAGTCTGAAAAATCTCATCTTGACCCACAGTGCAATGTCTTATTTCCCCCCTGTCCTGATGGCACTGAATCAATGGAGTAGGAGTTGGCCTGGCCCAGCACGATGCAATGGACTCCTACCAATGCCATTCTGTGCGGCTGCCACAAGCTCCGCTCCAGTCACTCACTCACCTGGCTGCTGTTTGTTACAAAAAAAATGGGTGCTAATGGTCGCAGGAGCTTAGTGGGCCAAATGACCTGTTTCTGTGCAGCATGAGTCATGGCTGCTATCAAACCATTTCACTTTCTTTGGAAAGAGCCATTGAGATGGCGAGTCCCTCTGCATTGTCTCAACATTTAAAATAAATGAACTAATGACTGGTTAGACAAGAACAATTTACTAGCCTGTAACGCTAGACTCTATTCAGTATTAGACATAAATGTTTCCCCCTGGGCTAAACACTGACTTCAAAGAGAAAAGTACACGATGGTTTAAAGCATTTAGAAAGATAAATAAGGATTGGAAGGCTATTTTTCCTATACTTTCATGTTCTGTTAGCCATCTAATGCAGGCAAAGCAAATTAAGGGCACTCTCAACACTGTACTGAAATCAGAATCTTTAACTGAATAGTGCATCTAACTTTGGCAGTTTTAATCATGAATTCAATGGATCAATTGCACTTTTGATATAGTTGACGTGTTTGAAACAATTATTAAGACCAATCTGCAGAGATGCAAGCAATTGAGATTCTATGGTCACGGTCTTTGCATTTGCAAGCATCAGTGGTAACATCGACCTCCTGCAGTCTTATTTCAACCCGTGGTGGCACATTCCTTAAATACTTTCACAACAGGGGCCAGATCCAGGAGGGCTCGGGACCAGAACCTGCCATAATATAAAGTGGCAAATGAAATTGAGGTTTATGAAATAGTAACATTAATTTTGAACAAATTAAATGTTATAGAGGGGAAAGTTCAACTCATATTACTTCCATAATATTTACATTAGATCTAGGCATTGCTACTTGCAGTATCTGCGATCTCTGTCACGTACAGTAGTTGTCATATTGAATGAGATAATTTTTAGTTGCCATGCTAACCATGCAAAACTGGAACTGAACTCCATAAGTATGAATAGGGGAGTTTTAGACTTGTTGCAGAGCAACAGAATGGCATTCATGACACATATAGACAGAGGCGCAGTGTGACTGCTCTAGTAGACTATTTGGAGTCATAAGAAAGCTTTGGGGAAGCTTCCCTTTTTGCATAAATAGGATCAGCAGACACGTTCATCGCTTCCACATCTATCTATCTATACTATTACTAAAACTCTCATCTTCACCATTGCATTGTAATTAAATTTGCGCAAAATCGCTACCCTATATCGTTAGGTTTTTTCGCCACCTACAAGATACAAGATACATTTATTTGTCACATGTGCCAGTTGGCACAGTGAAATGTGATCACCATACAGCCATACAATAAAAATTACCATTCTCCTCTGCTCCAAGCCACCAAGTTTTGTTTCGATCGGTGAAATATTAGAAAAGTTATGAAGGTTTATAAAATTGTGAGGGCAGCAGATTGGTCCTCGCCTGTCAGTCACCATGAAGGTAACGCCCCTTCTGGCACCTGCTGGAGAATAAAATCCCCGGAGGCAGGGCTGAGTAAACAAGCCGTACTGATTAAGTCCACAAGAGTGGAGTCGGGAAATCGGCTGAGTGGAATCGGGAGGTGCTGTGCCGGTGGCCGTTGAGTGGGATCCCAGCTTTCATCTGGTGGTCTATTTTTCTCCACATTCCCAAAGACGTGCAGATCAGTTGGTTAATTGACCCTGTAAATTGTTCCAAGTGTGTAAGTGCAGGATCAAATTTAGTTTAGTTTAGAGATACAGTTTGGAAACAGGCCCTTCAGCCCACCGAGTCTGCACCGACCAGCAATCCCCGCATATTAACACTACCCTCTACACACTAGGGACAATTGACATTTATTTCAAGCCAAGTAACCTACAGACCTGTGCATCTTTGGAGTGTGGGAAGAAACCGCATCTCTCGGAGAAAACCCATGCAAGTCACAGGGAGAACGTACAAACTCCATACAGACAAGCACCCGTAGTCAGGATTGAATCTGGGTCTCTGGTGCGGTAAGGCAGCAACTCTACCGCTGCACCACTGTGCTGCCCTGGGATGCTGTTAGGAATCTGGGGGAAAAGAAAATGAAATTAATGTAAAGAGGTGCTTGATTGGCAAAGATGTGTCCATGTTTCATGACTGTCTT
The DNA here is from genome assembly GCA_038087875.1 of Malacoraja senta. NCBI lineage: Eukaryota > Metazoa > Chordata > Chondrichthyes > Rajiformes > Rajidae > Malacoraja > Malacoraja senta. Next base: position 54,076,268 of record CM075979.1, on the reverse strand, counting down.
GTTCTTTGGTTCTTTGCAAATGTTGAATAAAGTTGTTGCATCTGCTATTTTCCAGTCCTCTGGCACCTCACCAGGTCTTGACAGCGTTGGAAAATTATGGGAAACTTCTCTGCAACTTCCACTCCACTAAACAACAGACCTGGATGCTTTTACTTTTAGCAAAACCACCCCTTTCCCAATAAAAACTCGCACCAAGTACTCGTTTAACATTCCTAATCATCTCCACACCTCCCGATCCTTCCCACTTCGTGCTCACGTTAAATGCTTGGACTCTCTTCTGATCATTCCTTTTGTCATAGAGTCATAGAGTCTTACAGTGTGGAAACTGGCCTTTCAGGCCAACTTGCCCATACCAACATGTCCCATTTATACTCGTCCTGCCTGCCTGCATTTGACCCATCCCTCTAAACTTGTCCTACCCATGTACCTATCTCAACGTTTCTTAAACGTTGCAATTGTACCTGCCTCAACTACCTCCTCTGGCAGCTCGTTCCATACATCTACCACCCTTTGCTTGAAAAAGTTACCCCTCAGGTTCCTATAAAATCTTCCCCCCCTCACCTTAAATCTATGTCCCTACTCTGGGCAAGAGACTACCTGATCTATTCCTCTCATTATTGTGTACACCTCCATAAGATCATCATCACTCATCATCCTGTTCTCCCTGTAACCGGGATCTTTGGTTTCCTCCCACACGCCAAAGACGTACAGGTTTGTAGGTTAATTGGCTTGGTATAAGTGTATAAATGTAAAATTGTCCCTAATGTGTGTAGGGCAATGTTAGGGGATCGCTGGTCGGTGCGGACTGGCGGGCCAATGTGCCTGTTTCCGTGCTAAATCTCGAAACTAAACTAAACGAATAAGGCATTAAACTAATAGAAACATCAGTGGCAAATTATGGTCTTTAGAAAGGCATTAAATAAGACTTGCACGGCCTCTGTTTCATCCAATGCAATCTCCACAGTCCTCATTGGTGGACCTCAATCAGTACGAATTGACGACGACAATTCCTCCTCGACGTTTATCAGCACAGGAACACACCAAGGCAGTGCGCTCCATTCCCTGCTTCACTCTCTCTATAGCCATGAATGTATAGCCAAGTGCAGCTCTAACACCCTTGAAATTAGCCGCTGTTGTTGGACGAATAACGAGGAATGTTGAGCCGGAGAGAGATTGCAAATATGATTGAATAATGGTAGAACAACAACCTTGCTCTCAACGTTAACAAGTGCCAAGAGCTGATCATTCAATTGAAATAAAATTGAACTGAATAAATTTCATTAGCCAAGTATGTATACATACAAGGAATTTGCCTCGGTGCTTTGCTCGCAAGTAACAACACGATATACAGTAAACAATTAAGAATAAAACATAATCATTTAAACATGTGAAGAGTGAAATACCAGAGCAAAAGGAGGCTGCAGACTTTTGGTTATTGAGTAGAGCTACTGCTCGTGGGGAAAAAAGGCTGTTTTTATGTCTGGCTGTGGCAGCTTTGACAGTCCGGAGTCGCCTTCCAGAGAGAAGTGATTCAAAGAGTTTGTGGCCAGGGTGAGAGGAGTCAGAGATGATCTTCCCCGCTCGCTTCCTGGCCCTTGCAGTGTACGGTTTGTCGATGGGGGGAAGGCTGAAGCCAACAAGCTTCTCGGCTGATCAAACGATGCACTGCAGACTCTAGATGTCATCCTTGGTGGCTGAGCCAAACCAGACCATGATAGCGAAGGGGAGGACAGTCTCTATGATGACAGTATAAAACTGGACCATCATTGCCTGTGGCAGAATGTGTTTTCTCAGCTGCCGCAGGAAGTACATCCTCTGTTGGGCCTTTTTGACTGTTGATGGTGGCCTCCCATTTAAGGTCCCTGGAGATGATGGTTCCAAGGAACTTAAATGGCTCCACAGATGTGACTGTGGTGTTGTTGATGGTGAGTGGGGGTAGGATAGCCTTCTCCTCATTTCCCTTGATTCCACTAGCCCTAAGAGCTCTATCTAACTCTCTTTTGAATGCATGCAGAGAATCGGCCTAAAGTCTACAATCAATTCCACTGTCTTAAGAGCTCCAGGTTGTCGCAATGGCACCAGGAATCCAGCTGTGTCACTTCCTGTCTAGGCAGATTCCTCCCCATCCTGGATCAGTCCAATCAGGGTTGTGTCGTCCGCAAACTTGAGAAGCTTGACAGAGGAGTCTGTGGAGGTGCAGTCATTGGTGTACGGAGAGTAAAGGAAAGGGGAGAGTACGCAGCCTTGTGGTGCTCTTATGCTGAGGATTAGCAGGTCGGAGATGTGCTTACCCAGCCTCACATGCTACTTCCTGTCTGTCAGAGGGGTTCAGGCACAGTCAAGTGGGAGACTGTTTAGAGTGTAGTAGCTCTGGCACAATGGTGTTGAATGCAGAGCTAAAATCCACAAACAAAATCCTTGCATACTGTAGGACCCCTGGCGGTCTAGGTGCTGGAGGATGAAGCGCAGCCCTTAGTTGACTGTGTCATCCATTGATCTATTGGCCCGGTATGCAAACTGCAGGGGGTCCAGCAGGGGGTTTGTGATATTTTTCATGTGGGCCAGCACGTCTTTCAAGGGTCTTCATGATTGCAGAGGTCAGTGCGACAGGCCTGTAGCATTAAGACCAGTAATCCTTGGTTTTTTGGATTGATTTCAGTAAGAGAAAGCTAAGGATCCTGAACTTGTCTTCATCAACACGATTGTGGTGGAGAGTCACCAGCTTCAAGTTCCTGGCACAAGTATCTCCAAAGATCTGTCCTGGAACAAACATAAGGTGCAAAAGTACTTTAAAAAAAAAAAAATTGAGGTCAGGTAAGGGGGGATGATAGTTGAAGAGTTGGTATGTCCATTTTGCGTAATGCTCATAAAAATATTTGTTTCTCTCTTTTTCCTCTTTCTCTCTTTCTTTTTTTCCTAGGGTCTATTTCTTAACTCTTTTTCTTTTGTTTTTAATTTTGCTCTTATAGGGTCTTTGTCCTTTTTTGTTGTCACATTTCCTACACTTCCACTTTTTCCTTCACTTTCTTCTTTCTTTCAATCTTTTCCTTTTCTAGTGTAAAAAATAAATGGAGTACATTAATTGTAAGAAGATATAAATGACAAGTACTAATGTATGTGGTTGTAATGTAATGTACTTCTAATAAAATACAAATTAAAAAAAAAAAATTAAAAAAAAAAAAATTAAAAAAAAAGATCTGTCCTGGACCCAGCACATTGATGCAATCACAAAAAAGCTCATCAACGTCTCTACATATAAGATTGAGAAAATTCAGAATTTTGCCAAATACTCTATTGATTTTCTATAGGTGTATGGTAGAGAGCATACTGATTGGTTGTATCACAGTCTAGGTCGGAACTCAAAAGTCCAGGAATGAAGGAGGCGGCAAAAGTGGTGAACACTGCCCGATCCATCACAGGTATTCGCCTCCTTACCATTGAAGGGATCCATAGGAAGCGTTACCTCAGAAATGGAATCTAATAGGCCATAGAATGTTGGCCATGTTCTTATCTCACTACTACCATTGGGAAGAGAGTACAGGGGCCTGAGAACTGTGACTTCCAGGTTCAAGAACAGTTTCTTTCTAGAAACCATCAGGCGCTTTGAACAACACTGCATAACTCTGTACAACCCGTTCTCAGCAATGACCTACAATAGACTTTGCTTTGGTTGCTTTGCGTACTTTGGTTTTGCACTACTATGGTCTGGTTACTTAGTATTACTGATTATTAATTTATGTATTATGGATTATTTATTTGTCGTGGTATCGTGTTAATGAGCCTCCAATGCTGCAGCAAGTGAGAATTTCATTATCCTGCATATAACAGTTAAACACTCTTGACAATTGAGAGTGCTTGAAGTTTCTGTGCATTCTGTGTGCGCATCATTTGCGTCATGTAATCAAGTCATGCAGCTTGGAAACAGGCACTTTGGTGTGACTTATCCATGTTGTTCGAGACGCCCCATCTACCTGCTTGCCTGCTTTGTTCCCATTTCCCGCTACACCTTTCTTATCCATGTACCTGTTTTAAAACCTTGTAACTATTGTTATTGTACCTGCTCAAATACTTACTCTGGCAGTTCGTTCCATATACCCACCACCCTCTATCTCAAAAATGTGCTCCTCGGATTCCTAGTAAATCTTTCCCCTCTCACGTTAAACCTCTGCCCTCTAGTTCTTGATTTCCCAACCTGGGAAAAATACTCTCACTCTCTCTAGATTTTATACATCTCAATTCAATCATCCATAAGCCTCCTATTTTCCAAAAAATAAAATCCCAGGCTGCCAAATTCTCCCCATAGCTCAAGCCCTCAAATCCTGGCAACATCATAGATACATAGATATACAAAGACAATAGGTGCAGGAGTAGGCCATTTGGCCCTTCGAGCTAGCACCGCCATTCAATGTGATCATGGCTGTTTATCCACAATCAGTACCCCATTCCTGCCTTCTCCCCATTTCCCTTGATTCCGCTAGCCCTAAGAGCTCTATCTAACTCTCTTTTGAATGCATCCAGTGAATAGGCCTCCACTGCCTTCTGAGGCAGAGAATTCCACAAATTCACAACTCTCTGTGTGAAAAAGTTTTACCTCATCCCAGTTCTAAATGGCCTACCCCTTATTCTTAAACTGTGGTCCCTGGATCTGGACTCCCCCAACATCGGGAACATGTTTCCTGCATCTAGCATGTCCAATGCCTTAATAATTTTATATGTTTCTATAAGATTCCCTCTCATCCTTTTAAATTCCAGTGAATGCAAGCCCAGTCACTCCATTCTTTCATCATACGACAGTCCCGCCATCCCGGGAATCAACCGTGAACCTACGCTGCACTCCTTCAGTAGCAAGAATGTCCTTTCTCAGATTAGAAGACCAAAACTGCACACAATACTACAGATGTGGTCTCCCCAGGGCCCCTGTACAACTGCAAAAGGACCTTTTTGCTCCTTTACTCAACTCCTCTCGTTAGCTTTAGCTTTCTTCACTGCCTGCTGTACCTGCATGCTTACTTTCAGTGACTGATGTATAAGGAAACCCAGGTCTCGTTGTACTTTCCCTTTTCCTAATCTGACACAATTCAGATAATAATCTGCCTTCCTGTTCTTGCCACCAAAGTGGATAACCTCAAATTAATCCACATTATATTGCATCTGCCATGCATCGGCACTCTCACCCAACCTGTCCAAGATACCCTGCATCCTCATGGCATCCTCTTCACAGTTCACACTGCCACCCAGCTTTGTGTCATTTGCTAATGTTATTTTTAATTCCTTCATCTAAATCATTAATGTATATTGTAAATAGCTGCGGTCCCAGCACCGAGCCTTGTGGCACCGCAGTAGTCACTGCATGCCATTCTGAAAGGGACCCGTTAATCCCTACTCTTTGCTTCCTGTCTACCAACCAATTTTTTATCCGTGTCAATACCCTACCCCCATACCATGTGCTCTAATTTTGCCCACTATTCTCCTGTGTGGGACTTTATCAAAGACTTTCTGAAAGTTCAGGTACACTACATCCACTGGCTCTCCCTTGTCCATTTTAAATTGATGCATTGCTTCCAGCTTAATAGCATCTTTCTTATTGCATCGTGACCAAAACTGAACACAAAACTCCAAGTGTGGCCTCATCAATGTATTGTACAACTGTAACATAATGTCTCATTTTCTATATTAATTTCCCTGACTCATGAAGGCCAATGTGCCAAAAGCCTGCGTCAGCACCCTCTCTACCTCTGGTGCCACTCTCAGTGACATGAACTTGTACTGCCCGATCCTTCTGATCTCTAAGGTCCTGGCTAGGTTTGACTTACCAAATTGTAACAACTCTGACTTATCTGAATCAATTTGCATATGTCGTCTGAAGAAGGGTCCCGACCCGAAACATCACACATCCTGTTTCTCCAGGGATGCTACTTGACCTGCTGAGTTACTCCAGCACTTTGTGACTATCCATTAGCCATTACTTGGCCCACTCACCCCATTGTAATTCTTGATAACCAGATCTTCACTGTCTACACTACCACCTATTTTAGTGTGTACGTTCTGGATAGCTTGCTCCCCTTGGATCCTATGCGATCTAAATTTCCAGAGTGGCTCACCATGGGGAAGGATATGAAAGGCCTTGCAGAAGTCCATGTAATCAGTCCACAGCCTTACTCTCATCAACCTTCTTAGCTACTTCTTCAAAAATCTCAATCAAATTCGTGAAACATTATTTTCCATGCCTAAAACCATGCTAACTCTCTCTAGTCAACGAGTCTTTCCATATGCATATGTATCTTATCCCACAAAATCCTCTCCAGTAATTTCCTTACCATCCACGGTGGCGCAGCGGTAGAGTTGCTGTCTTACAGCGAATGCAGCACCGGAGACCTGGGTTCGATCCCGACTCCGGAGTTTGTACGTTCTCCCCGTGACATGCGTGGGTTTTTTCTGAGATCTTCGGTTTCCTCCCACACTCCAAAGACCTACAGGTTTGTAGGTTAATTGGCTTGGTAAATGTAAAAATTGCCCCTTGTCCCTAGTGGGTGTAGGATGGTGTTAATGTGCGGGGATCGCTGGTCGGCGCGGACCCGGTGGGCCGAAGGACCTGTTTCCGCGCTGTATCTCTAAACTAAACATCAGGCTTACTGGTCTATAGTTTCTAAGTTTTTCTCTGCAGCCCTTCTTGAATATATTTTCTAGCACACAAGCTGTGCTTCAATACCCTTTGAAGGTTATGTTCGTTAAGGATTTAAAAGTTTCCATGTTTTCACTTCCAAATAAATTGGAAGTTTACTTGGAAGTAAAAACAAGGAAGAATCTGTAGCAGAGGTAGAGCATGGAAACCAAAGCAGAGGTAGAGCATGGAAACAAGCCTTTCCGCCCATTTATTCCACTTTGACCATCGATCACCTGTTCACACTAGTTCTATGTTATCCCACTAGGATCAGTTTACAGAGGCCAATTAGCCTACTAACCTACATGTCTTTAGGATGCGGAAGGAAACCCACATGGTCACACGGATAATATGCAAACCCCACACAGACAGCACCCGAGGTCAGGATTGAACCGGACTCTGGCACTGTGAGGCAGCCGCTCGACCAGCCACGTCTCGACCATGTATGACGTTTATTTGCATTGGTTAACAACCAAAATGCAACCAGCAGCATTTGAAAACAGCAGGTCTTGTATAGAGCAAACTCCATCATCGTGGACAGACGTTGGAGTAACTCAGTGGGACAGGTGGCAACTCTGGAGAGAAGGAATGGGTGATGTTTCGGATTGGAGAATCTCGACCCAAAACGTCACCTGTTCCTTTTCTCCAGAGAAGCTGTCTGTCCCGCTGTTACCCCCACATTTTCTGTTTATCTTCGGTGTAAACCAGCATTGGCATTTCCTTCCTACACATTCATCATCGTGTTTCATTTGTTAACAATTTGAAACAAAAACACAATTATTATTTTGTGGCGAATAAACTGCTGGTTATTACTCTTCAAAACTGAATTTAACTTGCACATTTTTCAAAATTGGGCAGCTGCAAAAATTGGAAGATTTGGGTACTTTGAGCAAACTTTTATTTGAGGAAGTTTGTGTTCCATATAACCATTACAGCACGGAAACAGGCCATCTCGGCCCTTCAAGTCCGTGCCGAACATTTTTTATTATTTTTTTTTATTTATTTTTTTATTTTTTATTTTTTTAAAATCTTTTTTAATTTTTTTTTTTTAATATATATATATTTTTAAATAAATACTTCCCCTAGTCACATCTACCTGCAATCAGACCATAACCCTCCATTCCTTTCCCGTCCATATACCCATCCAATCTATTTTTAAAGGATAAACATGTCCCCTTGTTTGAATCTTCCCTACTCTCAATGGAAAAAGCTTATCCACGTCAACTCTGTCTAACCCGCTCATAAATTTAAAGACCTCTATCAAGTCCCCTCTTAACCTTCTGCGCTCCAAAGAATAAAGACCTAACTTGTTCAACCTTTCTCTGTAACTTAGTTGCTGAAACCCAGGCAACATTCTAGTAAATCTCCTCTGTACTCTCTATTTTGTTGACATCCTTCCTATAATTAGGCGACCAAAATTGTACTCCATACTCCAGAATTGGCCTCACCAATGCCTTGTACAATTTTAACATTACATCCCAACTTCTGTATTCAATGCTCTGATTTATAAAGGCCAGCACACCAAAAGCTTTATTTACCACCCTACATGAGATTCCACCTTCAGGGAACTATGCACAGTTATTCCTAGATCCCTCTGTTCAACTGCATTCTTCAATTCTCTACCATTTACCATGTACGTCCTATTCCTATTTTGATTTGTCCTGCCGAGATGTAGTACCTCACATTTATCAGCATTAAACTCCATCTGCCATCTTTCAACCCACTCTTCCAAATGGCCTAAATCTCTCTGTAGACTTTGAAAATCTACTTTCATTATCCACCACACCACCTATCTTAGTATCATCTGCATACTTACTAATCCAATTTTCCACACCATCATCCAGATCATTGATGTACATGACAAACAATAGTGGACGCAACACAGACCCCCGAGGCACCCCACTATTCACCGGCCTCCAACCTGACAAACAGCCATCCACCATTACTCTCTGGCATCTCCCATTCAGCCACTGTTGAATCCATCTTGCTACTCCACCATTAATACCCAACAATTTAATTTTCTTAACCAACCTTCCACGAGGAACCTTGTCAAAGGCCTTACTGAAGTCCATATAGACAACATCCACTGCTTTACCCTCATCAATTTCCCTAGTAACCTCTTCGAAAAATTCTAGATTAGTCAAACATGACCTTCCAGGCACAAATCCATGTTGACTGTTCCTAATCAGACCCTGCTTATCCAGATGCTTATATATATTATCTTTAAGTATCCTTTCCATTAATTTGCCCACCACTGACGTCAAACTAACAGGTCTATAATTGCTAGGTTTACTCTTAGAACCCTTTTTAAACAACGGAACAACATGCGCAGTATGCCAATCCTCCGGCACTATTCCCGTTTCTAATGACATTTGAAATATTTCTGTCATAGCCCCTGCTTTTTCTACACTAACTTCCCTCAATGTCCTCGGGAATATCCTGTCAGGACCTGGAGACTTATCCGTTTTCATATTTTTCAAAAGTGTCCGCACCTCCTCTTCTTTGAATATCATAGTTTCCATTGCTACTCTGCTTGTTTCCCTTACCTCACATAATTCCATATCCTTCTCCTTGGTGAATACCGAAGAAAATAAATTGTTCAGTATCTCCCCCATCTTTTTTGGCTCTGCAGATAGCTGTCCACTCTGACTCTCTAATGGACCAATTTTATTCCTTGTTATCCTTTTGCTATTAATATAGCTGTAGAAACCCTTTGGATTTACTTTCACCTTACTTGCCAAAGCAACCTCATAACTTCTTTTAGCTTTTATAATTTCTTTCTTAATATTCTTTTTACATTCTTTATACTCCTCAAGCACCTCATTTACTCCATGCTGCCTATAATTATTGTAGATCTCTCTCTTTTTCCGAACCAAGTGTCCAATTTCCCTTGAAAACCATGGCTCTTTCCAATTTTTACTATTTCCTTTCAACCGAACAGGGACATAAAGATTCTGTACTCTTAAAATGTCACCTTTAAATGTCCTCCATTTCTCTTCTACATCCTTCCCATAAAACAACATGTCCCAATTCACTCCTTTTAAATCCTTTCGCATCTCCTCAAAGTTAGCCTTTCTCCAATCAAAAATCTCAACCCTAGGTCCAGTTCTGACCCTCTCCATAATTATATTGAAACTAATGGTATTGTGATCACTGGACCCGAAGTGCTCCCCAACGCTTACCTCCGCCACCTGCCCTGTCTCATTTCCTAACAGGAGGTCCAGCACTGCCCCTTCTCTAATAGGCACCTCTATGTATTCCTGCAAAAAACTATCCTGCACACATTTTACAAACTCCAAACCATCCAGCCCTTTTACAGAATGTGTTTCCCAGTCTATGTGTGGAAAATTGAAATCTCCCACAATCACTACCTTGTGCTTACTACTAATATCTGCTATCTCCTTACATATTTGCTCTTCCAATTCTCGCTCCCCATTTGGCGGTCTATAATACACCCCTATAAGTGTTGCTACACCTTTCCCATTTCTCAGCTCCACCCAAATAGCCTCCCTAGACGAGCCCTCTAATCAATCCTGCCACAGCACTGCTGTAATATCTTCCTTGACAAGCAATGCAACACCCCCACCTCTTGCCCCTCCAATTCTATCACCCCTGAAGCAACGAAATCCTGGAATATTTAGTTTCCAATCACAGCCCTCCTGCAACCATGTTTCACTGATCGCCACAACATCATACTTCCAGGTGTCAATCCAGACTCTAAGCTCATCCACCTTTCTTACAATGCTCCTAGCATTAAAATATACACATTTAAGAAACCCACCACCACTTATTCTCTGTTTATTATCTTTTTCTTCTTTCTCCCCCACATTTTGGGTCTGAGTGCTTCCCTTCTCTGCCTCCTGCCTCCCACATTTTCTACCATCTTTCTCTATTCTAGTTTAATGTCTCCCCAGTAGCCTTTGCAAATCTCCCCGCCAGGATATTGGTTCCCCTCGGGTTCAAGTGCAACCCGTCCTTTCTGTACAGGTCACACCTTCCCCAAAAGAGGTCCTAATGATCCAGAAATTTGAATCCCTGCCCGCTGCACCAGTTCCTCAGCCACGCATTTATCCTCCACCTCATTTCATTCCTGCTCTCACTGTCGCGTGGCACAGGTAGTAATCCTGAGATTGTTACCTTTGCGGACCTTCTCCTTAACTCTCCTCCCAACTCCCTAAATTCTCCTTTCAGGACCTCTTCTCTTTTTCTGCCTATGTCATTGGTACCTATATGTACCACAACCTCAGGCTCCTCTCCCTCCGATTTCAGGATATCTTGGACACGTTCAGACACATCCCTGACCCTGGCACCAGGGAGGCAAATTACCATCCGGGTCTCCTGACTGCGTCCACAGAATCGCCTATCCGACCCCCTAACCATAGAGTCCCCTATTACTATTTCCCTCCTCTTCTTTTCCCTACCCTTCTGAGTAATAGGGCCGGTCTCTGTGCCGGAGGCCCGGCCGCTGTCGCTACCCCCAGGAAGGCTGTCCCCCGCAACAGTACTCAAACAGGAGTACTTATTTTCAAGGTGTACAGCCACCGGGGTACTCACTAGTCCCTGCCTCTGCCCCTTGCCCCTCCTAACCGTGACCCACTTGTCTGCCTCCCGTGGTCTTGGAGTGGCCACCTCCCGATAACTCCTTTCTATGACCTCCTCACTCTCCCTGATCAGACAGAGGTCATCGAGCTGTTGCTCCAGGTTCCTAACACGGTCCCTTAGGAACCCCATCTCTATGCACCTGACACAGATGTGGACGTCTGGAGGGGTATCAGACTCCATGACCTCCCACATCTGACATCCAGAACAGTAAACTGCCCTGGCCCTCATTCTCCCCCCTTCCCCTGGATACAATACAAACTGGTGGAGGAAATCAGCAGGGATCTGACTCCCAATCAGCTGCTTCCTCTTAGTCCTCTTCCACCAATCAGCGGCTTACTCACTTATAGGAAACTTGAATGGAACGTTGCAGTTTTGGGTTCCTCCTCCTGCAACGGTCCCTGGGTCTCTGAAAAGCCAAGCCCCGCGCCGTTTATCTACTCACCACCCGGACGCCGCTCCTCCTCCTGCAACGGTCCCTGGGTCTCTGGAAAGCAAAGACCCGCGCCGTTTATCTACTCACCACCCGGACGCCGCTCCTCCTCCTGCAACGGTCCCTGGGTCGTTGTCTGTTTGTATAAATTCCAGATTCACTTACAGTCTCGGTCATTACCGTTATTTGTGCTTCTGTACTTTTCATGGAGCTTGTTAAGAATATTATACAAACCTAACCTTTGATTTACTAACCTTTTAAGTTTTGGAAGCAAGTATTCTATAAGCAAACCATCCTTTATTAATATTAGAGAAATGATTCAGATCTCAGTTATTTAATGTTCCCACCCACATTAGGAATCCCTTGATTAACCACGAGCAATGCCAGAAGTTAGCATTTTTTAAAGTTATAAAAACTTGGTACATGAAAAGTTTAAACTTTGGCAATAGCTATAACATTTTCATAGACTTTCATCCCTCTATGCTTCCTGGCAAAATTGTGACATTCTGGCATTCTGACATTCCTCCATTCTCCTGGCAATGACTAGGAGTTAAATTCACAACTCCCTGGGGAAATGCTGAGTTGGAGGCCAAAGGGTGGAGATCAAAGGTCCTGAGAGTGGGCGTGGATCAGCAAATGTTGGAATAACAGAGAGGGAGGCCAGACACCACCAGGTGGAGCAGACCAGCAACCCAGCCCGTTGTGAGAAATGAATGACACCACAGAATCTGTAGTTCCAGCAATATCGTCATTGAGCTGGTTGTTTAAACATAATTTAACACTGAAGTATCGCCATGGCACTCAAATGATCAAAAAATCAATTAGGACCAATTGTAAGTTGAATTTTCCCAGAGTTCATGACTGAAACCATTAAAGTTGGGTAAGCAAGGCAGAAAATCATCATTACGAACTGTTGGAAGTAACGCTTCGCCAACTAAAGTTTGTAAAGTGGATGTTTATTACTATGATTTATTCATTATGTCAATGGTGCTCATTGAAAAATAGAAAAAATATATCAATGGTAATGAAATAAAGATTTTACATGTAAATAAAATCTGAAGATGGCAACACATTTGGGAAGAAAGGTCTCGACCCGAAACGTCGCCTATTTCCTTCGCTCCGTAGATGCTGCCTCACCTGCTGAGTTTCTCCAGCAGTTTTGTCTACCACACATTTGGGAGAGTTACTTTATAAAAAATTCTCACAATTAATTAATGTCCGACACAGTCCAGGTGAATTTGAGGGCAGGGTGGAAGTTAGTGGTGAAGTTGATAAAGTCCATGAGTTGTGCATGGGTGCAGGAGGCAGCCCTGAAGCAGACGTCAATGTCGAAGTGTTAGATCTGGGGGATAGGACCAGTAAATGCCTGGTCCGGGGAGTGTTTGACGTACCAGTCATAAAGGCAGGCATAGCTAGGAGACAGGAGAAGGCGTCATCACTGCTGGTGAGGAATCCTTCCCATAGAAAAAGGCACGGAGGTGGAGGCGACGGAAGGAAAGCTCTATGTCATGGCTGGCCTTTAACACGTTGGGGTGGGGGTGAGGCCTCTGTTGAGACAGACCATTCTAAGTCAGAGAGAGGGAGGTCAGGGGGGATGGTGAAAACACAACAATGGCGAGGGTTGGGGTCAGATTGGGCAGATGGGTAGATGGAGGTAGTATGGGAGAATGATGGGGGCTCAAAGAGGAGAGGGCCATGAGGTGTACTGTATGGGTGGGGGTTGGAGGGGTATCATGATTTAAAGAGGTGGAAGGATAAGACTCAGTGGAATCATTACTAAGGTTTTGTGTGGGGGGGAGCAGTAGGATTCAGGAGAATCAGACGATGTGGTGTAGGAGCCTGCCTGATGGAGGCTGTGGGGCCTGGAGCTGAGCCTGGAACTCAGGTGAGGCAACGGCTCCGGCCTGCTGGTGGGCGATGGAGAGGAGGGTCGGCAGAGTCACTGATGGTGGCCCTTGTGGGCCCTGGAGTGAAGGCGAGGGTCGGTGGAGGGCCGGGGAAGTGGTGAGGGTCGGCAGCAGCTGCATCAGTGGCTCTGGTCAGCAGACAGCCGGAGAAGTGGTGAAGGTTGTTGTCGGCGAAAGCGTCAGTAAAACATTTTCCCTCCAAACATTTCCTGCCTATGTACCTGTCCAAATGTCCTTTAAATGTTGTTATAGTACCTGCCTCAACTACCTCCTCTGGTAGCTCGTCCCTACACTTACTACCTCTGAGAGAAAATGTTGCCACAGAGGATACTATTAAATCTTGCCCCTCACACCTGAAACCCATGTCCTCAGGGTGAATGCATTTCTCTCCTGCGCTCTAAGGAATAAAGTCCTACATCGCCCAATCTCTCCTAAGAGCTCAGGCCCTCAAATTCTGGCAACATCCTCATAAATCTTATCTCCCCTCTTTCAGCTGAATGACATCCCTCCTATAGTATGGTGATCAAAACTGAAGATAGTACTTCAAGTGTGGTCTTATCAACGTCCTGTACAACTACTACACTCAACACCCTGGCTGATGTAAGCCAATATATCAATAGCTGTCTTTACCACCCTATCTACCTGTAACATCACCTTCAGGGAACTATGTACCAGTACTTAGGATATTGTACCAGGGTATTGAGTATGGAAGTTTGGATGTTATGTTACAGCTGTACAAGGTGCTGAAGAGGCCACAATTAGAGTATTATGTTCAGTTTTGGTCACCCTCCTGTAGGAAAGATGTTGTAAAGGTGGAAAGTGCAGAGGAGATTTACGAGGGCGTTGCCAGGACTTGAGGGCCTGAGCTGTGCAGAAAGATTGGGCAGGCTAAGACTGTATTTCTTGGAGCATAGGAGTATGAGGTGATCTTATAGAGGTGTATAAGATCATGAGCGGAATAGATAGGATAAATGCACGGTCTTTTACCCAAAGTGAAATGATTGATGCAATCTCTTGACTTGACTCCTGAACACATTTGATAAATTCTATCCCGTCTACACCATTGACTCTATGACTATCTCAGTCTATATTGGGAAAGTTAAAATCACCTACTACTGTTTGATGACCAGATTAGCCTTGCAGCTGCCTGCCTTCTTCCAGCAAATTTGTTCTTTCTAATTTCCATTGAACATTTGGGGGCCTATAGTACACTCCCAACAATTCACCTCTGAATTCACCGCGGAGCGGGCGATGCCGACCTGGATCGCCATTTGGAGCTCGTGGAGCTGCGGTTTTGGAGAGCTTCCAGCGTTTGGGAGAGCTCCAACATCGTGGAGCTGCGGTTTGGGAGAGCTTCCAGCGCGGCCGGCGCTGAATAACATCACGGAGTCCTGGGGCCCTTTGCCGAGGGCCGCCAGCGCTGCATCTCTGCATCTCTGCCCAGCGCGGCCTGCGGACTTTGGGAGCCGTGGACTCCGGTACGAGGGGGCCGACTCTGATGTCCAAGCCACTGAGGAGGTCACCCAGCCCCGACATCGGACTTACATCACCCCGGCGAGCGGGCCTGAACATCGGACCGCCCGTAGCGGCGACTGCGGTGGGCTTGGGGAGGCCCCGACCACGGGTGAACAGCGGGGAACATTAGAGGAAGATGACTGACTTTGGTGCCTTCCCTCACAGTGGGAAACTTTGATTCTGCTGTGTGGGGATGTTTTATGTTGAACTCTATCATGTGTTGTGTTCTTATTTTTGATTGTATGGCTGTATGGTGATCACACATTTCACTGTGCCAATTGGCACATGTGACAAATAAAATAATTTCAATTCAAATTTCAACAAGGTGACCATCCTGATTTTAATTCTCAGCTCTGCTCATATAGCCTCACTCAACAAGCCATCAATAACGTCATCTTGGACAACTCCGGTAACATTCTCTGAAGAAGAGGGTCTTAACCCGAAACGTCACCCATTCCTTCTCTCCAGAGATGCTGCTTGTCCCACTTAGTTACTCCAGCTTTTTGTGTCTACCTTCCTGTATTTGCCTGTCAAACTGATAGGAAATATGGACTTTATACAATTTACAGACTTCATAATCCCCAATGTAAGTCTCCAGTGTTTTTTACTGGATCTTTTTCTTGGAAATTCAATTATATGGAACATATTTTATGCTGTTGTGCACGATTTCTGATCCAGGAAATAACCTCAACCAATCTAGCGTGCTCTGGGAGTATGTGCTAACGGATTTCATTAGTCCCATTAAGCCAGCTCAAGGTGCTGCACTGTGGCAGGGACTTGCCTGGTCCTCTTGTGAATGATTGTTTTGAATCCCACTTACAAAATGCAAATACACAGCCCAGCGCACGTGCAGGCAAGCCTTAATTACACGGCATAACACGTGACATTCTGCTGCAGCTCACACTATGACCAGTGGATGGCGCTACCTCACTTTTGAAATTGCAATCGCTTTGTGCATCTCTTGAAGTTTCAAGGCCTACCTACCATTTGATCGACTTTCAGTAACAGCACAATGTTATTAGCTCAACTAAATCAACAATATTAAGAAATTGTTGTCAGATCGCATATCGTTATTGAGGTTTGCCACAAATTAGACTTCTCAGGTTGGCATGGTGATTCGGGCATAGCATTGGTTCAATATTTTGAACATCATTTGGAAGGTGCATTGAGGGTAACAAGGACACTGAGTGTACTCTTTTGAATGGAGGACTTCACAGTTCAACACAAGGTCACTTAATTACGCCATCACTGACTGAGATGGCAGAATTCTGAAGGTAACAGTAACCAGTCTTGGTCTGTAGCAATAAACCAATATGATGTTATCCTTGCCAATCTACTTGCTGGAGTTGCACAGGAATGACCTGCTGAAAACTGTCATCTTTGTACTGAGCACTCTTTCCATGCCAACTTCTTCAGGGATAGGTAAGAAATGCTGGCCATCTCAGGACACCATATCCTTTATGTGAAAAAGAAAATCTCTGGTAAATTAAAATACTGATTTGTACTATATATGTCTGAGTTATAAAACAATATATGGGGGCTTAGCATATTGAAAAACCTAACTTTTCAAACCTTTCCCAGTGGATATTATTTGTTTGTGTCTTTTTCAGAAGCAGTCAGCTTTGGAGTTAACCATAAGTACCTGTTTCATAAATGTGCAAATGGTCTCTTTATTTTTAGATGATTTGCAAAGAAAAATATATACTTTTAGAACTCTGTTCTGAAACCATTACCAAAGAAAGAACTCTCCAGTTAGCAAGAGGAAATGGGGGCATCTGAGAGGTGAAGTTAGGATTCCCATTTGGAATACAGATCTTATTTGCTTCTTCCTCGCCATTAATGGAACTGCTGACTGAGACTTTCTGGGAAATGATTCCTGCCTGCTGGAAGGCCAACGCACATAGTGCCTGATCCTGCTGATTCAGTACAGTATGGCACAGTTAACCTTGTTGCTATGAAAGAGGTCAGCACAACATGGTGAGCAGCCGAGCACAGGCTGTGGAAACCTGACCCATCGGTGCTAATCTTAGCTCAGCCAAGGCAACAGAATACATTTTTAACCTGGCCATCTGCTTTTAGCGCATGTAGAAATGTCCTGACTTAGTTAAAGAATATATTATCTCTCGCGCTTAATAATATGTTCTCCAGGAATATTTAAAAGCTAGACCATAAGTGACTTATTTTCGAAACAATATTTTTATTTGAGATATTCATGGTTTTAAAAACATCCCCCAATTTCCGCACCCTTCCCCAGCTTTCTCGTCTTAAAGGTAACATCACGTATAGATTAGAACAGTGATAAATGGAAAGTATCATCCTTCAAACTATTTATCCATAGCAGAAATAGTTATGTATGTACCACATCACACAGGATAATATAGTTAGAGGAATAGGAAATTATGCTCTTCAGCCCAACTCGTCCATGCCGACCCAAGTGCCTTTCTGAGCTTGTGCTATTTGTCTGTGTTCACCCCACATTCCTCTACACCTATCCTAGCCATGAACCTGTGTGGGAAAGAACTGCAGATGCTGGTTTAATTCAACGGTAGACACAAAATGCTGGAATAACTTTGCTGGACAGGCAGCATCTCTGGAGAGGAGGAATGGGTGACGTGAATGGGTCACCCATTCCCGCTGAGTTACTCCAGCATTTTGTGTCTACCGAGCCATGAACCTGTCCAAATGTCTTATAAACATTGAAATCGTCGATGGTCCTCGAGGTTAATTTTCAGATGTTCGTAATGGTGGAAAGAAAGGCTGAGAAGAGTCATCAGACATGAGTGAGATCTGATGAAAGGTCTTCAAACTGAAACATTAACTCTATTTATCTTTACCTACATGTTATCTGACCGGCTGGGTGTTTAGGGTTTTATGTCAGATTTCCATCATCTGCAGTTTTAAAAAAAGTTTCAATTACTCTTGAACCCCCAACGTTCACAGCATGTTCTGTTTATACGTCAGAACCTGGGCTGGGTTTTCACCTGACTCTAAACTCCTGCCGACTCACAGGGACGTCCCTTCAATTAGTTTAGTTTTAGTTTAGTTTAGAGATACAGCGCGGAAACAGGCCCTTCGGCCCACCGAGTCCATGCCGACCAGCAATCCCCGCTCACTAACACTATCCTACACACTAGGGACAATTTAAAATTTATACCAAGCCAATTAACCTACAAACCTGTACATCTTTGGAATGTGAGAGGAAACCGAAGGTCTCGGACAAAACTCACGCAGGTCACGGGGAGAACGTACAAACTCCGTACAGACAGCACTCGCAGTCAGAATCTAACCTGGGTCTCTGGCGCTGTAAAATCCCTGTCCCACGGTACGAGTTCATTCCAAGAGCTCTCCCGAGTTAAAAAAAAATCAAACTTGTGGTGAGCACGGAGAATGAACGTAACGGGTACGTCGGAGCTCGGGGACGTCTCTTACAGGCTCGTAACGCGAACGGCAGGTACTCGGGAAGACTCGCTAGCGGCAGGTAAGCACGGGAAGACTCGTGAAGATTTTTCAACATGTTGAAAAATGTCCACAAGAGCCCCGAGTACCGACGAGTGGCCATTACCATAAATCTCCGTGTTGGAATCAGGGCAAACTCGGGAGAGCTATTGGAATGAACTCGTACTGTGGGACAGGGCTTTTAGGCAGCAACTCTACCGCTGCGCCACCATGCCGCCCATTGACGTTCACCAGTCACTAATCATTTCACCTGCACCCTGGCCTCAGTAAAGGTTGCGCTAATAGGTTGTTGAATGTCTTTCAAGATCTTGGTCGCACATTACGGTCTCCTTTACTCACAGTCTTGATCCATCTCATTTGAATATATGTTGATAACTTCCTGCATCCTCCAGTAATGTCAATGTTCTCGTTGGAGTATGTTAATACTCCAGATATTATGAAGCAGGAAATTGCATACATTTGTCAACCTCAACAAAAGTCACGAGTCAAGAGTGTTTTATTGTCATATGTCCCAGATAGAACAACGAAACACTTACTTGCAGCCGCACAAGAGAATATGTAAATATAGTACACTTGTAAACAATATATTAAACGAGAAGAAAAGTTCAATGTGTGGGTATATATACACATACTCACATATATGTGTATTAGATGCTCGAGTTACTCCAGAATTTTGTATATATATATAATATTTGTGTATGTATGCATATGTATATATATATATATATATATATATATATATATATATATATATATATATATATATATATATATATTTATATATATATATATATTGAGCTCTCTATATACATACATACATACATACATACATACAGATAGATACATACCTGTATGTCTCACAATTTGTGTCTCAGCTGTACCAAATACAAAACCTTGGCATCCACTTAAGATTTTTCTGAGTTAGCTATTCAGGACTGGATTGAAACAGCCATTCTGTTTTTATACATTCCCATCATCTCCTTTTAGAAAGTCTTTATTAAACTGCGTGCCTGACTCCCACTGAGCTGTGCTCAACACTTATAGTTGCTGTCAGCCGGTCAGTCACTGGGCACTGAATCCAGGCAGAACAGCTGAACTATGAATGACAACACCATTAGATCTGAAGCTAACCATCAGTCAATCAGCAGATACTGAAAGAACAGACCGGCTGGAATGGTTTAATTCCTAATAAACAGCTGCCAACTGCAAACTAAGGAAGACGGAGAAATGAGGCTCAGTTTTCTTGATACTTCCAATATAGCCTTGTCAGGTCTGGTTTATCCTGAGGAGCAATGTACATTCAGAAATATCCAGTGACAAACTTTATTAATTCATCAGATCATTTTAAGCTTAAAATCAGTGCACTCCTTATTAAAACCAATTCCCACACTTGATTTGATTCCAAATCCCCAGTGTAGTACAATATGCCAGTGTTGCAGTGGATTGGAGTGCATTCTATCTGACTTACAGTCACTAACTTAGAACCCGAGGTGCTACCTGACTCGTTGAGTTACTCCAGCATGTTATGTTTAACTTCCTATCAAAATCTATGTTCAGTGCTGAAGGGAAGTAACTTTGGACAAATATCTGAAGATGCGTAGAACAGATACCTCACACTGCCTCGGCAAGGCCAGCAGCATAATCAAGGACAAGTCGCACCCTGGCCACTCCCTCTTCTCCCCTCCCCCATCAGGGAAAAGGTAAAGCAGTGTGAAAATACACACCATAAAATTCAGGGACAGTTTCTTCCCAGCTGTTACTGGGCAACTGAATCATCCTACCACAACCAGAGAGCAGTCCTGAGCTACTATCTACCTCTTTGGTGACCTTCACACTATCCCTGATCAGACTTTGCTGGCTTTACTTTGCACTAAACGTTATTCCATTATCATGTATCTATGCGCTGTAAATGGCTCGATTGTAATCATGTATTGTCTGTCGACTGGATAATACACAACAAAAGCTTTACACTGTACCTCGGTACACGTGACAATAAACTAAACTAAACTAAACTACACTTCTATGATTGGCTCCCATAATTCTGACTTTGCAGTAGTTAGATGAGACTAAAGTTAGTTAATTATTATTTAAAGATTTTATATCATTATTCGACATCTGTTTCTTTTAATTTGTGCCCTGTACAAACACATGAATTGTGAGCAGGAATAAGTCACTCCTTCCCTTGATCTACACCCATCATTTAATAAGATCAGGGCCGATCTGATTGTAAACTCAGCTCTCTTGCATTGCTGCAGTAATTCTTTCACTCCTTTGCTGATCATGAATCCATCCATCGATCCCATAAAAATATTCTAAGTCTTGCTTCCACTGTCGTCTGAGGAGGAAGTCGCTCTGAGAGAATAAAAATCAAAGAATCTCTATCTGAAATGGGTGATCTTTTTTAAAAAATATCCCCCGATTTCAGATTCTTCCACAAGAGCCAACATCCTCTAAAGAAGGGTTTTGGCCCGAAACGTTGCCTATTCCCTTCGCTCCATAGATGCTGCTGCACCCGCTGAGTTTCTCCAGCATTTTTGTGTACTCTCCACATTCACCCTGCCAAGGTATTTTATTCAACCAAATGTCTACAATGTTTAGTGCAGGAAGGAACTGCAAATGCTGGTTTAAACCGAAAATAGACACAAAAAGCTGGAGTAACTCAGCGGGTCAGACAGCATCTCTGGAGAAAATGAATAGGTGACGTTTCGGGTCGAGACCCTTCTTCAGACTTTAGTAAGGGTCTCGACCTGAAACATCACCTATTCCTTTTCTCCAGAGATGCTGTCTGAACCGCTGAGTTACTCCAGCTTTTTGTGTCTGTCTCCGATGTTTAGATGAATTAAATAAACTTGAGGATTGATGTCCCTATTTTTGGCCTCAAATGTCAGGCAGGGCAATGGGAAGAGAGGGTCAGCCTGACTGGCTACAAGATGATGGTGCAGGAGACGAGTTCCTGATCGTGAACAAGTTGGAGGAGTGGTAGCTGCCTTGTGCTTGGGTTGTGGAGGCATTGTGATCACAGGGGGTTGGGGAATCGCGGGAGAGTGATGGCATCTAAGGTTGAGTATTTAACTTGGAGCATGATGCTGATGGTTTCCAGCATCATGGTCCAAGGTCTATTTGTTCAAATGTCCATAATTGCTGCATCCCCAGATGAATATTAAGGAAGTGATATCCAGGCAGACTCCAACGTCCAGATCCAAGTACCTCCTTGCAATAGCACCTCAGACAGAGAGGACCAGAAGAGAAAAATTAGCCTTAAAAATATCCATTGACTTGGCCTCCACAGCCACCTGTGGCAATGAATTCCACAGACACATCACCCTCTGACTAAAACAAAAATCCTCCTCATCTCATTTCTAAAGGTACGTCCTTTTATACTGAGGCTATGCTCTCTTGTTCTAGACTTTCCCATTAGTGGAAACATCCTATCCGTATCCACTCTGTCCAGGCCTTTCAAGATTCGGTAAGTTTCAATGAGGTCACCTCTCATCCTTTTAAACACCAGTGAATACAGGCCCATTGCTGTCAAACACTCATCATATGCTAACCCAGATCCTCAGGATCATTCTCGTAAACCTCCCCTGGAGCCTCTCCAACTCCAGCACATCCTTCCTCAGATATGGAGCCTAAAACTGCTCACAATATTCCTTAATGGTTATCTCTTTGTTGAAATGATATTGCACGATACACATAGACCTTGCATTAAACAGTAGAATTTCTTAGCCTGGGTTGACTGAAGAATATCTGAAGTAAAGAAGACCCAGAGTGAGGATCTGCAAGCATGTGCTTTCAAACTTTTGTATTCTCTACCTGACAAGAGAGGGGAGAAGAGGGAATGATCCGCAAGTAAATGGTTGATTACAATAGCTAAAGCAGTGAGAACACATAAGCCCATCATTAGTTTTGTTAGGGTTTCACTTGGATACATTGAGTAATGGGAACAGCAGAACCACTAAACTCGGATGAAGGGCGTGCAAGGATAAGCTGGCAGCGACTATAGGCTTGTACCAGCTCAGCGGATCACAGCATAGCACTGCCAAAGGCAATGGCCAAGAATATCCTGACCTTTTAACTGGAGAAAAAAGTAACAGCTAGAGGTGCAATGGACACCTAATGGGGAAATATTCATTCACTTTTATTTGGAGGTCTAAAATTAGCCAGGAAAATTAAATACATCGGATTTAATTGCACTTGACGCAAAAGAAAAAAAAACTTGGCTCTGGACATCTCCATGGTTAGAGCTAGAAGCATTTAATTCTGGAACATATATGTGTTCGTAGAACAGAAATGAAGCAGGTGAGCCAATCGCCACTGGGTTTCTGGCTCTGAAGTAACCAGGGAAAATGTTCTGACTTCAGCACAGAGGCTTATCTCTGGCTGCTGGTTCCCACGAGGATCTTCCTTAACAGATGTACTAAGACCCAGAACAGGTTCGTCACGTTAGCATTATTTATTCAACTGAGATTCAACTTAATGATCATATTTCTACGCCATTTACAGATTGTTTCCAAATTGTGTTTCCTCCTGACTGAGTTATGAATGCAGGCTGATTACAATGCTCTGCTCGCCAGAACATGTTGACTATTGTCAGCAGGTCTGATTGGGTTTCCCACTTCCTGGGCCTGGGGCCTAATGGTTAGGGCACATAGCAACCGATCCTGTCCAACTCAATGCGAAAATTACCTATTCTCTCAAGCTTGGCAATGGTAGAAATGATGGAGAAACCTGGCTGGTTATTGGTTCATGAGCCGTGGACCACATTGGATAAAGGAGATGGACAAATATGTGTGGGAGCACTTGGGGAATGGGGGGAGGATTGAGATGTTAAAGGTTCGCTTGAGACACATGGGGATTATGGTTGGCTACTGACAGGAATGTCATAAGTATGACTGGACCAATGACAGGTAGTGGTCAATGTAAAGAGGACCCAGAGTGAGGACCTGCAAGCTTGGCTTGGCGTAATAGGCAAAATCTTAAAGTGGACTTAGCTGCAAATGGAAACAGGGAAGCCACATCCATATTTTGTCACATGTACCAAGATGTAGTCAAAAACATTGTTTGCGTTCTACCCGGTCAAATCATGCCATATGTGAGTCCCATCAAGTCACACACAAGCACAACAGGTAGTGCAAAGCGAAAAATACAGAGTGAGAATATAGTGTGACAGCATTACAGCGTTACTTACAACTACAGACAAAGTGCGAAGGCACAATGTGGTAGGTTGTGACTACACACTTAGTTTATGAGGTCACCGCTCAGTAGTCTGAAAGAAGTTGTCCCTGAATCTGGTGGTATGTGCTTTCAAGGTTTTGTATTCTCTGCCTGACAGGAGAGGGGAGAAGAGGGAATGATCCGGATGTATATGGTCCTTGAATACAATAGCTGCTTTCTCAAGGCAACATAAAGTGTGGATGGAAGGTAGACACCAAAAGCTGGAGTAACTCAGCGGGACAGGCAGCATCTCTGGAGAGAAGGAATGGGTGACGTTTCAGGTCGAGACCTTTCTTCAGACTGAAGTGTTGATGGTATCGATGGGGTGAGGATGGTTTGTGCAACGGACTGGGCTACATCTACAAATCTCTGCAATTTCTTAAAGTCTTGTGAAGTCAAACTAAATTGTGATGTATCCTGATAGGATGGACAAAGTAATTGCACTGCATGGTGACACGTCTGGATCATCATTTCTCAATGTCATTCCCATGCTCCCGAGCTTAGATATCAACATCACATGCAAATATAATATAATGAAAGGGTGTGGACGTAATTACTGTTGTGTCTTTAAAAAAAAAGTAAATACTGGTTCTGTTCTGTTGTTTTGCACAATCCCGCAGGCATTGCCACATTCACTTCACTGTACATCTTGTATGTGTATGTGACAAATAAATAAAGGTGACAAACAATTTTGAGGATGTAACTAAGACAATGGACAAGGGAGAGCCAGTGGATGTAGTGTACCTGGACTTTCAGAAAGCATTTGATAAGGTCCCATATAGTAGATTAGTGGGCAAAATTAGGGCACATGGTATTGGGGGTAGAGTGCTGACATGGACAGAAAATTGGTTGGCAGACAGGAAACAAAGAGTAGGGATTAACGGGTCCCTATCAGAATGGCAGGCAGTGACTAGTGGGGTACCGCAAGGCTCGGTGCTGGGACTGCAGCTATTTACAATATATATCAATGATTTAGATGAAGGTATTCAAAGTAACATTAGCAAATTTTCAGATGCCACAAAGCTGGGTGGCAGTGTGAACTGTGCGGAGGATGCTATGAAAATGCAGGGTGACTTGGACAGGTTGGGTGAGTGCGCAGATGCATGGGAGATGCAGTTTAATGTAGATATATGTGAGGTTATCCACTTTGGTAGCAAAAACAGGAAGGCGGATTACTATCTAAATGATGTCAAGTTGGGAAAAGGGGAGGTACAATGGGATCTGGGGGTCCTTGTTCATCAGTCTATGAAAGTAAGCATGCAGGTACAGCAGGAGGTGAAGAAAGCGAATGGCATGTTGGCCTTTATAACAAGAGGAGTTGAGTATAGGAGCAAAGAGGTCCTGCTGCAGTTGTATAGGGCCCTAGTGAGACCACACCTGGAGTATTGTGTGCAGTTTTGGTCCCCTAATTTGAGGAAGGACATTCTTGCTATTGAGGGAGTGCAGCGTACGTTTACAAGGTTAATTCCCGGGATGGCGGGACTGTCATATGCTGAGAGAATGGAGTGGCTGGGCTTGTATACTCTGGAGTTTAGATGGATGAGAGGGGATCTTATTGAAACATATAAGATTATTAAGGGTTTGGACACAGAGGCAGGAAACATGTTCCTGATGTTGGGGGAGTCCAGAACAAAGGGCCACAGTTTAAGAATAAGGGGTAAGTCATTTAGAATGGAGATGAGGAAACACTTTTTCTCACAGAGATTATGAGTCTGTGGAATTCTCTGCCTCAGAGGGCGGTGGAGGCCGGTTCTCTGGATACTTTCAAGAGAGTGCTAGATTGGGCTCTTAAAGATAGCAGAGTCAGGGAATATGGGGAGAAGGCAGGAACGGGGTACTGATTGGGGATGATCAGCCATGATCACATTGAATGGCGGTGCTGGCACGAAGGGCCGAATGGCCTACTTCTGCAACTATTGTCTATTGTCTATTGTCTAGAAAGTTGACTTGACTTGGACGTGGTGATGCACTGCCTGGATGGAGCAGTAGAAAGGATGGTGCAGGTAGACTTCATATGCTAGTCTAATACAGAGGGCTCTGTAAGTAGACCTGTGCAGAAGGCTACAAGTGAAAGCCAACACATCTGCATAGTAAAATAGTTGGGACAATGGGAAGGTTGCCAGAGATTGTGCCATAAGTTCATAAGTGATGGGAATAGAATCAGGGCCATTCGGCCCATCAAGTCTACTCCGCCATTCAATCAAGGCTGATCTATCTCTCCCTCCTAACCCCATTCTCCTGCCTCCACCCCATAACCCCTGACACCTGTACTAATCAAAAATCTACCTCTGCCTTAAAAATATCCACTGACTTAGCTTCACTTCTGGAGCACTGGTTTCGGCCACAGGGCTCTGTGCGACCTCTCCTTTCTAGAGTGCTAGGCCTATCCAAATCTGTTTGCAGATTCTGAATCCATCCATGATACATTGCCAGAAGACTGTTGTTGCTGCTTCCACTGCAACATAGCAATCGCCTCTAATGTTGGAATACCGCGTCAGAGTGAGGTAATACGTGATCGTTGGTAGGTGGAGTGATGGCAGTGCGGTGGGTAAGTAATGATTAAGGTTAATGGTGCACTTAGTGACAGGTGCTGTGTGTATCCGCGATCACTATTTTCATTCTGGCTGGAGGTGACGAGGCTTGCCGAGTCTCTCAGTAGCCCATTATTCTCGCCTCAAAGTGATTGCCGGACTGCTGGGGCAGTGGCTGGTGGCTCTATAATGCAAAAATCCCGCCTCCCATTCCTACCAGAGTGACAGTGTCTTTGCTTTTGCGTATCGTGAACTTAACACTGGCGGTCTCTCATTGGAAATGGAAACAGGAATATGCCGTTTGACCCGTTGAGCCTGTTCTGCCAAATAATAAAATCATGCCTGATCCTGCTTTCTTCCAGTCCAATCTTTCACCATCTCATCATTACCAGTGATTCTCTTCCTAATTAAAAAACGTCCTCTTTCAGCGTTGAATACATTAATAGATTATGTCTCCACAGCTATCGCTGCCAAGAAATGCAAGACTCA
Source organism: Malacoraja senta (assembly GCA_038087875.1). Taxonomy (NCBI): domain Eukaryota; kingdom Metazoa; phylum Chordata; class Chondrichthyes; order Rajiformes; family Rajidae; genus Malacoraja; species Malacoraja senta. Next base: position 54,049,463 of record CM075979.1, on the reverse strand, counting down.
CAACCTTTTGAGTGACAACATTTGTCTTCATCTATTCCTCATTCCATGTTAAATGGGCATCCCTTTATTCTGAGACTATGCCCTCTGGTCCACGACTCTTTAATGAGGAGAAACATCCTCCCAGTATTTATCTTTTCAACAATCCTAATAGTCTTACGTGTTCCAAAAAGATCACCTCTCATTTTTCTTAATACCAATGAATACCGACCCAACCTGTCCCATGTTAAAGAAGGAACTGCAGATGCTGGAAAATCGAAGGTACACAAAAATGCTGGAGAAACTCAGCGGGTGCAGCAGCATCTATGGAGCGAAGGAAATAGGTAACGTTTCGGGCCCGAAACGTTACCAATTTCCTTCGATCCATAGATGCTGCTGCACCTGCTGAGTTTCTCCAGCATTTTTGTGTACCTGTCCCATGTTAAACTACCTTTCCATGCCGGGATCATCCTAGTCCTAGAGAACTGAGCTAATATATCTTTCCTTAAATAAGAGGTCCAAATCTGAACATAGTACTCAAAATTTGTTCTCGTTCACACCTTGTATATTTGTAGTAAGACTCCCCTACTTTTATACTCCAACCAGCTTGTAATAAAACCCAGCATTCTAGAATTGTGACATCATGTTGCAACTGCATAAGATGTTAGTGAGACATCATTTGGAGTATTGTGTGCAGTTCTGGCCACTAGGCTGTAGGAGGGATGTAATTAAGCCAGAGAGTGTTGCGAAAAGATTCACAAGGATGCTGTCTGGTCTAGAGGACTTAAGTTATTAGAAGTGACTGGATAGACTGAGACTGTTTTCCCCGGAGTGAAGGAGGCCAAGGAGTGACTTTGTGGAGCTTTATAACATTATGTGAAGCATAGATGGTGTAGATAGTCACAGTCTTTTCCCAAGGTAGGGCTGTATAAAACCAGAAGGCACACGAGTAGGGTGGGCATTTATAGGGGATCTGAGGGGCTAATTTTTCACGCAGAGGTTGATGGGTATAAGGAACACTGCCAGAGGAAGTAGGTAAAGGGGGTACCATTACAAAATGGATTGGAAAGGTTTGGAGGGAAATGGGCCAAATATGGGAAATGGGGCCTGCTGAGGTAGGCACCTTGGTGGACCGAGATGATTGGTGCTGAGGGACCTGTTTCCATGCTGTATGACTCAAAGACTCTATTACATTCATCTTCAACATTACTTGCTGCACGTATGTGTTTTCATGAATGAGAATCCCCAAGTCTCTCATTAATATTTTTGTGGGAAAGATACTTCATGTATTCTTAAGAATGACGAAGACAATTTTGTTTAGATTACTTTAGAGATACAGCACGGAAACAGGCCCTTTGCCCCACCACGCTGACCCGCGATCCCCACACATTAACACTATCCGACGCACACAAGGGACAAGTTACAATTTCACCAAGCGAATTAACTTACAAACCTGTACGTCTTTGGAGTGTGGGAGGAAACCGGAGCTCCCGATGAAAACCCACACAGGTCATGGGGAGAATGTACAAACTCCGTACAGACAGCACCCGTAGTCAGGATCGAACCCTGGTGTCTCCCACTGTAAGGCAGCAACTCTACCGCTGCGCCACCGTGCCGCTAATGAAGTGGAACTTTTAATTTACCTGGATTATTTATATCCAAGAGGGAATCAGGGAATCATAAATATTAATTTTTTGGAGTTTTCAAATAATTTCTTATATTATCATCAAAGATTATTGCATTTGTGGTGAAACTGAGCGGAATATTGCTGATGATTTCCTCTCCAAGTGTATACCTGCATCACGTGATTAACAATGGTGTAAACTGACATGACCAATTGAAGTTTCAGCCACACCCTATTCTGAATAAAATAATGTTTCAATATTCTTTGTGGAATACACCAAATGATATAAGTGTTGTTAAAGTTATAGTCTTGGCTTAAATATCTTTGTGATGCAAAGGGAAATCTGAACATATATTCTTCTCAAAGAGTTGCCTTTTTACCACCATATCTTGAGAGATAAAGGAGGGAGAGCGAGAAGCAGAACAAGTTCTGTGTAATCTATCAGTGGGAATGGATGGTGGTTTAAAGGGATGTTCTTGTGCTGATTATATTGATTAGTACGGGTGTCAGGGGTTATGGGGAGAAGGCAGGAGAATGGGGTTGAGAGGGAAAGATAGATCATGATTGAATGGCGGAGTCGACTTGATGGGCCGCATAGCCTAATTCTGCTCCTAGAACACAAATTTATATACACAAAAGAATTGAATAAGGAAGAATATTCCTGGAACCTCTTCCGATTGACTTTCTGGAAGTGTGATTGAATCTGTTTATTAAATTAATTCATGAATGGTTTTAACTCTTGGATGCATTACCATTACATTGCTTGGCGTTGTAGCATTAAGGGCCTGTCCCACTTTCACGACCTAATTCACGACCTCTGCTGAGTTTGCCCTTGACTCATACTCGCAGCATGGTCGTCACGAGGTTGTAGGAGGTCGTAGGAGGTCGTAGGTAGGTCGTAGCAGGCTGTAATGCTAGTCGTAGGTACTCATGGCATCAAGTAGGAAGTTTGTACGTTCTCCCCGTGACCTGCGTGGGTTTTCTCCGAGATCTTCGGTTTCCCCCCACACTCCAAAGACGTGCAGGTTTGTAAGTTAATAGGCTTGGTAAAAGGAAAAATTGTACCTAGTGGGTGTAGGATAGTGTTAATGTGCGGGGATCGTGGTCGGCGCGGACACGGTGGGCCAAAGGTATCTCAAAACTAAACTAAACTAAATAAAGCTCCAGACTCTTTAATATCATGAAATCCAACTAGCAGCGGAGAAAATTATGTAAATAGAACCAGCATGAGAAACGTAGCCTATTAAGTAGCATTGACTACCACAGGAGGCCTCGGGCAAAAACAAATAATAATTTCAAAATTCTGTTTGGTCTCAAACTTAATATTAGAAATACATCCAGTTTTTGGGAGCTGGAAGTCACTGGCAAGGCCAACATTCATTTCCCAACATTAATTGCATTTGAGAAGTTTGCTTGTGAGTTCCTTTCCTGAATTACTGCCAGACCCCCGGTGAAGGTGCTCCCACATCACTGTTGCAGAGAGAGTTCCAGGATTCAGACCCAATTATCATTAAGAAATGTGATATTTTTACCACAGGATGGTGTGCAATATGAAAGGGAACAGGCAAGTGGTTGTGTAGCATTTTCTAACATTCACATATCGAGCAACGATATTGAGCCCAAAACAGATGTAGATAGAAAAGAGGGCAAATGAATGTTCAGTCATTATTTGGTGTCAACCAAGCTGAAGGAGCAGGTTAATTGGAGCATCTGCACACACTTTACATGAAGGAGCACCTGTACCTTGACGTGCATGTTGAATAAAGAAAACAAACAACTCCTTGCAACTGCCCTAGATACCCGGCAAGATTTATATGAGTAGGAGGAGAGCAGGGGCTGAAATTTTCTGTTAAAATGACATTCAGCACTGTTGCTGCAGCTGGAGCTACAAGACCACCCCATTTTATTATCCACGTTCTTCTTGCAAATTACTGATTTCTGCAGAGCTGGCTGCTGGCAACCAATAATGACAATCTTGCCAACGCTGCATGTTGACGTTTCACATGCTTCACTATACTTAGCTATTTATGAGACAGTACGTCTTTGGCAAGTGCCCCTCCTCTTTTACATGAAACAGCACTTGGCTTTTCCTTCCTTTGAGGTGAATGTGACAAATGCAGAAACAAATGTTAGGCTCAGACTGCTCAATCTTTTCTGAACTGAATACAAGACAAATCGCATTAGTAATCTGCCAATGGCAGTGAGCCTTGCCGTAAATAGCAGTTCACTGACTCCCCTCGATGCAGCCCATTTGGCCAATATAAATATGGAATACAAATTTATTTTTGGAACCTGAAGCTTTTCAGTCCTGTGGAAAAGTTTTAATGACCACTTGCTTCTCTACTAATTCAAAAGGACTTTATTTTTACTCTTTTTCCATTTAAAACCTACTCCGCATCAATGTCTAATCTGAGCCTTGATATAAGGCCCAAGAAACACGGGGATGAAGAAATGTTATTATATTAGAGTAACAATATCCATGTTATGCCAGTTAATGGTTCTATTTGTGGACCTGCATTCAATATTTAATGGTGTTATTTGTCTTCAAATTGATCATCTTACATCACCATATCATAGGTAGCTACTAATGAGGACCGCTGAAGACCGCTGTTCTGACTCGGAAATTTCAGTTATTGTAACTGTTTGGAAATAGTTGATGTCAACAAAGGGCAGTTGCAAATGCGTCTAAATTTCAGGCTCCAAAATGTGTATCTCACCTTGAATCGAAATATCATAGGTAGCTACTAATGAGGAAAGCGATTTAATCCATCGGGATTAAAGATTTACTTTTCTCCAGCATGTTATAAAAATGTCTCTATTGAACAACCATTCTTTATGTTCACTGCTATTTTGAAGAAGTGTTCCTCAAACAATTATAGATATATCTTTCACCTTTTTAACTGAAGACTTTCTTCACTCTTCTCCTGATATAAACTGAAGTAATGATCGAGATAAATCATACCTATGCCTATATATTTCCATAATGTTTTGACTGGTTTTGTTCACAGTTCAAGAGCTCCTTTAGCTCTAGTTCTTTCTCTTTCTTGAGCCCTATGGCATTATGGATCAACTGAATAGGCTGCACCATCTCTATGGTTTTGAATGCTTCCTTTTGAATATCCTGGTGATGACAACTGAACATAATCAAGCAGAAGATAGACACAAAATGGTGGAGTAACTCAGCGGGGCAGGCAGCATCTCTGGAGAGAAGGGATGGGATTCCAGAGATGCTGCCTGATCCGCTGAGTTACTCCAGCATTTTGTGTCTATCTTCGGTGTAAACCAGCATCTACAGTTCCTTCCTACACATATCAAGCAGAAGTTTGATCAAGGCTCTATTCAGTTTTCACATGACATCTTCCGACATGTGCTTAATGGACCTAGTAAATGTAATTAATCATTGTGCTTGTGTTACTCCACACGTATTCAGTATGTCATGTGCCAACACTATGATCACATACATATGTACTTCCATTTCAGTTCTGCTCTTTCTGGTTCATGGTTCTGGTTTCTTGCACGCCCATGGTTTATGGTAGTTATTATTTTCTCCAACCAATGTGTAACATCTAATTTAATCTACCGTACAACTAGTTTTCCTATTTGCAGATTTTATCTAGCTCTCTTTATAAGTCTTTGGTTATCTCTAACACCTTTTATAATTTGACCAATTTGAGCATGGTGTCTGCATCCAAATCATTAATGCAGGTTAGGAACAGTTGATAGGAAGGAACTGCAGTTGCTGGTTCACACCGAAGATAGACACAGAATGCCGGAGTAACTCAGCAGGACAGGCAGCATCCCTGGAGAGAAGGAATGGGTGATGTTTCGGGTCGAGGCCCTTCTGGTCTGAAGAAGGGTCTCGACCCGAAACATCACCCATTCCTTCTATCCAGAGTTGCTGCCTGTCCCGCTGAGTTACTCCAGGATTTTGTGTCTATCTTAGGAACAGTTGGGTTTGGCGCAAATCCTTAGAAAACTCCATCTTGTCAATTGGGCACAATGGGAATCAAAACATACAGGGGTTGTGTTTCAACATAGACTAAAGGCATATGATATATTGATTGATGGAGTAGATTTGAAGGCATCTGTAACTCACTTCTTCTATTTCTTATATTATTGTGCTCTTGTTTTTGATATCAGTAACAATCTCCCATGAGAAACTTAACAATGGCCATTTGGAACTCAATCCACACCATGTTATATAGTTTTCTACTCCAACTTGGGATATCAAACTTTTCATAAAATTAAACAATGTGGTAAGACAATATATTTCTGTTTTCAAACTACATTGATACTTTTTCCTGAATCGTGTTTCAGCAAGTTTGCTCCTAATCATTCATCCTAGTATTTTCCCAGATATTGCTCTTGGTTTCTGTTCATCCACTGTTTTGTTTCTTTCTTTATTGTGGATATAAACCTGTTTCCAATGTTGTGGTACCTCTAAACATCGATGAAGATGAGCTTTTGACAAGTTTCAGCCGAGTCCCTCCCTATGCACTGGAATAGATGCTGCCCTTTCCGACAGACAATTTTTTTTTTTCAAAAATGAAACTCTGCTGAAGGGTCTTTACCCTGAAGCAATAACTATGTTTCTCTTCCCATTGAGGTATCCTGACCTGACAGCATTTGCAGTCATTCTACATCCAGCACTGAAGCCTGGCACTTATGGAATTCACCCATCAGTAATTTGGGACGTATCAGCTTGAGGGATTTCTTTACTGACACATCACCCCCTGCCCTAAACTTGTATCCACCTATCACTTGCCAGACTTTGCCTACCACGCTCTTTTTTCCAACTATCTTTCCTCTGCTCCAACAGTCTGAAGAAGGGTCCTGACCCAAAAGGTCGTTGCTCCATTCCCTCCACATGCTAAGGTTCACTTCTTAATAAACAGACAACTCATAAAAACGGTTGTTATCCAACTCAAGCTTTACAGATCATTGGCAGGGAAGTGACGGGGATACACCAGTCAAGTATGCAACACAGACACTTGACTTCCCCTGTGCCATCACTTCAATAAACAAAGTGTTGCATGGTGTTTTATACTGTGTGTGTGTCACTTAGTCACATTGCAAAGATGTTAGTCATGGTCAGGGATACAGTCAATACACATTACCACAGGATGCGTCTGAGCTTGTCTCTTGTCAATTAGTAGACACATTTCAAAGATATCTTATCAGTTGGTACTTTCAAGACAAGACATCTCAAAGGCATCGGTCATTGTCTCAATATACATTACTGAGACAAGTCTGGGCTTCGCTCTCTCATCAATTGGTAGACACATTTCAACAGCACCGGTCATTGTCTCAATACACAGCAACCTGAGACAAGCCTGGGCTTGTCTCTCTCTCTTATCAATCCACTGGAGAAGGCCTGCTTGACACGAAATATAAGCTACAACCTAGTCCAGTATTCCACTATGTATTTTTTAATATATTTCAAAGTATTTAACCTTTTCACACAGATGCTGCCTGGCCCGTTGATTTCCTCCAGCGTTTGTTTTTTTATATGTCTTTACGGTTAGATGATAAGAACAAAGTCCAAGAGACTATAATAATAATTGGATGTGTTTCTATGCTGCAAATTCGGAGTCATTCTATGTATTTTAGATCAAATCTATAGACAACAGACTGGGGTGGATTTCCATCCATTCACAATGCTTATCATGTTCTAGGTTAAATATTACCAAGCTCTGCTGTTTCTTGGAAGATTGCAAATGATGCAATAAATTAGTAAGCTCCCTATCTATCATTGCATTAACCATCACAGATGGGATTAAAGTTTCCTCTTCCCTGTTGGCTTTAAAGGGATGAATTGAATTCGCTGTATCTGGCATTTCTTTTTACACTCAGTCATTGGTTAAATATTAGATTACCTTATCATCATTCTGGTACTAAACCTGCACTGCAAACAACTGGTGCATGTATCGGCAGCGAACCGTGACTATTCTCCCTCTGAAACTGCAGGAGAATCCAAAACTACTTCCTGCAACAATAAAAAGTTGAAAATGATTCAAAATTTGACATGAAATCCCCAGTCATATTGGTGAAAATCCTGCTGGCTGGAGTCAACAGTTGCAATGGGAATTGATAACAGACATTGAAACTCCAGCAGGACTTAGACTTCTGTGCACGTGCTGTTAAATGTGCTGCAGCTCAGAACTCACGGACAGGCAAGTGTTGGTGTATCTGTCACCATGCTCTGTCACACAAGGTCAGACCTAACACAGGATATGTGATCACATTGATTTTTGTGCATATTCTAGGCTTCTCGATTACGAGGCAAAGAAGAAGGTAGGTGTTTTGTTGAATGATTTTACTGTCATGTAATGTTTTCGATTATTTACGCTTGTTTTTGTGTGCTTTTCATTAACTTTGCATTTTTGCTAAAAATTATCAAGTACTTAAAAAATATATAACACATTACATGTTAGAGGCATTTCATGACTGTTAAAACACCTCAGTAGTTTGACATATGGCAAAAACATCTGCCAGCATTGCTTTCTGTGAAAGCCTGCAAGGTCGTTCTGGATATTGGCTTCTCTGTGCCATGTCACCTCTGGCCTATACGCTGTTGAGACCTTTTCTGCCTGATTCAAGGGTGTGCAGGTCCTGCAGTATCAACTCAAGTGTGTGGAGATCCTGCAGCATCAGCCCTTTAGATCAGTATGAGTTAGTGATGGAAGTACAGAGATCCCAGGTGAACGTCTGGGTGGTAGGCCAGGACCAGCATAACTGCACCAGTATGACAACTTGGTCAGGATCCCAGTCCATTATTTCCATAATCTCACACATCCAATTCTCTTCCAAAAATACATTTTGTCTGCTGGATGAAAGCAATGGAGAGTGTGGTCCAGATTTACGGAAAGTCATGTCATTTTCAGTGGGAAGATTTATAATTGCATTGCTGTAGTGCATTGAAAACTTAAACATCTCCATGTTGTTGTTTTTACAGAAGGGCGAAAAGCTAGATTCACAGATTTCTGCCAGGCAATTATAGATTTCTTGTTGTTGCCATTCCTGTGACAAGTCTGCTAAATTTAAAGCTGTGCATCAAGCTATAAACATATGATGAAATAACACATCATCGGAGAAAACCAGCAAGATGTACTTTGGTTCAAGTGGACTTGAGCACTTTCTGTCACTGTAAGCAATCCCTCAGCAGAGCACAGCATGTCTTCTATTTTAATCTGCAGTGGCTTTACACAAAAAGAAACATGATATTCCTGCATTAAATTACTGAAACCACATATGGTAAGAAAGCACCTGTCTTGCTCTAACCTTGGTTAAACACAATAATCCACTAAGCACACTTAAGCAAAATTGTTATTACGCAAAGTAAAACATATGGAGCACTGTGTACAGATCTGGTCTCCCAGCTATAGAAAGGATGTCATTGAGCTGGAAAGGGTACAGAGGAGATCGATGAAGATGTTACTGGACTTGAGGGGTTTGAGTTATATGGATAGGCTGGGCCTTTATACACTCAAGTGTAGGAGGCTGAGGGAGGACATCGTAGAGGTTTGTGAAATCATGGGGGGCATAGATAAGGTGAAAAGCCACAGTCGTTTCCCCAGTGTAGTGAGTTTAAAACCAGTGGGAATAGATTTAAAATGTATCTGAGGGGCAATGTATACAGAAAGAGGGTGGTGTAAATATGGAACGAGCTGCCAGACGAAGTGGTAGAGATGGGTACAATTATGACATTTAAAGGAACTTGGACATCTAGATGGAAAGGAAAGGTTTGGAGGGATAAGAGGCCAGGTATGGGCAAGTGGGACTGGCTCGATTAAGCAGCTTGGTTGACATGCATAAGTTGAGTTATATAGTCCTATGACTTGATGACTCCAAAGATAGATTCATACTCTGGATCTTCTGCAACATTGTTCATAGGTAATCTTAGTCTGAACATACTTGCGGTGTTTAAATCCAAATGTGGGCTTGCACTGAAGACTGCTGTTCTGACTCGGAAATTTCAGTTATTGTAACCGTTTGGAAATAGTTGATGTCAACAAAGGACAGTTGCAAATGCTTCTAAATTTCAGGCTCCAAAATGTGTATCTCACCTTGAATCGAAATTCCATCCAAAATGATGTGTAGCAATGGAATTGATAAACTGTGCCAGATCCAAGGAGAATATATATGGGCCATAAAGTCTCATGCGTCTTGAAGTTGGTGGAATGAAAGGTTGTGCCACATCTTTCTCAGATTGTTTCGCGTATTTTTATAAATAACATAGTGGTCCATTTATTTCAGCAACTCTGCTGGCTCACAGAGATTTGTTCTCAGTCCCATTTGCCCATTTTTCTCACCAACCCATGTGCATTTGGAATGTGGAATGGAACTGAAGTGCCAGCAGGAATCCATGCAGTTACAGAGGGACCATGTAAACTCTACACAGGCACCATCTGAAGTTGGTGTTGAACCTGGCTCTCTGGAACTCTGGTGCACTGGCATTAATTGTTGCAACATAGTTCCCCACTCTTTGCCACCTCAAAATGGCCTTGAATGGCAAGAGGCCTGCACCACTGATGGGCAAGAGATACTCATTACTGTTGGGTGAGTATTCACTGCCTCAATGTTGGGCAACTGTTCACTGTTTTCACTGTTTACCAGCCGTTCACTGCTCCACTGTCGGGCAATTGTTCCCCAATGCCATTGGTTTGGTGAGGCAAAGGCGCATGTCTGCTGGTGAGAATAAAGCCTATTCTGCTCTTGAGCAAGAAACTTGCCTCACTAATGAACAAGAGGCCTTTCTCAGTTGTGGCATAGCCCGTTAGAGATAAGAGTTCAAATCGCCTGTTGCAGTGGTGGACAGAAACTTAGCCTGTTTGAGGTGCATCTCATTCAGCTGGAAGGTACACAGCTCACTCACAGAGAGACAAGAGAAAGGAAGCCTTTTTTTGTAGTTCCATCAGGATTACTGGTCTGCTCAGGTATAACATTAAAATCCAAACTGATCCTATATTGACCCTTAAACTTTTTTTTCCTAAATCTAACCCAAGTTGGAGACATGAGGTTTAGGAATGGAAGATTGAGAGGGATATACTGTAGATCAAACATGGGCAAGTGTGACTAGCTAAGATGGGCACTTGGTTGGCATTGGCAAGTTGGGCCAAAGGGCCTGTTTCTGTGCAGTATGAATGTTTAGCACTTTGGCTTTAATGGTCAATTATCACATCCAAACACTGCTGTTGAATCAGACGTGACATCCATGTTTAGTTTAGTTTAGTTTAGAGTTACAGCATGGAAACAGGCCCTTCAGCCCACCGGGTCTAGGCTGACCAGCGATCACCCCGTACACTATCCTACACACTAGCGACAATTTACAATTCTTACCAAAGCCAATTAACCTACAGACCTGCACGTCTTTGGAATGCGGGAGGAAATGGGAGCAGCTGAAAATAAACCAGGCGGTCATGGGGAGAACGTACAAACTCCGTACAGACAGCACCCATAGTCAGGATTGAACCCTGGTCTCTGGCGCTGTAAGACAGCCACTACCACTGCGCCACTGTGCCGCCCCTGATGTCTGTAAAATCACTCCAATCCTGTCCATGCTCACAGTGATGGATGTCGTTGCCTGACTGTGGCACTGAGGCAGATTTATAGCAGGGGAAGCACTTTCTGAACTGAGGTAATGTTCCCCATCCACGCTCTTGAGCGTCTGACCTGCCAAATGGGTGTTGTTAGGATGCGGGGGTGGGGGTGGGGGTGGGGGTAGATGGGTTGGTGACGGTGGGTGGGTGAGTGGGGGGGGGGGAGGTGGAGTATCACGGGCTCCCTCATTGCCTACACCTGGCAGTAACCAATGCATCGAAATAAGATCTGAGCACAGCGGAATGTTGCTACCAAAGCAAACATTAGCAACTGAACACTACCTCTTGCCATGCAAAATATTTACATTTATATTCATTCTCACTTAACATTAGCAGACATATAACTGCAGGTTCATGAAATAATGTTGTCACTGCTTTCGTTAGCTGTCTTTCATCTGCTGATTACAGAAGCAAGATGCTCCAAATGGTACAGACCTTTCTTTGTGTTCTCTCCACCCAGTTCTCCCTATCCTAAACCTTATTTAATTTCTAATCTTTACCGGTTCTAATGAAAGGTCATTGAAATGCTAACTCCCATTTCCTTTCCTCAAATGCTGCCTAATCTGCTGATATTCTCCAGATTTCCTATTCGTTCTATATTTCCACTCCTAATGCTATTTTGTTTTTGGGTTTATTCTTAGTTTTTGAACATCGTACATTTACAATTTTGCAACACCATTGGAGATACTGAAGAGGAATTAGGTACATTTTGAATGATCAGGGAAATGAGCATTTTGGGAAATGGACACAAATAAGATGAGACACAAACTGCTGGAGTAACTCAGCGGGACAGGCAGCATCTTTGGATAAAAGGAATGGGTGGCGTTGTGGGTCGAGATCCTTCTCCAGAACGTCAAAACGTCACCCATTCCTTCTTGCCTGCCCCGCTGAATGACTTCAGCAATTTGTGTCTATCTTTGGTGTAAACCAGCATCTGCAGTTCCTTCCTACACAAATGAGATGGGAACTGGAGCAGATCAGTTATGGTGGGATAGGCTTGAGAGGCCGAGTGGTCCACTTCTGCTCTTATTTTCTTATGTTCTCGAATTATACTATAGCCAAGTGACTTGCGAGGCCATTTCACAAAGCAGGTAAAAGTCAATCATCTTACGATGGGTATGGGGTTACACAGAGGCCAGACTGGGTAAAAATAGCACATTTCCTTTCCTGAAAGACATTGGACACTTTATGATTCTACTCTGATGGAAAATGCAGTGAAATATTTAAATTACCTGATCATTCATTGTATTTTTTTATTTCCAGAGCTTTATGTGTACAGTGGTTTTCTATTTTAGTTCAAAAGAAATAGTTTTTTTCTCCAAGAGATCAAAGAAAATGTAATCTTAGCCCTTTCCTTGCAAAGAATATTAATTATGAACAGCAAATAAAGAATGACTTTTGTCAATGAACCGTGACTCTGCTCTGACTAACAATCATGATAATCATATGAACTGAATGCAAAATATCCCTCTCTTTTTACCTCACTGCCTAACATGTCTTCTATGATTTTAAAAAACCTTAAATATGATAGTTTTACATTAGTAAATGGGACAACCTGGCATAAAAAATTAATGTATCCAACAGAGCTAATTATCCTCAGGGATAGTGACTAATTAAGGTAATGCCCGATCATAGCATATAAAGATAATTAGCAGCACAGTTATTGTTTCTTTTTTAAAAAGCACACTTGCCATCAGGCACGTGAGATCAAGCGTTGCAAACTTGCCTTCTGTGTTAATTAATTATCTATTGCTATGATAATTGAGTCTGAAGAACCTTTAGGTTACCTTTGTAAAATTTCAGCCACTGTTATCAAGTGCATTGCATATTACCAGTACAATTAACATCATTAAGTGCAGTTTCCACCATAACGTGCTCCCTGGTCGCTAAAGAACATACTGTTTGTGCATTTGGCTACTAAGAGTGGAATATTTTCCACTGGCCTACTAGGGACATGATATGCTGCAGTGAGTGTAACTTGCAAAACAAGTTTGAAAGCATGGGGTAATAAAATCACAGAAGTAAAGGAAAGAGCGATTGTGTAATTTACAAGGAGGGAGACATCAAGGTTCCTCTATTTTCTTCCCTACTGATGCCTCAGATGGATTCCTGTTGGTGAATTTGAATGTGCAGTTGGGGACTGGACATATACTGTACCTCTGCAAGCCACATATTTTTCACCCTTCTAAGATGTTGTCCCAGAAGCATACGTGACCAACTCATTTAGGAGGAAATGACAAGTATAAAACTGCAATATAAAACTGTAACATTTTAGTGGTGGTGGATTGTAGTTATTCACCACCTATATCACTACGTTGGAACATGGGGATTGAAAATGGTCTCATGGATTGGTTTCCTTAGGTGAGCTAGCAGATATATAAGGGCAGAGCTGAGATTTCCTTCTGTTACACAAAAGATATTTACTTAAAGCTTTCCCAGTGGATTCGGACATCTCCTTTAACAGAGTAGGAAAGTGCAGTGGTTTCACATCTGGCAGTTCAATAATGTATTGGATAGTTATGCTCATTCTGTTTGCACCATCAGATGAGATGTTATGACCATTTGCAATCATCACTGGACCTGAGCAAAGGATGAAACATCACAAATATGCTGCATTTTGTCGTGCATTTGTTCAAACACCAACAACCTGCGAGTATTAGTGAGGTGGGGACTTGCCTTTCCTAATAACTCGAGTGTCAGACAGAAAATGCTGGAGTTATGGCCCTGTCCCACGGGCAGGCGGTTACTGGCGGTGACGCGCAGTGTAGCAGGAAGTTGGGACCGCGCGTGGACCGCCAGGGGACCGCGCATGGCCCGCGGGGTCGGTCCCACGCAGATCGCCGGAACCGTATGTAGTTGGTCCCGACACCGCGCGGTGCTCAAAAAAAATCTCGGCCTGCAGCCCCGCCACCGCCTCTTCACCATGAGCACCGCCTGTACGCCGCGAGCACCGCCTGTACGCCGCGAGCACTGCCTGTACGCCGCGAGCACCGCCTGTACGCCGCGAGCACCGCCTGTACGCCGCGAGCACCGCCTGTACGCCGCGAGCACCGCCTGTACGCCGCGAGCACCACCTGTACGCCGCGAGCCGTCTCGACGTCATCGCGTTGCGCGTTGCGTTGCGCGATCATGTCATCACCCGACGCCGCGCGACGTCCATTCGCAGTCGGCCCGCCTTTTACCTGATCACATACAAACCGCGCGAGATCTGAGACTTCAACAGTGTAAGATTTTACCGCGTTTTTTGAAACGGAGTTCTTGCCAGCTGAGGATATCAACATGAGGAGAACAAGGAGTGTCAAAAGATCGATGCAGGACAAAGTAAAAAAGTGATAATAGATAAAATTCAGCTACTGGAGGGTCCAGCCACTGCTCCTGTCCATGCTGTTGTTCCTGCCCCTGCTTCAGTACCTGTCCCATCTCCTGCCCTATCTTCTGCCTCAGCACCTTCACCAGTTCCCACCCCAGTTCCTGCCTCATCTCCTGCCTCATCTGCCTCATCTGCTGCCCCATCTGCTGCCCCATCTCCTGCTCCAGCTTCTGTCCCTGCATGGGACTCGGATTTGGCTCAGGAGACTGATGCCCCATCTGCGCCGGCGAAGAACAGGTTGGGCTCAAAGCCTTATAATTTTTCAAGGGAACAAGAGGGAGACCTGGTGGAATGGTATCAGGCCCACCGTGAACTGTATGATAAGACCCATCGTCATTTCAGGAGCAGGGATCTCCGCAACGTCATTCTTGAAGACAAGGCAAGGAGTTCCCTGACTGCTCTTGTAAGTACATAATTTGTAGTTTATCTACATTTCTGTGGTTGTAATTGCAGTTCCAATTAAGATTATAATTTGCTCAACACTGATCTTCATTTATTCTATGTTTTCACAGATGACCAACTGTGTCAATGGCTCAAGAGTCAGAGGACACGGTTCGGGAAACTGTCAAGCAGTCTTGGCAAGTCTGGCTCCGCCAGTAGGCCACTGACTGACAGAGACCAGTGGATATTTGAGAAATGGGGGTTCGTGCGGGACCACATAGTCCGAGTGCAGAGGAAGGAAAGTGGCAGGAAGGTGAATAGTTAAGAAAATTATGTGACAATTAAAATTTGTTGGAAAGTCAATCAAAATGATATTTAACAATGATAACTTGGTGGTCACTTTGCTTGCTACGTCCTGATGGCCTTGCACATTTATGATACACATTCACTTTCTTCAAGTATACCGTGGGGGTTTCATCGTGCGCTGACTCGAGTGGGGGCAAGCCTGATCCGCCAGAGGAACCCCCAGAGGAACCCTCAGATGGACCCTCTGGGTCCAGCACTGCAGTAGAACAGCAGCAGCACGCCAAGCTGAAGCGGGCCTGCACAACTGCGGCAGATAGCGATGTGCCTGCTGAAAGACTTCAGCGGGAGATGTTCACGGATGTAAGTGCTTTTGGATGAACCATCATCAAATCTCCCATTCACTCCGCCCTACTTCCACGTTTCTCCATCGCCTCCCAAAATATAATTACCAGGATTGTACTCTCTTGTTGCAGATCATGCAACAGGCAAAGACCACTGCAAATATGATAAACGTTTTGTCACAGCCAAGGATGTCGCAGGAAAGAATTGTCCATGCGTACGCAATGCTACTGAGGGAGGAGATGTTTCTGATCCCCGAGTCAAATTGGCAATGCTACAGCATGGAGGGATTGGCCTTGGCAAGGGCGCACAGACTTCCTCTGCCAGTAAAATATTTTAATCAAAGTTTATTGAATTTATAAACGTTTTACTTTAATGCTGTTTATGAATCATTTACTACTATTTCCTTGGTGTTGCAGAGTCCGATGAGGTCCATGCCATTCATGCCACAGCAACAAACGGTGATGATGCCACCACAATATCCTCCCCAGGTACACTGTGAAACATTTGTGAGTCTTCAGCCTGACTCAAGATTTTCTCTGCCACACAGCTTAGAAAAAGGTTGTGATTTGTTTTATATGATTTGTTTGGCACGCATACATATTGACACGCTTATGTGTTTTGCCCACAGGCAAGGATGGAATCCCGGCCTATGGCATACCCGTGGATGGCAGCCCCCCCCCCCCACTATGTCAGTGGACACAGCCCACCGCCACATCATTCGTCACGCGGCATGGATAGGCTCGGGGAAACAGATTTCCCTGTGCAATTTGAGGGTCCCGACCAAAGCGCCAACTCCGGCCCAGATCTCTCAGACTATTATATGGAGGATTAACCAGTGAACATGGGCCGTAAAGAGTGAGGTTGCCTCTAACATTCACTATTATGTCTGCTTGTGTGTTGCACATTAACGTTTTATTCCCTGTTGTTTTTCACTACGTTATATGTTTGCTTGCACTAAATGAACAATATTCTGTTGAATTGTGTTGCACATTAAAAATTATTTTCTTGTTTTTCAATATGTTATTTGTTTGCTTGCACTAAATAAACCGTTTAATTCTAATATTGTGTAGTGGAAAAAAGAGTTTGTTAATCATGGCGTTGATCTCTCATATGGAAACCACGTCTAATAATGGAATGCATCTCACATATAAAAGCCTTGATTTATTAGAGAAATAAAACACACGCAGGCATTGAACTGCATTTAATTGCAAAATGTGTCATTATACGCCATAAAAATCAAACAGAGGCATTTATCCGCTTTAAAAATTTGGCAATTTCAAAGAAAGTGATGTAGGTATTATTATTATCACAGTATTAATAATGTCACAAGCAAAAACCATTAATAATTTCACAAGCAAAAACCATCCATCCATAGATCCCCCTTTTTTTTAGATCTGGGGCCTTCATGATCCGGTACCTCTGCCGTGAGAAGACAACCCTGACATCCCCTGTTTGCTTTTGATCCTCAAAACATATTATTCTGCCAGGGTACACTGCCTCGTTCTGAGTTATAGTAAGCACAGAGATGGTCCCTCTGCTCCTTTGCTCTTTTGTTGCTGGTGTTTCTTTGCAATGACCCTAGTGCCACCATCGGTGCAGCCTGTCTTGCAGCTCTCCATGAACCTGGTGTGACTTCACCTGTCTGTTTGTCCATCGTGTCACCCTCCACCATGGCTGCAGCTGCACCTCTGGTGCGGATCAGGTTATGGAGGACACATGCTGCGTAGACAATGGCCTGCACATTCTCGGGCTCCTGCTCCATTGTTGTCAGCAGGCATCTGAATCTGCTAGCAAGGATACCAAAAGCATTTTCCACGACCCTCCTAGCCCTGGACAGCCTGTAATTGAAGATCCTTCGCTCCCTTGACATCCGCCTGTGAGGGTATGGCTTCATCATCCATGGCCTGAGTGCGAAGGCATCATCACCAACCAGTGCGTAGGGGATGTCAGGGTTGTCTTCTCCCGGCAGAGGCTCTGGATCAGGAAGGCCTGCTCTCCCTTCTTCCAATGCTTGCCCAAGGGAGGTCTCTCTCCAGATCCCTCCATCTGCGGCACTGCCAGTTGTGCCCACATTCACAAACATGAAGTTGTAGTTTGCATCGACCACAGCTAACAGCACGATGGAATGGAACTTCTTGTAGTTGAAGTACACAGAACCTCCCCTGGGTGGACACCGGATGGCCACATGCTTCCCGTCAACAGCCCCACATGTGTGCAGGAAGTTCCATCTGCTTTGAAAGCCGTGCGCCACACTCCTCCACCCGTCTGGTGTACTGGGGCAGTCAATAATCTCATCATATGTTTTGTTGACAGCTAAAAAAACGAGAAAAGGAACATACTATACCAAAGATCAAATCAGATAAAGGGGAATTATTAACAACACCAAAGGATATTAATAATAGATTTGCGCAATTTTATGAGAATTTGTATACATCTAAAACAACAAGTGATTCCAATAATATCACAAAGTTCTTGGATACCTGTAACCTTCCAAAGTTAGAATTGAAGGAACAAGATGAACTGGGTGCACAAATCTCAATTAAGGAATTAGAAGATACAATAAACTCACTAAAGAATGGAAAAACACCAGGCCCTGACGGATTTACTAATGAATTTTATAAAAAGCTTTTACGATAAAATAATACCAAGATTACAAAAAATGTACCAATATGCTTTTAAAAAACGAATACTACCTGA
The DNA here is from genome assembly GCA_038087875.1 of Malacoraja senta. Lineage (NCBI taxonomy): Eukaryota > Metazoa > Chordata > Chondrichthyes > Rajiformes > Rajidae > Malacoraja > Malacoraja senta. The sequence goes on along the minus strand of CM075979.1, from coordinate 54,031,168 downwards.
TACATTAGCGGAATCAACGATTACATTAATACCTAAGAAAAATAAAGACTTAGAAGAACCTGGTTCATATAGAGCTATAGCATTGTTAAACACAGATCAAAAAATATTAGCGAAAACATTAGCTAGAAGATTAAGTAAATACATTAGTAAATTAATAAACCCAGATCAGACGGGGTTTATCCCTAAGAGATACTCATCTAACAATATGAGACGTCTACTCAACATAATGCATTCACACAAATCTGAAGATCAAGAATTATCAATTATTTCGCTGGATGCTGAAAAAGCATTTGATCAAGTAGAATGGAATTATATGGACAAAGTATTACAAAAATTTCAACTGGGGGAGAATTTTATTCTATGGATCAAGTTACTATATAACAAACCTACAGCTAGAATACTAACTAATAACATAATATCCTCGAAATTCCAACTATCAAGGGGAAATAGACAAGGATGCTCATTATCACCACAACTGTTTGCTCTCATTATTGAACCGCTAGCAGAAAAAATTAGAATACACCCTGATATCCATGGATATAATACTAAAGATTCATATAATAAAATATCTTTATACGCGGATGATATATTACTGTACATTACAAAACCTCAAATCACTATACCAAATATATTAAATTTAATTGAAGATTTTGGATCTTTTTCTGGATATAGAATAAATTGGAATAAAAGTGAAATTATGTCAATAAAACCGAAAGATTCATCACATCTTTTAAAATTCCCTTTTAAAATAGCTACAGAAAAATTTAAATATTTGGGAATCGAAATTACCAGATCATATCAAGGTATGTTTAGGGCAAATTTTGACCCCTTACTTAATAAATTAAACACACTAATTAAATTCTGGAAAACGCTCCCGATGTCTTTAATAGGCCGAATAAACGCAATAAAAATGATCTTTTTACCACAAATTTTATACCTATTTCAATCAATTCCTATATACTTACCAAAGAAGTTTAAAAAAAAACTCGACTCAGATATCACTAATTTTATATGGGACTATAAATCACATAGAATACAAAAAACTCATCTGAATAAACCTAAAGTATTAGGGGGTTTAGCACTACCTAATTTTATGTATTATTATTGGTCAGTAAATATTAAAAATATGATTCAACTGATGGATAACTCCTCCCAGCAAGCGGACTGGATTGTAATGGAGAAAGAGGATTGCTCCTCTAGAAACATTGGAGCGATCCTCCTCTCTCCAATGAAATTGAATAACATAAATTATAATAAGAACCCAATTATTCATAGTACAATCCGAATTTGGAAACAAATAAAACAAAATTTAAAATTAAGAAATGTATCACTTTTATTACCTATAGTCAATAACCCTTCGTTTAATCCTTCTATTATAGATAAAGCTTATACACAATGGGATAGATTAGGAATTAAAACGCTTGGTGACTTGTATGAAACTGGAAAATTACTTTCATTTCAACAATTACAAATAAAATATAAACTCGGAAATAATCGATATTTTAAATATTTTCAAATATGCGACTATTTGAAAAAATATACAAAAGATCATCATAATAACCCAGCAGATGTACTGGACGAGGCAATGCAGATAAAAGCGGAATCAGCAAACTTAATATCATATTTGTATAATATTATCTTAAATGCACAAATACCATCTATCAGAAGAGACTGGGAACAAGAGTTAGCTATTAAAATTTCAAAGGAAAGTTGGAATGAATACTTATTAAACGTGCATAAATGCTCGATTAATGTAAGACACACTTTAATACAATTTAAAATTTTACATAGATTATATTATTCGAAAACTAAAATTCATAAAATTTTCCCAAATGTATCATCTATTTGTGATAAATGTCAATCCCAAGAAGCTACTATAACGCACTCATTCGTTTCTTGTACAAAAATTCAAAAATTTTGGAATGAAATTTTTGAAATCTTTACAAAGTTATTTAAAACAAGACTGATACCCAAAGCAGAATGGATTATCTTCGGTATAACGGAAGATGGTCCAGAACTAAATGTGTTTCAAAAGAAACTAATGGACTATGGGTTAATAACTGGAAAAAAGCTAATTCTAAAATTTTGGAAGAAGGCTCCAATACCAACTATAAATATGTGGATTTCAAATATGTTTGAAACATTACACCTAGAAGAGATAAGACTCCTCCTAGCAGGTAAACCAGATCATTTCCACCTGACGTGGTCTGCATTTATAGAATTATTACAAACATAAGGTGCAAAAGTACTTTAAAAAAAAATTGAGGTCATAGTTGAAGAGTTGGTATGTCCAATTTGCATAATGCTCATAAAAATATTTGTTTCTCTCTTTTTCCTCTTTCTCTCTTTCTTTTTTTCCTAGGGTCTATTTCTTAACTCTTTTTCTTTTGTTTTTAATTTTGCTCTTATAGGGTCTTTGTCCTTTTTTGTTGTCACATTTCCTACACTTCCACTTTTTCCTTCACTTTCTTCTTTCTTTCAATCTTTTCCTTTTCCAGTGTAAAAAATAAATGGAGTACATTAATTGTAAGAAGATATAAATGACAAGTATTAATGTATGTGGTTGTAATGTAATGTACTTCTAATAAAATACAAATTAAAAAAAAAAAATTAAAAAAAAAAAAATGTTTTGTTGATGGCGTCACAGGTCTCTCGGACTACCCTGCTGATGGTGTTGTGAGCCACACGGAAGTTATACGAGAGGCTCTTGTAGGAATCCCCTGATGCAAGGTAGCGGAGGGTGATGGCTAGGCGCAGGCCTGGTTCCAGTGACTTCCGCATGACGGTGTCCGTTTTCTGCAGAAGAGGTCCGACTCGTGTCTTGAGCTCCTGAAACAGGTCAGAGGGGGATCCTGGTGAAATTTCTAAAGGCAGCATCATCTACCCGCTGCAGATCCGTCATCATGGTCTCATACTGGCCCAAAGTAGGTCTCATCCGGAACAAGGACCATGTCCACACAGACCTCTTCCTGGGCTTCTTCTTCTTCATAACCTTTTTTGTTGAACTGCTGCACAGCTGACCTGCAAGCATGAGGGCTGCTGCTAACAGAAGTGTCTCTTGGTGTAGCAGCAATGCAATCTGATTCTCTTCCATTGTGATGAAAAACAGCCTGCAACAGAATGGCGTCAGGCTCGAGTTTCAAACAGACTCCGCTCAAAACGGACGTCCGCGCATCCCCCGCTTCCGGTAAGTACGCGATCGCCGCATGCATTCGCATGCTCGTGGGACAGGCCGTGCGGTGATCAGCCGGCATACGCGCGGCAACAGCTTCCGGTAAGGTTGAACTTGCCGCATGCTTGTGAGACCGGCCGTACGGTGAACACTCGGCCCCCGCGCGGCACCCGCGCGGCGCTCCCGCGGCATACGCGCGGAGCTCCCGCGGTAGCCGCGCGTCCCCACTTCCGGGGACACCGCGCATTACCGTGCTTCACCGCCAGTAACCGCCTGCCCATGGGACAGGGCCTTAACTCAGCAGGACAGGCAACAACTCTGGAGAGAAGGAATGGGTGATGTTTCGGGTCTCGACCTGAAACGTCACCCATTCCTTCTCTCCAGAGATACTGCCTGTTCCGCTGAGGTACTCCAGTATTTTATGTCTATCTTCGGTTTAAACCAGCATCTGAGGTTCCTTCCTATATTAAGATCATCTCTCTAAAGATCCTCTGATGGTTTGAAACACCACAACATCTCAAATTTCTCTGCCATTAAAACATCAATCTGTGCTTGATTTAGGCACAATTCCAAAATTCCAGCATTTGCTGTTCCTCATGTCTCCAAACCAGCAGACATGTTTGGAAAGTAATATGGGTGAAAATTATATGGGAAATAATTTTTGCAATTATTTTATTGAAGAGAGCTTCCATATAGGACTATAAACAACTGTAAGTGTAATTGCATCTATCTGACAAGGAAGTACATGCCTGGACAATCACTGTATCTGTTGTAACTACTTAGATATTTTTATTACAAACTTATCAGTGTGAACAGCCTTGATGTTTTTATATGTCACGATTGGAATGCAAATGTTTCCATTGCCTCTGATTTGTTATTGCTCAGCCTGTAAGGCAGTTCTAAAATTCCACCTTTTAAATATTATTTAGGCATTATTTAGGAATTTCAGATCTGGCAATGAATAAAGTAAACCAACTAGAAAATTAGTCTATTTAATCTCCTGTGATACATCAGGAACCACTGCACAGAACTAACTGGCTTAGAGAAGAAAAAAAGTCAAACAGGAAAATGTGCATCATTTTAAATACACCCTAATAACATGCTACATTTCATAGCAAAGAGCAATGGAATATTGCCATGGCAACAAGACAATATCATGTGTCTCCCAAGACACTTCAGGTGCAATTGGAAATGAGTAAATTTTTCACAATGAACAATCGATCATCCCATATTGTGAGGAGCAATAATATGATTACACCAAGGAGACTTACTCAGGTTAAGTGTTCGGCAGTTCTGTGATGTGTGGTGAATCGTGGATAATAAAGGAATCTTCCATTAGTTTTTATTTATTTTTATTTTTTAAATTTTTTTATTAGAAGCAAACATATTATAAAGTATAGTAACATATTATAATAGAAAAAAAACTTTTCATATACATCAATCATACATTATTAAAATTGTCAATTGTCGATTAATTCTGCTTCTAGTGTTTAAAAAAAAATATATAGATAGAAAAAGAGAGGTAGAAAGAAAAAAGCATTACAAATATCAAAAAAAAAAAGAGGTGGAATGAGTTACTTATAATACGTCATTGGAGATAAGTTCGTAGGTTATGAAATATAATTTTACATCTAATCCTGAGTTCAAGCTTCAGTTGGGTTTTCGTGCTGGGCCCATCTATCCCTTCAAATAGTTAATGAATGGAGCCCATATTTTAACAAAAAGTTCTTGTTTGTCCATTAAGACAAGTCTAATTCTTTCTAGATGTAGGGTCTCCGACATTTCCACAATCCACATTTTAATTGTGGGGGTTATAGGACCTTTCCAAAATTTTAATATTAATTTTTTCCCTGTTATTATACTGTAGTCAAGGAAGTTTCTTTGGCTTGTTGTGAGTGTTAAACTTTGTTCTGATATCCCAAGCATTATTAATTTTGAGTCTGGATCCAATTTAGTATTAACAACTTCAGAAATTATTTCAAAAATATCAATCCAGAAATTTTTGATTTTTATACAATTTGCAAAAGTATGTGTTAAATTGGCCTCTAGATGTAGGCATTTATCACAGATAGGAGAAATATGTGGGAAGATTCTATTTAGTTTTGTTTTGGAGTAATGTAATCTATGTAAGACTTTAAATTGTATTAAAGCATGTCTGGCATTTAACGAGCAGTTAAATGTTGTAAACTTTCGTCCCAAATGTCTTTCGTTATAGAATGACCTAACTCATTTTCCCATGTGTGTCTATATAGTTCCATCGGTGGTACCTCATTGTTTAAGAGGGTGTTATAAATATAAGCTATTAATTTTTCAGTGTTAGGATGCTTATTCAAACATTCATCAAGAATTTCTGGTTCCCTAGTCCTATATACTTGTGTATTAGATTTAACATAATCTCTAATTTGTAGATATCTGAAAAAAATATTTGAGTGTAGTCCATGATTCTGTTGTAACTCTTGAAATGACAGAAAGATGCCTTCCCTATAAAGATGTCCAATCTTTTTAATTCCATAATTTTTCCATTGTATAAAACCTCTATCCAATATGGATGGCTTGAATAAAGGATTATTTACAATGGGAAGACATAGTGGTATATTATTCCGTTTTAAAGCTTTTTAAAATTGTTTCCAAATTCGTATTCCACTATGTATTATAGGGTTTTCCTTATAGGTTTTTTTATGCAATTTTGTGGGAGCAAATATAATCGAACCAATTTCAAAAGGTAAACAGTCTTCCTTTTCCATCCTTAACCAATCTGGATATTGATCCATTTCTTCCAGCCAGAAATTCATGTTTTTAATATGGACTGCCCAAAAATAAAATAAGAAATTTGGCCAAGCCAAACCTCCGTTGCTCTTTGACTTACATAAATATTTTTTACTTATTCTATGATTCTTATAATCCCAAATAAAGCTTGTAACAATGGAGTCGACTTTTTTGAAAAGGTTTTTTGGGATATATATCGGAATTAATTGAAATAGGTACAGTAGTTGCGGTAAGAAGATCATTTTTATAGCATTAATTCTACCAAGCATTGAAATGGGAATTGTTTTCCAGTACTGAATATTCTTGTGTAATTTATTAAGGGTGGAAAATTTAGTTTAAATAAAGAGGTATATGTCTTAGTTACATAGATTCCTAAATATTTAAGTTTATCTTTAACTATTTTAAAAGGGGATTGTTGTAATGTATTTAAATTGAATTTTGTTATTGGCATGATTTCACTTTTATTCCAGTTAATTCCATATCCTGAGAACTGACCAAATTGAGTTATTAGATTTAATAGATTTGGAATACTAGTTTCTAACTTTGTGATATATATTAGTACATCATCTGCATATAAGGAAATTTTATTCCTTGTATCTCTAGTGTTGTACCCGTGTATTCCTGGATGGGTTCTAACGCTTTCTGCTAATGGTTCAATTGCAAGAGCAAATAATAGTGGGGATAGTGAGCAGGGGTTCCCCACGCGGAGCCGGGATACCCCGCGGTCTCCGCAGCCAGGTTTCCCCGAGCCGAACGTCATTCAGCAGGAACTCTATAAAAGAGCTTCCTGCAAGAAAAAGCACAACCTGAAATATAAGTTCAAAACTTACCTTCAGGTTTTGAAACATACCGCTGGAGGAGCGACGCGCCTGCCAGCCAGTCGTACGCCATGCGTTAGATGTAATGACGGAGTCACATCAGCGCGGGTCTCAGGGCCCTTGGCAGTGCCTGGTGCAGGGCTGCATTATATCTCCCTCTCTGAGGAGGGGAGCGTAGGGAAGAGGAAAGGAGGATTCCCCTCCATGGGTACGTCCTCAGACATTTACCCAGGTGGAGCATGGATGCGTCCACAGGGCGTTCATCCCACTGAGGAGATGCTCCATCCTGATATGGTCCGTGGACGGGGCCATATCAGCACAGGTCTTGCCAGGGACCTGCAGCAACGCCTGTGCAGGGCTGCATTATATCTCCCTCTCTGAAGAGGGGAGCGTAGGCAGTCAGTGTGTGACTTACTCCAAACTCTGAAGTATATCCGTGAAACATACTGGAGTGCATGCGTGAGGTTCAAGAATTCTGTCATGGCATCAAGGGTTGCGATATCCACGCAAACGGAGGAGCCACTGCAAGGAAGAGTTGGCTTCCAGCCTATGGCAGAGAACCAGGGGCCAGAGTTCCCCTCACGTTACAAGCTTGGTAAACATCAATGACCTCACGTCACATCATTACAGGAACAAAGTGCCGGCAGTGAACAGCGCTATCTGGGGAGACTGTGGATGGCGAGGCCAGCAATGTCCAGCCGTCGAATCTTCTCCTTGGAGAAGACCTAGCCAAACAGGTAAAAAACCTGGATGAGGAAGTAAAGTTGTCGGACTAGTCAAGGTACCTACGACGAGCAAAAGTCTCACCATTTCGGCGACAACACCCCTACGCATCCATCGGCAGTAAGTGGTTCACTGAAGCTGGTGGCAGCTTGAAAGCTGATTCTCTGGGCAGAGGTCTTTTAGGCCAAGGCCCAAGCCGACCCTCAGGGAAAATGTGCAATCCACGCACCCCAGCAGTCCTACCCTCCAATTCAAGGATGGAATTAGAACTTGAGGACGGAAACGAACCTGCATCAGGGGCCTTTGGGCTTACCACAAGACCACCGGTAACCATGGAGGTAGGTGGGTCTGGTTCTTTCCGAAACACGGGGTGTGTGGACTAGTTACGAGTTGGTAATAGATTACACTTGTTTTTGCACGAATGTCGACGGATAACTTCAGATCCGTTTATAACTGAAAAGATAACAACAGTCAGTTTATGCTGCACAGTATACAAGGGTTCCAAATTGAATTTCCTTTAACTCATTGCCATCCATACAATGTACAACAAATTGGACATCTATTCATTCCAAACAAAAAGGTTTGGGTATACAAGCAGATATCCAAACAAGCGAAAGATGGATGATGTCGGATCACCCTTGATTAACTCACATTCACATGTGCAGTATAGACTTTTTGGAATGGAAAACTTTGTTACTAACAACTGATTTCCATGGGATACTTTATGGCATGAATCGATCTCAAAGATGCATACTATTCAGTTCCCATTCACAGGGTTCACCGGAGATATTTGAAATTTAGCTGGATGGGCAGCGATAGCAGTTAAAGCGTTGCAAAATGGGCTAACTTCAGCTCCCAGGTTATTTACCAAATTACCAAGCCAGTGCTTGGGCTGCTCACTCAAAAATACATATTTATGGCCTAACTGGATGATATTCTAAAAAACGCTGAATCTTGCTAAATTAGCTGTTTCAGCCGCAAAACTAACATTTGAGAAATTGCGGTTTCTCATCCATCCAGTTAAATTTAAGTTGATAACAACTAGAGTTATAGATTGCGATTTACCTTTAACTCTATTAATTGTCTGTGACTCCGCCCTGGGGCAAGAGATTAGAATTAATGGAAGCTTGTAACAATCTTGTTGCTTATTCATCATGTGGCCAGTGTAATTGGCAATTTAGTGGCTATTTTTTCAGCTGCATAATTGGGGCCTTTGCATTATCAGAACTTACATCGTGCAAAGGAGCAAGCTTTCAAGTACCACGAAGGTCATTGTTAACAGACCTATGCTATTACCAGCTGAAGCTATAAAGTCACAATGATGGACAAACAGTATTCAGTATTGCTCCAGTACTTTTGGTCATTAAACCTTCAGTTATATTTCAAACTGATGCTAGTGCTCAAAGATGGGAAATTACTATCCCATCTCTAGTCACAGAGATGGATGGGATGTGCATGAGATACCAATCCCTCAGTTATATGGTATCAACTACCTAAAGTCACTAGGTGCGTTTTATGGGTTAAAGGCTTATTGTGCGAATATGCATATCTGCATGCTCAACTACAAGTTGACACACTATGGTGGTGGCATATATTAATCACATGGGTGCAATCAAGTCAATATCCTGTGATAGTTTACCTAACCTCATTTGGCGTTGGTGTATCATCACGTAAATCAATGACAACACAGAATGGATGTTGGATCACAAAGTATTTAATGACATTGTGGCTCGATGGAACACCAAATATCAATTTGTTTGCATCTAGTCTCAATCACCAGTTGTAAAAATATCTGGCATAGCGTCCATACTCAGGGGCAGTGGCGATGGATGCATTCTCGCTACACTGGGGAGGAATGTTCTTTATGTCTTTCCTCCATTTTGCCTCATCAGTCAGTGCTTGCTTAAAATTCAGCAAGACTCCGCCTCAGGCTTTTGATAATGCCTGACTGGCCTACACAGCCATGGGTCTACTCATACTGGGAATAATAACAGAGCCTTTATGGCTGTTCCCAAATGCAGAAATCTGCTGGTTTACCACGTGACTGGGGAGAACCATCCACTGCATGAGCGAATCAAATTGTTGGTTTGCAGACTATGAGAAGACCTTTCCTGGGGTACGGACTGTCAGGTTGTACGGTGGATGTAATCACTGTGGCCTGAAGAGATAGTACCAAGAAACAGTACATCTCCTATATCAAGGAATGGGAAGTGTTCTGTTTACAGTCCAATATATCGTATGACACGGTACGTATAACAGATGTCTTGGAATTGCTTTCAAAGCTATATTTCACGAGAGATGGAGTTATAGTGCTATAAATTGTGCCAGAAGTGCCTTGTCGTCATACTTCCTGCTGGGGTCGGGACACCACGCTGTCAGGTCTCGACCTCTGATATCCAGGTTTATGAAGGGTATCCTCAACTCAAAATCCTCCAGGCCCAGGTACTCGGAGATATGGGATGTGAATGTCCTGCTGACGCTGCGTCGCCGGTGGGCTCCAGCTACATCCCTGTCCTCGGTCAAAATCACTTACAAAGTGGTCATCCTCATGGCACTGGGTTCAGCGCAATGGGTCCAGTCGTTGCATAGCTACGACTGGACAGGATGGTTACATCTGCAAATAATATCATACTATAGGTTCATGACTTAGTCTTGCAGAGTAGACCGGGGGCGTCAGGTCTCAAATTAGTTTCATGGCATACCCCATGGACCTTTGGTTGTGTGTGTGGTCACACATCTACAACAGTCATTATATCACCTAGAGCCTTAGAGGGTCTGAACTAGCAATGTTTGTTAGTTACAATAAACCTCATACATAGGTATCAGTATAGACCATCCCCAGGTGATTAAAACGTGTTCTGGCTTGTGCAGGAGTGAACACTGATGTTTTCAAATCTCACTCCACCAGGGCTGCAACAACATCAGCAGCGAGGGTTATGGATGTTTCGCTGGACCATATCCTAGCAGCTGCAGGATGGTCAAGCAAGCAAATTCCCAAATGTGTTATAACAAACCCATTGCCAGACCGGGGGTATTTGCCACTCTATTTTTAGGTTCTGTTTATAATTCCTCCTGGATGAGTGGGATTACTATGATTATCATTTTGTCATTAAAAAGCATCAGCATGTTTACATTTATGTCATGCTTTATTAAGTTTCATTCATCCCTGGTCAATTGATGCAGTGTGTGACGCATGGACTCGTGTCCACGGCATGAAATCACAGAGCTTTGAAATCTTCACGTAGTCAGTCATGTGACTCCGAAGTAAAATAGTAAGATTAAACGAGAACTTACCAGTTTGAAGTTTGATCTTTATTTTATGAGGAGTTATGATGAGGGATTACGTGCCCTCCGCTCCCAACCCTCTCTCATAAAGGTCAGCTGGTAGTTCTAGTTTCTCGAATCTTACTATATTCAGTTCAACAACTGTTATCTGTGATTTCACACTGCTGCTTTGAAGATTGACGCGCATGCGGGCTGGCGGGTTCTTCACGTAATCCCTCATCATAACTCCTCATAAAATCAAGATCAAACTTCAAACTGGTAAGTTCTCATTTAATGTTACTATTATACATAGAGTCATAGAGTTTAACAGTGTGGAAATAGGTGGTTCAGCTCAACTTGCCCACACCAGCCAACTTGTCCCATCTGCACTAGTCCCACCTACCTGCTTTTGGTCCATATCCCTCTAAACCTGTCCTATCCATGTACCTGCACATGTACTAGGTAATCCAAGCAAGAATCTTTACAAATCTCAAAAGGGCTTTACTCCACGAGTAACCTTCTGATGACTATCTGTCAACTACCATTATTATTTTAATTTCCTCACTGTTGATGTTTGTTTCATAATAATTCTAGATGCTTTATTTGATAGTTTGTCACTGCAACTTTAGTTAACACAAATAATGATGACAAACCTATGGACAAGATCAGTCAAGAGAACGATTATTTTAATACTGCATGTTTGCATTAGGGTTATTTTATCACTCAGCTCAATGCAAAGTTTGTTGGGAGGGTTATCTTGCCTCAGAGTTTAAAATTGTAAATATTTACTTATTGTGCAAGGTTTAACAAAAGTGGCATGCAGTTTGAGAGTCAGGTGCAAAAATGGAGAGCACTTGGAGGAACTCAATGGGTCAGGCGGCATTTGAAGAAGGGTCTCGACCCGAAACATCACCCATTCCTTCTCTCCAGAGATGCTGCCTGTCCCCCTGAGTTACTCCAGCATTTTGTGTCTATCTGTAGAGGGAACTGGACAGTTGATGTTTCGGGTCAAGACACTTCATCTTGATTGAGAATTAGCGACTTACAGTATTTCAATTTAAATGTCCTCTTCTTCTTGAGTAGCCATTCAGTATTGGCAGTGACTCGTTTCCCATTGTGAGGAGTGAAATGGGGAGTGAATAGTGAAAGACCTGGATGTAGTGAATGTGGAGAGGATGTTTCCACTAGTGGGAGAGTCTAGGACCAGAGACCATAGTCTCAGAATAAAAGGACATACCTTTAGAAAGGAGATGAGGAGAAATTTCTTTAGTCGGAGGGTTGTGAATCTATGGAATTCATTGCCACAGAAGGCTGTGGAGGCCAAGTCAATGGATATTTTTAAGACAGAGATTGACATATTCTTGATTTGTAAAGGAGTCAGGAGTTATTGGACGAAGGCAGGAGAATGGGGTTAAGAGGGAGAGATAGATCAGCCGTAATCGAATGGCAGAGCAAACTTGAAGGGCCGAATGGCCTAATTCTGCTACTAGTATTTATGGACTTTTGAGTGGAAGGTACCTGTGCTTGAATTCTTTTACCGTGAGAACGTTGTTTGAATTACAGCTGCTGCTTTAGTTATCTAGTTAAACATTACCTCTACTGCCTTACAAGTAGAAGGCAAAAATGCATTTAATTGTTTTAATTTATGTTTTTATTTCAGGATTTTTAATTTAGAATAATTTCCTCTGAACATACAGGAAAGATGTATCCTTCAAGGCCAAGTCAGGAAATGTTCATCAATGCAAATTCTTGACAATGTTATGAGCTGTTATTAAAAATAACATGACAATTCATCCAAATTATCATCACCGCTACAGGGCCTTTCATCCTGGGGATTGAAGTTACTGGATCAAAATAGCAAAATGTCAAATATTATCAGTCTTACTTGAAAGAAAATTAAATTGAAACTTAATCCTGGACAATCACAAATGACATTTGTATGTTTCAAAGATTCCAGATTAATTCCCCTTTAAATTATCAAAAATGACTAGTTTTGTCTAATATTAAACATCACTAAAAACCCCGTCGGTGGTGCAGCGGTAGAGTTGCTGCTTTACAACGCTTGCAGCACCAGAGAACCCGGTTCGATCCCGATTACAGGTGCTGTCTGTATGGAGTTTGTACGTTCTTCCCGTGACCGCATGGGTTTTCTCTGAGATCTTCGGTTTCCTCCCACACTCCAAAGATGTACATGTTTGTAGGTTAATTGGCTTTGTATAAAAATGTAAACTATCCCAAGTATAGTGTGTGTAGGATAGTGTTCATGTGCGGGGATTGCTGGTCGGCATGGTCTCAGTGGGCCGAAGGGCCTGTTTCCATGCTAAACTGAACATCGACAAAAGAACCTGGACAAAAGAATGTCATAAGGTCATAAGTGGTAGGAGCAGAATTAGGCCATTTGGCCCATCACATCCACTCTGCCTTTCAATCATGGCTGATGGTGGTGAGATTATGGCGGAATGTGTGAGTTGTGAAAGGCAGAGCAGGAGGTCAGGCTGGGCACGTCCTCCAGTCCCAGGGAGAAAATAGGAAGGAAATCAAATCACAAGCGGAACTAATACTACAGCTGGATGACTGATACAGACATATAAATCAAGTTGGAACACAAAAATGCTGGAGAAACTCAGCGGGTGCAGCAGCATCTATGGAGCGAAGGAAATAGGCAACGTTTCGGGCCGAAATCCTTCTTCAGTCTGAAGAAGGGTTTCGGCCCGAAACGTTGCGATCAATCTGAAGAAGGGTTTCGGCCCGAAACGTTGCCTATTTCCTTCGCTCCATAGATGCTGTCATGCGGGCTGGCTATCAAAGCTGAAGGGAGGAATGTGGACACATTCTCGTTGTCCGAGCACGATGTGAGGAGAGCTCTGACACGGGTGAACACGAGGAAAGCTGCAGGCCCCGATGGCATCTCGGGGCGAGTACTTAAGTCCTGTGCTACGCAGCTAGCTCCGGTGTTCACTACAATATTCAACCTCTCCCTGGACAAGTCCGTGGTCCCTGCCTGCTTCAAAAAATCCATCATTGTACCGGTACCTAAAAATGCCTCCCCAGCCTGTCTGAATGACTACCGTCCAGTGGCCCTCACCTCGGTAGTCATGAAATGTTTTGAGAGGCTGGTGAAGAAACACATCTGCGCCTTCCTCCCTCGCAACATTGACCAGTTACAATTCGCATACCGTCGGAACAGGTCCACGGACGATGCGGTCTCCCAGGTTTTGCACACCGCTCTCTCTCAGCTTGACAGCCAGAAGGGGGGCTACATGAGAATGCTGTTCATAGACTTCAGTTCAGCCTTCAACACGATAGTCCCCACCAGACTGGCCAAGAAGCTACTGGAATTAGGGCTCAACACTCCCCTGTGTGCCTGGACCCTGGACTTTCTCACCGCCAGGCCCTAGGTAGTCAAGATGGGAGGGAATACGAAGTCCGTCACCCTGAGCACAGGATCCCCCAGGGTTGCGTCCTCAGCCCCCTACTGTACTCCCTGTACACACATGACTGTGTGGCCAGGTTCAGCTCCAACTCGATCATCAAGTTTGCTGATGACACTGTGGTGGTGGGCCTGATCTCAGACAACGATGAGAAGGCCTACCGGGAGGAGGTGGCTGATCTGGCACTCTGGTGTCAGGACAACAGCCTTCTCTTGAATATCAAAAAACTAAGGAGCTGATCGTGGACTTTAGGAGGGCACATCATCCGAGGACGTACACACCATTGAGGATAAATGGGGATACTGTGGATAGGGTGAGCTCTTTTAAATACCTGCAAGTCCACATCTCTGAGGATATGACATGGACATCACACGCTGCAGCACTCGTGAGTAAGGCAAGGCAGCGCCTTTACCACCTCAGGCAATTGAGGAAATTCAGAGTGTCTCTGAGGATCCTCCAGTGCTTCTACTCAGCGGCTGTGGAAAGCATCTTGTCCGGAAATATTACAATCTGGTTTGGGAATTGCTCTGCCCAGGACAAGAAGACTCTGCAGAGAGTAGTGCGTTCGGCCGAACGCACAATGGAAACTACACTCGCACCTCTGCAGGAACTATGCATCAGGAGGTGCAACTCCAGAGCCAATAAGATCATGGGAGACCCCATCCACCCCTGCAATGGACTGTTCCAGCTGCTACGGTCAGGTAAACGCCTCCGTTGCCATGCTGTGAGAACAGAGAGGTTGAGAAGGAGTTTCTTCCCTTTTTCCTTCCGTCCACAATATTTAATATGTAAAAGAATATGTGATTCTGTTCCATTCTGTTGTAGTTTGTTTGTTTGTTTGTTTTTGTTGCACAAAGTCCGCGAGCATTGCCACTTTTCATTTCACTGCACATCTCGTATGTGTATGTGACAAATAAACTTGACTTGACTTGACTTGATGCACCTGCACCCGCTGAGTTTCTCCAGCATTTTTGTGTACCTTCGATTTTCCAGCATCTGCAGTTCCTTCTTAAACACATATAAATCAAGTTACCTGACATTGTAGCCAGATGGAAAATTAGGTGCTGTTCCTCACATTTGCATTGAGGAGGCTGCACACCAATAGGTCAGAGTGGTGTGAGTGGGATGGGTAATTAAAGTAGCAGGCAATAGGAAGATCAGTGTCTATAGTGCCGCAAAATGATCACCCAATCTGCCTTTAGTTTTTCTAATTCTCCAATGCGATTAAGTGTTACTTGTTCTGCTGGAAACAACATTAGCACAATGTTTTCTGCTTTGCTAAATTCTGATTGAAATGTTTATTACAATTTACGTTATGGAATGTTCTCGGTTTCTAACATTCTACTTTATTTTAGAGCATGTTAAAGCATTAATGATGAGTTGCCACATTATTATGTTAACTATAGATGTTGAATTTAAATAATAGTTTCAGACATTCTGCTTGTAATCTTATTTCATTCAAGGGCCAATTTTACTGTTACTATATCTTGAAATATGAATATTTTTAATCTTCTGTGGGTATTTTGTGCTTGATACCATTGATCTTTCTGCAAACTTGGCAAGATTATTGTGGCTGTTGGGTTAGTATTAATCATCTGAAAATAGGCAGGTTCGCTCGCTCGTGTGTCAGACAACATTCTGCCATCGCTTTGCCACAGCCAGTGCCACATCTGTGCCTCTGCGGAGATCGTCCCCAGTGCATGGCTCTCCACCGCAAGTCAGTAGATGGGCCATGGTCTGTACCTCTCCACAGTTGCACTTGTCAGAATTTGAGAGGCCCCACTTTTTCAGGTTGAGTCTGCAACGTCCCACTCCAGTGCGGAGGCGGTTTAAGGCTTTCCAGGTAGTATAAGGCAGGTGGTGTCCTGGTGCCATCTGTTGTTTGGTTTTGGTGCCTGGTACAGTTGGCTCTAGTTTCATGAAGTTGTTCCGGGCATTTCTTGGCATGTTGGTGATTGTGCAAGGGGTGACGGGGGCCTGTGTCCGCATTGAAGCGTTCTACTGCAGCTGCCCGATCACGTCTTCGAGATGGTTCGTCGATGCCTGCCAGTTCATACAGGTGTTCAACCTTTGTCGGCTTCAGGCATCCTGTGGTTTACCTGCAGGCAGTGTTCAATGCAGAGTCCACCTTGCGTGCATGTTTAGAGCGGCTCCAGACGGGGCTTGCATATTCTGCCACTGAGAAACAGAGTGCCAGGGCCGCAGTGCGGATTGTTGTTGGGTCACTTCCAAATGAGCTGTTTGCTAATTTTTCGATGACGTTGTTCCAGGTGTTGACCT
The DNA here is from genome assembly GCA_038087875.1 of Malacoraja senta. Lineage (NCBI taxonomy): Eukaryota > Metazoa > Chordata > Chondrichthyes > Rajiformes > Rajidae > Malacoraja > Malacoraja senta. Next base: position 54,014,714 of record CM075979.1, on the reverse strand, counting down.
TTGCCTTGGTTTTCTCAACATGTTGGCGATATGATAACGTGCGACCGAGGACACACCTAGGGTACTTTGGGGCTTTGCAGTGTTCCAACAGGACATCATTCCATCGCACCTGCAGTTGACGTTTCGCATCCCGGTTCCGGAGGTGGAAAGCTGCCCTTTGCGTTTTGTTGGGTTTGGGCGCAGGGAATTCTGTTGGTAGTATGTTGTCATATTCTGCAGAGCAGCCTCTAATACGATCTCAATCTGGCTGAAGTCTGAGGATTGCGTTGCGATGCATAAGTCATCAGCATACAGAAACGACCTAGTTTTCGGGGTGATGGTCAGGTATCAAAACATCGTCTACATCCAGCGTGATGCGGTTCAGTTTGCATCTTTCCATCAGTTTGTACGGGTGGCACAGCAGGGATATAGGCCGGTAGCTGCTGGGAAGATTGGCATCTTTGCCTGGTTTTGGTAAAGCAACAACCTTGGATTTCCGCCAGACTCGTGGAATGGAGTTGGTTGCTACGCAGATGTTAAACATCTCCAGCAGCTATTCTCGTGATGTTGCAGCATCTCAGTTCTGATGTTGTCCAAGCCAGCTGCCTTGTTAGGTTTCATCACATTCGTCCATGGTGGAAGGTTGGATCTACCATCCATCGTTTCGGTTGTTGACATCAACAACCTTTGGGGGCGGAGGTTTCTTACCACGACTCTTGCCGTTTAGCAACAACTGGTGGGCAACCTGGTTAGCAGTCACATTTCCACGTGGTTTACCATGGGTGGGGTCATTACCGAGACGTCTCAGTGTCGCCCGTGCCTTCCTGCTGCTGTGTCGTAGGTCTGTTGTTTCTATTAGCTCCTGCCATTGTCTGCGTTTTGCCTCATTGAGTGCATCTGTGAGCTGTTTCCCCATCTCAGCTGTTTTGTCTGTGAATGGGTCTTCATCGAAAAGTTCTTCGTACATAGAGAGTAAGTCAGCAGTTTCAGCGTCCTCGCCTGCAATGTAGTTAAGCCGGCAGCCCCGGGGATCATGACAGAAGCCTCCTCGTGGCGATCCCAGGAAACGACGACGCGATGCGCTCTGTAACGCGTCGGGTGACCAATTCTGTCAACATGTTAGATGACGACGACAAAAGCCAACATAGGCAGGTTAATACTAATGTGTTCTATCGTCTTGTGCATTGAGATCTTCTGGAGCTTGCTTTGTTGCCTCAGACATTGTATACTCTCCCATTGATTTGATCTCAGGAGCTTTCTGTTCTTTTCAGTTAATAATAATAATGATGGATGGGATTTATATAGCGCCTTTCTAATACTCAAGGCGCTTTACATCGCATTATTCATTCACTCCTCAGTCACACTCGGTGGTGGTGAGCTACTTCTGTAGCCACAGCTGCCCTGGGGCAGACTGACGGAAGCGTGGCTGCTAATCTGCGCCTACGGCCCCTCCGACCACCACCAATCACTCACACACATTCACACGCAGACAAAGGTGGGTGAAGTGTCTTGCCCAAGGACACAACGACAGTATGCACTCCAAGCGGGATTCGAACCGGCTACCTTCTGGTTGCCATCCGAACACTTCGCTCATTGCGCCATCTGTCGTCCCGATCTGTGTGGTTAGACTGTGTGGTTGTCGGGTAAGTACTGGCTAAAATGAGCAACCAATGAAAAGGCAGTACCATGCAGGAATGTAACAGTCTTGACACATAAACAAGTATCTGACAACTTTTTATATGTTCGTCACGCCCAATTTCTTCTTGATTATTTGATCTTCTGCTTTGTTCGTTATATATCTGGTCATGAATCACTAAATGTGTGACAATCCCCCCCCTATTAGCTGATTTTGGCTTGGCCACCTGAACCTTGTCAGCTAACTCCCTATAAAACCAGGCATTCTAGCCAGATGGGAGATGGTGAATAAAGGGGAGTGTCTCATTGCTAGCTGTGTTCACCTGTCACAGCTTTGAGGAATACTGCGCCACTGGGACAAACCTGAGACTACCAGTGCCACTTTGTGATCAAGACTGTGGGCTGCTGGGAAGAAGCTCCAGACAGCCAACTAATGAGGCTAAGATTTAGTGACCAGGGCAAGCCTGAGACATGGACAGACTTCTTGCCCACGGACAATAAGGGACTGCACCCACGTAGACCGAGCTGCCAGGATAATCCAGAGACCACCAGCGTGTCCTCGGCAATCCACACAGCCAGGATAGACTGCCAGCGCCTCCTCTAAAAGCAAGGGTGAACTGCAGGGAGAAGCTTGAGATAGTCATGCGTCCCCCCTTCGAGACCAGGACTGAGTTGCCTGGGCAAGCCCAAGATCGCCGAGACATGCGCCATAATACTGAGGGACTGTGCCCCTATGTGGTTCTGGACTATCTTACCACTGTAAATAAAATATAAATAAAAGTGAGATCAACCTACTGCGCATGCCGGTGTGGTCACAGCTGAACCCAGCATCAACCCTGATGCCACAACAAATACACCAGCACCACAGGATCTCATTCAGGGAAAGGTCGTTTATATATTTTTTAAACAATTTGATGAAATAGAACAAAATGGGAGTTTATGGCATTATTTCAACAGTGCATTACTTTTACATATCTCAAATGCGCATGATGTGTGGTCCTGTATTCAATTATTGTCCAGTTTGTGTAACATTTGTTCTCATGAATATGTTGAATGGCATTTGTTCATATTTTGTGAAGTTATAATGAATTGAAGAACTTTTTAAAAAAGAACACTCGTTTACTTTTTTTTGTAGACTGCAGGACATTCCAAAGTGGTTCATAATCAATGAATTTGCTTTGAAGTGTAGGCTCTGCAGTAATGCAAGGAAACAGGGCAGACAGCTTGTACACACCACGGCTCCATAAATAGCACTGAAATAAATGACCACAATGCAATCTGGAAGGGAACATACTTTTAACTACCGGCAATTCTTCAGAAATTGTTGTTCCACTGTCCAACATCAGAAACTTCAATGTTCTTAGAGTCTGAAATTGAAACTGCATTTCTAATTGGCAAGTTTTATGGAAAAGTTATCTATTAGTCCTTGAAAGTGTTCAAAGACATGCAGATAAAGGGGTTGGATGAAGGCAGCCTGCCCATGACCAGAGTGTACCCTGAGAAGGAATGTGACCAGTCCACCAGGATATTTTTTACAGTGTTACTGCACAGCTAAGAAAGCAGTCTGTTCAGTCATCTGTTTGTACTCTCAAATATCATGTCATTTCATAATAATGGTTAGTGCTAAATCTAACCTGCATACATCATACCAGGAGCAGTATAACTTCTACAGACACACCTCACTATGACAAAAGCATGTTACAGTGCACGTCCACTAACGTTTCATGTGTACCCACCTTCTCTCTCCCAAACACTATAAAGTGAAACTTTTACTAAATCGTTGATGGAAATCTGCTTTCGTTTAGTTTAGAGACACAGGCCCTTCGGCCCACCAAGTTTGCACCGACTAGCGATCCTCGCGCACTAACACTGTCATACACACACTAGGGACAATTTTACATTTATACCATGCCAATTAACCCACAAACCTGTACGTCTTTGGAGTGTGGAAGGAAACCGAAGATCTCTGAGAAATCCCACGCAAGTCACAGGGAGAATGTACAGAATCTGTACAGACAGCACCCATAGTTGGGATCGAGCCTGGGTCTCTGGCGCTGTAAGGCAGCAACTCTACTGCTGCGTCACCCTACTGTCCAAGGTGATGTGATGTGATACTTTTCTATTTCACAATTGATTAAAAAATATCTGATACACAAGTTTATTTAAACTTTTCTGTATTTGTATAGAGTTATACTCCTAAAATGTCTGTCAATTTATAGTGAGTTGCCTTCCCTCATGTTTCATGATTTTGTATACCCCTTATTACTCATTTTTGTTTAATCATTAATTATTCTCTTTGTTATTCATAAAATATACAAATGTCTTGAATGAGAAGTTAGGTGGTCTGATTAGTCAGTTTGTAGATCATAGAAAAACAAATGTGTGGAGTTATGAACACAGCAGGACATAGATCAACTGGAGAGTTGGGCGGACCACTGACTGATGGAATGTTTTGCAGACACGTGCGGGATACAACATTTTCAGAAGTCAACCGCTGGTAGCACATATAGAGTAAACAGCAGAGACATAAGGAGCATTGATGTACCGAGAGACATTGGAGTGCGAGTCGACAACTCCCTGAAAGTGGTGATACAGAAGTAAAGTATAGTGAAGGAGTAAAGGATGGGGCAGCACAGTGGTGTAGCAGTAAAACTGCTGCCTCACAGCACCACAGACCCCAGGGGCAATCCCGATTATGGCTTGTTACAGCGTGTTCGTCATTTCAACTTTTTTTTGTTTTTTTTGTGTGTCCAAATGTGTGTTTTAATGTCTCTCGTTGTGTCTTGTGTGGGGGGTGGTGAAGGGGGGATAAGAGGGGAACCGCTTTCCATGTCACCTCCCTCGCGGCCTAACACCATGGATTGGTGCGGCCTTTCCCGGTGTCGGGCCCGGAGTTTCAGCAGCGGGGCGCAGCGTGGACTTCTCATCGCGGAGCGGGAGAGCCCTTGCCGGGGGTCGCCAGAAGAGAGTGCTCTGATCGCTGGCCCGCGGCTTATAACATCCTGAAGCCACGGTCTGCGGAGCTTTTAGCCGCGGGGCGCGGCGTGGACTTAACATCCGGAGCGGGATCCCTTGCTGGAGATCCCTGGAGAAGAGCTCCGACCGCCGGCCGATGGCCTACAACGTCCTGAAGCCGCGGTCTCCGGTAGGGAAGCGCCGATTCGGGACTTACCGTCCTGACGAGAGGGCCTGTACATCTGGCCGCCCGCAGCGGCGACTGTGGAGGTTTATGGCCCTGACCACGGGGGACAATGGAGGAGGACTGACTGTACTTTGTGCCTTCCACCACAGTGAAGAATGCTGTGGTGGATGTTTGTGTTAAATTTTATTATGTATTGTGTGTTTTTTTTATTATACCGCTGCTGGCAAATTCATTTCACTGCACTTTATTGTGTATGTAATTAATACAAATTGATTGATTGGAGTTTGTACATTCTCCCTGTGACCGTGTGGGTTTCCTCCCACACTCCAAAGACATGCAGGTTAGTAGGTTAATTGGATTTGGTAAAATTGTAAATTATCCATAATGTGTAGGATGGAACTGGCGTATGGGATGATCGCTGGTTGGCCCGGTCTCGGTCGGCCACAGGGCCTGTTTCCCCGCTGATTCTCTAAAGTCTAAAGTCTAAGAAGACTGAAGCACTGAGAATAAGAGTTAGGGTGTCATGTTGTAGTTGTACAAAGCATTGTTTAGACTGTTCTTAGAGTGTTGTGTACAATTTTGGTCGCCACTCTACAGGACAGATGTGGTAGCAATTGGGAGAGTGCAGGAGATATTCACTTTGAAGTTCCTTGGACTGGAGGCGTGTACTTATAAAATTTAAAAACTTAAAAAAGACCGCTCCCTCCGTAACTCCTTGTCAATTCTTCCCTTCCCTCCCGTACCACCCCCTCCCCGGGGTACTTTCCCTTGCAACCGCAAGAGATGCAACACTTGTCCCTTCACCTCTCCCCTCGACTCCATTCAAGGACCTAAGCAGTCGTTCCAGGTGCGACAGAGGTTCACCTGCATCGCCTCCAACCTCATCTATTGCATCCGCTGCTCTAGATGCCAGCTGATCTACATCGGTGGGACCAAGCGGAGGCTTGGCGATCGTTTCGCCGAACACCTCCGGTCGGTCCGCAATAACCAACCTGACCTCCCGGTGGCTCAGCACTTCAACTCCCCCTCCCATTCCGTATCTGACCTCTCTGTCCTGGGTCTCCTCCATGGCCACAGCGAGCAACACCGGAAATTGGAGGAAATGCACCTCATATTCCGCTTGGGCAGTCTACATCCTGGGGGCTTGAACATTGAATTCTCCCAATTCTGCTAGCCCTTGCTGTCCCCTCCCCTTCATCAGCCCTCTGGTTGTCTCCTCCCCTCCCCCAGCCCTCGGGCTCCTCCTCCGCCTTTTTTTCCTTTCTTCTCCCCACCCCCTATCAGTCTGAAGAAGGGGTTCGGCCCGAAACGTTGCCTGTTTCCTTCGCTCCATAGATGCTGCTGCACCCGCTGAGTTTCTCCAGCATTTTTGTGTACCTACTTATAAAATTAGATTGATTAGACTAGGTTTATTCTCCCTGGAATGTAAGGGACTGATGAGTGATCTTATAAAGGTTATTAAAATTATGAGAGGCATAGGTAGAATAGCTTGTCAGAATCTTTTTCCAGAGGCAGGGGTATCTAGAATTAGAGGGTGCTTGGGACATGAAGGGTATAGGTTTAAGGTTAGATGGAGAAATGTGAAGGAATTCGGAGACGTATCAAACATCTGAAACAAGCTGTCAGAGGAGGTCGTGAAGGCAGATACAATTGCAATGTTTGAAAGGTACTACGAAGGAAATGGAGAGATATGGGCACAATGGTGGCAAATGGGATCTATGTAGATAGGCATGAAAAACAGAAAACATAAAAATAACTACAGAGACCCGGGTTCGATCCCGAATACGGTTGTTGTCTGTACGAAGTTTGTACGTTCTCCCCGTGACCTGCGTGGGTTTTCTCCGAGATCTTCGGTTTCCTCCCACACTCCAAAGACGTGCAGGTTTGTAGGTAAATTGGCTTGTTTAAAGTGTAAATTGTCCCTAGTGTGTGTAGGATGGTTAATATGCAGGGATCGCAGGTCAGCACGGACCCGGTGGGCCGAAGGGCTTGTTTCCGCTCTGTATCTCTAAACTAACGAAAAATATGCTAGAAATCCAATGCTTTATGCCAGAAACCTACAGTGCAAAATATTATCATGATAAAATATCACTTATTCAATTATTAAAAGGATTACTTAGTTGTATTTATAATATATGTATTAAATGCTCAATTGCTCATCACATCCATAAGAATGATGAGGGTATAATACGATGGCATAATCTGGATTATATTTTCAATTACCCTATATTACCCATTATACCAGGAGTCCAGAAGAGAAAAATTCAATTATTTTTTTGTAACTACAAATGCTGGAAATCTAAAATAAGAAGAGAAAATGCTGGAAATTCTCTGCAGGTCAGGCAGCATCTGTGGAAATAGAAACAAAGTTCATGTTAAGGTTTGAAGAGAAGTATCACTTTTTGGTCTCCTTGGTCAATTATTCTACCCATCTGCCAACCCAAAGACCTCCCCCCCCCCCATCACCTGTATCATTTGCCATACTCTGACCTCCCTTTTCCAGCTTTCGCCTCCCTGCTACAATCAGTGTGAAGAAGGGTCCCGACCCGAAACATCGCCTATCCATTCCCTCCTCAGATGCTGCCTGACTCCCTGTGTTTCTCCAGCACTCTTTATATTTTGCTAAATGCATTCTATGTAGGCATTGATAAGCCACACAAAAAAAAATCACCTTACACTACTTATAAATTTGCATGCAGTATAACGGCCTCCATCACAGAGGGATTCAAATGAAAGTCCAATAAGGATGGAGGCCAAGTCAATGGATATTTTTTAGGCAGAGATTGATTCTTGATTAGTATGGGTGTCAGGGGTTATGGGGAGAAGGAGGAAGAATGGGGAGAGATAATAGATCAACCATGATTGAATGGCTGATTAGACATGATGGGCTGAATGGCTTATTTCTGCTCCTATTACTTATGAACATATAAATGGTAAGGACCTGGAGAGTGTTGTAGAACAGATATATGGATGGGTGCAAGTACATAATTCCATGAATGTGGTGATGCAGGTGAATAGGTTGGTGAAGAAGGTGTTTGGCATGATTGCCATCATTGCTTAGGGTATTGAGTACATAAGTTGGGACATCATGTTGTAGCTGCACAAGACATTGGTAAGGCCAAATCAGGAGCTCCATGTATATCGCCCCACTATAAGATGGATGGGTTGGAAGAAGGGTCTCAACCCGAAACATCACCTGTTCATGTTCTCTTAGCTCCTGACCTGCTAAGTTACTCTTGCACTTTGTGTCCTTGGCTGGCTCTTTTAACCCAGGAGCGTGGGAGGCTGAGGAGTGACCTTATAGAGGTACATCATGTGAGGCATTGATAATGTGAGTAGCCGCAGTCTTTTCCACAGGGCAGAGGATCTAAAACTGTAAGTTTGAAGGTGAGAGGGCAACCATTTTAAAGGGCCCTGAGGAGCAACCTTTTCAGGCAGAGGGTGGTACGTATATGGAACAAGCTGCCTGAGGAAGTGGAAGATCTGATCTAATTACGACAATGAAAAGACACGTAGACAGGTTTGGAGGGTTATGAGCCAGGCACAGGCAAGTAGGCATAGCTCAGTTAGGCCGCTTGGAGGAGTTGGGCTGAAGGGTCTGTTTTCATGCTGTATGTTTCCAGAAATTATGACTACGTTAAGACTTGGAATTGGCTTAATCTAGACAGCTGCAGATGGATGGAGGAATCTGACATGGAAGTGATTTTTGCTGGTCTTCGACGTGTTCCAAGCCACATTAAAAAGATATGGTGGCAATGCTGGCTGGCTGGGTGGGTCTACTTGAGGATGGGGATACCACTTCCATCACTGTCATTTATTAGCTACAATGGTGGTGCTCTTTATTGATGCAGTCATGGGACACGAGGAGACTCAGCATATCTATATTTTAATCTTTAAACAGCCCTTAAAATATTCAAACACTTCAAAAAAATGCTGGTAGTGTATGAAACATGCATAATTACCTTAACGTGCACTTTACAAAGCTTTAGATTATTGTTAAGTGCTATTGAAACAATTGGCCTATGACCAGACAACCTTATTACATGCTTCCTGCTCATAGAAATACTCGACAATGTGGAGTGCTGTTTTATGATGATCAAACGTGTATAACAACAACACAGACCAAGAGCCACTCATTGTAACTGATCTTGTTTTAAAGCATCATTTGTGAGCTGCATGAAATGTTCAACTTTGCTTTGCAAATAACTTGTCTTATGAAATGAAACTGCACAGACAAAATGAGAATTATTTTAGGCATTTGGTCAACGAGTGAGCTAAATGTGATTTGAGATCACGTTTTATAAATTTCTCCTCCTGCTGATGTATGACATTGTAGTTGTAAACAAATTATGTTGATGATTCCAGCTTCGAATATTATTAAGTAATACATGACTGGCATAATGATTTTCAATCTGCCTGAAATTGATTAACCAGTGGGCAGTTTTTAATTGATGTCAATTTAAATGGAGGACATATATATTTGAAATTCATGATGTACAATAAATTATTTTGTGTCCTGCTGTACATTCGGTGCGGTTAATACAGGACCTGGACAAATCAAGTCACCAGCATGTCTCACACCATTTTGCAGGCATTAAAGTACTTTTGAAGTGTGGTCATGTTGAAATGTTATGTAATGGTACTGAGCCATAACAAGGACCTGGGTTACAATGCACTCTCACACCCTCTTCCCAATACTGTGTCACTACAGTAGTGTGACATCAGTGAAAATCATGCCTGAGGATTTCCTCAAAGCTAAGCCCAATGAAGCTGGAAGAAGCATTGGTTTCTTCAGTTCTGGAACTCGGCAACCAGCAGCCCCTGGAGCCTTTGGAATGGGAAGTAGCGTTGCGGACGTTTCTGAGGTTGCCACTGACTCCACGACAGAAAAAAAACAATCTGCATAGATCCATTCTTGAAATTAATGGTTACATTTGCCACAGCTGCCATTTGCCGAACAATTGGCAATGCCTAGAACATATGTAATTCTTAATGTTCAGAATATTTTAGGAATAGGATCACAGCGATCCAGAATCCTACAGTTGCTGTCTAAAGCTTCCACAAAGCTTCCAGGCTCTTCATTCCCAGAGATTCCTGTGCAATCACACAGTGTGGTCTCCGTCCATACTCCTTACAGCATCCTTTTGAGAAGTTGTAGTTTAGATTTGACTTTAGAGAGCGTGGAAACAGGCCCTTCAACCCATCGAGTCCACGCTGACCAGCGATCACCCTGTACATTAGCACTATCCTACACACTAGGGACAAATAAGAATTCACAGAAGTCAATTAAACGACAGACTTGCACGACTTTGGAGTCTAGGAGGAAACCGGAGCACCCGGAGAAAACCCATGCAGTCACGGGGAATACGTACAAACTCTATACAGACAGCACCTGTAGTCAGGATGAACCCGGTTTAGAAGGACATGGGTAAACTATGGACAAATGGGATTAGCTCAGATGGGGCATTTTGATCGGCATGGATGAACTGGGCTAAATAGCCTGTTTCCGTGCTGTATGACTATAACTTCCGTGCTGTATGACTATAACTGTATGACTGTATGACTAAGACGACCTCAGCCCCGCTGCTCTTAACCACTGTGCAGCTCAGCTGGCTCCTGTGTTCACCTCCATCTTTAACACTTCCCTCAGCCAATGTAGAGTCCCGCAGTGTTTTAAAGCATCCATTATCATCCCTGTGCCCAAGTCCTCCAAGGTGAGCTGTCTGAACGATTTTAGACCTGTTGCACTAACATCAGTTGCCATGAAGGCCTTTGAGCACATAGTCCTCACCCATCTGAAAACATACACTGTCCCCATCATGGACCCTTTTCAATTTGCATACAGCGCCAACCGGTCTGTGGAGGATGCTATCAACTTAGCTCTTCACTACTCCCTACATCATTTGGAATCACCGAACACTTATGCACGCATCCTGTTTATAGATTTTAGCTCGGCCTTTAATACTATACACCCAATTAAACTCTACAATAAACTGTTGGACATGGGCATTCACTTAGCCATGTGCCATTGGATTTTACATTTTCTGACAAACAGACAACAAAGAGTCAAGGTGGGTGAAAAACTCCCCAGCCCTCTGACTCTCAATACAGGAGCCCCTCAAGGGTGCGTTCTGTCACCTCAGCTCTTCTCACTTTACACCAACAACCTCACATCCCAATGCAGCTCAGTTAAAATTTTCAAATATGCAGACGACACAACAATAATTGGCCTCATCTCAGACAACAACGAATCACAATACATTCAAACAGTGGACAGCGCAGTCAAATGGTGCGCAGAAAACAACCTCCAGCTTAACACCTCAAAAACCTTAGAAATCATCATAGATTTCAGACGCAAACAAAACCTCAAACCCCCGGTCCATGTCAACTCCCATCCCATAACCTCCACGAACTTATTTAAGTTTCTGGGCACCTATATCTGCAATAATCTAAAATGGCACATCAATGCAGACCACATCATCAAGAAAGGACAACAACGTCTATACTTCCTCAGACAGCTCAAAAAGTTCAGAGTCCACAAACACCTCCTGGTCCGTTTCTATCAATCCATCATTGAAAGCATCATCACCTCCTCAATCACAGTCTGGTACGGAAACACTGATAGTCACTCACTGCATAGAATACAGCGCATTGTCTCCAAGGCCTCGAGGATTATCAATTCTCCCCTCCCCTCAATCCATTCCATTTATCTCCAACGTACCTCAAAACGGGCAACAAAGATCATCTCGGACCCCTCCCATCCAGCAAACCACCTTTTCCAGTCTCTCCCTTCAGGGAGGCGCCTTAGGTCACTTGCTACAAAATCCACCCGTTTTAAAAACAGTTTCTTCCCCTCAGCAATAAGAACACTTAATTCCCTCCAATAACTTTTTGACTTTGATGTATAGTGTCTTGTTTATGGTTTTTGTCTGTTCTTTTGCACTATGTTTGTTGGTGAGATTTGTGATTTGTGATGTGGTATGGATGCACTTTATTATTATGATTTGTGTTGTTATTAGTGTTAATGTGACTAAAGCAGTGTACCATCATGTACCGAACCCAAATACCACCAACCCTGGTCGTGTGGCAAATAAAGATTCTATCTATCTATCTATCTAACTTCATGACATTATTCCTTTGCCAGCATCCCCTCTTGAACCACCCACACTCAATCCTTGAGTTCACCCTTCTCATTGATGCTGAGACCATAACCCTCGAAAACTCACAGGTACATTAAACATGAAACCTCTGTACTGTACAGTGCCTTCGTCCACATGCCCAATAGAACTTTGCAATGGGGGGGAGGACAATTAAAAAAATTAAAAAACATACATAGCTCTATTATTCACTGTGTGTTATGTGCACTTTTCCTGACCTTCACAATATGGTGAGTTTCACGAGTTTGTTTAACATGGTAACTGAAATCTTCCTGCCCATTTTCAGTTTTTCCCAGTTGCATTCGCACTGATGGGAACAGCCTCCATTGCCTGAATGTTTTCTTAGCCCCTATTGTTGGAGGGGACCTCTGCCTCTGATCCTGTAGCCCCATTTAAAGGTTAAGCTCTTTAACACGTTTCCAAAACTTACTTCTTTCCCACTTTAAAACTTCTGGATGCTTATTCTTTTAGATTTTCCGTAAGTCTTTAAACAGAGCCATTTATTGCATGCTATTGTGCAAAACCTGAATAAGAGGAATTTTCAATGGGGGAATTTTCAGGGGGAATTTTCAATGCCCCCTGGAATTTGACTATAATGTGCGGTGAGGCTGATCCCAGCTGTTGCTACAGAAGATCAGAACAACGTGAGATGAGCAGGAAGATCTATGCAGACCTCGGCTTCTGATTAATTTTTAAACATTCAGATCACTGTCTGGCTTTGTGGGTGATTGCAGCCACTTACAGAGGTATCAGCAGTTTTCCAATGCTAATTAGAATGAGATATTAATAGGATCCAAAATTCCACAAGAGTGTATACCCGGATCACACCAGTTTTCACACCATGTCTCCCCTCTCCCATCAGGCAAAATGTATAAATCTATCAGGACTGAGGAGAGAGGAGAAGTGGGAGTGGACCCACAGCATTGAGAGACCCTGGCCCCATCCATGGTTACATTCATAACCTTTGAAGGGAACAGATGATTCTGCAACATTGCTGGGACCTAGGGTATCTGATTATCAATTGCTCCCAATTGATTGAATCTGTCAGAAATGCTAGAATATTTCAGACTATTTCTTGAAGGAATAGAACAAATGGAAAAAGCGAGTCGTGTAAGAACAGGTTTGAAGAACATGAACAAAAGGGAAGAAAATTTCTACTTAAATGAAGACCAAAGTTTGGTAAATTTTATCTATGTTTTATTTTGGAATTTTAATTTATTTTTTCTGACAATTTAATGAGCTTCTCTTTGATAGCTCAGGATGGATGTGCTGGAACATGCACTGTAAATTGTGTAAGAATAATAAACAACAGCAAATAAAGTGGTAATTCAGGTTATGTGGAATGTCATTAGATTTGGACCAAAGATCAAACAATCCTTTGAATCTGTTCTCTTAATATTAAGATAAGACACCCACGTTTGTTCTACTATTGTGCAATCTAATCAGCCCAATTCCAACTCAATCCACATTTCTGGAAGCTCAGCAAGGTAAGGGAGGTGTGGATACTGACATGCTGTCTGTCAGTAAAACATATATGTTGCAATTTTCTGGTTAAAGCTCATACATAACTTGTAGTCAAAAAAAGAATCAAGATCATTTTTGTTTCAGTTTTCATGTTTTTTAAATGACATCTGTCTTTCATGGTCATTTGACAACTGAGTATTGTATAATATAATGATCATGGAAGTTTATTGAAAAATATCCAGACCCTGAAGTATTAATTGCATCTCTTCCCACAAATGTTGCCTGACCTGCAGGTTGTTTACAGCATTAATTGCTTTTACTTATTGCTTATTGCTATTACTTTAGCCACTCTACTTTGTGCAAACAAAAGTTGAAGTACTGACAGTTAACCAGTTTAAGAATTGGCAATGGTTCAACCCTTTCACTGTGGATACTCTTCCTGAAGAAGGATATTCTTCCTGAAGAAGGGTCTCGATCCAAAAGATCACCCATTCCTTCCCTCCAGAGATGCTGCCTGACCTGCTGAGTTACTCCAGCATTTTGTGTTTATGCTGGTGTAAACCAGTATCTGCAGTTCCTTCCTACACATAAACGAAGTTGGCTATTGATCATATTGAAGTTCAATTTTTCAAGATGGATGGAGTGATTCCAAAGAATGATCCCAAATTGAGGTTATAATTTTTTTTTATGACTTCCTTTGAAATGTTTCTGTACAAGGAAATGTTATGTGTTGCGTAACAGACTATATCTTATCAAAACTTTCAGCAGGTGATATCACTGAATAGCCTCATATAAACCTGGGCATTTAATGCACTGACTCAATATTCCAATCCACAGCTGGTAGAATGTGCACGCTAACCCGTCCTCTCCAGCAGAGAGGCACGATCAACCCTGGTGGAAAATGAAGACTTCAGGACCTCACTTTGATGGAGCCATGAACTATAGTAAAATAAACTATAACAATAAGACGGCGAACTAGGAAATGCAAATAAAAACAAAGAATTCTGGAATTACTCAGCAGGTCAGGCAGCATCGTTGTGGAAGGAAACAGAGTTAATGTTTTAAGCCAATGATCTTTTACCATAACCGAGGAGAGAACTGGCTGTGGTGGTGATATAATGGTTACTTTTAATAGTCACCTAGACTGTAAATGATAAGACTCAGACCAACTATCCAGTGATCCAGTAAGCATGCAGGTACAGCAGGCAGTGAAGAAAGTGAATGGCATGTTGGCCTTCATAACAAGAGGAGTTGAGTACAGAAGCAAAGAGGTCCTTCTGCAGTTGTACAGGGTCCTAGTGAGACCACACCTGGAGTATTGTGTGCAGTTTTGGTCTCCAAATTTGAGGAAGGACATTCTTGCTATTGAGGGAGTGCAAGGTTAAATCCCGCGATGGCAGGATTGAGGAAAAACTGTTTTGACCCAGAGAGTTGGGAATCTGTGGAATTATCTGCTTCAGATGGCAGTGGGTGCCAATTCTCTGGATGCTTTCAAGAGAGAGTTAGATAGAGCTCTTAAAGATATGGTGAGGGGATATGGTGAGAAGGCAGGAATGGGGTACTGAATGTGGATGATCAGCCATGATCACAGTGAATGGCGGTGCTGGTTCAAAGGGCCGAATGGCCTACTGCATGTAATGTCTATTGTCTATTGATATGAATTCAAATCATGCATGATAACTGGAATTTAAAATTAGGAGATCATCTATTGCATTTACTTGGAATAGTATGGTAGCAAGGACTTTAGCTACAGTGGCTTGCAAAAGTATTCATACCACTTGAACTTTTCCACATTTTGTCACGTTACAACCACAAACGTAAATGTATTTTATTGGGATTTTATGTGATAGACCAACACAAAGTGGCGCATAATTGTGAAGTGGAAGGAAAATGATACATGGTTTTCAAATTTTTTTACAAATAAAAAACTGAAAAGTGTCGCATGCAAAAGTATTCAGCCCCCTTTACTCTGATACCCCTAAATAAAATCCAGTGCAACCAATTGCCTTCAGAAGTCACCTAATTAGTAAATAGAGTCCACTTGTGTGTAATCTAATCTCAGTATAAATACAGCTGTTCTGTGAAGGCCTCAGAGGTTTGTTAGAAAACATTAGTGAACAAACAGTATCATGAAGCCCAAGGAACACACCAGACAGGTCAGGGATAAAGTTGTGGAGAAGTTTAAAGCAGGGTTAGGTTATAAACAAATATCCCAAGCTTTGAACATCTCACGGAGCACTGTTCAATCCATCATCCGAAAATGGAAAGAGTATGGCACAACTGCAAACCTACCAAGACATGGCCGTCCACCTAAACTGACAGGCCGGGCAAGGAGAGCATTGATCAGAGAAGCAGCCAAGAGGCCCATGGTAACTCTGGAGGAGCTGCAGAGATCCACAGCTCAGGTGGGAGAATCTGTCCACAGGACAACTATTAATCGTGCATTCCACAAATCGGGCCTTTATGGAAGAGTGGCAAGAAGAAAGCCATTGTTGAAAAAAACCCATAAGAAGTCCCGTTTACAGTTTGCCACAAGCCATGTGGGGGACACAGCAAACATGTGGAGGAAGGTGCTCTGGTCAGATGAGACCAAAATTGAAGTTTTTGGCCTAAATGCAAAACGCTATGAGTGGCGGAAACCTAACACTGCACATCACCCTGAACACACCATCCCCACTGTGAAACATGGTGGTGGGAGCATCATGCTGTGGGGATGCTTTTCTTCAGCAGGGACAGGGAAGCTGGTCAGAGTTGATGGGAAGATGGATGGAGCCAAATACAGGGCAATCTTGGAAGAAAACCTGTTAGAGTCTGCAAAAGACTTGAGACTGGGGCGGAGGTTCACCTTCCAGCAGGACAACGACCGTAAGCATACAGCCAGAGCTACAATGGAATGGTTTAGATCAAAGCATATTCATGTGTTAGAATGGCCCAGTTAAAGTCCAGACCTAAATCCAATTGAGAATCTCTGGCAAGACTTGAAAATTGCTGTTCACAGACGCTCTCCATCCAGTCTGACTGAGCTTGAGCTATTTTGCAAAGAAGAATGGGCAATCATTTCAGTCTCTAGATGTGCAAAGCTGGTAGAGACATACCCCAAAAGAATTGCAGCGAAAGGTGGTTCTACAAAGTATTGACTCAGGGGGGCTGAATACTTTTGCACGCGACACTTTTCAGTTTTTTATTTGTAAAAAAATTTGAAAACCATGTATCATTTTCCTTCCACTTCACAATTATGCACCACTTTGTGTTGGTCTATCACATAAAATCCCAATAAAATACATTTACGTTTGTGGTTGTAACGTGACAAAATGTGGAAAAGTTCAAGTGGTATGAATACTTTTGCAAGCCACTGTATCTGGAGACTAAGGCAGGGTTACACCTTTCAGTGCATGTATGTAATTGCACTGGTTGACAGTGCTCAGAATCACATGGGTGCAATACATAGGGCCCACTCCTTCAGCAATCCTGCAGAACCATCTTCATGTTGTGTTGCTACCATGGGAAAGGAGGCAAAGTGTGATGCCTGAACATTTAATTCAGCTGTTTTCTTTCGACATCCATGAACAGCTGAATTATTTCTATTTTCAGTGTCCCCAGTGGCAGGTTCAAACAGCCACAGTGTGCGTTGTGATTTCATCAGTTACTAACACTTCCTTGAGGGCAGTGGAGTTTAGCTGTGGGGCTGCTTGCAACATCTGGCGTGACAGTATAACACCCTCCTGATGAAGCGCAGTCTCCACAGACACAGATAAGTACAGGTGTCTACTGGGTCTATTTTAATCCACCGCACGCGACGGGAACAGATCGAGCTTGTGGATCAGTATGTGTTGGATATTTATTGATGATTTTTCAGCCATCACCAGAGTTTTCTGTTGCTTGACATTAACCCCCAGGAGAGGCAAGCCCTCACAAATCCATGGAATTAAGGCCAATGAAAAATCTTGACATTGCTCAGGATCCTAATAGGCCAAGAAGGGTCTCGACCCGAAACATCACCCATTCCTTCTCTCCAGAGATGCTGCCTGTCCCACTGAGTTACTCCAGCAGTTTGTGTCTATCTTCTACTAATAGGACATAGTGGGTTTGGCCTGTCTAGTCCATCTGTGTCCCTGGAGTGACCAGGATTTTTATTTTTGCTGACTGGCATCTTATCTTCATCCATCAAAAGAGCTGGGGTAGGAATTTGTCCTCATAACCATCTCCCCTTGTTTCTCCCTGTCATTAGTACTTGGTGCTGCCCTCCAGTGCTCAGCATATCACAATGCATGGAATCCCCAGCTCACTGTCCAATCCACACGGAACAACATTGTTTGTGCTGGTGCCTAGTGAAGATGTAATGCGTGTCTGCATATTATGTGGAAGACATGTTTATTAGAGGCATCTTCTTCAGCCGAGTCCAGGTTCTGAGAAGAACCTTGAAGAAACAGAAAAAGAGCAAGTGTTAGAATGCCCCAGAGAGGACGGATGTTATCAGATGATTGCAGAATTCTTAAGAAGCTTGCTGAAAATTAACAAAATATAATGAAATAATTGGCTAATGTGCAGACATCCTTGAGATACTGCATAAACCACCAATCCTGCCTTTTAACGTCAAGGATTCATGCTCTGGTTAGGTGCACGTTACAATGTTAGGTACTCCTCCTTCATCTAGGTTCTCTCTCTGCCATAAAGTGCTGATTTGTATTTGAAAATGAGCGAATGTGAGTAAATATGTTTCTGTGTACATGGTAATTGGAGATGCCAAGTACGTGTGTACAGTGAATCGTGAGAAATGGAGGAGAAACCCAATGGTCTGTGGATGGGGAAACTGATGAAAGTAAACACAAGTGTGTGGAAGGCTCTTTGTAAGGAGCTGATGACCTGTGTAGGTGTTAAGATGTCAGATGTGAAAGCAGTGAGCTTGTGCTGTGAAGGGAACATGGGGGGGGAAATTGTAAGAAAAGGTAAGCCTATTTCGCCTAATTTGGCAGCAGAAGAAAAACAGCAATACCCTACCAACGAAGGCTGTCAAACACTTCATTAGCAACAGAACATAAAGGGAAATGCTTCACTGCTGGCCTGACAAAGCTGGAAGAAAGATTAAAGGGCAGGAAATAGTAGTCATATGTATACACATGTGTTGGTTGGTACTGCTGGCCTATAAAGGGTGTGGCAGATATGCTGAAATTAGGTAGGTTCGACTGTTTCATGCCATACTGTTCATTTGTTGTTGCTGGCTCTTTATGCAGGCACAACAGTATAACACCCATTGCACTCTTTGGTCTTTACAGATTAATGTGCATAAATACATAAATAATGTTATGGCTGTGGGCAGTCTCTGGTGTTTGTTGAGTTCTGTAGAACAGTGGCGCAGCGACAGAGTTACTGCCCGACAGCGAATGCAGCGCCGGAGACCCGGGCTCTATCTGTATGGAGTCTGTACGTTCTCCCTGTGACCTGCGTGGGTTTTCTCCGAGAGTGTGGGTTTCCTCCCACACTCCAAAGACATACAGGTATGTAGGTTAATTGGCTTGGTCAATGTAAAAATTGTTCCTAGTGTGTATAGGGTAGTGTTAATGTGCGGGGATCGCTGGTCGGCGCGGACCCGGTGGGCCGAAAGGGCCTGTTTCCGCGCTGTATCTCCAAAATAAAACTAAACTAAACATAACAGCGTCAGAAACAAGAGCAATTGGTCCCTCAAGCCTGCTCCACATTTCGATAAGATCAGTATAGACCTCAATTCCACTTCCCTGTGGTCCCTCCCCATACACTAGACTGCTATGTAGTTCAAATATTTATCAATATTCAAATATTTATAATCTCCACCTTGAATATATACCTTCTTCATCGTTCTTGAGGATAGAGAGCTCCAAAAATTAAATAGAAATCCCCCTCATCTCCACCCGATGAGAAATTTACATTTCTAGAAAGCTATTTGTGTCCGATTAGGTGAAGACAGAACCAAAGTATTCGTTTTTGCTGCTTTCCTATTACATTGTAAATTTACCTATTTCTGACCATCTGACCATTTGTCTTCACTAATCTCTCACATATTTACATTTTTGCAAATGGGTGACTGGTGATTCGGAAATTGTGCCCCATGATACTAGATACCCCATTAAGGAAAACATCAAGTGTCAGTCCTCTTCAGAGTCTCAATTGGACCATTCTTCTGTAATCCAATAAGTATATGTTCTGCAGAGACACTGCCTGACCCACTGAGTTACTCAGGTACTTTATGTCTAACCTGCACAGGCTTTCTTCATTTGTCAATCCCTTCATCCCAGGAATCAACCATGTGATAGACGCAAAAAGCTGGAGTAAATCAGTGGGACATGCAGCATCTCTGGAGAGAAGGAATGGGTGACGTTTCGGGTCGGGACTCTTCTTCAGACTGGTTAGGGATAAGGCAAATGAGTGATATAGACTATGATGTGGAGAGATAAAGAACAATGAATAAAAGATGTGCAAAAAAGTAAAGATGATAAAGGAAACAGGCCATAGCTGTTTGTAGGGTCAAAACGAGAAACTAGTGTGACTTGGGTGGGGGAGGGGTAGAGAGAGAGGGAATGCTGGGGCTACCTGAAGTGAGAGAAATCAATATTCATACTTCTGGGCTGTAAACTGGCCAAGCGAAATATGAGAAACTGTACAACCATGTGAACTTTATTTGCAATGGCTCCAATGCAAGAACATCCTTCCTTAAATCTGGACACCAACATTGTAAGCATTAGTCCAGGTCTGATCACACTAACACCCTTTACATCTCAATCTATCTCTGCTTTTATAAACTTTGCAATAAAAGCCAACATTCTATTTGACTTCCTAATTACTTGCAGGACCTTGGTGCTAACTTTTTGTGTTTCATGTACTTGAAACTCCAAATCTCTTTGGACTGTAACATTTTATAGTCTCGCTCCTTTTAAATAATAACTTATTTTGCCATTCTTTCTGCCAACATTTTTTGGCATTGTATTCCATCTGCCAACTTCTTGCCCAATCACTTCACTTATTCATATCCCTTTGTACTCTCCTCATTGCTAACCTATCTATCTTTGTATCACCAGTAAATTTGGCTACAATACACCTAGTGCCACCATTCAGGTCATCAATATAAATTGATGAGATCCCTACATTGATTTCCATGGCATGCAACTAAGTTGTGAAATGCCAATCGAAAAATGGGGAATTTATCCTGACACATTGTTTCCCTTATCCATATTATTCCCAACTCCATGCAGTCTCATCTGTGAAGTAACCTTTTATTTAGCACTTTATCGAATGCCTTCTGGAAATCCAAATATATTGCATCATATGGCTTCCTCTTTTATCCACCCTGTTCATTACATTGTCAAAGAACATGTTTCTCAAATTCAACTTCCCTTTCATAAAACCCTGTAGCCTCTGATTGTTTCATGATTTTCTGAATATGCTGCTATTTTCTGCTTAATAATGGATTCCAGCATGTTTCCAATGACAGCTGTTAGGCTAATTGGCAAATAGTTTTTTTTCTGTCTTCCTTCTTTTTGAAAAGTGGTATTACATTTGCAGTTTTCCAATTCTCTATATCCTCGCTAGAATGTCAGTGGTGGGCAAATTAATGGAAAGGATACTTAAAGATAATATATATAAGCATCTGGATAAGCAGGGTCTGATTAGGAACAGTCAACATGGATTTGTGCCTGGAAGGTCATGCTTGACTAATCTTCTTGAATTTTTCGAAGAGGTTACTAGGGAAATTGATGAGGGTAAAGCAGTGGATGTTGTCTATATGGACTTCAGTAAGGCCTTTGACAAGGTTCCTCATGGAAGGTTGGTTAAGAAGATTCATTTGTTGGGTATTAATGGTGGAGTAGCAAGATGGATTCAACAGTGGCTGAATGGGAGATGCCAGAGAGTAATGGTGGATGGCTGTTTGTCAGGTTGGAGGCCGGTGACTAGTGGGGTGCCTCAGGGGTCTGTGTTGGGTCCACTGTTGTTTGTCATGTACATCAATGATCTGGATGAAGGTGTGGAAAATTGGATTAGTAAGTATGCAGATGATACTAAGATAGGTGGTGTTGTGGATAATGAAGTAGATTTTGAAAGTCTACAGAGAGATTTAGGCCATTTGGAAGAGTGGGCTGAAAGATGGCAGATGGAGTTTAATGCTGACAAATGTGAGGTGCTACATCTCGGCAGGACAAATCAAAATAGGACGTACACGGTAAATGGTAGCGAATTGAGGAATGCAGTTGAACAGAGGGATCTAGGAATAAC
Organism: Malacoraja senta; assembly: GCA_038087875.1. Taxonomy (NCBI): domain Eukaryota; kingdom Metazoa; phylum Chordata; class Chondrichthyes; order Rajiformes; family Rajidae; genus Malacoraja; species Malacoraja senta. Next base: position 53,993,096 of record CM075979.1, on the reverse strand, counting down.
TGTGCATAGTTCCCTGAAGGTGGAATCTCATGTAGATAGGGTGGTAAAGAAAGCTTTTGGTGTGCTGGCCTTTATAAATCAGAGCATTGAATATAGAAGTTGGGATGTAATGTTAAAATTGTACAAGGCATTGGTGAGGCCAATTCTGGAGTATGGAGTACAATTTTGGTCGCCTAATTATAGGAAGGATGTCAACAAAATAGAGAGAGTACAGAGGAGATTTACTAGAATGTTGCCTGGGTTTCAGCAACTAAGTTACAGAGAAAGGTTGAACAAGTTAGGTCATTATTCTTTGGAGCGCAGAAGGTTAAGAGGGGACTTGATAGAGGTCTTTAAAATTATGAGCGGGTTAGACAGAGTGGACGTGGATAAGCTTTTCCCATTGAGAGTAGGGAAGATTCAAACAAGGGGACATGACTTGAGAATTAAGGGACAGAAGTTTAGGGGGAACATTAGGGGGAACTTCTTTACTCAGAGAGTGGTAGCTGTGTGGAATGAGCTTCCAGTGGAAGTGGTGGAGGCAGGTTCGATGTTATCCTTTAAAAATAGATTGGATGGGTATATGGACGGGAAAGGAATGGAGGGTTATGGTCTGAGTGCAGGTAGATGGGACTAGGGGGAAGTATTTATTTTTAATTTAAAAAAAAAAAAAAAAAATTATGTTCGGCACGGACTTGAAGGGCCGAGATGGCCTCTTTCCGTGCTGTTATGGTTATATGGTTATATGGTTATATGGTAATGTAGAGAGCTTTGGTAGATTGCGACAAATACATACAATATCTGTGCAACCACTTTCTTTAAGTCCCCTCTGTGGAGGCCATCAGATCCAGGGCATCTGTCACCTTTTAGGTCCATTAGTTGCCTCATTCATTTTACTAGTGATAGGGATTGTTTCTCTCCATCTTTTGCCGTTTGATTATCAATTAGTGTAATTTAAAAATAACTTCTACCTTTAAACCGATTCAAAATAAACCAGTAAGTCATGCTGCAGCTCTCTGGGACATTGGTCAGGAAGTCATGCTGCAGCTCTCTGGGACATTGGTCAGGAAGTCATGATGCGGCTCTCTGGGACATTGGTCAGGAAGTCATGCTGCAGCTCTCTGGGACATTGGTCAGGAAGTCATGATGCGGCTCTATAGGATTTTGGTTCGGACACATTTGGAGAATTGCGTGCAGTTCGGGTCGCCCCATTACAGGAAAGATGTGGAGGCTTGGGAGAAGGTGCATAGGTGGTTTACCAGAACTCTGCCTGGATCGGGGGGGGGGGGGGGGGGGGGGGGCGGGGGGGTTCAGCTACTCAGACTGGTTGGATAGACTTGGATGGAAATGTCCAACACAAGAGGGCATAGCTTTACGGTGAGAGGGGAAAGTTTAATGGAGATGTGGAGGTTTTTCACAAGGAGACTGGTGAGGGCCTGGAATACATTGCCAGGAGTGGTGCTGGAGGAAGTTATGATAATCGTACTTAAGAGGCTTTTGGATGGGCACATGGAAGCGCAGGGAATAGAGAAATTTGGATCACATACAGGCAGATGAGATAAGTTTAACTTGGCACCATGGTCAGTACAAGCATTGTGGGCTGAAGGGCCCGTTCCTGTGCTGTACCTTTGTATGGTGTATAAATATTTAGATTATCATTTTTTCCATTGCCCATTCTCCAGTGTTTATATTTGCTGCTCTCTTTTTATATATTTGTAGAAGCTCTTAATGTCTATTTTTGTATGATTTGCCAGTTTAGTCTCATAATCCATGTTACCTATTCATTATTTTGCAATTTTTGGCTGGTGTCTAAAAATTCCCAATCCTCTACACTGTCACTGATCTTTGCAACACTGCATGTCCTTTCTTTCAATGTGATATCTTCACACGCTTCCTTAGTGAGCAACATTTGATGTATATTTCCTAAAATCTTTCTATCTCACCAGAATACACCTTTGCAGAAAATACAAGAAAACTCTCAATATAACAGACCATAGGCGGGGGGGGGGGGGGGGGGGGGGAGATGGTGTCTGTTATTGCTGATTGACTGCTACAATCGAGTAGTGTATTATCATTGTCTAAGAAGTAGAAATAAACAACTGCAGTTGCAGGACACAAAGTCAGTCAGCATCTCTGGAGAACGTGGATAGGTAATGTTTCAGATCAAGACCCTTCTTCAGAGTCTCAGTCCGGGTCTGGGCCTGAGATTCAGGTGAATCGATGGCCCAGACCTGCTGGTGGCTGGGGAAGAGGCAAAGATCGGCATAGTCAATGGTCACGGCCCATGGACGGCCAGAGTACAGGTAAGGGTCGGCGGTGATGGTGGTGGCTGCAGGCGGTCTTGGAATCGGCCGCAGAGAAGCTGTGCGGGCTGGTGGTGGAGATAGAAGGTCTGGCTGGGGAGGTGGCGTGAGCTAGGGGTGGGGGCAGCCAGAGATGCAAGTGGCCAGGAGGTGACACGAGTTTGATTGGGTTCAAGTCCGGGCTCTGGCTGGGCCACTCAAGGACATTCACAGACTTGTCATGAAGCCACTCCTGTGTTGTCTTGGCTGTGTGCTTAGGGTCGTTGTCCTATTGGAAGGTGAACCTCCTCCCAGTCTGAGGTCTAGAATGCTCTGGAGCAGGTTTTCATCAAGGATCTCTCTGTACTTTGCTCCGCTCAACTTTCCCTCAATCCTGACTAGTCTCCCAGTTCCTGCCGCTGAAAAACATCCCCACAGCATGATGCTGCCATCACCATGCCTCACCGTAGGTGTAGTATTGGCCAGGTGATGAGCGGTGCCTGGTTTTCTCCAGATGTGCCTGGTTTTCTCCAGATGCTTGGCATTCAGGCCAAAGAGTTTAATCTTGGTTCATCAGACCAGACCACCAGAGAAAACAACCCTTTTGGCAAACTCCAAGCGGGCTGTCATGTGCCTTTTACTGAGGAGTGGCTTCCGTCCGGCCACTCTACCATAAAGGCCGGATTGGTGGAGTGCTGCATATATAGTTGTCCTTCCGGAAGGTTCGTCCATCTCCACAGAAGAACTCTGGAGCTTTGTCAGTGACCATCAGGTTCTTGGTCACCTCCCTGACCAAGGCCCTTCTTCCCTGATTGCTCAGTTTGGCCGGGCGGCCAGCTCTATGAAGAGTCCTGGTGGTTCCAAAGTTCTTCCATTGAAGAATGACAGAGGCCACTGTGCTCTTCGGGACCTGCAATGCTGCAGAAATTGTTTTATACCCTTCCCCAGATCTATGTCTCGACACAATCTTGTCTCGGAAGTCTATGGACAATTCCTTTGTCTTCATGGCTTGGTTTTTGCTCTGACGTGCACTGTCAACTGTGAGTCCTTATATAGACAGGTGTGGGCCTTTAAAAATCGTGTCCAATCAATATAATTGACCACTGGTGGACTCCAATCAAGTTGTAGAAACATCTCAAGGATAATCAATGGAAACAGGATGAACCTAAGCACAATTTTGAGTGTCATAGCAAAGGGTCTTAATATTTATGTAAATGTGATATTTCAGTTATTTATTTTTAAATTACTTTGCAAAAATGTCTATACACCCATTTTGGCTTCCTCATTCTGGGGTATTGTGTGTCGATGGATGATAAAAAAATGAATTTAACCCATTTAAAAATAAGGCTGTAACATAACAAAATGTGGAAAAAGTGAAGGGGTCTCAATATGTTCTGAATGCACTGTATCTGCATCGACAGTTCGTTCCTACACATTTTATATAATCCCTGGTTGGTTGCTCTAAGAAGCCATATCAAACACCCTTACCGATTTGATTTTGCTCACTCAATATCGTAAGTAAAATTGCCCCGAATAGCACATGTTCCTCTCATCCACCATCATCGGTAATGATATCTATATTACTAAAAGTCTGAGCTTGACCACTTCCTGTTGTTCTGTATATTGATTTTAGAAAAATCGCTGCCACTTACGCTGTGACTTTTGGCCATCTTACTCAGAGTCCCCCTCCACTGCGCAGGACAAGAGGATTTTTCCCATGGATGAAAAATAAAAGAGTTATTACTATTTAAAAAACGTTGAGATTCTCTCTCCTGAAGGCCACGCCCCTTCCGGAGGGACTATAAAACCCAGAAGTGTTGAGTGCCTCAGACACTCTCTGCAAGATGGGGGGAGCGGGAGGGTCACGTCTCTCAGTCTGAGCCTTTGAATAACACTGAACACATGTCTACTAAACTGTGAGTGGTTTTACTGACCTGTCAGTGCCCTTAATGTGGTTTGAAAATATAGTTTGGAAATGCTAAAGCTGTGTTGCCTTTGGTTTGGAAATGCTAAAGCTGTGTTGCCTTTGGTTTGGAAATGCTAAAGCTGTGTTGCCTTTGGTTTGGAAATGCTAAAGCTGTGTTGCCTTTGGTTTGGAAATGCTAAAGCTGCGTTACCTTTGGTTTGGAAATGCTAAAGTTGCCTTGCCTTTGGTTTGGAAATGCTAAAGTTGCCTTGCCTAATTAAAGTTGCCTTGCCTTCTATATAATTAAAATTCTAATCTTCACCACTTCCTGTTTGTGCATTATATTGATTTTAGAAAAAATGCTACCACGTACGGCTGTGATTTTTGGCCATCTTACTCGGAGTCTCCCTCCGCTCATCAGGTGCCGAGGATTTTTCCCATCGATGAAAAATAAAAGAGTTATTAGTGTTTAAAAAATGTTGAGATTCTCTCTCCTGTCAATCACGCCATGAAGGCCACGCCTCTTCTGGTGGGATGGGGGGAGGTGCTATAAAACCCAGAAGTGTGGGAGTGGCTGTCTCTGCAAGATGGAGGAGGGAGAGGTCTCGACTCGCTGTCTTTAATGGTCTTGCACCGTCCTTGAAATGGTATGAAACTGCACTTGAATTTGATGACCTTGCACCCTGCTTGAAGTTGTAAGAATCTGCACTTGAATTTAGTGACCTTGCACCTTGCTTGAAATGGAATTTCAAGGAATAGCCGTGAGTCGACTGCCAGCCCACCAGCCGTGAGTGAGTGAGTGAGCTGCCAGCACAAGTGAGTGACTGAGCCGCCAGCCCAAGAATCCATTCAGCCCACAATGTCCATATTAGCCCTCTGGAAACCATTCCCTTCAGCCCACAACACCCATACTAGCACTCCAGAAAGCCCCCCCACTGGCCACCAATATTGGAATTGGTGGAGAGGTGGAATATTGTGTTGGAGGACCAGCCCTCCCGTGTGATGCTGCGACCCAACGGGTCCCACTTAGTCTAGTCCTGTCATATTTCTCCTGCCAACCCATCAGTCAGATCACCGATCTCTGAAATGTCTCATCAAAGGTTTAAAAAAAAACCAAGCCATTTGTTCTCTCATTTTGGTAGAATATAAGAATGGGGTTAAGTAAATGAGTTATTTGTGCCCGGATGTCTATTGAATTATATCTTCTAATTCCATTCACTCACTTGGGCTCTGTATCCCTTGATATACTTTCCAGACACAAATCTATTGATCTCAGACTGGAAAATGTTAATTGACCGGCTTTTAGAGAGGAACGAAATCAATACTAATTCATTTCTTAAAGCATTTTTTCCTCGTTCAATACTTTCTCATGATGCTATCTCCATATTTGCTCACAACCTCCTGCTTGGATGACACCCGCACAGACCAGCTTGTTACAGTTGCTTCACCTCTTTATCTATTCCTGTATTTTTAAGTGCACAGCAAGACTGACAAAATTACAGTTAAAAATCCCCTGCTTTTTGTTTTACCACAATGGGTAGAATACATTCTAAATTCATCGCAATACTTTGAGACAGTCAGTTGCATTAACAAATATTGTTTCTCACTAATCAGAATTGATGAACTAATTTATCAGACAATTCTAAAAACATGTAACTATGATTATTAACTATTGAAAGTGAAATGGATAACAATATATATACAAATTTAGCTACAAATATAAGCAGCATTTACATTTTAAAAACAGTTGACAATTGCAGGATTGATTTATATTTGCATCTTAGATGATTATTTTTCAGTTTTAAAATAACAGATTTTATATGAATTGTGTACGCAAACAAATAAAGTTAATAAATGAAATGCTGCGTTTCATTGGAGCACTGCATTCCCATATTAGGCGTGGGGACTGTGCTCGGGATGAAGTGAACTCCAGGTGCTGGGAATATGTGTTACTGCTTCTCTTCCCCCTCCACTATCTGGGTGGGTTCAATACAACTTCTTGCTGCTACTACAACAGCAGCAAAAAAAATAATCAATTGCAGCTGGAGTAGCGTTTAACTATTGCTTTTAAACACAAGAGGTTGCTTTGATGTAATTAAACATTTTGCAGGAAACTCTTGCACCATCCCCCAACACCGTGTGTGATACTATTTCGACAAGAGTGGGAAATTGTTGCTTTTGCTGCTTGCTCTTGTCCAGTATCGCCAGTATCTCTGCTCTTGTCCATGAGCTGTTCCCGTGACGGGCTGGGTTGGTTTGTGAGGTGTCGGTTCGTCTTAAACAGACTCTTTCTCCTTCACTAATGTGTACGTACGGAGTTTCACTTAGCAACCGAAGAGGTTTTTTTTTACACACAATCACAACCACTGCTGTAGCCAACACAAAGCCGCTCCCATGCGGTGGCGTGAGAGAGAGAGAGAGCGATTATGCTGGGTGTTTAATGTAGTTTTATAAATACATAAAGTTATGCATTATGTTGCTGGATCAGCAGTGGCCGAGTTTGGAGCAGTTCGCCCTGGCTTTGTGCTATGTATCCGGATGTAGGTGCTTGGGAGTTGAGGGAAAGAGCAGCTGAAGGTTTTTCCTCCCCCCACACTCTCTCTCTGTGTGTGTGAGCGGCCATGTTAACGAGGAAGCCGTGTGCTGTCGCTGCCGTCTATCCAACCGGTAAGGAGCAAGGAGGGGAAGGGGCCAACACCCCACCGCACTCGACCACAGCTGCACTCCGCTTGTGTGTCGCTCCAGTTCGCCGCTCTTAAAGCCCGGGCTTCTGCAAAGGGACTGTATATGTTTTAAAAAAAACTCTTGGTGCTTTCAGTGGGTTTGGGGTGGAAATAAAGAAGGAACTTCCGACGAGTCCAAAGTGTGTTGGAATGAGGACAGGTCCGGCAGCTTTGGGCAGTGAGTGATCTGTGAGCTCCGGGATGATGCTGGGGGTGAGGGTTGCGCTGTCGCTTATCCCTCGGGCGTGGGTGGTTGAGAGAAAGCGAATGCAATGATGTAAGGCGCTCTGACTTCCCACTTGGTGCTTCCGAACGTTTGACGAGGTGAGACTTGTATGTTATTGTCTTTTTTTAAAGCCCCCCCCCCCCTAAAAAAAAGAAAGAATGGCGTGTTTGTTTTTGTTGCAGTTGTGTGGAGAATTGTGTGTGTTTTTTATTTTGTGTGTTTGGTTGATCCCTGGGGCTGTGGCTTTACCCGACCCGGTTGGAGTCTGAAGAAGGGTCTCGACCCGAAACGTCACCCATTCCTTCTCTCCAGAGATGCCTCCTGTCCCGCTGAGTTTACTCCAGCTTTTTGTGTCTATTTACTGGTTGATGCGGGACTCGCGTTGAATGCAAGTTAAATGTGTGCGGTTTACTGTGTGACAGATAGGACCGCCGACAGCTCGGCGCTGCAACCCGACTACAGGACAGGCACCGACTGCTCGGAGAGCCGCAGAGACGGGCAAGGATCCCGGCTGGGCGATCGGCCGTCGCCCATCGGATTACCGCCGCTCAAGAGTCACACGGTAAAGGAGGCAATCCGCCCAATTCACTCGGGTCTATTATAGGCACAAATTGCCAGAGCAACCGCTTCGGGATTAACAAAAACCCGCACAAAGAAAATAAAATCTACCATGGAAACCGCGGCGTGTAACATGTTGAAGTGCAGACGCGACAGTAGTTGCAACAATTAACATGATAAAAGGATTAATGTTTTCCCCTGAGTTCAGACAGCGAAAAGACTTGTGAATTAAGATCCATTTCACCCCCCACGCCCACACACACCCACACTTTTTTCCTCTAGTCTAATTTTAAAGAGTAAACCTTTTGTGACATTTTCGAGGGGCATATTTCCACAGATTGGAATAATTTCATAATTGCAAGTCCTGCTTTACGTCGTTTCATGATTGATTGCACGGTTTTACAGCAAGAGCTAAAATAGGCAAGGCTTTTGGTAAGATTAGCAATGCAACCAGCAAAGCAGCTTATATGAAGTTCTAGTTTGGAGGAGGAGGCCATAAGTGAATTAGTCTTTCTCCCAGAAGTACTGTTTGTGGGATTAAGGTGTGAGCTTTTAGTTTAAACTCCAACTGATCTAGTTTATGCTTTTGATACACACCGGTTTGGCATGAGGTGTAAGGCCCTGGGCTTCTTCAGTTGTCTGAGGATTCAGAGGCATATCCACTGGAGTGAGGAAGCAGCCTTGATAGGACTTGGTTGAAATGTAGCTGTGTTGTAACTCCCAGTCATTTCAGCCAGTTTTAAACCACAAACATAGTTTAACGAATGCCGGTAATCATGAATGTTTCTCTTGAGCGTAGGGATGTGTTTTAGAAATTGAATATTTTGTTCGTGCTTGCTTGTATAAAACTAGTCTGTATCCACGGAATAATTCCGTACAATTGATATAAACGTGGCTGTGGAGGTCAGAGGAGGGTGGAGGATGCTGAATGGGGCGGGACAGTAATTATCTTGCAGCACTAATCTGGACTAAGCAAGCTTACAAGAAATGTTTATCCTTTTGGATGCCAAGGAAGTCTGATACATCGATGCTTGTACATGAGACAGTGAATGTAAAATATACGCCATTTAGAGATCAAATGAAAGCAAAATGTATATGTCGGGATTAAAGAACATAAATAGCTAGAATCGGGGTAACGTACCACATTGTACAATATTATACACGACAAGCGTGATAAATAATTCACTGTAACCAGGAATTACATTTCACTTGTGAGGTAGGGCTTGATCCGCAACCTGGGCATGTAGTAGGAGAGAAAAGTCATCAAAGTGATTCTCAAAAGCATAATAATCCACCAATTTGATATATATATATATACCAATGGACATTTTAGCAGAATGCCATGCTGATCTTTCAAGTTTGAATTTGCTGCATTAGCTTACTTTATGAGATTTAACAAAATCTGTGTAGTTTTCTGATTCCTATTTCTGTCCCTTTCACAATATATATCGATAGCCCAAATTGCTAGGTTGTCTTTTTACACATAATCCGTGCAGGCAGTGTGAAAACATACAGGATTCCTGGCAAGAGGTGGGGCCTTCAAAACAAAAACAAAGGGAAAGTACTGTAGCTTTGCTCTGAGTCAGAGCGAAGATAATTCAAATCTGAAGAAAGTTATCAACAGTAAGACCAAAAAATGTGTTGCGTGTAGGCTGGGTAATTGACCTAATTTACACAATCTGAAAGTATTACCGTATGCATGCTATGAAATGAGTTGTGCTTGAGACCACATTGTTTGTAGTTTAGTATAATTGAGATAGGTAACCTGTTTTTAGATGATGCTATCAAAAGTATTAAAAGTGTATTTTACTATGAAGCAGACACCTGAGAATGAACGAATTGCTGAAACGATGTAAACAAACTCATCACTGTAAGATTCCATCAAAAGTGACAATACATTTTAAATGTATGTTAAACATTAGAAACAAAATACAGAAAACACGTGGCAGGTCAGGTAGCATCTGTGGATAAAGAAACAGTTAAAGTTATGTGTCGAAGACCCTTTGTCATAAAAGAAAATGATTGCAGCTGTGAAGTTAATATTCCCTGTGTTCTCATTGGCTGCTTGTATAAAAGCAGCTTTGTCTAGTACAGAATTATTGGTTTAATGTAAATGGATTCCTGTCATAGGAGTCTGTTACAGGTTTCATATTTATTTTATTGGCTTGTAGAGTGCTTTTATTCACTTAAAGTTGCTTGAGATAAACATTTACAAACAGTGATGTTGATGAACACGTTTTTAGGTGCTTCCAATTTTTCTAAAGCAAAACATCTATCCATCTCACAATCTGTAAAAAAAAAAGATCTACCACAAGTCAATCTTTTATTCTGTTTCTTGCAACTGTAAGAAATATCTTCATGTTTGTTTGTTTTTTCTCTTTAATATATTTTATTAGAAGCTGTGTACAGTAGGATAAACCGCGGCATATGACAAAATACATTTATTGTACATCTTCCATTTTAATTTTGACAAAAATGAAATAGAAAAAGAGAGAAAGAGCAAGAAAGAGAGAAAGTGAAAGAGAGAGTGAATGTGTAAAAATAGAACCCCTAAATCCCCAAAGAGTGTAGTCACAAAGTGAGTAAGTAAAAACTTAAAAAAATAAAAAGACAAAACGAAAAATAAAAAATAAAAGACCAAAACGTGTTGATATACCTGCTTCATTTCCCACCACACCCTGTCCGTAAATCGGTTTAATTCCAAAGTTGTGTTATACCATACTATCCTTGTAATGATCAATGAAAGGAGACCATATCTTTGAAAATTGCTCTGATTTTCCTGCTAAGACGAGTCTCATATCTTCAAGATGTAGCGTCTCAGACATGCTTGTGATCCACATTTTAAGAGTTGGGGTAGATGCAATTTTCCAAAATTTAAGTATACGTTTTTTCGCCATTATCAGGCCATAGTTAAGGAAACGTCTTTGAAATATTGATAGCTCAGAGCAGGCTCCTGCTATTCCAAAAATAATCAATTCTGTATGGGGGTCCAGTTTTGTTTTTAATAATTTGGAGAACATTTCAAAGATTCCTTTCCAAAATGTATGGAGTTTTATGCAAGAGGCATAAAAATGAGTGTGCTATAGTTGCTTCTTGAGAGAGACATTTGTCGTAAATAGGAGATACATTTGGAAAAATCTTATTCAGTTTAGTTTTTGAGTAATATAGTCTGTGGAGTATTCATGTTTTTAAATGTCAGGAATTAAATGCTGAGATCTCAAGGTCTAGGTTTAGCACAAGTATACTAAGTGGCCTAGTTTGGTGCTGTAAATATTCTCCTCAACAACTGAATGAAAAGTCAGCGTTTCTCCATTGCTAAATGTGTCTGTCGCACAGTTTAAGCTAAGAATGTGTCAAAATAGATTATATTGCCACAAATAGAAGAGCAAGACTATATGTTCTTTTCCTAGGCTCTGATATTTAATCTGTCTATCTTCTCTGGAAAGGTTTGTGTAGTATTTAATTCTAGGTATGATTGCAGTAATTACAATGCACTAATTTCATCGGGTAGGCTTGCATGTTAACTCTTTGTTAGAGTAAATTGGTTACTTCTGAGATCTGAGTAAAGCCCCTGGCCCACTTTCCCGAGTTACTCACGAATTCTCCCGAGTTTTCCCCCTGATTCAAACTCGGAGATGCCAGCCATAGGTACTCGGGGCTATATTTTTTACTCGTGGACATTTTTCAACATGCTGAAAAAACATCCCGACTTACCTGATGCCCCAAGTACCTACGGCTGGCAATACGAGCCGCTAGGAAATATCTACGGATTCCTACAGACTCGCTACGGACATTCTCCGAGTTTGAATCAAGGGGAAAACTCGGGAGAATTCGTGAGTAACTCGGGAAAGTGGGACAGGGGCTTAACTTTGTTTACCAATTAGTGTATATTTTAACAAAGTTGATATTGGGCAGTGCTTGTCTCTGGTACACTTTGGTCCTTTATCAGTTTGAATAAAAGTAACAAGTTAGAATATTGCTTGCATGTAATGTGATAATCATATTGTGGGAAAATGTTCACATTCTTCCCACTAGTGTAAACGATGTCCAGATTAATTTTCAGTATTTTGCCAAATAATTTTACAGTAATGTTTAAAGTTACATTCTTGAGCAGTGAACATTAATTTCAAGGGAAAGTGTTTTCAGCTGCCATTCATTGCTCTTTGAAAATGTAGATTTATTACAGCTTTCAATGGTTTTCTTTATTTTAGAACTCCAATATGTATCAGATCTAAATAATGCTGTTTCAGATATGTTGGCAGGGTGGGAGGTTACCCATTGTAAATATAAGAAATTGGAGCAGGCAAAACGTTATTTGGTCAGTTAAATCCGTTTCATTGAAAGGAAAGAATGGTGGCCAATCGTTCACCTCAACTCTGCACCATTTCAGCTTCTGCAGTGTCAATAAAGCTATTGATTTATTGAAAAATGCTGGAGAAACTCAGCGGGTGAGGCAGCATCTATGGAGCGAAGGAATAGGTGACGTTTAGGGTCGCGACCCTTCTTCAGAATTTTCATCTTGATTATTCTTGATCACTGAATGTCTGGATTTGAAGATTTCACAGAGCCTTATGTCAAAATTAAATGCTTTATCTCATAATTCTCTAGTTAGGGAAAAATTATTTTCCACATGCCCTATCAAGCAAATAAAGAGAGGTGATCTCGCATAAATAAACATAAAAGATAATAAAGGTCCAAGATTTGATCAATATCGCTTCATAGGGCTATTTCCATTTCAGGAATCGGTCTCCTGAAACTTTGATGCTCTCCTGTGCGATATTTATTTTTGTCGGCAAGGAGACCAGATTTCACACCTTCTGTCTTTTCATCACCGGCCTTTGTCCAACCATCCACCTATCAAAACCACCCCTCACCCCTATACACCTATTATCTACCGGGCTTTGTCCTGCCTCCCCTCTCTTCCAGCTTTCTTTCTACTTTCCCCCCCCCCCCCCCCACAAATCCGTCTAAAGCAGGGTCCCAACTCGAAACATGACCTACAGGTTCTCCAAAGATGCTGCCTGATCCAAGGAGGTACTCCAGCAATTTGTGTCTTGAATCAACATTTGCAGTTTCTTGTTTTTAAACCAGAATTCTACATGGTACTCCAATGGTGGTCTTCCAATATCTCTGCAAAAATTGTACTGCACTTATATAGGGTCATACATAGGTTTTAGTGAGTGGACAGGAATGGAGCAGATAGAAAAAATAAAAAAGTGAAGCTACTCGTACTCTTGTAAGCTAGTCCTTTCTTAACAACATCTAAGTCTTTTTTAATTATGCATGTTAACCGTTTGTCATTCATGGATATTCTGTTTGATCCATTCTTGCCCACTCACATAAACCTGTTTATATATCTTTGCAGCCTCATCAGTTTTTCATTGGCCAGTCTTCTTAATTCAATGAAGTTGGCAAACTTGATTTCTCATCCCAGTCATCAATAGAAAAATAAATCAATAGAAATTGTAAATTGCTGAGGTCCAAGTTCTTATCACGTGTATCAAGGTACCACGTAGAGCTGTATCTGACACCATGTAGCGCTCTAAACAAATACTCCAATCCAAGTTCAAGTTCAAGTGAGTTTATTGTCATGTGTCCCTGAAAGGACAATGAAATTCTTGCTTTGCTTCAGCACAACAGAACATAGTAGGCATTGACTACAAAACAGATCAGTGTGTCCATATACCATTATATATAATAAAGTTACACTACAAGTTGTCACCACTGCGACTACACCCCGACTAACCGCTAGTGTCTGGAAACGTTAGTAATATACTGACTGTATGGTAAAACCCGGACTGGATTTTATATCCGAATGGTGTGTAGCATGTGTGTTAGTATTCGGTAGTGCAGATCTACACAGGGGAATTATTATTTTGTTTGCATACAGATCAGTAAGATTATTGCCATATGTAAGTACTATCCCCAATTAAGTACTGAATGTATAGAAACGGCCCACTGAGTCCATATGCAAGAGTTGCATGGGTTATGGCACCATTTTCAAAGTCCCAGCTGCAGTTAGCCATAAAATCACGAGAGGAATAAATCGGTTAGATGGCACGGAGTCTCTTGCCCAGAGTAGGTGAATTGAGGATCAGAGGACATAGGTTTAAGGTAAAAGGGAAAAGATTTAATAGGAATCTGAGGGGTTAACATTTTCACACACAGGGTGGTGGGTGTATGGAACAAGCTGCCAGAAGTAGTAGTTGAGTCGGGGACTATCCCAATGTTTAAGAAACAGTTAGACAGGTACATGAATATGAAAAGTTTTTCTGGGAAATGGGCCAGACGCGGGCAGGTGGGATTAGTGTAGCTGGGACATGTTGGTGGGTATGGGCAAGTTGGGCTGAAGGACCTGTTACCGCGCTGTATCACACTATGACTCAATAAAGGCCCATTGCAACCGCCGCCTGCATCCGGATCGCCAGTGAGCTGTCGTGATACCCTTCTAGATGCCGCGGGCAACCTGCACATTTTCTCCTTCATTCTGCCTGTTAACCAATCCTCACTGTGCTAATATATTACCCTTGACGTTTTCACAGACGTCAAAATACATTGCATGCAGCTAAGCTATCTGCAACAAATGCCCACGTGTCCCTCCTGTGTTCCACTGTCATCAACATTCTGGGGTGTCTTCACTCAATCAGCTGTGTAAATGGAGCTGATCAGATGCTGGCAATCTTGTAGCAAATGACTTGCCTCTAGGTTACACAAATCCTATCCGCAATCAACACGTTTGAAGTTGATGAATAGTCTACTTGGCTGGAACAGTTTGCCAACAACACTGAAGAACCATCCAACAGAAAGCAGGCCACATGATAGCCACCCACCTAACTACCACTCTTTATGTTCATGCCCTCTAACACAGATGTACAGTAGCTGCTTCACCAGCACTTCTTAAACCCACTTCCTCCTCCACCTACTACAATGGGGACATTGGGCATTTGGGTGCACGATCACCTCCTTCCAAGTCGTGCACAACTGGATTTGGATATAAGTAGCCAGTGTTTTCTAGTTTCGTGATCTAAGTCCTGACCCAACAACATTTTGAGTACCTTCACCTAATGGTCCAAGACAGTTGTTCAACACCACTTTAACAAGGAAATTAGGGGTGGGCAATAAATGTTAGTTGCCTCATCATCCAATAGTTTAGTTAACATTTATAGCGCGGAAACAGGCAATTCGGCCCACCGAGTCCGTGCTGACCTATGATCCCTGCACATTAACACTATCCTAAACACACTAGGGACAATTTTACATTTATACCAAGCCAATTAACCTACAAACCTGTAAGTCTTTGGAGTATGGGAGGAGACCGAATATCTTGGAGATAACCCACGTGGAGAACGTACAAACTCCGTACAGACAGCACCCGTAGTTGGGATCAAGCACAGGTCTCTGGCGCTGTAAGCGTTCTCTGCTGCAAGCAACTCTACCGTTGCGCCACCGTGCCACCCTCAAATAAATGAATTAAAAATGGCAATAGTTTTACCCTATAGTTCCCCTTCATGGGTAGGAAATAAGATTGGTTCCCACAGATTAAAAAACAGCCATGGTAACGTTTGGGAAATATTGGAAGATGAAAATGAATGCATCACCGTTTCTGCAACTACATATTTCAAAAACCCTAGGATGTAGGCCACAAGGATTAAACAATGTATTTTAGTCCCATTAATTATTCCAGTGCTGTTTCACCACCAAGATAAATCTCAATTTGTGAACAGCACTAGCCAACCACCAAATCTTCCATTCCCATTATCACTCTTTTCTCCCCTGTTGCTGAGGACCAGGGATGAATTCATAAATGAGTAGTAACTTCCTGCAAATGAATCTTGCAGAGACCAGTATTATTGGCCTTTATCCCCAAACCTTACTCCTTGGTTAGAAAACCTATAATCCCTTTCCCAGTCACTGTGTAAGACTTGACTGTTCAAGACCTGATGTCACCTAGTTCATGAAATGAGCTCTGAGGCATATCTGACATTACCAAGATGACTTCTTTTCACCAAGGATGCTCGTTCTAAAATAGTCCTATTTACTACAGTTTCTTGTTCGTGGATCTATATTGTTTCCTGTCCAATAATATTCTGTTTTCCATATATATTTAACAGTTCGTGCACTGTTCACCATTTTTTCCCAGAACCTCCAACTTTCTAAGATATGTCCTTCACCTTTTCTGTTTTTTTGCACAGTTTTTACATTAATTTCACTTCCCCTTTGATCACCTGGGTCCTTTGACCTGTTATTCCGTGCCTGTTCCGCTGCTACTATTCTTTCAAGATTGTCCTTCAAATTTGCCCCTTCAACCAAGCTTTTGAACTCCTGACCTAATGCATGGCTTGTATGACTCAGTCATATTTAGTTTTAGAATGTTTTAATAATTAAAATGTTTTCATAATTTCTTTTTATTATTTGTTCCTCATTGAAGCTTCTCATTGGTGACTTTGATTGTTATTGAGATCACTTTGGATTGAAAGGGGATATTTATCCATTTGCCCCTGAATGCAATTCAGTTAGGATGGAGTTGGCTGGATTTCATTTCTTCTCTGATAAAGTCAAAATTGTAGAGATACTTTGATGGATATCCAAGTTTGACGAAGTCACAAATTGCCTTCCACAGCTTTGGGGTTGTCCCACAGCGCATCAAACTTAAAAGCACTTAAAAGCACTTAATCTACTCTGGTCATTGCAAGCGTCACAATATGATAAAGACTGGATAGTACTGGTGATAAAAAATTGGCCTGGTTATTGGAGATGGTTTCCTATTCTTCAGAATATTTTCTGGGATCTTTTACATCTACATGTTAGAAAGGATGTCCTTAGTTTTTAACATCTGAAAATGATATCTCCTTCAAATTGGGACTTGAAGATTGGAATGCTCCCCTCATGGCAATTGCCAAGTCCTATTACTACTCATTCTTCGCTGAAACTTGTCCTTTGCAAACGTTTTAAGTAATGAATTAAATGTCGTCTCTTTAGCTTCTGACTTTTGATCAGAGGATTTTTTTCAAGTATTTATTTTTCTAATTGAGATAGTATTCCAGATAGTACCTGTACCCAAACAAATCATCTTGTTTAATATCTGGTGTTCTTTAAATTGGAGAATAGGGGTTTGCAGTAATACTTGTGACCTTTCATTTGAGGTTATTCCAGCATAATTGGATGTGTTCTGGAAGATTTTGATCGAGAAATGGAACGGTAGAGTTTTTTTTTTAAAGGTGAAAGGTGTTAGCATTCAGAGAGACCTGTGATCCTTTAATGAGATTCACTGAAAATTTAATACACAGATAAAATCAATTAGCAAGGCAAATGTGCAAGTCTTTGCAGCAAGAGGATTTGAGTATAAGAGCGGAGATGTCTTGCTTCAATTTTCTTTGGCTCCAGTGAGATTACATCTAGATATTGTAGGGTATACTGGCAATAGAGCAAGAACAACATAGATTCTGAGACAGATACAAAAGAACTGCAGGTGCTGGTTTACAAAAAATATTCAAAAGTGCTAGAGTAAAACCCCTGTCCCACTTAGGAGACCTAAACAGAAACCTCTGGTGACCTTGCCCGCCACCCAAAGTTTCCATGAGGTCACCGGAGGTTTTGGTCACTCTTCCTAATGGTCGAAAGTGGTTTCCGCATGGTCGAGGCTTCATCTAGGTTGCTGCTATTTTTTCAGCACGTTTAAAACCGGCCTCGACTAAAAATAGGTTGCCGTTTTAAAAATCGATAATTTTTTTGTCACAGGTCTAGTCGAAGCCGGTTTTCTTCATAGTCGAGGAAGGTTTTCAACATATGCTTGGGAGGTTGCAGGTCACTGCGACCTTGATTTTTTTTTGGGTGGCTGGCAAGGTCACCAGAGGTTGCTGTTTAGGTCTCCTAAGTGGGACAGGGGCTTAACTCAGCAGGTCAAGCAACATCTCTGGAGAACATGGAAAGGTGAAGTTTCGGGTCAGGACAAAATTCTCTCCCAAGTGGACTTGTCACCTATCAGTGTTCCCCAGAAATGAACTACTGAGTTATCCTCGCACTTTTTGTCTTTTTCAAAACAAAGATTCATCAGATTGATTTCCAATATGGCAGGCTTGATTGATCAAGTTGGACCCATGCTTCATCCTGTAATTTTGGAAGAATGAGAGATAATCTCATTTGAAATATTCAAAATTCTTAGGGGGCTTGTGGAGAATGAGTAAGCACATTCTTAAAACAACTGGTCAGCATTCAGGACAAGGATGAGGAGAAAATTATTTACTGGGTGGGATAATGATGATTTGGAATTCTCTATCCAAGTTGGTTGTGGAGGCTCTGTCGCTGATTGTACTAAAAACAGGATTTAAGATATTAAGGGAAACAAATTATAAAGAAGTTAAAAGATCAGCCATGGTCTTAGTGAATGGCGGAGGAGGTATGAGGGACCAAATGGCTGACCCCTGTTCTCTTGGGTGTTTTTTTGTAATGATTTGAAGCCACACAAGTAGTATATCTTGCATACGTCTAGTAAATAGCCTTAAGTAGGAAGAAAACTATAGGTCAAAATGTAAAGTGAGAAATTTAGCATACAGATTATGTGTTTAATCCCAAAAAAAGCATGCTTTCAATTTTTTTGTTTATTTGTCTATTATGTATTTTATTTTCTCCCAACCAAATCTCCTGTGCCTTTTTTTTAGATTGGAGGCAGTAAACACATAATGAATGATCACCTGCATGTTAGAAGCCATGGACAGATCCAGGTTCAACAACTTTTTGAAGACAGCAGCAACAAAAGGACTATTTTGACCACTCAACCGAATGGACTTACTGCAGTTGGTAAAACGTCTTTACCGGTGGTTCAGGCCAAGCAGCTGGAGGGTTCACACAAGCGACAGGGAAGTTCTGCTTCAGTAAAGTCAACAGACTGTACTTCAAAAGTGAAATCCACTGTCATGACGCCAGAGCAAGCCATGAAACAGTCTATGCACAAACTGTCTGCATTTGAGCACCATGAGATATTCAACTACCCTGAAATCCACTTTGTTGGTCCAAATGCAAAAAAACGGCAAGGTGTGGTTGGTGGCTCAAACAATAGCGGCTATGACGACGACCAGGGCTCTTATATCCATATACCTCATGATCACATAATTTATAGATATGAAGTTTTGAAAGTGATCGGAAAAGGGAGCTTTGGTCAGGTCGTGAAAGCTTATGATCACAAACAGCACCAGCACATAGCACTGAAAATGGTGAGGAATGAGAAACGGTTTCACCGACAAGCTGCGGAGGAGATACGGATCCTCGAGCACCTGAAGAAACAAGACAAAGATCAGACCATGAATGTCATCCACATGCTGGAAAACTTCACATTCCGCAATCACATTTGCATGACGTTTGAATTGCTGAGCATGAATCTCTACGAACTGATCAAAAAGAACAAGTTTCAAGGGTTTAGCCTTCCGTTGGTTCGCAAGTTTGCCCACTCGATTTTGCTCTGCTTGGATGCATTACACAAAAATAGAATTATTCATTGTGACCTTAAACCGGAGAATATTCTGTTGAAACAGCAGGGGCGAAGTGGGATTAAAGTCATAGATTTTGGTTCTAGTTGTTATGAACACCAACGTGTGTACACTTACATCCAGTCAAGATTTTACCGTGCACCTGAAGTGATCCTTGGAGCGCGCTATGGGATGCCTATAGACATGTGGAGTTTGGGTTGCATTCTGGCTGAACTGTTAACAGGTTACCCGCTGTTGCCTGGAGAAGATGAAGGGGACCAGCTGGCTTGCATGATTGAGTTGCTGGGTACTGCACCTCAAAAGTTTTTAGATCAGTCAAAACGAGCCAAAAATTTTGTCAGTTCTAAAGGTTATCCCCGTTATTGCACTGTTACTACTTTGCCAGATGGGTCAGTTGTTCTTAATGGAGGACGGTCACGAAGAGGAAAGGTTCGTGGCCCCCCGGGGAGCAAGGATTGGGTCCTGGCCTTGAAAGGATGCGACGACCCTCTCTTTCTTGACTTTCTGAAACAGTGCTTGGAATGGGACCCTACATTGCGTATGACACCCAGCCAAGCACTGCGACACCCCTGGCTGCGGAGACGCTTGCCAAAGCCGCCAGCGGTTGAGAGAGCTTCTTCCAAGAGAGTGACAGAAAGCAGTGGTGCTATCACATCCATTTCTAAATTGCCTCCAACGTCAGGCTCAACGTCAAAACTAAAAACTAATTTGACACAAATAACTGATGCCAATGGAAATACTCAACAACGAACAGTTTTGCCCAAGTTGGTTAGCTGATTTTGAATAAGTTTATACCAGGGATGCGGAGAAAATCTATCAGCACATCTCTGAGCCTTATTCAGTTGAACTTTTATATTATTTTTAGAACATTTGTAATTATGAAATATTGGAATTTTAAGCACCATTTGTTAAGAACTAGGAAACTATTTAACTCATTGCTGGGGACCATGCATTATTGGAAGGTGGTTTTTCAGGTGAAGTTAAATACCTATTTCATTCTGGCATTGGAATGTGCAGGTCAGATCATGTAACACTTAAAGTTGTCAAAAAAGATGTTGCTAATCTTAATTTGACAAATTAATGACAGATTAATCGGCCAGTATTGAATATTGTTAAAAAAAACAGCTCTTTTTTAGGGCATTCGCTCTTGCTAATCAATGACAATCTGCATTTACTTATTTCTAAAGGAACTCTCTTTGCAGATCTATGATGAAGCCCAATTTAAACATGGTTTTTGGTATCTCACTATTCCTATTGTAAATGTCTGTCCTTGTGATACCATTGCATCTGTTCAGTTTTCAAATAAGGCTAATAAATTGGACTATGGATGTTCATAAATGTTTTGAATCTAGAAATGAGGAGAATTGGCAAATTCTTGACGTTGAAACTAATTTAAAAATTGAAATATGTGAAATCATTTTGAAAGCTATCAGTTTTTGTTTTCTCCTCTATCTATCCTTCTAATGCAAATGGCTTCATTTAGGATCCAGCTCTTGAAAATGGAAGGAACAGAAGTAGATTATATGACATAGGAATTTATTCAAGTGGACTTGTTGGTGAGTAATTAGAATGTCTTGCGGTGAATGCATTTGACCTTGGGATGTAGAAAACTATGCAGGAAAATCTAACGACCTCTGACGTGTATTTCTTTTATCGTGACAACATTTACTGTTGGGCTGTGTCATTGAGCAAGATAGGATGGCATTTTGAAAACTCACCAATAACAAACTAGGAAACCTCCGTAACCTCTTAAAGTGAATGGGGGGAAAAAAAAACTCGGTATGCTTGTGGGCCTACCTGAAATGTCTCAAACTATTTTAAAAACATGGCAGTGAAAAAAATAGGGAATGAAAGTTGGGAGGAAAAAAAGCATTTGTATTTTGAACAAGTTGGTTATTGCCAGTCATTTTTTGATTTATTCACCATTAAAATCTTAATTATAGACTTGCTGCATTTTTTCAGTTCAGAAATATCCGGAGTTCTCATCAGTTCTCTAATTTCGGCTGATATATGCAAGGGAGTCGGAACACAAATTCTGAGTTACTGCTCAGAAGAAACGGTGCAGATTTTCTCTGTTAAAACTGAGTACTGACAGCCTAATCATCATTATTTACCACAAATTCTAGGCTGTTGATTTAAATTTCTTTTAAATTAAAAGGTTGAATATTTTTAACTTGTATGAATGAACTGGGATTGTTCAGAAGATGTGAAGTATTGTTATATAAGCTAAACTTGAACTTCTTTACCTGGAAGATCTAATATTCAAGGCATGGTCCCCAGTTAGACTGGTATAAAGCAGACAATTTATGCCAAGTATCTTCAAAGCAAAAATATGCATTCAGATTTAGACCTTGCATCTTCACATGTAATTGATATTCAAATGTTTTTGACAGCCATACCATCTCTGGGAAGATTTTGTATGTTTTCAAAAGAGATAAATGGAAATTAATGATACTAATTGAAACTTTGCAGCACTTGGGTTTAAGCCAATGAACCTGATTAATGTATTTACATGTATATTGCATATTCATCCTGATGCAATATTTCAAATAACATACTATCTTTTTGTAGTATTTTTATGCTTTGTAATATTTTTAATTAAGTTGTAACTTTACAGTATCACTGAAATACCACTACAAAAATTGTTATTGTACTTTGGGTTTATACAATTTACAGAAAGATATTTTTATATTTAAATTGGCCTGAAATTTATTTTAAGCCATTCTATATGTGCTCACTTGTTGAAAAATATCTCCAAGCTTTGCTTCTGTTTCACATTTTCTAATTAACCATTAATTGTAATAGTCCATTTGTTTATTTAACAGAATTGTATGTTTTGGCTTCACTTAGTGTAGTTGAATTAGTACTTTATAGTTACGGCAGAGAAGGTTATTAATTTTAGCTACCAGTTAAATCTTGTAGGTGATTTGTTTGCAGATGCCTATGGTACATGTTCTAACTTGGTAACAATTTGGTGTCTTGAGGTCTCAGGTTATAATATGAACAGCAGCTCCTGTATGGTGTTGTTCAGAACCATTACAGTTGTTTCACCACAGCAGAAACAGTACAATCTAACATTATATGGGCATGTGTAACAACTTTTCTCACATTAGGCAACTTGTGCCCTTAGTATTAACAGTGTGCCTTTGTTATCAGTGCCATGTTGCCATGTTGTAGGGTTTACAGGTAATTAATTCATTGATCGTGGATACACTAGTGATGTAGCAGTTTATATGGTTATATTGGTGCAAATTCTTTTGAATGGTTTGGAAAGGAAATGAATACCCACTGAAGATAAAATTCATTCAACCCTAAAATATGGAAGGTTTGGAAAAAAATTAATTGAAAGGAAATCCCAAGATTGAGTTTCGCTTTATAATCTGTGTAAAAAAAAGCTGCCACAAAATTTTATAGTGACAATTTTATAGTGGGGTTTACATGTTCAGCTGGTCTTTTAAGATATCTCTTTTGCAGCATTTTTGGTGAAAGGATGCTTTAGCTAAAATCTGATGAGCAGGAAAAATCATTTGAGAGCAATGTGGGAATGCCATTACTGGACTCTTATCCAGAGCAGCAGGATGGCGTCACTGGTAGAGCTGCTGCCTCATTTCCCGTGCCAGAGACCTGGGATCCATCCTGACCTCGGGTGCCATTTTGGTGGAGTGTATCTGCGTGATTTTCCTCTGGGTGCTCTTGATTTCCTCCCATATCTCAAAGACACGTGCATTTGTACTAAAATTGGCTCCCTGTGTATTGCCCCAATGTGTAGCCAGTGGATGGAAAATGTTGGATAACATAGAATTAGTGTCCATGGGTGTCGATGCTTGGTATGGACTTGATGGGCCGAAGGGCCTGTTTCTGTGCCGCATTTCTAAATTGTTAAAATATTGTAGTTGGTGGGATATCTGTAATCTGATTTTAATTGAATACGATCTATACAATAGGATAACTATGGGTGCAAGATCACCGTATAAAGTTCATCTGTTTGGGCTGGGTTCATGAAACTAGTCCAAAAACAGGTCAATGCCTTTAGGGAGAATATTAATGAAAAGCACAGTAAATTTTTAAGAGATTGTGGATGGGAGTTGGACTGCCCAAAGTATAACTCCCATTAGCAAACAAAATTAATTTTATCTTCAATTAAAGCATTTTAAATCTGTGAAATAAAAATCATTTCAAATGTTAACCTGTGATCAGAGTATTTTCAGAAATTATTAATCAATATTCTCCTTTATATCTGTTTTGTTATATAATGTAACATGAACAAACTGCAGGCAGATATTCCAAACAAACTGTCCATTCATAAAAAGGAAATGTATTTTCTTGGGATAATTATAGGTAGATGAATAATAAAACTAATGATATTTATAACTAAAAGGGAAATATAGCTTACTAAATTATGCTAAGAGATGAGTGTTCAAATGGAACATATCATCTGATATCTGCATTCCGGTTTCTTCTGGCATTGCAGATCATTAAAGTGTCCTAAAATTGTGTTTTGCATTTTAGATTGTCTATACCCCAAAATAAATGGGCAAGTATGCTAACTAGGAAAGCGAAATCTCTCAAAAGCTGAAAGCTTAAAAATAAAACAAAACAGAACTGTCTAATCTGTTAAGTATTTCCAGTACTTTTAAATGTATATCTATATCAATATTTATTATCCATTTGACCGTGCTGCAGTCAGTGGACGCAGTTAAAGTTAATGACTGCAGCACATTTTCCATTTGCAACTGCTTCATGTATCAATGCGTCTTTGTGTTAATAATAACATGGAAATAATCTATATACTGAAGTGCATTTCTGATTGTCTAGTTGAATCTTTGAAATTGTCGACAGTACAAACAGCTTCAAAGGAAATAGCTAATGCAGGAAGAAAAATCACAATACTTTTACATTTACCTCAAGGTTTTCTAATCAGTAAAGAAAATCCCAATTGTTTGATATGTACCAAAGTGCATTCCTTTTCACATATTCAGCTGCATTTGTGGCAGGAAAATCCACATTGACGGCATTTGATGCCAGTTACTTGGCCTGCGATTCAGCACCAACACTGAATTTTCAAAGCCTCCATTTGTTCTGTATCTGTTTTTGTATCTGTATCTTGACGTATAATTACCATCACTGGTTGTCGCATACGTTAGGAGGGTCATGTGCAAAGTCGCAATTAAATATTAAAGTGGGCCTTAGAAGTCAGCGTCTTAATATCGATTGTTTCCAGCTAGGTCTTGAAGGTCGACGCCGGGTACAGTGCGAATGTCATGGTGGAGATGATTCCATTCGCGAATTGTCTTTGGGTACAGTGAATATCTATAACAGTCTTTATTTGTTGGGATGATGTTGCGTTTGAAAACCCCCGATTGCCTGGTCTTTGGTTGACTGGATGAATTTGTAGATCGAAGATGACTCTTGATGCTTGGAATAAACCCGTGCGTTTCTTTATAGATGGTCGTCAGGTGTAATTTGGTCTTACGGTCTTGAAGAGTTTCCCACTCTAGATCAGCAAGGATTTTAGTGATACTGAACTCCCTGCTGTAAGCACGAACGGTAAACCTTGCAGTTCTTTTGAATTCTTTCTAACTTGTCCCCATCTGTTTTGTTTAAGAAGGAACTGCAGATGCTGGAAAATCGAAGGTGGACAAAATGCTGGAGAAACTCAGCGGGTGAGGCAGCATCTATGGAGCGAAGGAAATAGGCAACGTCGAAACCCTTCTTCAGACTGATGTGAGGGAGGGGGGGGTGGGAGGAAGAAAGGAAGAGGTGGAGCCAGAGGACTGAGGGAGAGCTGAGAAGGGGAGGAGAAAGTAAGGACTACCTGAAATTAGAGAAGTCAATGTTCAAACCGCTGGGGTGCAAACTGCCCAAACGAAATATGAGGTGCTGCTCCTCCAATTTGCGGTGGTCCTCACTCTGGCCATGGAGGAGGCCCAGGACAGAAAGGTTCGGATTCGGAATGGAAGGGGGAGTAGAAGTGCTGAGCCACCGGGAGATCAGGTTGGTTATTGCGAACCGAGCGGAGGTGTTCGGCGAAGCGATCGCCAAGCCTACGCTTGGTCTCTCCGATGTAGAGCAACTGACATCTAGAGCAGCGGATGCAATAGATGAGGTTGGAGGAGGTGCAGGTGAACCTCTGCCGCACCTGGAAAGACTTCTTGGGTCCTTGAATGGAGTCAAGAGGGAAGGTAAAGCGACAAGTGTAGCATTTCTTGCGTTTGCAAGGGAAAGTGCCCGGAGAGCGGGTGGTTCGGGTGGGAATCAGTTGTGTATCCCAGACCGTGGAGCAATACCCAAGTTTGGGTCTTATCAGAGTCTTGTAGGCTATAGACTTGGTTCTGTTGCTGCAATAATAAATATTTCACTTCAGCAATCCAAGCATTCTATTAGCCTTGGTGGTTGTTTGGTTGATGTGAGTAGACTATTTCAAATCACTGCTAAGTCCAACTCCCAGGTAGGGATGATGTTTCACCTCTTCCAGGGTGGAGTGCCCCATCTTGGTTCCTCCTGCGGGTGACTCTCATACTGAAGCAATTAGAAGAATTGAAAGACATCTGTCAATCTCTTTCCCATTTGACTAAAGCATCAAAGTCTTGTTGGAGTCTCTCCAAATCCTCCATGAATTGTATTCTATTATAGAGAATACAATCATCCGCAAAGAGTCCAACCTGTGAGTGGACCTTTGAAGGCAGATCATTGACATATGCCAAAAATAGTAGGGGTCCCAGGACTGTACCCTGGGGAATCCCAGATGAAACTTAACTCTATTGGAAGAAGCACCCTCCAGCACAACCTGTAGGCAGCGGTTTGTAAGTTGTCTATTGAAAGACTCAATCCACTTCAATGTGTTTCTAATTCCCATGTGGCACAGTTTCATCAAAAGATGTCGGTGGGGCACGGAATCGAACGACTTACTGAAGTCCATGTTAATCAGGTCTGCCTGGCCTTTATCATCCAAAATCTTTGCAAGGTCGTCAACAAGAGCAGATAATTGAGTGTCACGGGAACGTTCCTTGCGGAAAAAGTGTTGCACGTCGACTAAGATGTGATATTGGTCAAAAAGATTCATGATATGATGATGCAGGATATGTTCCAAAATCTTACATGTAAATGATGTCAACGAAACTGGTCTATAGTTTCTGGGGTTACTTCTATCACCTTGTAAAGCGGAGTTACGTTAGCATCACGCCAAGCATCTGAGTTGGATGATCAGCCATGATCATATTGAATGGCGGTGCAGGCTCGAAGGGCCGAATGGCCTACTCCTGCACCTATTTTCTATGTATCTATGTAAACAGCCAGAATTAAATGATTTTTGAAAAATCTTAGTCAACACTGGAGCAATTGAGGAAGCACATTCTTTCAGGATCTTCGCAGGAATGGCGTCAGGACCCAAAGCTTTATTTGGATTCACATCTTGCAATAGCTTCTCAACACCCTGCTTGTTGATAACAATGTTTGGCATGTCAGGAAATTCAGAGTCCGGCATATCAGGAAAATTATTTGTGTCTTCGTTGCTAAAAACGGAATAAAATTGGTTGTTGAACACGTTTGCCTTGACTTTAGCAAACTTTGGTACCATCAGATGAAGACAATGTTGAGACACAAAACACCTCTCTTGTCTCTCTTGATGGAATTATTTATCCAGGGTAATTTTCATCTCGAAGAAGTCATTTTGGAGTGTAGAGCATTCCGCACAACTTGGTTAAATTCATGTCACTAGCTCATTAACAGACTTTGACTCAATGTAGTCAGAAGTCAGCTTCTCGTCGAAGTTCCTGAGCCTGTCCCCATAGTTTTCAAATTTGACTTTCTTGTGGAGAAAGATCTTACGCCTGGCTGGCTGGACGAACTTAGGTTTCACTGATGCGTTCACAATCACTGCCTCGTGGTTGCTGATACCAGGAATTACCTCTGTGCTTTCCACAAAAGTTTGTGAAACACAAATCAAGGATGTTGTTAAGTCTAGTCGATTCATTCACTTGTTGATGTAAGTTGTGATCGAGTGGAATTTTCAACATTGCTTTACTAGGTCCAGCATAAGATCCACTTGAAACTTTCCCAGTCCACGTCCGGAAGATTGAAATCTCCCAAGAGCCACATTGAAGTTTGAGGTGGAATATTGCTCAGGGCACCATCAAGGCGCCTCACATAGTCAACATTGATAGCTTTCAAGCGGTAGAAAACTCCCAAGGACATAGGCGTCATCCCATGCATACGAATGCTGACCCACATGCTTTCACTATCTGTCATAAGGTCGGTTTCTCCATTTGCGTTGAGATTGTCTTTGTCTGTGATGAAAACTCTCCCATGTGTATTACCGACACCTCTGTCCTTCCTGGAGGCCTGGTAACTTGGTGGGAACATTTCACCAGATGTAATGTTGCTGTTCAGCCATGATTCTCTCCCTGTTATTACATCAGGACTTTCTGTGTCAAGCAACACATGGAACTGATCACGCTTCGCTTTAACACTCTGGAGGTTTATATTAACATTGTTGATGGGCTTGCATTTAGATTTCTGTTTGTTTTTTCTTCCTTGTCCAACACTACTACGTTTGGGACTAGAAGTAGGATGGTGAATGTTTCTTGGCTCCAAGTTGTCATGGTCTAAAGGCTCAACACTCGCGTCAGGTGATGCAGCCAACGGATCAAATGGATTTGACAATTCAAAACTATCCATAAAGTCAAAAATAGATGAGACAAAATTTGGGAGGCCACGTAGTACATATCCAACTGTGGATACATGATTTTGCAAAACTTCAAACACTTCATCGCTCATTTCAATACATTGTTCATGATACCATACATTGCAGTCCTCACACTCAATGGCTTGTTGCTTCCACTTCACCGCCTTACTACATACCCCACACGGTACTTGGAGGTGCATGGACCAGGATTGGTGTTGATATCGCCGGATAACAGTGACACGAGCAAACTCGGATGGGTGGTACTATTCAAGTTCTTAATGGCAAAACTGTGGTTATGACTTGTTGATGACATAAAAGATAAATGGAACAAGCTCACCGGATTGTCTTCAGTGATGTTCAAAGGTGAATCAAAAAAGGAGGGACACGCCCAGTGATCCATATCCAAAATGGTGGGCGGGTCGAGTTGTGTTGCTGACGAGATGTCCAAAGGCATAGAAATCTTCTTTAGAAGGCACATATTAGTCAAAACGGCTTATGTAAGGTGTAGATTCCCCATGGTGGATTGATGTCCAGGCCAAAGTACAGCGAGTAAAAATTCCAGTGAACTGAGGAGTTGAGTCCGTTTAGATTTGGATTTTTGGGGTTCCTTTGAAGTTGCCCATGGAGAATTTTTCTTTATTCCAGCTATCTTTGGCTCTGTGTTTGCAAGTATCTGACATTGCAGCAGCTTCTGTAAGTTGCAAGTTGTAAGCTTCTGTAAGTTCTTTTGGTTGCAAAGGCAGTGATTTGCTGGAGTCGGGGGGGGGAATTCATGGAAGAGGCGCACAGTGATTCTATGTGAAGCAGATGTGAAGAGAAAATAAATTGACAGATTGTGTGTGTGTGTGTGTGAAAGAGAGAAAGTGAGAGAGAGAGAGAGAGAGAGAGAGGGGGGGGGGGGCGGGATTCTACTGCCGCAGCTCCCTATCAGTCCCCTTGATAGGGAGCAATACCCTTCAATTTGGCCCAGGACTGATGAAAGGCGCACAGGCAGAACAGACTGTGGTGTGGACTTAGAGTTGCTTTATCAGACAGCTGGAGATGTAACCTTGGTCACTTGCACCGAGCACGCTTCTTCTTTTAAAGAAAGTAACGCTGCGCTCGTTTTCCACTATTCTGTCCCATTGAATATTGGCAGAGATGGATTTCGCGACCATGCATCTTTTATTGTGTGCACCTTAACCTCCAGCTTTGGTTGAAAATGATTTTTTAAAATACATTATGGTGTGTTTCAGGTGAAGTCTGTATAACTTTTTAAAATTCTATTCTGCAAAACTGAGCATATAACTACAGCACAGAAGTCTGACAAAAAAAAACCTAGGGTTGATATCTGTGTCTGATTTGCAGTATTGCTCAACCTAACTCTTTGACACTCGTAATATTTTTTGTTGATGGCACTTGAGCATAGTTCTGCTAAAATGTGAATTTCTCTTATGGAGGACATTTACTGTTCTAGATTCTCTGAGCAATTGCAGCAGGTAATTTTAAAATGAGCACCAAATTAGATGCGTATTTCTAATATGCTGCCGTTGCATATTGTACATATGTGAAATTTTGAATGTTAAGTTTGTAAATATGTATGTAATATTCCTGTGAAATGCTGTCGCCACTTGATGTGTTTTGAATGGGGCCCAGTGGCCAGTTTTATGATACTGTGTGTATTGTACAGCTGATGACAGAAGTATGACTTTTTTAGTGAATATTTGGTTAAATTTATCATGGCCCAAAATTCATTTCAAAATAAATTTTATGTCAGTTTTTAAGAAATACTGTATTTTGGCTTTTTTAAATATTTGTTTTCATATATGATGCAGTTTTCATATGAAACGATCAATGTAGAAATTACTTTATAATGCTTTCCCCCGCATAAGAGAAGAAATGATATGCATAAATATGTTTATGGATTTTGGTTATACCCTTTATGGGAAATGTTATAATTCCAAATACCTACATAATCTTCAAAAATGTTATTTATATTGATATGAATAATTACAGTACATTACATATCTCATTTGATCTAATTTAGCCCTGAAGCTGCAGCACAGTTCAAATTAATTGGAAGTTATTGTAAGAAAATGTTGAGGTGACAATGTTGAGGTGACATTGACCAGCTGTTTCAAGGAATAGTCCGCAGTGATTAGTGTCCTCCTTGCATGTGAACATATCTTTGTGTGCAATGTGAAGTTAACATGAAGCCTGAGGGTGAGGCATGTACATTGTGAGTTGAAGTAGGGTCCCGACCCGGAATGTCACCTATCCATGTTCTCCGAATATGCTGCCTGACTCGCTGAGTTACTCCAGCACTTTGTGTCCTTTTGTGTAAAGCAGCATCTGCTGTTCCTTGTTTCTACTTAGTAAGTTGACTGTCCTGCATAGTTGCTCAAGGTTGATTGTTGAAATTTAGAGGATGGTAGCATAGTTATGATGTTGATTGGACTCATGATCCAGTGAAGAGTTCAGATCTCATTGTGTGAGGCGAATTTAAATGTAACTATATCTGGAATTGGTGTTAATTACTTATTATTGGTGACAAAATAAAGGAAATCTGGTGCTTTTACCTGCTATGGCATGTATGTAGTTGATTCTTAATTGTCTTTTGGAAATGGCTGAACAAGTTACTCAGTTTAAGGGCAAGTGAAGATGGGCAACAGATGCTGGCTTATTCAAGGACATGCATTATCTGTGAATGAAATGAAGAAAACAAACGCTACAATCTCAACAGCGGAGATGTTCTCCCCTAACTTGGCTCTGGGTGAGGGAGTGGACATACAAGGCTGACTTCAGATGTTGCTTCACACAAAGGATGACCAGGGTTTTTGTGTATATCCAAGGACTCAGAGAATTTGGATGTAAGGAAATTGAACACTTGTGTGAGAAGATCAAGAGTGTTTTATTGTCATATGTTCCGAATGGGACAATAACATTCTTACTTTGAGTTGACATCAAAGGTTTGCTGTGATCTTATTGAATGAGAGCATTCCACGAGCCATCTGCTTTAATGCTTTCTTCTATTTCTTATAGTCTATGTAATGCAACATCATAAAATTTTGATTGTGGTGAAAGATTTGCATCCACCAACATATAAGGTTTGACAAAATGTGACTGATACTTAAAAACAAAACAATTTAAAGTTTCTGAATTGAGGTGCAAATAACACAGTATAATTATGAAACAGTGCACCATGGTTTCTTTCTTTACAAGCAAGCAACACTTTTATAAATTGCAGTTGTGTATAAATCCAAGTGCATGGTGTTTTCACAATGTTGATGGGTTATTAATGAATCCAGATTTGTGCGTGTACTTTTGTGTAGAAAGTATCCAAAACAAGGAATGAGATACTTCAGGATTGCTATAACTTTGACAATAATTCCAAAACTAATGCTCTTTTAATCGGAATTGAACTAATGGATTTGTTACCCTCTCACAATGACATCTTATGCGCATACTTCTTACTGGATTAAAAATGCAATGAGCTGTTTGGCCTGCCCTGTGCTTGAAACTGCAATGGAAATGAAATGAAAATGGAATGAGCTGTTTGGCCTACCCTGTGCTTGAAATTGAAATGGAAATGAAATTAAATAAGTTGTTTGGCCTGCCTGAACCCACTAATTTCGGTCCACAAGGCCCCGATTAGCCGAGAAACCAGTCCCTTTTGCCCAAAATGACCGCATTAGCCCTGGAGGAGCATTTTGGCCCAAAAGGCCCTTGCCAGGCCAGGAAAAGTCCAGAAAAAGCAGATCTTTGAAGGGTATTGGTTTATACCTTATTGTCAAATGAATAGTAACTGGATCTTTTTGGTTCTATTACTATGAACAGATGATCTTTCACAGATGGCTGACTTAGTCTCATATCCCTTTCACACAGTGCCAGATCTCATGGGGAATTTGTCAATATGCTAGCCAGAGATTGGTGGGCCAAAAACCAATACTTACATTTTCTCCTGGCTCTCCATGTGTAGTCAGTCCAATCTGATTGTTTTCTGTAACATCTTGATCCACACAGACCTATGTTGGCAGATACAGTGCCAATCTTACTAACGCCTCACTTGGGTGCAGCCCAAATATTGGAGTTGGAATTTGTGAGACCGGTGGGATGGATTTACTGGCTGCTGCAGTCATCTGCCAGGTAGACAAAAGTGCTGGAGAAACTCAGCGGGTGCAGCAGCATCTATGGAGCGAAGGAAATGGGCAACGTTTCGGGCCGAAACCCTTCTTCAGGCACAAGCAGTCATCTGCCATGTAGGAACTTAGTACATGGCCACACTTCAGTCAGTTCAGTTCAATTTGAGTTTAGTTTATTGTCACGTGTACCGAGGTACAGTGAAAAGCTTTTGTTGCATGCTAACCAGTCAGCGGAAAGACAGTACTTGATTACAATCGAGCTATTCACAGTGATACACGATTAGGGAATAACGTTTAGTGCAAGATAAAATCCAATCAAAGATAATCCGAGGGTCACCAATGAGGTGGATAGTAGTTTAGGACTGCTCTCTAGTTGTCGTAGGATGGTTCCGTTGCCTGATACCAGCTGGGAAGAAATTGTCCCTGAACCTGGAGGTGTGCATTTCCACACTTCCCAATTCACATTTGTGGACTGTTTTGGTTACGAGTGGATCACAGGAATGGAACCCTGGTGTAACCAGTAGACGACCTGCACTAACAGTCACCTCCTCCATTATAGGTTCATGTTTCACAAGCTGCAACATGAAATCCGCATCAGTGCCCAGAATGCCATTGAGAAAGTATCAGCTTCTTAGATGGAACATCGACCTGAGGTCCATCAAGCTAGGCAGGCAGATGTTAAAATCCCTATTGAAGAGGAAAGATTTAATTCCTTTTACTATCTAGGTCCAAAAGCAGCAAAACAATGATTCATCTTTTTTTCATTTGAAGAATGGTATAAAATGACAGCGGTATTTTCTCTGGCAGTAATCACATCACTAAATATTATGAATGGTATAAACCTTTGAGAATATTCAGTGGTATAATATAGCCCATATAAATGGATGTAATCATTATATTGCGTTGATTTTAATTGGCCTCTATAGTCTCGCTATTCAACAATATTGGTCCTTTGTTCATAGTGCCATACTTGGGATTGACATTACACACCACTTGGGTGAGATTTGAACGGTGCTCCAAGATTAGACAATGCTTTGGTTTCACTGTCTGGCACCGCATCTAGTTTATCTTTAAAGTTACCGTGCAGTCATCTTGCTTCTGATATCCACTGAGCCCAGACAAAAAAATGAGTTCAACAAATACGAAGAATATTCTTTTTACCCTGAGCTAATGTCAAGGTTGTTATATGTTGCATTTTGAAACTGCGCTTGAATTGAACAAATACTCTCCTTGATTGATCGTCATGTCGATTGCAAACATGCCTTTCGGCCCATCTCATCCATGCTGACCAATTCCCTTAATTTTTCCCATATCCCTCTAAACCTTTTCTATCCATGTCCAATGTCTTTTTTTGATTTTCATAATAGTGTTATTTTTAGAACTTGATACACATTTGTAATTCAACATGTATGCACAATGTGTTGACCTGCTGAGTGCTTCCAGCATACACTCTTTTTGTTCTGCGATTCAGCGTCAGCATTTTTTTGCTCCAGTTGTTGATGGTGTCATTCTGGGACTAACTCTGGCTCATAGGCACAGTTTGTAATGAAGGGAATATTATGTATGATGCTTAGAAACACTGACATTTTCACTTTTAAAATGCCTTCTGAGTTTAAATAATTTAATTTTATTTGCCCAATTCCCAGAAAACATACAGTAACTGCTGTTATAAGGAGCGAAAAAGCACCATGATTTTGTGTGAATTTTGGTTTCATTGATCAGCTGTTATCTGACTAAATGTTTTGTTCTTCTGTTAGTTGGCTACAGTATGAATCATGACTGAATGAGAATCAATTTTAACTCAACTGGTTAATTCTTCCTTGGTTTCTGCATATCATTCACACTAATGCCACCATGGGGTGGCACGGTGGCGCAGCGGTAGAGTTGCTGCCTGACAGCGCTTGCAGCGCCAGAGACCCGGATATGATCCCGACTACAGGTGCAGTCTGTACGGAGGTTTACGTTCTCCCCGTGACCGCGTGGGTTTTCTCCAAGATCTTCGGTTTCCTCCAACACTACAAAGATGTACAGGTTTGTAGGTTAATTGGCTTGATATAAATGTACAGTAAATTGTCCCTAGTGTGTGTCGGATAGTGTTAATGTGTGGGGATCGCAAGTCGGTGTGGACTCGGCGGCCCGAAAGGCCTTTTTCCGCGCTATATGACTGAACTAAACTAAACTAACATAATCTTTGAACAAATAACATCTAGCCTGTCATTGTTTTATAAACCTCTATCAGATCACCCATTCAATTTACACTCTGAATGAAAATGGAGCCTGGAATAACAAATGCCTTCCAAGCTGCGATCCCCTCTTGTGACTTTTCTCTCAATGTTTTTTCCAATCGTTTAGCCAAAGCTGCTATAATTATTCACCTGATGATGTGATCCAACTGATGAACTCTGGGAGCAGGGAATGGGATCCTTTGGCTTGTATTTAATCAATAGAGCTATCTAAATATATATATATATATATATATATATATATATATATATATATATATATATATATATATATATATATATATATATATATATATATATAAAGTAATTGGTAGTAAAATAAAACCAAAAAACTCAAATCAATGTCTTCAAGCTAAGAGGACAGTTACCTTTGACTGTCAAAAGATTTTAATGTTGAAATTATTAATCTTCACTGTTCAAACTTGCAAAAGCACTTTAAAAATTGTGTAGAGAATGTAAAGTATGTGCTTAAGAAAGAACGAGATAAACATATGATTAAGGCACAGTTAGTCTAAAGTCGATTGCCTGTAAACTTCTGAAGGAGAGAGACAAGATAAAAATTGAGGAAGTATTTCAGTTGTGTGGGTTAATCAAGGGGTGAATCCTGATCAATCACAAAAGCTGGGGCTGGACTAGGAACCTTTTATGAATAAGATACTGAGTAAGTAGATAATGGGAATGCCAATGGACATGGAGAGTATAGATTTTTCGGGGCATTTGGATAAGGTGACTCAAGAGGCTTGCTGTAATGAAGACATGAATTGAGAAGAAATATATAGCAGCTTGACTGAAGTTTAGATTAATGCCAAGGAAACGACAAAGAATTGTTTGTGAGCATGCATCAATCCAGCAAATAAGCAGTCGACCAGCTTTCACAGAATTGTGAAGGTTGCAGCGTAGCTATATCGTTCATTACTTCTATTACCAGCTCTCGGTTACACTTTCTCGCGCCTGGCTGTAAGGACTGCAATACATTCTTATATGTAGGAAGGAACTGCAGATGCTGGTTTACACCAAGAATAGACACAAAATGCTGGAGTAACTCAGAGGGTCAGGCCACATCTCTGGATAGAAGGAAAGGGTGACGTTTCTGGTCGAGACCCTTCTTCAGACTATGAGTCTACAACAAGGCAGGCATAGCTGGGGCCCATATGAATGCCCATGGCTATGCCTTGGATTTGGAGGAAGTGGGAGGAGTTGAAGGAGAAGTTGTTAAGAGTAAGGATCAGCTCTACCAGGCAGAGGAGAGTGGGGGTCGAGGGAAATTGGCTGGTTCTGCGGCTGAGGAAGAAACAGAGGGCTTTAAGACCTTCCTGGTGGGGGATGGAAATGTACAATACATTCTTAGTTTCTTTGTCTCTGCCAGTTCTGATAAGGAGATTTTCCACGGTGCTTCTAAAACATGTTGTTGTTTCCTTAACTGTGGCTTTCTTCCTGCCACGGTCAACTTATCTGCGCGCTCCTTTGCCCACAATTCCGTTCTCATCTCCTCTCCTCCCAGCCACAATATGAAGAGCATTTCCCTCATCTGCACATTTGAATAGACTTAGACTTAGATTCCTTTATTGTCATTCAGACCTTTCGGTCTGAACGAAATTTCGTTGCCTGCAGTCATACATATAATAATAAATAACAAAACACACAATAAACACAAATTAACATCCACCACAGTCAGTTCACCAGGCACCTCCTCACTGTGATGGAGGCAATAGTCACGTATTATTCCCGGTCTAAACAATGAGTTCAACAATTGCAGAGTTTCAATTTACAAACTTCACCCCCCCGTCCCTCCCCCTCACCATTCATCTTTTGTTTCTTTACATTTCCTTCAGGCCTTGCCTCATAATCCCTTTTGTTATTTATTTCTCCTGCCTTCCACTCTATCATAGAATATGAAATATGTAAATCAGAGGATGTTGGGAATATGTGTTGGTAGGAATTGCAGATCTGGTTTAAATATGTTTGGAATAGAGTGGGTTAGGTAGCAGAGAGTTAAAAAGAGAGTGACGTTAAAGGGCACTACATGGATTGGAGATGCCACAAACAGGTCGGGTCCCTGATTAAATATTACTGATTGTATGCCATGTTGTCACCTTCCCCTCAGCCAACATTGAGCCATTTTACATTTCCTATACATCATCTGCCTTAATCTGTAATTTTAACATCTTATCCTTCCATATCTCTAGACTCCCTCTCCCCTGGCTCTCAGTCTGAAAGTCTCAACCTGAAACGTCACCCATTTCTTCTCTCCAGCGATGCTGCCTGTTCCACTGAGTTACTCCAGCATTTTGTGTCTATCTTGGGTGACTACTTTGCAGGTTGTTTCTTTTCAGTCTGCATGCACAGCATAGAATTTCCTGTTGCCTGTCATGAGAACCAGGAAATGTTGCAGGGGAGGGGAGAGGGAGGGGGGGGGGGAGAGTTACAGAGAGAGCAGGGGGGAAGTCTGGCCATCTCTGATTCAAACTGGAAAGGCTGCTCTCTAAAAGTCTTACATTCAATATTGTGTCCTAAGGTTTGTAAAGAGCAATGTTGCAAGAAACTATTTATCGAAGTTGCATTGGGCTTCACTAGACTGAAGAATTAAGGTAACACAACTGGCAGCTCCAGGCCGCCCTTGCAGACCAAATGGAAGCTTTCTGCAAAGTGGTCATGCAGTCTGTTTATAGTTTCTCCAATACAGTCATGAGCACAGCATGCGGAACTCTAGATTGGAACTAGACTAAGTGGGACCCGTTGGGTCCCAGCATCACATGGGAGGGCTGGTCACCCAACGCAATATTCCACCTCTCCACCAATTCCAATATTGCTGTCCAGTGGGGGGGGGGGGGGGGGGGCTTTCTTTTGCGCTAGTTTGTACTATTTGTTATTTGTTGATCACACACACCCTCCACCTCACAAAGACACACACACACACACACACACACACACACACACACACTCACACTCATTCTCACACACACACTCACACTCACACTCATTCTCACACACACACTCATTCTCACATACACACACACACTCATTCTCACACACACACACACACACACTCATTCTCTCTCACACACACACACACACACACACACACACACACACACTCATTTACACAGACTCATTCACACACAAACACAGACTCATTCACACACACACGCGCAGACACACACACAGACTCATTCACACACTCACACTCACACAATACTAAAATGCCAAGTAACTTCAGAACATGTTGAATATACAGTGTGCAAAACGAATGTTTAAAGCCTGTAGAGGCTGCTGCTGCTGAAGCAAAAACGTGCTTTAAATAACATCCACCAAATACACTCACCATAGACAGAGCAGTCAGCTCTCTTGAATTATTCAACGGCGCCTGCACTCGGTGCCATCTTGACGTCACCCTATCGCTTCTTGCCACGAACCGGAAATGATGCACTCAGCGCCAGCATGCCGCTAACCGGAAATGATGTCATCGGCGCCATCTTGCAACTAAGCGAAAATCACAGAATGAACGCCAATTTTGAAATTAAACACAGTCCTGATCTAATAAAATGTTTATTCACACTTTATCCATCCGAAAACTGTTGCAAGCAAGCCCTTTAAAAGCCAAGCCAATTGGACAAAAACACTTTGCAAGCCAACAAAACACATTTGCTGAAAGCCCTTTAAAAAGCCAAGCAAATTGGGCAAACACTTTGCAAACAACAAACACATTTCAGGGCTCTCGCTTAACTTTTTTTCCCTGTTGCCTGCCGGGCAACCTCGGCAGCTTTTTAGGTTGCCAAATGACAGTTTAGGTGGTCATTTAAGATGGCTTGCATGACGCGTGCGATAATGTGCTCGGACAAAGTGCATAGTTACCAGTCGGAATTGTGGTCAATGAAGCATTCACATATTATTCCTGCTTCAAATAAAGTCAGAAACTAAACATATTCACCAATCAAGACATGATATATACCACAATGACATGCGGCAAAATTACAATACAGTATCTCATCTCTTTTTACACGTTGCAATGAATGCAATTTCTATTATCTCTTTCCACTTCCAAACAAAAATATGGTTATTCAACGTATGATCAACCTCGGTGAGACCAAGCGCAGGCTTGGCGATCGCTTCGCACAACACCACTCAGTTCGCAATAACCAACCTGATCTCCCGGTGGCACAGCGCTTCAACTCCCCCTCCCATTCCGAATCCGACCTTTCTGTCCTGGGCCTCCTCCATGGCCAGAGTGAGGCCCACCGCAAATTGGAGGAACAGCACCTCATATTTTGCTTGGGTAGTTTACACCACAGCGGTATGAACATTGGCTTCTCCAATTTCAGGTAGTCCTTGCTTTCTCCTTCCTTCCCCTCCCATTCCCAGCTCTCCCACAGCCTACTGTCTCCGCCTCTTCCCCCCACTTTCCTCACCCACTCCCTGCACATTAGGGGAAATTTTACAGAGACAAGTTAACCTACAAAGCCAATGCGTCTTTGGGATGTGGGAGGAAACCCACACGCTTGCAGGGAGAATGTGCAAATTCAACACAGACAGTGCCCGAGAACTGGATCGAACACAGATCTCTGGCGTGTGAGGCAGCAAGTCCACCAGCTGTGCCACTATATTTTATTTTCCAACACACAAAAAATTATACGTTGATAACTTTGGTTACTAAAAAAAAAGAAACTATCCATTTTCAGTCTTAAATCTCTAAGTGACGCTATGTTCCCCTTTACAGCTACTGTATGTTTTAATTCAGTTCAAGGCTATTGGGGCAGTACATTGGCCATAAATTTGCTGCCTAAAATTGCCAGAGCCCCGGAATTGATCCTGAATATGTGTGCTGTCTGTATGGAGTTTTGTTTTCTTGTTTATAACATTGTTTACAGAGTATTATGTTTACATATTCTGTTGTGCTGCTGCAAGTAAGGATGTCATTGTTCTAACTGGGACGTGAGAGAATAAAACACTCTTGACTTACGTCGCTGATGTGTGGGATAGAACTAGAGTACGGGTGATCGGTGGTCGGCGTGGACTCGGTGGGCCGAAGGGCCTGTTTCCATGCTGTATCTTTAAATTAAACTAAAAACACTAACTCCAGAGATAATGTAAAGAAGGGTTTCTACCCGAAACTTCACCCAATTTTTTCTATCCAGAGATGCTGGCTGCTCCATGGAGTTCCACCGCACAATTAAAGCATGGAATAGTCTTCACCCTACCGTACCAACCAGACACAACTAAATTTAACGTAGTTTTTTTTTCCCCCAAGAACCCTTTTTTGCTTAAGTCCGTCAAGAGTCACGAGAGTTTTATTGTCATGTGTCCCAGTTAGGGCAATGAAATTCTTGCTTGCTGCAGCACAACAGAATGTGTAAACATAATACAGAACAGGAGATAAAAGTTCAGTGTGTCTATGTACTATATACACAATAAATAAACAGATAAATTGCAATAGGCTGTATTTTTTCAGAGTTTGGAGTTTGGTGGTGGTGGGTCCACCAGTTTAAATTCCATTTCGAATATTTTTGGAGGACCAGGAAACCAAGAAGCAAGAGTTACTCCAGGGAGCTACTGCAACTCCAGGGAGTGATTCTGCGTTGTTTTTCAGCGGTCGCGGTGAGGCAGCGACCGGACAGCAATGGCGGCCAGAACTCCCACAATGCAAAGGGAGGGAGAAAGTGGCCGACGCCGACCAGTTGCCGTGGCAGTGCGCATGTGCATGGCCGCACTTGCGCACAACCACGGCCGATGATGTGCTCGGCGGCGGCCATGAGCGGAGAGCCGAGCCGAGAGCCGAGAACGAGCGGAGACCCGAGAGCCGAGCGGAGACCTGAGAGCTAGCGCCTAGCGGAGACCCGGACACGGATGGCGGGCGGGAGTCCCGGTTGCTTGCCAAGCCGGGCAAAATGGCATGGCTTTTACGTTGCCCGGTGGGACTAAGTTGCCATTGGCACCTGGGCAACCACTAATTTCGAGCCCTGCATTTGCTGAAAACCACATCCCGAGGACTCACCGTGGAGTAGACGTGCGTTCAGTGTTATTTGCAGCTCAGAGAGCCGTGACCCTCTCGCTTCCTACGTCTGGCAGAGACTGAGTGAGCCACGACACTTCCAGTTTCATAGTTCCCCCCCCCCCCTGCCGCCAGCAGGGAGGGGCAGCAGAGAGAATGGCAACATTTTTTAAAACATTAATATCTCTCTGATTTTTAATCGATGGGATAAAATCCTCCAGTCCAGTCTAGCGGAGGGGGGCTCTGAGCGAGGTGGCCAAAAAAGATGGCCGTAAGTGGCGGTGTTCTCCCGGAAATCACATCGCAGTGAGTCAAAAGCGGTCAAGATCTTACTTTTCGTAATATAGATAAGTGCAAGTGCATTGCTGCTTCACCTGGAAAGCATGTTTGGTGGGAAGAGAAGTTGTTGAAGGGCAGGTATCGTATCACCTGTGATTGCGTGGTAAGATGCTGCGAGGAAGAGAAAGGATGTAGGAAGGAACTGCAGATGCTGGTTCACATCAAAGATAGACACACAATGCTGGAGAAACTCCGCGGAACAGGCAGCATCTCTGGATAGAAGGAATGGTTGATGTTTCGGGTTAAGACCCTTCAGACTGAGAGAAAGGGTGTTGGTGGGGACGGAAGAGTGAATCAATCTCAGTGGGAACTTTGCCTTCAGAATGTTAGAAGATGTTCTAGGCGGTGAAATTACAGAGGATGTTATATAGAGGCTGATGGGTAGAAGGCGGGGACGAGGAGAGTCCGATGTGAACTCCAGGTACGAGGTGATGGAGTGAAATCAGAATTCACTCTGTGCCAGCAAGCTGGGTTTAGTGCTGGCCTTGTCTGCTGTCTGCATGGAGTTTGCATGTTCTCTCTGACCATGTGGCTTGTCCCTGGCTCCTTTGATTCCCTCCAATATCCCAGACATACTGGTAGTTTAACTGGCTCTTGTGAATTCCCCTTAGCAAAGGAAGGTTGCAGAAGAATGAGGTGGAGTAGATGTGAGGCGAGAGAGGGGGGGGGGTATCTAAAGGATGAATACAAATGGATCGCATGGGCTAGAGGAGCTGAATGATTTTTCTGGGTCAACAGGAAAATAAATGGGTAAAAGTCTGGGAAATTGAACAAACATGGTTGAGGGCTCGGTCAACAATGGTGCTGGGAGAATGCGGTTAAGGGAAAATTAAGACATCTGGACAGCTTTGGTGTGGAACATGTCATCAACAGAACAGAGATGACAGAATCAGAGCAACTGGGAGAATTCACCCGAGGATATGAAGAGCGGTCATTAAGGTGTCTCTTGTGGACAGTGATAAAAGGCAGAAAGGGGCCTTATGAAACTGAGTAAGATGCAACTTGGCACCCAAATGTCTGTAGATCACTGTCAAATCATCAATGTGCCTGAATTATGATTGGAGGTTTAATACATATATATTAAATGACTTACAGGGTTATCAATATTTGAAACAACAAATGATATCATTTTTTGAGATAAATGATACACCAGGTACCTCACCTTCTTTAATATGGGAAACATTTAAAGCATTTATTAGAGGAATTATAATTTCATATGAAATTTTTCAAAATAAGAAGAATAAAACAGAACAGATGCTGTTAGAACAAGAAATAAGACATGTAGAGTTAGATAATGCTAAAGATCCCACTATAGATAAATATAATAAGATAATACTACTGAAATTTAAACTTAACCGAATTCTCTCGGCAAGAGTAATAAGATTATTCCAAATTACAAAACAGGAACATTTTGAGTTTGGTGACAAACCACATAAGCTGTTGGCGCGTCAATTGAAAAAACAGGAAAAGGAAAATACTATAAATAAAATTAAATCCGAGAATGGTGAATTACTAACACTACCTAAAGATATCAATAAAAGATTTGTTCAATTTTATCAAAATTTATACACATCAAAATTACAAACTCTTTAGATAAATGTAATCTACCAAAACTTGACCTTTTGGAACAAGAAGAACTAGGAGCGCAAATTACAATCGAAGAAATAGGTGAAACAATAAAATCGCTGAAAAATGGTAAGACACCGGGACCAGATGGTTTTAGTAATGAATTTTATAAAAAGTTTCATGAGATAACGACCCCCTATAGAAACATAGAAACATAGAAAGTAGGTGCGAGAGTAGACCACCAGGCCCATCGAGCCCGCACCGCCATTCGCTCATGGCTGAACACTAAACAGACACCCTTACCCACAAACAGTAGACACAAGACACAGAACACAAGACACTACCCTCCCCTTTATATCGCTATCACCCCTCTCCACCCCAAGAACCGCGTGATCTCCTGGGGGAGGCAAAAAACCGGATAAAAGCCCAGGTCCAATTCGGGAAAAAAATCCGGGAAATTCCTCTCCGACCCCAATCCAGGCGATCGACACTTGTCCAGGAGATCACTCAGGTCTTACTATACTAACCATACCTAGGTCCATATCCCTGCCCTCTCCCCGTAGCCCCTTATCCCCTTGGCAGCTAAAAAACCATCTATTTTAGACTTAAATATATTTAATGTTTCTGCTTCCACTGCTCCCTGGGGCAGTGAATTCCATAAATTAACCACCCTCTGGGTGAAGAAGTTCTTCCTCATCTCAGTTTTAAAAGAGCCCCCTCTTATTCTACAACTATGTCCCCTAGTTCTAGTTTCCCCGATCATTGGGAACATCCTCGGTGCATCCACCCGATCAAGGCCCCTCACGATCTTATATGTTTCAATGAGATCGCCTCTCATTCTTCTAAACTCCAAAGAGTAGAGTTCCAGCCTACTTAACCTTTCCTCATATGTCAATCCCCTCATTGCAGGAATTAATCTTGTAAACCTTCGCTGCACTGCCTCCAGGGCCAGTACATCCTTTCTTAAGTATGGACCCCAGAACTGTACACAGTATTCCAAATGTGGTCTCACTAATACTGTGTACAGCTGCAGCAAGACCTCCGTGTTTTTATACTCAATCCCCCTAGCAATAAAGGCCAAAACTCCATTGGCCTTCCTGATTGCTTGCTGCACCTGCTATCTATTTAATTTATATACTTACGTTTTTAAAGAAAATAAATTACCTGAAACATTAGCAGAATCAACTATTACGCTTATTCCAAAGAAAGATAAAGATCTAGAGGAACCGGGCTCATATAGAGCTATATCACTTTTAAATACCGACCAGAAAATTCTAGCAAAGACTTTAGCTAGAAGACTAAGCAAATATATTAGTAAATTGATAAACCCTGATCAAACGGGGTTTATACCCAAAAGATATTCATTTAATAATTTGAGACGCCTGTTTAATATAATGTACTCACATAAAACGGAGGAAAAAGACTTAGCAATTATTTCTTTGGACGCAGAGAAAGCATTTGATCAGGTAGAATGGCAGTATTTATACATAGTATTACAAAAATTTAATATGGGAGAGAATTTTATTGCATGGGTGAAATTATTATATGATAAACCGATGGCAAGAATATTAACTAACAGCATGTTATCTCAAAAATTTTAATTATCAAGGGGTAATAGGCAGGGATGTGCTTTATCACCCCTGCTATTTGCCCTTATGATAGAACCTCTGGCTGAAAGTATAAGAAGCCATCCGAATATTCAGGGTTATAATACTAGGGACTCAAATAATAAAATTTCATTGTATGCAGACGATATTTTGTTATATATAACAAATTCACAAACGAGCATACCAAATTTATTAAATTTAATAGAGGAATTTGGGTCCTTTTCTGGATATAGAATAAACTGGAACAAAAGTGAAATTATGACGTTAAAACCTCAAGAATCCACACACTTATTGAAATTCCCCTTTAAAATAGCAACAGAAAAATTCAAATATTTGGGTATTCAGATTACTAGAAAACATAAAGCTTTATTCAATGCCAATTTTATACCCTTAATAAATAAACTTAATATAATGATAAAATTTTGGAAAACACTCCCTTTATCATTAATAGGCAGAATAAATGCTATTAAAATGAGCTTCCTACCACAGTTATTATACCTATTTCAATCTATACCAGTATATGTACCAACATATTTTTTTTTCTAAACTGAACGCTAATATTACTAATTTTGTTTGGGATTATATATCACATAGAATTAAAAAAGAACACTTATGTAAACCAAAAGATGTCGGGGGACTTTCACTCCCTAATTTTTTGTATTACTATTGGGCAATACATATTAAGAATATAATTTACTGGAAACCTATCATTGTTAACACCGATAGCGAATAATCCTTTATTTAAACCATCTATGATGGATAAAATATATAATAAATGGGAAAGTTTAGGAATTAAAAGGATCGGGGATATGTATGAAATGGGAGATTTATTATCATTTCAACAATTACAATTAAAATTTAAACTGAAAAACACTCATTATTTTAAATATTTTCAGATTTGTAATTTTTTGAAGACATACATACAGGGATATCAAAAAATAACTCCTGATTTACTAGAAGAAGTAATGAATATAAAAGCTGATACACAAAAATTAATATCATATTTATA
The DNA here is from genome assembly GCA_038087875.1 of Malacoraja senta. NCBI lineage: Eukaryota > Metazoa > Chordata > Chondrichthyes > Rajiformes > Rajidae > Malacoraja > Malacoraja senta. The sequence goes on along the minus strand of CM075979.1, from coordinate 53,948,385 downwards.
TAATAGTATCTTAAATATAGATTTACCTGTGACCGAGGTAATTAGAGAAGAGTGGGAACGGGAATTATTGATAAAAATTACGAAGGCTACATGGGAAAAGTATTTGACATACATTCACAAGTGTTCGATTAACGCAAGACATAACCTAATCCAATTTAAAATTTTACATAGATTATATTACTCAAAAACAAGATTAAATAAATTTTATCCAAATATATCGCCCATTTGCGATAAATGTTTAACCCAAGACGCAACTATAACACACTCTTTTGTTTCTTGTATAAAACGTCATGGATTTTGGAGTGATATTTTCGAAATATTTACAAAATTATTTAAGACAAAAATGGAACCCAATAATGGATTGATTATATTTGGGGTAATGGAAGACGGGAACAAATTGAGCTCATCTCAAAAGTCAATTTTTAATTATGGTTTAATAATAGCAAAAAAATTAATATTGAAATTTTGGAAAAATACACCAATACCAACGCTCAAAATGTGGATTGCAAGTATGTTGGATACCGCACATCTTGAGGAAATGCGATTCCTCCTAATAGATAAATTTGACCAATTCATAACGAGTTGGTCTCCATTTGTCATCTTTTTGGAAACATATGGTGCAAAACAGGTGTAATAGCTAATCCGTGACTGCGGATGGTCAAGATTATAAATGATCTTCTATTTTCTTTTCTTCTCTTCTCTTCTTTTATTCTCTTTCTTCTATTTTCTATGTCTCAACTTTCTTTTTTCATTCTTTATTTTTCTTTTTCACACTATATATCTCACATTTTTCTATTTTTCATTATCTAACTTTTTTCTTTTTCTTCTTTATTTCAATTTTTTTTAAATAAGAAGCTGTACATAAAAGGTATTATGAAAATATGATTGTATACAATTGTACTTACTTCTAATAAAATAAAAATATTTAAAAAAAAAAATAATTAAAAAAAAATAATAATCATCAATGTGCCTGAATTAATGATAAGTGAGGAGGTGTGAGTAAAACTATATAAGGACAACTGTTAAATGGAATTCACAAAGTGATGGACGCTGCTCAGACCCCTGTGAGCTCCTGTGCCTTTGATTTGGAGGAAATGAGTGGAGTTAAAGGGGATGCAGTTCAATGTGGGGACGGGTTTTGACCAGATGAAGGAAATGGTGGAGATGGTGGCAGCAGCAGGTTGGACCTCTGTTCAAGGAAGAAGTGAAAGCACTCAGGCCATGCTAGTGCAGGATGGAAGGACAGAAGGATTGACAATAGACAATAGGTGCAGCAGTAGGCCATTCGGCCCTTCGAGCCAGCACCGCCATTCTATGTGTTCATGGCTGATCATCCCCAATCAGTACCCCATTCCTGCCTTCTCCCCATATCTCCTGACTCCACTATCTTTAAGAGGCCTATCTTGCTCTCTTGAAAGTATCCAAAGAACCAGCCTCCGCCACCCTCTGAGGCAGAGAATTCCACAGACTCACAACTTTCTGTGTGAAAAAGTGTTTCCTCATCTCTGTTCTAAACGGTTTATCCCTTATTCTTAAACTGTGGCCCCTGGTTCTGGACTCCCCCAACATCGGGAAAACGTTTCCTGCCTCTAGCATGTCCAAACCCTTAATAATCTTATATGTTTCAATAAGATCACCTCTCATCCTTCTAAATTCCAGAGTATACAAGCCCAGCCATTCTCTCAGCATATGACAGTTCCACCATCCCGGGAATTAACCTTGTAAACCTACGCTGCACTAAATCACAAGATTAGGGGACCAAAACTGCACACAATACTCCAGGTGTGGTCTCACGAGGGCTCTGTACAACTGCAGGAGGACCTCTTTGCTCCTGTACTCAACACCTCTTGTTATGAAGGCCAACATGCCCTTCGCTTTCTTCACTGCCTGCTGTACCTGCATGCTTACTTTCATTGACTGATGAACAAGGACCCCCAGATCCCATTGTACTTCCCCTTTTCCTAATTTAACACCATTTAGATAATAATCTGCCTTCCTGTTTATGCTACCAAAGTGGATAACCTCACATTTATCCACATTAAACTGCATCTGCCACGCATCTGCCCACTCACCCAACCTGTCCAAGTCACCCTACATTCTCATAGCATCCTCCTCACAGTTCACACTGTCACCCAGCTTTGTGTCATCTGCAAATTTGCTAATGTTACTTTCAATCCCTTCATCTAAATCATTGATGTATATTATAAATAGCTGCGGTCCCAGCACTGAGCCTTGCGGTACCCCACTAGTCACTGCCTGCCATTCTGAAAGGGACCCGTTAATCCCTACTCTTTGTTTCCTGTCTGCCAATCAATTTACTATCCATGACAGTACTCTACTCCCAATACCATGTGCCCTAATTTTGCCCACTAATCTGCTCTGTGGGTCCTTATCAAATGCTTTCTGAAAGTCCAGGTACACTACATCCACTGGCTCTCCCTTGCCCATTTTCCTAGTTACATCCTTTAAAAAAATCCAGAAGATTAGTCGAGCATGATTTCCCCTTCGTAAATCCATGCTGACTCTGACCGATCCTGTTACTGCTATCCAAATGTTTCATCTTTTATAATTGACTCCAGCATCTTCCCCACCACCTATGTCAGGCTAACTGGTCTATAATTCCCTTTCTCTCTCCTGCCTTTCTTAAAAAGTGGAATAACATTATCTACCCTCTAATCCACAGGAACGGATCCTGAATCTATAGAACATTGGAAAATGATCACCAATGCGTCCACAATTTCTAAAGTCACTTCCTTAAGTACCCTGGGATGCAGACCATCAGGCCCTGGGGATTTATCAGCCTTCAGTCCCATCAGTCTACCCAACGCCATTTCCTGCCTAATGTGGATTTCCTTCAGTTCCTCCGTCACCCCAGATCCTCTGGCCACTAGTACATCAGGAAGATTGTTTGTATCCTCCTTAGTGAAGATGGATCCAAAGTACAAGTTCAACTCATCTGCCATTTTCTTGTTCCACATAATAAATTCACCTTTTTCAGTCTTCAAGGGTCTAAATTTGGTCTTAACGAATTTTTTCCTCTTCACATACCTAAAGAAGCTTTTACTATCCTCCTTTATATTATTGGCTAGCTTACCTTCGTACCTCATCTTTTCTCCCCGTATTGCATTTTTAGTTCTTTTCTGTTGCGCTTCAAACATTACCCAATCTTCTTGCTTCCCGCTCATCTTTGTTATGTTGTACTTCTCTTTTATTTTTATAGTGCCCCTGATTTCCCTTGTCAGCCATGGTCGCCCCTTACTCCCCTTGGAATCTTTCTTCCTCTTTGGAATGAACTGATATAACCATAACAGCACGGAAACAGGCCATCTCGGCCCTTCAAGTCCGTGCCGAACATTTTTTTTTTTTTTTTTTTTTTAAATTAAAAATAAATACTTCCCCCTAGTCCCATCTACCTGCACTCAGACCATAACCCTCCATTCCTTTCCCGTCCATATACCCATCCAATCTATTTTTAAAGGATAACATCGAACCTGCCTCCACCACTTCCACTGGAAGCTCATTCCACACAGCTACCACTCTCTGAGTAAAGAAGTTCCCCCTAATGTTCCCCCTAAACTTCAGTCCCTTAATTCTCAAGTCATGTCCCCTTGTTTGAATCTTCCCTACTCTCAATGGGAAAAGCTTATCCACGTCCACTCTGTCTAACCCGCTCATAATTTTAAAGACCTCTATCAAGTCCCCTCTTAACCTTCTGCGCTCCAAAGAATAAAGACCTAACTTGTTCAACCTTTCTCTGTAACTTAGTTGCTGAAACCCAGGCAACATTCTAGTAAATCTCCTCTGTACTCTCTCTATTTTGTTGACATCCTTCCTATAATTAGGCGACCAAAATTGTACTCCATACTCCAGAATTGGCCTCACCAATGCCTTGTACAATTTTAACATTACATCCCAACTTCTATATTCAATGCTCTGATTTATAAAGGCCAGCACACCAAAAGCTTTCTTTACCACCCTATCTACATGAGATTCCACCTTCAGGGAACTATGCACAGTTATTCCTAGATCCCTCTGTTCAACTGCATTCCTCAATTCGCTACCATTTACCGTGTACGTCCTATTTTGATTTGTCCTGCCGAGATGTAGCACCTCACATTTGTCAGCATTAAACTCCATCTGCCATCTTTCAGCCCACTCTTCCAAATGGCCTAAATCTCTCTGTAGACTTTGAAAATCTACTTCATTATCCACAACACCACCTATCTTAGTATCATCTGCATACTTACTAATCCAATTTTCCACACCATCATCCAGGTCATTGATGTACATGACAAACAACAGTGGACCCAACACAGACCCCTGAGGCACCCCACTAGTCACCGGCCTCCAACCTGACAAACAGCCATCCACCATTACTCTCTGGCATCTCCCATTCAGCCACTGTTGAATCCATCTTCCTACACCACCATTAATACCCAACAATTGAATCTTCTTAACCAACCTTCCATGAGGAACCTTGTCAAAGGCCTTACTGAAGTCCATATAGACAACATCCACAATTTCCCTAGTAACCTCTTCGAAAAATTCAAGAAGATTAGTCAAGCATGACCTTCCAGGCACAAATCCATGTTGACTGTTCCTAATCAGACCCTGCTTATCCAGATGCTTATATATATTATCTTTAAGTATCCTTTCCATTAATTTGCCCACCACTGACGTCAAACTAACAGGTCTATAATTGCTAGGTTTACTCTTCGAACCCTTTTTAAACAACGGAACAACATGCGCAGTACGCCAATCCTCCGGCACTATTCCCGTTTCTAATGACATTTGAAATATTTCTGTCATAGCCCCTGCTATTTCTACACTAACTTCCCTCAATGTCCTAGGGAATATCCTGTCAGGACCTGGAGACTTATCCGTTTTCATATTTTTCAAAAGTGTCCGCACCTCCTCCTCTTTGAATCTCACAGTTTCCATTGCTACTCTGCTTGTTTCCCTTACCTCACATAATTCCATATCCTTCTCCTTCGTAAATACCGAAGAAAAGAAATTGTTCAATATCTCCCCCATCTCTTTTGGCTCTGCAGATAACTGTCCACTCTGACTCTCTAATGGACCAATTTTATTCCTTGTTATCCTTTTGCTATTAATATAGCTGTAGAAACCCTTTGGATTTACTTTCACCTTACTTGCCAAAGCAACCCCATATCTTCTTTTAGCTTTTCTAATTTCTTTCTTAATATTCTTTTTACATTCTTTATACTCCTCAAGCACCTCATTTACTCCATGCTGCCTATAATTATTGTAGATCTCTCTCTTTTTCCGAACCAAGTGTCCAATTTCCCTTGAAAACCATGGCTCTTTCTATTTTTTACTATTTCCTTTCAACCGAACAGGGACATAAAGATTCTGTACTCTTAAAATTTCACCCTTAAATGTCCTCCATTTTTCTTCTACATCCTTCCCATAAAACAACATGTCCCAATTCACTCCTTTTAAATCCTTTCGCATCTCCTCAAAGTTAGCCTTTCTCCAAACAAAAATCTCAACCCTAGGTCCAGTTCTGACCCTCTCCATAATTATATTGAAACTAATGGTATTGTGATCACTGGACCCGAAGTGCACCCCGACGCATACCTCCGCCACCTGCCCTGTCTCATTTCCTAACAGGAGGTCCAGCACTGCCCCTTCTCTAGTAGGTACCTCTATGTATTGCTGCAAAAAACTATCTTGCACACATTTTACAAACTCCAAACCATCCAGCCCTTTTACAGAATGTGTTTCCCAGTCTATGTGTGGAAAATTGAAATCTCCCACAATCACTACCTTGTGCTTACTACTAATATCTGCTATCTCCTTACATATTTGCTCTTCCAATTCTCGCTCCCCATTTGGCGGTCTATAATACACCCCTATAAGTGTTGCTACACCTTTCCCATTTCTCAGTTCCACCCAAATAGCCTCCCTAGACGAGCCCTCTAATCTATCCTGCCAAAGCACTGCTGTAATATCTTCCTTGACAAGCAATGCAACACCCCCACCTCTTGCCCCTCCAATTCTATCACCCCTGAAGCAACGAAATCCTGGAATATTTATTTGCCAATCACAGCCCTCCTGCAACCATGTTTCACTGATCGCCACAACATCATACTTCCAGGTGTCAATCCAGGCTCTAAGCTCATCCACCTTTCTTACAATGCTCCTAGCATTAAAACATACACATTTAAGAAACCCACCACCACTTATTCTCTGTTCATTATCTTTTTCTTCTTTCTCCCCTACATTTTGGGTCCAAGTGCTTCCCTTTTCTGCCTCCTGCCTCCCACATTTCCCACTAGCTTTCTCTATTTGAGTCCCTCCCCCCAACCGTTCTAGTTTAAAGTCTCCCCAGTAGCCTTTGCAAATCTCCCCTCCTGGATATTGGTCCCCCTCGGGATCTTGCACCTTCTGCATTATTCTGAGAAATACCTGCCATTGTTGTTCCACTGTCATCCCTGCTAAGGTATCTTTCCAGTCAACTTTGGCAACTCCTCCTTCATGGCTCCATGGTCCCCTCTGTTCAACTGTAACACTCGTAATGACTCCTTAACCTCAAGTTCCCTTATCAAATCCGGTTCATTACACAACACTAAATCCAGAATTGCCTTCTCCCTGGTAGGCTCCAATACAAGCTACTCTAAGAATCCATCACGAAGGCACTCCACAAATTCCCTTTCTTGGGGTCCAGTACCAACCTGATTTTGCAGTCTACCTGCATGTTAAAATCTCCCATAACAACCGTAGCGTTACCTTTACTATATTGGGTGAGAGTGGGGAGAAATTGTGAGAGACGAAGCCCGAGGGTGCATAGCGTCTGGGGGAGGGGGGGGAGAGAGAGTGTGGGAGGGGGGTGTCCTCCCTCCCATTGGTGCGGAGCTTTTACATTTTTCAGTTTGAAATTGTGCAATTTGGTGCATACTGTAGAGAGTCTTTTAACTTACACTTGAATGCAATATTTATGCTTTAAATTGGATTGGCTATGAATAAGGTTAGGCTAAATTACATTCCTAGTTTCATTCCACAGTAGAGCCAGGCTCTGACGAACAGGTGCAGCACATGAATGATCTTAGTATATGGAATGTACGTATGGAAATCAGATTATAATCAAACACTTGGCCCATGTTGACCAACCTGGGTCTCACTGCACACCGAGGACTACTCCTGATCCTGACTCCAGTTGCATACCTTCTCTCATTCCTGACCCTGAGTCCAGCCTTACACCTGGCCCCCTATTGTACCCTGATCATAGCTGCTTACCTGCTTAGGTTCCCAGTGCTGAACACTCCCATTGTCCCTGCTTTGACTGCACAACTAGTACTATTCCAGACCTTGGCTCTGGATGCACTCTTGACCTTGCTCCTAGCCCCTCTGCACTGACAATATATCTGGCCCATACATAAAGCCCCATATCTGACCCCCTGGACTTAACCTATTCCGTTCAAGTCCACAGGTGCTTATCTAATGCGGTAATCTTTTATGGGGCTCTTCACAGACCAAATTTTGCATAACAAAATTTGCTACATTCATTGGCTTCCTTGTTATCTAATATGCTAGTTACTTTGTCAAATAATTCATCAATTGGTTGAACACAAATTCTCATCCATAAAATTATACTCACTCAGCTGTATTTTTTTAAATTAAAAAAAAAAAAAATTATTTATTTTTATTAGAAGTAAGTACAATTGTATACAATCATATTTTCATAATACACTTTATGTACAGCTTCTTATTTTTTTAATTTTGTAATAAAGAAGAAAAATAAAAATAAATTAGATAATGAAGAATAGAAAAATGTGAGATATATAGTGTGTGAAAAAGAGAAATAGAGAGTGAAAAAAGAAAGTTAAGAAATAGAAAATAGAAGAAAAAGAGTAAAAGAAAAGAGAAGAAAAAGAAAAGAGAAGTAAGGAGATCGTATTTATAATCTTGACCATTCCTCACCGTCACGGATTAGCTTTTACACTTGTGTTGCACCATATGTTTCCAAAAAGACGACAAATGGAGACATTTGTCCATGGAGTTTTATACAAGAAACAAAAGAGTGTGTTATAGTTGCGTCTTGGGTTAAACATTTATCACAAATGGGGGATATATTTGGATAAAATGTATTTAATCTTATTTTTGAGTAATATAATCTATGTAAAATTTTAAATTGAATTAGATTATGTCTTGCATTAATCGAACATTTGTGAATGTATGTCAAATGCTTTTCCCATGTAGCCTTCATAATTTTTATCAATAATTCCCGTTCCCACTCTTCTCTAATTACCTCGGTCGCAGGTAAATCTATATTTAAGATACTATTATATAAATATGATATTAAGTTTTGTGTGTCAGCTTTAATATTCAGTACTTCTTCTAGTAAATCAGGAGTTATTTTTTGATATCCCTGTATGTATGTCTTCAAGAAATTGCAAATCTGAAAATATTTAAAATAATGAGTGTTTTTCAATTTAAATTTTAATTGTAATTGTTGAAATGATAGTAAATCTCCCATTTCATACATATCCCCGATCCTTTTAATTCCTAAACTTTCCCATTGGTTATATATTTTATCCATCATAGATGGTTTAAATAAAGGATTATTCGCTATCGGTGTTAACAATGATAGGTTTCTTAGTTTTAAGGATAATTTTATTTGTTTCCATATTCTTATTGTATCTTGTATAATTGGGTTTTTCTTATATATTGTATTGTTCATTTTTTTCGTGGAGAAGAGGATTGTTCCTATATTACAAGGATAACAATCCTCTTTCTCCATTTTTATCCATTCTGTCTGTTGGGTTGAACTATCCAACCAGTAAATTATATTCTTAATATGTATTGCCCAATAGTAATACAAAAAATTTGGGAGTGAAAGTCCCCCGACATATTTTGGTTTACATAAATGTTATTTTTTAATTCTATGTGATTTATAGTCCCAAACAAAATTAGTAATGTTAGCATTCAATTTAGAAAAAAAGTATTTTGGTACATATACTGGTATAGATTGAAATAGGTATAATAACTGTGGTAGAAAGCTCATTTTAATAGCATTTATTCTGCCTATTAATGATAAAGGAAGTGTTTTCCAAAATTTAATCGTTATATTAAGTTTATTTATTAAGGGTATAAAATTGGCGTTGAATAAAGCTTTAAAGCTCACTCAGCTGTATAAGTATTCTGTTACCATTTCCTTAATTTCCTAACAAACTGTCCTGAAGTCATTTTCATCCACAATATTTTCAGTATTTTGCTGTCTTCCTCTCAGCTGGGACTTTTCCGAAATGCAAAGTCCAATAACTATATATTTAAGCAATATTATTTTATTAAATGTGACCTGGAGAGTACATAATATTTTCTGTGGTATCCATAACACAACAATGATAAAAAAAAAGATCTTTGTTTTGATTGCACCTACCAACATGCATACATTATTATATTACAGTTAATATGTACTGAGGGCAAATTTTTGTTCCAATGTTCCCCATTCGCAATTATTTTTACATTGAAGTGATTGAAATCCAAGTGGTTTAAATGGCATCAGAAAAATAAAACCTCCAGAATGGATGATATTTATTACGTGGTTGGTTGGAGTCAGTATCAGCACAATTACTATGTTAAACTGTTTCAAGCTAAAACTAAAGACAAATAATAATCTCCTCACACATTCCCCTGCAGGTATCTCTGTCACTCCTTTAAAATATGCCCCATCTTTGAACAAGCTCTTAAACATCGCATCTGAATCAGTTTTTTTCAGCATCTGCAGTTCCTTCTTGAAAATTTTGTCTACTCCGCTGCGATATCTCCTCAAGGTATGCTACTTTGAAGAAGTTCTCCTCCTCCCTCTGAAGACAGTTTTACAACCTCCTCTCTGACTGCCCCCCTCTGTGATTTCCCCCTTCCCTCCAACTACCACATCCCCTTCTCAGCTCTCCCTCAGCCCTCTGGCTCCTCCTCTTCCTTTCTTCTTCCCACCCCCCCCCCACCCTACATCAGTCTGAAGAAGGGTTTCGGCCCAAAGCAGTTGCCTATTTCCTTCGCTCCATAGATGCTGCCTCACCCGCTGAGTTTCTCCAGCACTTTTGTCTACCTTCCATCTGATCACACTCCTTGAGGATGTTCATCTACGTGTCCAATTAATAAAACAATGAGATTGGGGACATTTGAATAAATTAACGTTTTGTCAACTAATTACAAATCAGGCTAATTACAAATCAATAACATTAGCCAAATTCCGAAACACGAAGCGCTGAGCATGGGATCCAGACATCACAGACAACTGGCCTCGGTTCCCTGCTCACATCTGGCAGTGCTCTCTGTCTGAACCAGGGGCCACGGAGCGTTTATGAAAGTGGGGAGGCTGAGCGATCACTGATCATTGGCCTTGGGGGTACCCGGCGAGGGAGTGGAGCAACTGAGTTGGGGGAGGGTATGGGAGGGGGGCACGGTGGGGACTTTTGAAATTTTATGTATTAAAATCATATTTTAGTGCATTGTAGAAATATGATTTCAATGTATTTTGTTTGAAGTATTTTTAAGGTAACTTTTTAAGGTGTAAGATTTTCACACATAGGGTGGTGGGTAAATGGAACAAGCTGCCAGAGGAGGTAGTTGTGGCGGGGACTATTCCAACATTTAAGAAAAAGGTTTGGAGGGATATGGACCAAAAGCAGGTAGTGTAGCTGGGACATGTTGGCGGGTGTGGGTAAGTTGCGCTGAAAGGCCTGTTTTCACACTGTATGACACTACATTATACCTCCACCATGCATGAATGCTTCAAATTCAAGTGGTCAAATTTATTGCCATATACTAGCATAGAAACATAGAAAATGGGTGCAGGAAGAGGCCATTCGGCCCTTCGAGCCAGCACTGCCATTCAATATGATCATGGCTATTCATCTAAAATCAGTACCTCTTTCCTGTTTTTCCCCGTATCCCTTAATTTCGCTAGCCCCCAAGAGCTAAATGTAACTCTCTCTTGAAAACATCCAATGAATTGGCCTCCACTGCCTTCTATGGCAGAGAATTCCACAGATTCACAACTCTTTGGGTGAAGAAGATTTGTCCTCATCTCAGTCCTTACTGGCCTACCCTTTATTCTTAAACTGTGACCCCTGGTTCTGAACTCCCCCAACATCGGGAACATTTTTGCATAGAATAGAATAGAATAACGTTTATTGTCATTTGAACCTAAGTTCAAACGAAATTACGTTTCTGCAGTCGTACAAACAAGGAAAAAAATACCAAGACACACAATTAACACAATTGACATAAACATCCATCACAGTGAATCTCCAAACACCTCCTCACTGTGATGGAAGGCAAAGTCTTGTCTCTCCTCTGTTCTTTATTCTTCTCCCTGGCGGGCGATGGTAAGTGCCGCGGCCGTTAAAGCCGCGGCGGGCGATGTAAGGCCCCGCTCCGGGTTGTTTTTAACCCCGCGATTAGGGCGGGAGAAGTTGCCGTTGCGGGAGCTCCGAAAATTGGTTTCCCACCAGGGACCCACGAGCCCCCGATGTTACAGTCCACCGGGCCTGCGGCTGGAGCCTCCGAAGTTGGGTCGCAGCCGCTTGCCACCACAGCTCTCCACGCTCCGAAGCCGGCCAGCTCCACGATGGTGAGTCCGCAGGCTCCGCGACTGGAGCCCCCAGGTCGTTCTGGTTGGAGGCCACCGGCTCCACGGTGCTAGGCCCCAACGACAACGGAGACCCGACAGGGAAAAGGTCGGGTCCCCCGTACAGGGAAGAGATTTAAAAGTTCGGGTACAGGGAAGAGATTTAAAAGTTTCCTCCAAACCCCCCCCCCCCCCCCACCCCCCGCCTTCCCACATATACACAGCTAAAAATAATATATAAACTACAACCAAAATATGCACTTTACAGTACAAAAAGACAGGCGGACTGCAGGGGCCGCTGCCGCGAGGCGCCGCCACTTCCACGTACAGTAACTGAAAATCTAGCAGGCAAGCAGGATGCTTTCTCCAACCACCCCCATTTGAAGGCCACTTTCTTCCACCGTTTCTACCCATTGCTTGGTACTTACTTCCAGCAGTCACTGGTTGTCCTCCAGGATGCACCGAGCTGCAGCCTGATCCATGCGGTCACCTGGGCAAATTCGGCACAGAGACTCTCACAGCAGCGGCGCAACGCTTCCGACGCCTGCGACGGTCTGGGACTCTTGCACTGAGGCTGCTCCATGGCCGGAGCTGCAGCGAGCAACTCGTCAGCCCGGCAAACACTCGCCAGCCCCAGTTCCCCGTCCGCATCTGTCCCCGCCGCTGCTTCTGCTTCCATCCCTCCCTCAGCCCCGGCTCTCCAACACCCGCGGCCCATGCAGTTGATATGAGTTTTGAAATTTTCGTTGATCACAGAATTTCTCACGACAGAGCGTGAGAAATTTGTGATCAGCGTGAGAGTGTGAGAATTTGGCGAAATGCATGATTCTCACGCTCAATGCATGAGAGTTGGCAGCCCTGCTACATGCCAATTTTAACTCTTGATTCAACTTGCACCCTTTATCCAGGCTACTGTTTGGGGGCCTGTAGATAAGTCTCATTAGGGTATTTTTATCCTTACAATTCCTTAGTTTTATCCATACTGACTCCACATCTCCTGTTTCAATGTCACCCCTTGCAAGGGACTGAATTTCATTCCTCACCAACAGAGCTACCCCATCCCCTCTGCCCACCTATCTGTCTTTTCGATAGGAGGACCTTGAATATTCTGTTCCCAGCCCTGCCCCTCTTGCAGCCATGTCTCTGTAATTCCCACAACATCATACTTGCCAATTTCTAACTGAGCCTCAAGCTCGTCCACTTTATTTCTTATACTTCGCGCATTCATGTACAACACTTTGACTTTGGTATTCACCTCCCCTCTCACACCGCTTTCCTTCCCATGAATTCGGGAGTCTTTTGTAACTTTTCCTGTACATTTCCTGTATTGGGTACACATGGTGAAATGAGTCATAGTGGGAATAAGAAGTCCTCGGTCATATGTCTGCTCATCCATATTGCTCAGCTTCTGGGGACTTTTCCAATTCCCATGCAGGAGTAACTCCAGTTCCCTCTCCGCAGATACAGTTCATCATTTTCCAGCCTCCTCATTTGCTATTCAAATGAATATTTCTGTTTAAATAAACAATTTAAGAATAGTCCCCGTAGCTGAGAACATTTTAAACTAACTGGAAGGTATTATTTATCTTTATCATTTTTTAAATATGTGAGCATGAGAATTAAATTACTGCACTTATACAGCCATCTTAGTTTCAGTTCACGTGGGTGGTATGGGTCTCGATGGTTCATTCTACTCTTTCTAGCTTCAGTGACCTGATAGAAGTATATAACATTATGAGAGGCATGGATAGAATAGACAATCAGAAAGATATTTCCCAAGGCAAAAATGTCATAAAGACTAAAAGGCATAGCTTTAAGGTGAGAAGGGCAAAGTTTAATGGAGATATGCGAGCCAAGTTTTTTGAGGGTGGTAGGAGCCCAGTACACACTGCCTATTACACCCAGGGGTGGTGGTAGTGGCAGATATGCTAGTGTATTTGAGAGGCTTTTAGACAGCACATGGATATTTAGGGAATGGAGAGATATCAATCACGTGCAGGCAGATTAGTTTATTTTGGCAACATGTCCGGCACAGACATGGTGGACCTGAAGGGTGTGTTCCTATGCTGTATGATTTTGTTCAGTTAATTTCTGATCATTTTAAATAAACAAAACAACTATTCAGCTTTGCTACTTTTACAATGGTTTGGTGGTTAAATGACACAGAGGGGTACAGAAGATCTCAACAACACTGAGTTGGCTTCAACTACCTAGTGCACCATTAGTACTCTGAGCTAGTTGACGTCAGGCTAGCTGACATTTCTTGATTCTGATGTGCAATAGCAATAATGAGAAAGTCGACAGCTAAATAGCTTGCTGCCGTTTAACTAAGCTCATAAGTAAAGAATGCCAGTTACCTTAAGTACTGTTGAGGAGGCAGGAGATTGGATTAGATAAGCTTGTCTCATTACTGGGTAAAATACGCTGGTCTTATTGTTTTGCAGTAATCAATGTAATGTGTTTCTCCATTAGCTTTTCACGGTCCAAGGTGGAGCATTCTGCTTCAGTGACACATCTGTGTCAGCACATAATTGACTGATAAAAAAGTTTAAAGCTGAGATCCAACCTTGCACTTCATTCATTACAGTCACTGGGGTTTTGAAGTAAACTATCTTTGAAATTGCCTAATTATATTTCAGTTTCAATCTCTTTTGTGAATATTGTATTTCACAACATTCTGATGCTCTTTATCATTGATGTCAATGCGGACGTTTTAGAAAACCAAGATTGTAGACAGTTTAATAAATACATGAATTTAACTTCCTGTTCCTCGTCAGAATGTCTGCTACATAAACCCATGCAGAGCTTCTTGGCGAGCACAGAGAGATGATACAGCTCCAGATATCTAATATTTATAATTTTTCAGAGAAGGAAAGATAGTCCAAGACTAAAGAGCCTGTACCACTTAGGCGTGTTTTTAGGCGAGTGCATAAGACTGCGCTCGCCACATGTTCGCCACATGTTCGCTGGTGGTCTCTGGTGAGTCTCCTTCATGGTCGCGAGGAGTTCCCGCATTCTGGGAACTAGTCGCGGCCTCAGTATGGTCGCCACAAAAATTGGTCGCCATAGAGAAAATCGATAATCCTGTAGTCGTAGGTGCAGTTGTAGTGGGATCGCCATGTAGTTATGGGTAGTCGAGATAGTCGTGGGTAGTTTTAATTAATCGCCTTTGCTGACCGGTCATTTTCATTGGCTCATTGGGGGAAAAAAACGTAAGCACGAGTTTTCAGAACCAAGGATAACCGACCTGTAATGTTAAATGCTCGCCGAACTTCACTGCTGTGTGTCTCTGGCTTATTAAAAGTTGTCTGACTTCTTAAAAGTCTCACCCCCCCCCCTCACACCCCCCCTCACACCCCCGTCCCTCACACACCCCCCTCACACCCCCCCTCACACCCCCCCTCACCACCCCCCCCACTTCTCTCCCCCCCACTTCTCTTCCCCCTCCCCCCTTACCCCCCTCTCTCTCCCCCCTCTCTCCTCTCTCCCCCCCTCGCCCCCCTCTCTCCCCTCCCCTTCTTCGCCCCCCCCTTCTCCCTCTCTTTCAACTCCCTCCCCTTCTCCCCCCCTCTTTTAAATGACTCACCATACACTGTGCTAACCGTCTTAACCTTCCTGTTCATCGCAGTGTGTCTGTATCACCTTTGCTTTGCACCGTGTGAATTTCAGACAGCATCCCCCCCCCCCCCCGCTTGCCCTGGCCCCCGCCTTTGCGATGTATTTGTGTGTGTGTGTGTTCCACTCTGACAGTCGCCGTTCTAGTTCCCGTTTTTTTAGGACGACTGCCGATGAATTGACAGTCGCCAGCAGTCTGCTGAAAAATCGCCTAAGTGGGATAGGCCCATAAGATTGCCATGTCAGGAGTTTGTTCAATTAATGTTTTGCCATGCATGTAAGCCATAGGTTTAAGACCTGCTGGAGCTTAGATAGACATAAAATGCTGGAGTAACTCAGCGGGACAGGCAGCTTCCCCAGAGATGCTACCTGTCCCGCTGAATTACTCTAGCATTGTGTGTCTATCTTCGATGTAAACCAGCATTTGCAGTTCCTTACTACACAATTCATCTGCTCCTGGACCTTAAGACTGATTTACATGATTTGGTCTAATTTATTGGCCATGCCTAATTGTTCTCGAGGATGTAGTGGGAATCTGCTTCCTTGAACCACTGCAATTCTTTTGGTGAAGGTACTTCCATAGAGCTGTTGGCTAGAGTGTTCGAGGATTTAGACCCAATGATGATGAGGGAATGACAATATACTTTCAAGTCAGAATAGTGCATGACTTGGCGGAGAGCTTGTTGGTGGTGTTCCGATTGACGCACTGCACTGAGGGCGGAAGAAACTACAGTGGCTGGGCCTGGAACTAAAGAACAATGCTGGAAGTACTCATTGAGTCAAGTAGCCCTCTGGAGGCATGGGGTGGTAGTCAATGTTTGGAATTGAGACCCTGCATTAGGTCTGAGAGGAAATAGAGCCAGGATATGGCTGTATTATTAGAGGGTAGGACAGATGCTGGTAGATTATAAGTGGAATGAGGTTGGGATGAGGGGAAATGATAGAGAGATGGAACCAGGTGGGTGAGAGGAAGGGTAACGGGATGGGAAAGGTGACCGAAGGACCTTGGGTGGACAGGTGTGTGAGAGTGGGCATGCGTGCATGTGCGTGTGTTTGTGTGTGTTTGTAATTTCCCGAAGCATAATATGAGATTTAGCCTTTAGAGATACACTATGGAAACAGGCCCCTCAGCCCATCGAGTCTGCACCGACCATCAATCACCCTGTGCACTGATACTGTTGGACACACTAGAGGCAATTACAATTTATAGAAGACCGATAACCTCCAAACCTGCATGTTTTTGGAATGTGGGAGGAAACCGGAGCACTTGGAGAAAACCCATGCGGCTCCAGGAAGGAAGTACAAACTCCATACAGGCAGCACCCGTAGTCAGGATCGAACCGGGGTCTCTGGCGCTGCGAGACAGCAGCGCCACTGAGCTGAGATGTTGTTCTCAATTTGCATTTGGTCTCTCCATAGTAACGGAGACAGACAGGTCAGTGTGGGAGTGAAAAGAACATTAAAAATGTGTGTTGCTGGAAGGTCAAGATGGCTGTTGGAGAGTGTTCTACGTGGCCAGTAAAAAGACAGGCATAGCCGGGGTCCATGTGAGAAGTTGTTGAGCTGTGGACATGTTGCCCTTTACTCTCTAGCCGGCAGAGATGCTCCTAGCTACATTATCTGATTATTTTTTAATGATTTGCAGATTGAAAGTACAGCTGCTTCCGATATAAGGACCAATGCTGAATGAGAGGTGTGTTCCATGAACATCATTTATTTCTTGTTGTTTATTAAATGGTTTGCAGCCTAATGATGCACTAACCATAAAGCTAAAAAGCCTGAGAATGCACATTTTCTTTCTCATTTCTTGGATTAATGGAAGTTGTATTTGATGCTGCCACATGCAGAATGATCTGCAATGCTAATACTAAATAAATTGAATAGAGGGAGCAATAAATAGTTGAGATATCAAAATGGACATTGTAAAGCTTGCTATGTAGGAAAAAGAAGATATGATTTCATCCACTCCTCTAAATATTCACTCCCTCCACCAGCAGCACACTATGGCTGCATGTATACAATCTACAAAATGCACCAGTTATTTACCTTTGCTGAACCTCCACCATCACAAAGGTCAAAGATTACAATTGTTAAATACACCTTGGTCTTGCCCTGTAACACTCAAATCCCGTTAATGTATTTTAAAAAGTTGAAGAAGATTGTATTAAGAACTGGGAATTTGCTTTTGTCTGTTTCAATAAAAAAAATGGAGCGTGGTCAAACCCCAAAAAGTGTCTTTTAGTTTTTTTTTAATCTAAGGTGATTTCTATCCAATTCTGAAACCATTCCAACTGCAGGAAATTACAGCAAAATACTATATTTAACTTGAGAAAGAACAGCTTAATGTGACACATCCAGCAGCACTCAAAACAAATTGACACAATGCTATAGTGTCAGAGATGGACTGTGTGAACATTAAAGCAGTGTGTAAATTCACAGCAAAAGTAATGAAAGCTTTGAGCTATAGAGGAGAGCAGAAAACAGCTCCTAAATCCCATCAGTGTACTGGAAGGAATTGGTGGGGGAGCGTGGAAGAAAATATTAAAATCCTTTCATACTTAATTTGATCGGAATTGAACAAGGTAACGAAAGGGTGTGTGGAGGTGGCAATTGGCATCTCTCGTTGACCAGGTGCAGAAGAGGTTTGTGGGAATCGGCAAAATAAGATCAGACGCATTACCTCGTGTCTGGGAATGTGTTGAATGGTGAATGTAAACATAACAAAGATAGGACAGAGATAAGGAAGCTTGTTTTCATCTGTCGGAAGTTACAGTCGACCACCCACGCCCCCTACATAGAAATGTTGCAGGTAATGGGGGGTTTATGATTGGCTCAGAGTGGGGATGGTGGTCCGCCTAAACGATAAGATAGAATAATATCAAGATGTCCTTGTATGTGTTTGTCTTGTACTAACCATCTGTTGTTGAATAAGATTGACATAAACAGAAAGTATAATATGACTAATGAAATAATTAATACCCATGTAGTAGATGGTAGTTATGGGGAAAAAAATAGCCAAGGACGAAGTATACTTTCGTATAGTTGTATCTAGCAAAAAACAAAAGTTGTTTACTGCACAGTACCTGTCGGCTAATTCTGCTGTGAAGTGAGAGAACCGGTGAGCAGTTAACTGCCGCCATCTCTCCATGATATCATGCAATAAAGTCTCTTGAAGCGAACCTGCGAAGTCTCCACTTTTCATTTCCCTCTAAATTAATTTCTTCCACAGGGAGGTAGGGTGGGGTGGGATGGTGTGGGGAATGTCTGATACAAGCCGTTATCCCACATATTCCACAAAGCACTGGGAGGAAGTGTTTAGAGTTATGTTGTCCTGCGTGGGAATGAATTCAAGAAAGAAATGAATTGTGACACGAAATGATGGAGTAACTCAACGGGTCAGGCAGCATCTCTGGAGAGAAGGAAGGGTGAAGAAGGGTCTCGACCCGAAACGTCACCATTCCTTCTCTCCTGAGTTGCTGCCTGTCCCGCCGAGTTACTCCAGCATTTTGTGTCTACCTTTGATTTAAACCAGCATCTGCAGTTCTTTCCTATTAAGAATTGAAGAGTATCAGATCACCTTGGTGCGGGATGGAAAGGTAGAAGATTTGGACAAACACGGTGAAAGGACTCGTGATGGGGTGGGAGATTGCAACCTTCACATGATCTGCCCTGTTTCGACGAATGCAATAAACCTGGCATGAACAATCAAATAAGATCAAATAGAACAAGTTGTCCTGCAACTTTAGGCTGTGCATGCCATACGCAAGAAGAAGAAGGACTCCTGGTGAAAATGAGAAGTCCTCCATGTATCACAGACCCACTCATTTGTCCTTTCCTGCCCACCCACATTTCTCAGCCTCCGAGAACAGTTCCAGTTCTGATGAAAGGTTAACTCTCTTACTCTTTGTATTTTAGCTGCTGAATATATCCGTCATTTTCTTTTGCTATTATTTGAACTTCACTATAGTTCAAGAACAGTGCCCAGAACAGCTGACAAAATTTCTCACTCATTGCTAGGCATTGTTTATTTTTATGTAAGAGAATTAAATTACCTGCTGATACAGTGAGAGCGTAACCTTGGTTTCAGGTCGTATGTGAAGTACGTGTCCCTTGGTTTGTCACGTGTGAATAGGAACCTGATAGTTTCCTGGGAGCACATTTACTGTACGAGGAGGGATTGTATACACTATGTCTGCATTCTCTAGATTTGAGAAAAATGAGAGGCAATTTAATTGAAACCTACAAAACCTCCTCTAGAGTTCAACAGGATGGATGTGGAGAAGGTTTTGTTTGCCTGGCGAGGGAGTCTAGAACCAAGGGTCACAGTTGCAGAGTTTAGCTGTAGGACAGAGGTGAATGCTTGGAATTATCTACCCGGTAGAGCCTTGGGTGCTTAATCATTAAAGGGTTGAAAAAGGGTTCAGAGGGTGGCCATGGATGTGCGGCGGTAGAGTTGCTGCCTTACAGCACCTTCTGCGCCGGAGACCTGGGTTTGATCCTGACTACGGGTGTTGTCTGTACGGAGTTTGTGCGTTCTCGTCGTGACCGCGTGGTTTTTCTCCGAGATCGTCGGTTTTCTCCCACACGCCAAAGACATCCAGGTTTGTAGGTTAATTGGCTTGGTGTAAACGTAAAATTATCCCTAGTGTGTGTAGTTAATATGCGGGGATCGCTGGTAGGAGCGGACTCGGTGGGTCGAAGTCCGCTCCGTGTTTCCACGCTGCATCTGTAAACTAAACTAAACCTGAAACGTCACCAATCCACGTTCTCCATGTTATCCAACACTGCCTGACCTGCTAGTAGTTTACTATTGATTTATTTCTAGCATTTATTTCAAGGGGGCTTGTATACAAAAACAGGGCTGTAATGTTGAGGCCATATAAGGCGCTGGTAAGGCCACATTTGAAATATTGTGAGCAATTTTGGGCATCACATCATAGGAAGAATGTGCTGTGGCTCTGGAGAGGGTCCAGAGGAGGTTTACAAGAATGATCCCAGGAACGAGTAGGTTAACCTATGATGAGCGTTTGTCGGCACTGGGCCTGTACTCACTGGAGTTTAGAAGTTTAGAGGGGCGACCTCATTGAAACGTACCGAATAGTGAAAGACTTGGATAAAGTGGACGTGGAGAGGATGTTTCCACTATTGGGAGAGTCTAGGACTCGAGGACATAGCCTCAGAATTAAAGGACTTTCTTTTAGGAAGGAAATGAGGAGAAATTTATTTAGTCAGAGGTGGTGAATCTGTGGAATTCTTTGCCACAGAAGGCTGTAGATGCCAAGTCAGTGGATATTTTTAAGGCAGAAATAGATTATTGATTAGTACAGGTGTCAGGTTATGTGAAGAAGGCAGGAGAATGGGGTTATGAGGGAGAGATAGATCAGCCATGATTGAATGGCGGAGTAGGTTTGATGGGCCGAATGGCCTAATTCTACTCCTATTCCTTATGACCTTTTGACTTTCTCGGTCATTAAATTCATTGGAGGTGAAGATGAATAGATTCCTGGGTATTGAGGGATAAAAGAGACAAGGGGAGAATGTGGGAAAATAGCGTTGAGTTACAAGAATTTTGATTCTGACATTGATTTTAATGAATAGTGGAGGAGACTCAAAGGGCCAGATGAGTAACTCCTGCTCTTAATTGGTATGACAACACTTTCAGATGAAATTTCTTCATTTCCGATCATTTTAAATTAATAAACAAGGTTGTCATTTTCTACTATGCTTGTTTCTGGTTGAGTGATGTTTATTTCAAAATAATGCTCTGCTTGAAACAGAACAGATTAATGTGAGATCTCTGCAACATAGAGCAAGCTAACATGGCTTAAATGCTTGTTGAAAGTCAGTGAACAATGAGCAGATATTATTTAAACAAATGGTTAAGGCACAAGGGATAAGAGGCATGTTGGCAAACTGCCTCCAAAACGAAGTGAACAACAAACTGTAGGAGGAACTCAACAAGTCAGGCAGTACCAGTGGAGGGAAAGGGACAGACGATATTCTTCATCGAATAGAGGGGAGATAGCTGGTTAAAAAAAGAGGTGAGGGGAAGCACCTATATGTGGATAGACACAAAGCTAGAGTAACTTTGGCGTGTTTTCTTTGTCATCGTTACTTTTTTGCATCTCTTTCAATCATTTGTTCTATATCTCTCTCTACATCACCGTCTACATCTCTCATTTCCCTTTCCGCTGACTCCCAGTGTGAAGAAGGGTCTTGACCCGAAACGTCACCTATTCCTTTTCTCCAGAGATGCTGTCTGACCCGCTGAGTTACTCCAGCTTTTTGTGTCTATCATCGGTTTAATCCAGCATCTGCAGTTCCTTCCTACACAAGTGATTGGTGGACCCATGTAAGGAGGGGTTGATTGGCAGATGAGTCAGAAGGGGGAGAGACGAGATGGTGTGAAATGTTTGTGTGTAAGGATCAACACTGGTTGTAAGATATATATTTATAATGCAAGGCAGATTGGGTGGAAAATTGGAAAGTGCCTTAACCTTTCTGTGTTGTGAAGGGGGATATTTAAACAACAACTGGAGGTCTTCACTTGTTCCTTACAACACTGAGCAACTGAACAGTGGCAATATGAGATAAATAATTTAGTGTACAACAGCTGACATGTGCTGGTATAAAATTCAAATGACAACAGTCTGAAGAAAGGTTCCGACCCGAAACATCACCCATCCTTTTTCTCCAGAGATGGTGCCTGTCGCGTTGATTTACTACAGCTTTTTGTGTCTATCATCGGTTCAAACCAGCATCTGCAGTTCCTTTCTACACATGATTGCTGCTCACAGCCCATGGTGGATATCCAGTCTGTTATTAAACTTGCCACTTGCGGGAAGTTCTACATAGGATTCCTGCTAATAGTTAACAACTAATAGACAGAATCAAGCTGGCTGTGGCTTTGGAACCATAGGATGGCTGTGTAGAGTGAGAGGGGAGGACATCTGTCTCTCTGCTTTGTTGAGTATCATTGGATCATTCATTGAATTTGTTGCTGGCTAGTCAGAGAATTTACAGACAAAAAAAATAAATCACAATTGATCTTAGCATTTCCCCACTGATTATTTCTTTATGGCCTTTGGGTAGAAGACCTAATTTCATGAGGTAAATGTCCCAAGAGATTTTTGAGGACATGATTGTGATAGCCTTTATTAGAACAAAGCAACAGAGGGAGAGAGAGGCGTGAGCTGAGTGTCTGGGTGCAGCCATGTTTTCAGAAAGAAGGAACTGAATGGAAATCCCATTTCATCCAGACTTTCTTCAAGACAAGAACAGCTTGCTCAGTTACACCATTAGTTGATGGATGATATAATAATGGAGACAAAATATGGCAGACACCATTTCAGGAAGAGTTCATGTACAAGTGCAAAACACTGAGAACTGCTGCCTTACAAAAGCTCATGGTATTTCATCAAATGCAAATAGTGTAGGTGGCTCAGAGGATTCATCGTCTTGCCGGTATGAAGAGGTTAGTTAAGTTTATTAGTTTGGAGATAGAGTGTGGAAACAGGCCCATCGGCCCACAGAGTCTGTGCCGACCAGCGATCACCCTCACACTAGTTCTATCCTCCACAAGGGAGACAATTTACAGAAGCCATTTAACCTTCAAAACTGCACGGCTTTGGAATGTGGGAGGAAGCCGGAGCACCCAGAGAAACCCCGCGGCATCATAGGGAGAGCATGCAGCGCCCACTAGGGTTGGAACCCTGGTCTCTGGGGCTGTAAGGCAGTGACTCTACCGCTGTGTCACTGTACGCCCTTGTTGTGGGATAAGCAGTTACAGCTATTTAAAGTGTACGCCAATATTATCAGAAAATATGATTAGGCCATTTCAGGGCAGTCCATGTGAATGCACCCCATGGTGAAGTGGTGCAGGACCATGGACACAATGGTCCAGAGACAGATAGATTCTGACCAGCTCACAGGGTGTACACTGACTCACCACATTTGGAAGAAGTCTTTGTATGTCTTTAACCTGGCAGCAGACATCATCCCAAACCAAGAATTCTTGCGTGAATAGTCAGCATGGCAAATGTTACGCCAGCCATTTCCCGAACTTTTGGCTCAGGAGCCCCGCAGAATTCAGTCTTGATCTGTAGCTAATTGGTCTTGTAGCAAAGAAATGGCATAGGTGGTTGGACTTGCCTGCCAGGGTACCATCACAATATTTGAAAAATTAAAGTCCTGTCCTGTTTTGTGTAAAAATATTTCTTGATGATAGAGATATGCTAACTAACCTCTGATTCTTGAAAATCTAATTCCATCATCTTTATTTCCTGCAAGACTTTGGCAAAGCAATCTAGAAAATGCAGCAACATTTGCATGGTGCTGAGAGGCCCAGAGGCCAACAGCCTTAAGGCCCAGTGTTCAGTTTACTTTAGTTTAGTGATATAGCACGGAAACAGACCCTTCAGCTCACCGAGTCCACGCCGAACAGCGACCCCCACACATTAAAACTAGCCTACATACATTAAGTACAATTTACACATACACCAAGCCAATTAACCTACATACCTGTATGTCTTTGGAGTGTGGGAGGAAACTGATGACCTTGGAAAAAACCCACACGGTCACGGGAAGAACGTACAAATTCCATACAGTCAGCACCCATAGTCAGGATTGAACCCGGTTCTCTGAACGTTGCAAGCGCTGTAAGGCAGCAACTCGACCGCTGCCTTGTGATCTCTAAGGAAGTTGAATGTCCAAACATATAATCATTTGTGAGATTTCTTGACCCCAAAGTTTGAGCTTAGTTGAATCGGTCTCGAGTTTTGGTGACAATACTTTTTTGAAAGTCATTGTTATGAAAGAATTCTGATTACTATTTTTTTTGTGTGTTTTTATTCGAGTATTTCTGAACATCTTAATTTCAGTGTGTGATTTGGTCAAACTTTTGAAAGTTGGTTTGGGAATAAGGGTGAACGATTTAGAATTAGCTTTTGCAATCTTTGTCAGACCTGTTACTTTGTGCTTATGCTGGTGCACCATTAAACTCAGTAACTGGTCGCCGACAGCTCGTGTGATCACATAATGGATACCCTGTCAAGGCACTGGCAGCAAGTTAAAGGATTTTCATTTGAAACAAAGATGTTTACTAACGACCAGTTTTATCTATATATCGTCCATTTCATGATGTACTGCCATCCTACTGCAGTTGCCAGTTAATAAATTGGTTCTTGAATACTATTGTACTGGAGGGATTCACAAATTGCTAATGAGAACACACCGAGATTAATGATTCAATAAGCCAGCATCCCTCTTCAATCTTGAAATAGAAGTCACTTTCTCATCGAGTTCAGATTAATCTCTCATCCAAAAGGCAGTATCGGCAGCACAATAAAGTTTCAACTCAGAAACTTGGTGGAATTTAGTTTCGTTTTTTTTAGTTTTAGAGATACAGCATTGAAACATGCACGGCCCACCGTGTCCGCACCAACCAGCGATCCCCGCACATTAACATCCAACGCACACTGGGGACAATTTTACATTTATACAATTATACCATGCCAATTAACCTGCAAACCTGTACGTCTTTGGAGTGTGGGAGGAAACCGAAGATCTCAGAGAAAACCCATGCAGTCACAGGGAGAACGTACAAACTCTGTACATACAGCACCTGTAGTCAGGATTGAACCTGGGTCTCTGGCGCTGTAAGGTAGTGGCTCTACTGCTGCGCCACCGTGCCGTCCACATGGAGCTGAACTTGCCATTTTTAACTCAGGGGTAACAGTACTACAAGTGAGTCAAAGCTTCCTCAAATTGTTTGAAATAAAACAAAAAGCATTGGAAAGATGAAAGACTCTTCCCAAGTACCTGAAATATTAACTCTGTTTGATCTACTGAGTGGTTCCCAGCATTTTCTGTTTTCATTTCAGATTTTCAGCATCTGCAGTTTTTATTATTTTTACTGAATTGCTTGATCTTTAAAGTAAATTTTTCGGGTAAATCTCTCTTGAACTTTGTAACACCTTTAATGCCACAAAGACTTTCCAATGGAAGGGACAACAAATAGGCTTCATGATCACAGGTGTGAAATTCATCCCAAGTCACATTGGAGATTGCTAAGGATAAAAAGGAGAATCTTTATTTTTGCAGAAACTGCTGTGGCAATATCAACATGAGAGCCTTGCAAACTCATGCGTTCAACCTGAACAACTGCAATGCACGCAAGTATTAAAATATTTGAAATGGGATCTAAAAATGACAGTACAATTCATGGAAAGCTTATGTAAACATTCCGGGGAAATTTCAAAATGCCTAGAGACATTGCAAAGATTAAGGTTAGTTATTACTGAATCGTTGATTGGTTTGTAATAATTAAATATGGACATTTCCTTAAGCAATCAAATTTATGTGAGATTATTCTAGCAGATCAGATTTAAGTATTACTAGACTAAGTGGGACCCGTTGGGTCCCATGTTCACACGGGAGGGCTGGTCCCCCTACGCATCTCCACCAATTCCAATATTGGTGGCCAGTGGGGGTCTTTCTGGAGCGCTAGTATGGGTGTTGTGGGCTGAAGGGACTGGTTTCCAGGGGGCTAGTATGGACATTGTGGGCCGAATGGATTCTTGGGCTGGCAGCTCAGTCACTCAGGCCTGGTGGGCTTGCAGCTCAGTCACTCAGGCCTGGTAGGCTGACAGCTCAGTCACTCAGGCCTGGTGGGCTGGCAGCTCAGTCATTCAGGGCTGGTGGGTTGGTAGCTCAGTCACTCAGGGCTGGTGGGCTGGCAGCTCAGTCACTCAGGGCTGGTGGGCTGGCTGCTCAGTCACTCAGGGTTGGTGGGCTGGCAGCTCAGTCACTCAGGGCTGGTGGGCTGGGAGCTCAGTTACTCAGGGCTGGTGGGCTGGCAGCTCAGTTACTCAGGGCTGGTGGGCCGGCAGATCAGTCACTAAGGACTAGTGGGCTGGCAGATCAGTCACTCAGGGCTAGTGGGCGGGCAGTTCACACGGCTATTCCTTGAAATTCCATTTCAAGCAGCGTGCAGGCCACCACATTCAATTTCATAGCATTTCAAGCAGAGTGCAGGCCACCACATTCAATTTCATATCATTTCAAACAGAGTGCAGGCAACCATATTCCATTCCATAGGATTTCAAGCAGAGTGCAGGCCACCACATTCCCTTTCATAGCATTTCAAACAGAGTGCAGGCCACCACATTCAATTTCATAGCATTTCAAGCAGAGTGCAGGCTACCACATTCCATTTCATAGCATTTCAAGCAGAGTGCAGGCCACCACATTCAATTTCATAGCATTTCTAGCAGAGTGCAGGCCACAAAATTGCCAAACAACTCATTGCATTGTAAGTAAGTAAGTAAGTAAAGTATCCTTTATTGTCATTCAGACCTTCCGGTCTGAACAAAATTTCGTTGCCTTGCAGTCATACATATAATAAAATAACAAAAACGCACAATAAACACAAATTTAACATCCACCACAGTGAGTTCACCAGGCACCTCCTCCCTGTGATGGAAGGAAAAAGTCTTAAAGTCTTTGTCTCTTCCCTCCTTGTTCTCCCTCTGCGCTGAGGCGATCCAGGCTTCTGATGTTGTGACCCCGCCAGGTGATGGTAAGTAAGTCAGTCCCGTGGTTGAATCCGAGCTCTGCAAAACGGGCCGGTTCAAACTCCGTGCCCCGGGGTGGTCGATGCTGCTGAAGCTGCCGCCCTCCAGTCCAGCGGACGAAGCTGTTGTTGCGGGAGCTCCGGAAAAACAAGTCACCAACCTGTGACCTGCGAGCTCCCGACGATGTCGTCCACTGGGCCCGCGCCCGAGCCTCCGAAGTCATTGCATTGTCATTAAGTGCTAACAAATCACCTAATAATGAATTGATTGTATTTGGGGTAATGGAAGATGGGAATAAATTGAATCCATCTCAAAAATTATTTTTTAATTATGGTTTAATAATAGCAAAAAAATTAATACTTAAATTTTGGAAAAATACACCAATACCAACGCTCAAAATGTGGATTGCAAGTATGTTGGACACTGCACATCTTGAGGAAATGCGATTCCTCCTAATAGATACATTTGACCAATACACAACGAGTTGGTCTCCATTTGTCGTCTTTTTGGAATCATATGGTGCAACACAATTGTAAAAGCTAACTCGTGACTGGGCGAGGGATGGTCAAGATTATAAATAAGATCTCCTTACTTCTTTTTTCTTTTTCTTCCTTTTTTTCTTTTATTCTCTTTTTCCTCTTTTCTACTCTTTAACTTTCCTCTTTCACTCTCTATTTTTCTTCTCCACACACTATATATCTCACATTTTTCTATACTTCATTATCTAATTTCTTTTTCTTTTCTTCTTTATTATAATAAAAAAATAAGAAGCTGTACATAAAATGTATTATGAAAATATGATTGTATACAATTGTACTTACTTCTAATAAAATAAAAATATTTAAAAAAAAAAAAAAGGGCTAACAAATCATTTATTGCAAGTACATTGCAGACTCACAGTTCAGTTGATTCACAGCTTAGAATGACAGTTGTGGCCTCTCCCTCGCGATCTTCCAGAGTGATTGTCTCCCGTCCAGGCATCCGGGGTTTTATAGTCCTGCCCCCCCCCCCCCAGAAGGGGCGTTACCTTCATTGTGGTGATTGACAGGCGAGTGGGTCAACCAGCTGATCTCAAGATTATTTAAACATTCAGAACTTTTTAATTTTTCATTGATCGGAAAAATCCTCGGGGCTGCCTCAGGATTGTGAGTAAGATTGCCAAAAATCATAGCGATATAGGGTAGTGTTTTTTCTAAAATCAATATACAGTGCAGACAGGAAGTGGTCAAGATGAGACTTTTAGTTATGTAGATATACTACTCCATATATCAGCAACTTCTATCATATGTCTAAGAACATACAGTATATAAGTACATTGTTGTGGTAAGGTTATCAGTCTGAAGAAGGATCCTGACCTGCAATTCCATCAAGGTGACAAGGTCAAGGTCAGTTTATTGTCACACGTACCAATTAAGGTACAGTGAAATTCAGATTGCCATACAGTCATACCAATAAAGACATACTCCCACATTCCTCACAGTGACGCATAAAAATTCAATTTTCTTCCCTTCTTTGTTCTCCTGCAGTCGGGGCACTCGAACCTTCCGTTGTCAGGGCGATCTTGGCTCCCAAGATTTCAAGCAGAATTTCACACTGTCCCACGTCCCTGATCCTAATTATTTCTGCTTGTTTTACATTGGCTTTCATGGAAAGTGCAATTCTCAGGAAATTTGGGCAGAAATTCATGTTAGCGAGGTTGGCAAGCACCCAAGGTTAAATTTTGCTAACTTCTGCCTTGGTATGTGCTAAGAAATTCTGAGACATCATCTCCCTTTTGAAGAACGAGTGTGGTTTCTTCAGGGTGGATTTAGCAGTTATTTTAAATGTAGAGCCTATATGTGATGTAGCAATTCAGACTGAGTATTATCCTTCGCCTTGCAGGGACAGTCCTGCTGATATAATTTCACATATACCATTTGATACTTCAGGTTTTAGATGTGTTACTTCACCTGAAAAAAGCATTAAATTCCATTGTAAATACTCTCATTGCTACTATCTCCATGGAAGCTATAGCCTTTCATTGCCTACGTGATCTGAAATGTCCATTATCAAGGAGGCAGTGAGACAGGGCCTCTGCTATCTGCTATAGTTGAAGTCAGGTCAATCCTCCAGTATGCTTATTTCACTCCAGAGGCTTGTGTTGGAAGGAACGGCAGATGCTGGCTTAAACCGAAGATAGACACAAAAAGCTGGAGTAACTCAGCGGGTCAGACAGGCAGTCAGAAAGGTAGTTTCCTTTCCCCTAACTCTCAGTCTGAAGAAGGGTCTCAACCCGAAATGTCACCACCTCCTTTTCTCCAGAGATGCTGCCTGACCCGCTGAGTTACTCCAGCTTTTTGTGCCCACTCCAGAAGCTTCTACCCAATAATCATTTAGCATATTATACATTATGCACACATGCAACCAAGAGCATAATAGATATCTGCTCAATATTTGCCTAAAAAGCCATCACATTTCACAATAATTGCCCTGCATGAACTTAGGAAATTCACTCTGATTCAAACAACTGTGTGTTAACACAGTTCTCTCTGGAACTCTCTGCCAGAGAAGGTAGTTGAGGCCAGTTCATTGGCTATATTTAAGAGGGAGTTAGATGTGGCCCTTGTGGCTAAAAGGATCAGGGTGTATGGAGCGAAGGCAGGTACAGGATACTGAGTTGGATGATCAGCCATGATCATATTGAATGGCGGTGCAGGCTCGAAGGGCCGAATGACCTACTCCTGCACCTATTTTCTATGTTTCTATGTTTCTATGTAACACAGCACAATCCATCTGGTATTCTGTCCCTGCCCCCATTTAATGCTTGAGCACATAGAACACACTCTAACATCAATGCACTTTACTGTCCTGTTGGATACCTCTCCCCCTCACTTCCTCTCTGGCCAATTCGCACTTAGTCTCTGACCAGAGGAGTAAATAGCATTTCAAACAGAGTGCAGGCCACCACATTCCATTTCGTAGCATTTCAAGCAGGGCGCAGGCCATCACATTCCATTTCATAGCATTTCAAGCAGAGTGCAGGCCACCACATTCAATTTCATAGCATTTCAAGCAGAGTGCAGGCCACCACATTCCATTCCATAGCATTGCAAGCAGAGTGCAGGCCACCACATTCCATTCCATAGCACTGAAATTCATATTGCCATACAGTCATACCAATAAAGAGTAACAAGACACCCAAATAAATTTTTAACATGAACATCCACCACAGAGACTCCCACATTCCTCACAGTGATGGAAGACAAAAAAAGTTCAATCTTCTTCCCTTCTTTGTTCTCCCGCGGTCGGGGCACTCGAACCTTCTGTTGTCAGGGCGGTCTTGGCTCCCGCAACCGGCGGTCGAGCTCTCCGCATCGGGACGATCAAGGTCCCACATCAGGGGGATCTCAGCTCCCCGCGCCGGGTGATCAGACTCCCGAGTCGGGGCTGGTCGAACCTCCTGCATCTTGGAGCTTCCCGACATCAGTCTCTAACCAGACTGCGAGCTCCTCAATGTTGAAATCCGCAGGCTGCGGGTGGAGCATCAATCCCAGGCAAGAGATCGCAGGCTCCGATGATAAGTCCACGGCCCCACGGTGGGGCTCAAAGTCAGTCTCCAGCAAGGCTGCCAGCTCCATGATGTTAGGCCGCAGAGCGACTGGAGATACGAACTGGAAAAAATCGCATCTCCGGCAAGGTAAGAGAATGAAAAAAGGTTTCCCCCGACCCCCCACATAAAACAATCCAAAGAACATGAACACATCTATCTATACATAACTAAAACTCTGATCTTGTTGTCTTCCAGTTTGGCGGTCTTTATATTTCAGCAAAAACAGTTCACGATAGTGCTACGATTTTTCACCTGTTCACTCACCGTTCTCCTGTGCTGCGAGTGCGCCAAGTTTCGTTCCAATCGGTTGAATGTCATAAAAGTTAGCGAGGTTTAAATATCGTAAAAACCGCGCATGCGTAGATCGATCTCTTCTCCTGCCAGCCAGCGCCACGCAGATTAGTCCCTTCCCCTGTCACTCCCCAGGATGGTCCGCCCCTTCCTGCTCCATCGCGTCTTTACTGGAGCTGAGGGTGGCTGGCGGAGGTTTCCAACCAGACCTTCGGAGGGGCCCCGAAGCAGCCCAGCCCCAAGTAGCCCAGCCCAGCCCCAAGTAGCAGCCCTGCCCCAAGCAGCAGCCCCGCCCCAAGTAGCAGCCCCGCCCCATGTAGC
Organism: Malacoraja senta; assembly: GCA_038087875.1. Lineage (NCBI taxonomy): Eukaryota > Metazoa > Chordata > Chondrichthyes > Rajiformes > Rajidae > Malacoraja > Malacoraja senta. The sequence goes on along the minus strand of CM075979.1, from coordinate 53,917,397 downwards.
AGCCCTGCCCCAAACAGCCCAGCCCTGCCGCGCCGCAAGCGGCAGCCCCGCCCCAAGTAGCAGCTCAGCTCCAAGTAACAGCCCCGCCCCAAGCAGCAGCCCCGCCCCAAGTAGCAGCCCCGCCCCAAGCAGCAGCCCCGCCCCAAGCAGCAGCACAGCGTGGGAGACCCAGCTAAGAGTCGGAGACTCAGCCCAGCCCAGAGTCGCTGATGTCACCAAACGGTAAGCAGAGACTCTGATCCTGGCGGAGGAGAATGACCAGCGCCCGCTGTGAGTCCTCATCACACCGTCAATTCAATTCAAATAAAGCCAGTCAGAAATGGGAAATAATTAAAGTATAATGTCATTCATGTCAATAAGTTGCAAAAACCTGTTGATTGAATCAGCTGCGATTTCTGTCACATTATTTGGAAGAAAGGACACTGCAAATTATTAGTGTGTGAGTGTACACTTTTCTGGGGTGCAATAACATTGTAACTTTTGTCTCAATTCAAAGATTTGGTTGTGAATTGGCACAAAAGATTTGTCAACTCCAATGTCAGTCTGATTCACAGTGGACAATAGCAACTGTATTCTGCAAAACTAGCCAATGATTATTTGATGTTAGTTTGAAAGTAAGCTAGGCTGTATTTCAAAGGTTTTGGGAAGTTTGTTTTGACTAAATATAAAGAGTCAAGCACTTCGGGGGACCAAAGGCTGTGGTTGGCATTATATGAATGCAAGCCGTTTACCTCGATTACTGATGCAATTTGTATAAATGTGTTGCATGTTTGAATATTCAGTTAAAAAAAAAGATCAGCCATGATCACCTTGAATGGCGGCGCTGGCTCGGAGGGCCGAATGGCCTACTCCTGCACCTATTGTCTATTGTCTATTGTCAATTCCAGCCACTACCCCTCTGGTCCCCCTCGCAGGCTCCTACCCCCCTCCCCCGTGATGCCCCCTCTCCCCCATGGCTCTTCCCCCGTCTTTTCTCCGAGCTCACTCCCCCCCCCGTTCACACACCCCTCTCCCCCCACAACCCCCCCACATACACACACACCCCCACACACACACACCCACACACACCCCCGCCCCCACAGCCCCCACCTCACACACCCAACCCCCACACACACCCCGCCGCCCACACACCCCCACAACACCCCCCCACACAGCCCCCCACAAACACCCCCCACAAACCCCCCCCACACACACAACCCCCACACACCCCGCCGCCCACACCCCCCCGCTCCCACAACCCCCCTTCCCCCACACACCCAACCCCCAGATTTTGTTTGGTTTCTCTAGTGTTCAAAATTATCTTCCATTAAAATGAAATAGCCACGGTTCACATTAGGATTTCTGTAAACTTGCTTTCGTCTTACCATTTCCCAGTAGCATTAATCCCATTATTGGATTTAAGACTTATCTGTCCTGTCACATTTCATTTGAAATAATGGATATTATCACAGATCCGAGGCTTACAGGCAAAAGGATCATTTGTCCTTATTTACAGCAATTGCCAAATACAAGCGATATAACATACACGATATTTATGAACAAGAATAACATTAATTCATATTGTGTCTTTACCATAGCAAAACATCTCAAGGTACTTTAGAGGAGTGAAGCCAGACAGGAAATTGCAACAAATTAAAAGATGAGCTGTTAGATCAGGTGATTTGTTCACCAAGGAAGGTTTAAACAGCTTCTTAAATGGAGAGGAACAGGTGGAGAAGATTATGAAAAGAAATCCAAAAACGAAGGGTTAAATGGTTTAAAGCACAAAGGATGCACCGAGGTGATAGTTGGTAGAATGTGGGGTTCTTCCTAGTTGTAGGGCTTTTGGAAAGTGTCAATATTGTGGTGGTATTTAAAACATAGCAATGAAATGTGTATTGGAGGTTAAAGGGATGATGATTGAGTTGTGGCACAGTGTGAATGGAGACATGTTCCTGGGAAGGTGCAGACAGAAGGCTGAACTGGACGGAATGAAAAGTGCACGTAATGTGCAAGTCAATAATAAATGCCAATAATCAATATTGGCCTCCAATTGAAGACAGAGGCTAAATTACTGTAAGACCACCTGAAATTGGGTATTATTTTATGTTTTCTGAGGAACTTCACATTTAACTAATTTAGAATTTCCTTTATCAGTCGTACTTCTTTTGAATTATATTTGCCTAATTCACATGTGGCTTATTAAAATTGCCTTGAAATCTTTAAGGTATTATTTATCTTTACTCAAACCTACAGCGCAGGTTTTATATTCCATGTGAAGGTGGAAGCAGACATTATTTTTCACAACATCTATGAGATAATGAGATAGTTACAATTGGGGGAATTTCACACTGTCCCACGTCCCTGATCCCAATTATTTCTGCTTGTTTTACATTGGCTTTCATGGAAAGTGAAATTCTCAGGAAATTTGGGCAGAAATTCATGTTAGCGAGGTTGGCAAGCACCCAAGGTTAAATTTTGCTTACTTCTGTCTAGGTATGTGCTAAGAAATTCTGAGACATCATCTCCCTTTTGAAGAACGAGTGTGGTTTCTTCAAGGTGGATTTAGCAGTTATTTTAAATGTAGACCCTGTATGTGATGGAGCAATTCAGACAGAGTCATTATCCTTCGCCTTACAGGGACAGTCCTGCTGATATAATTTCACATATACCATTTGATACTTCAGGTTTTAGATGTGTTACTTCACCTGAAAAAGCATTAAATTCCATTGAAAATACTCTCATTGCTACTATCTCCATGGAAGCTATAGCCTTTCATTGCCCACATGATCTGAAATGTCCATTATCAAGGAGGCAGTGAGACAGGGCCTCTGCTATCTGCTATAGTTGAAGTCGGGTCAATCCTCCACTCCAGAGGCTTGTGTTGGAAGGAACTGCAGATGCTGGCTTAAACCAAAGATAGACACAAAAAGCTGGAATAACTCAGCGGGTCAGACAGGCAGTCAGAAAGGGTAGTTTCCTTTCCCCTAACTCTCAGTCTGAAGAAGGGTCTCAACCCGAAATGTCACCACCTCCTTTTCTCCAGAGATGCTGCCTGACCCGCTGAGTTACTCCAGCTTTTTTGTGCCCACTCCAGAGGCTTTCACCCAATAATCATTTAGCATATTACACATTATGCACACATGCAACCAAGAGCATAATAGATATCTGCTCAATATTTGCCTAAAAAGCCATCGCATTTCACAATAATTGCCCTGCATGAACTTAGGAAATTCAGTCTGATTCAAACAACTGTGTGTTAACACAGCACAATCCATCTGGTATTCTGTCCCTGCCCCCATTTAATGCTTGAGCACATAGAACACACTCTAACATCAATGCACTTTACTGTCCCGTTGGACACCTCTCCCCCTCACTTCCTCTCTGGCCAATTCACACTTAGTCTCTGACCAGAGGAGTAAAGAACCCTTTCATCCCTTCCAAGTGGTCACTGCATCTATGTTACCTGCAATGCAATATCTCTTTAGAGCAGACTTGGTGGAACAGAATGGAAGACTTTATTGTCACATGTGATAAGGCACAGTTGAGATTCTTTGCTTGCATTCCTAAGTTATACAACCATTTAGCATATTGCACATTATGTACACGTACAAACAAGAGCACAATAGATATCTGCACAATATTTGCCCAAAAAAGACACGTTGTGATGCCTGCCAGTCATGATAAGGGATGTATGGTCTGCCCATGACGGAAATATAGGACTCATTCCTCATTTTCCATGTTCCCAGTAGCAGCCTGATGAGGAGAAAGTGCTGACAGTACACAGCATGGAAAGGGAGAGACACAATTCCCCATTTTCTTTCCTTCTCCTGATTTGAGATTTATCCAGAAAACCTCGCTGACCACCTTCCATCCTAATGTATAAGACTGTTGACTCTCTTGGCATTGTGAACATTTTTACAATGGCATGCTGAAGAGTTAATAAATTAGTGGGATAAAATAAAATAGCAGTTTAATGAATGGCACATGTTCACAATAAACTGAATGTGCATGTGGTCTTGAAATTAACTGCATAGGTAATTTTCTAATCCATGATTATCATTTTGAGAAGAGGATTAAAATGTTGCAAATCTGTCTGCCTGTTTTCAGTTCCACGAAGGAGAAAATAAAATCTGTCCACATGGATTTTGAAATGTCGGTATTATGTAGGCAATAATGGTGTTGGGTTTGAAGATTACTTCAGATGCAATCAAAATATCATTATCTCACTTGCAGTCTTTTTCATCATAATGTGCTATGAATTTTTATGCTTACAATAAAATATACTTAGTATTCCATATGCATTATAGAGCTTTGCTTTAGACCTGGTCCCTGTATAATTTTCCAGCTGGCATGTGTGCATGTTTTAGCAGGAGCTGGTACACATTGGGAGAACAGGTCAAATTATGATGCATTCTAAATTACCAGGACGTCACAGTGGTGCAGCGGTAGAATTGCTTCCTTACAGCGCCGGAGACCCGGGTTCGATCCTTGCTACGGTGTATGTAGTTTGTATGTTCTCCCCGTGACCGTGTGGGTTTTCTTCGCGAACTTCGGTTTCCTCCCACACTTCAAAGATGTACAGGTTTGTAGGTTAATTGGCTTGGCATAATTGTCCCTAGGGTAGTGTTAATGTGCAGGGGTTGCTGGTCGGTGTGGACTCAGTGGGCCGAAGGGCCTGTTTTTTTGCCGTATATCTAAACTAAACTAAACTAAACCTGAGAATATCACACTCTGGAGCTTGAGATTTTCCTCTGTTGCAATATACCAGCTGCCACATAACAATGATAGGAAATATTGTACTATTACATGCATGGTTTAGTTTTAGTTTTAGAGACACAGCTGGGAAACTGACCATTCAGCCCATCGAGTATTACGTGCAGTTCTGGCCGCCCTATTACATGTAAGAGGTGGAGGCTGTGGAGAGGGTGTGGAGAACGTCTATCAGAATGCTGCCTGGATTAGAAGGTTTCAGCTACAGGGAGAGGTTGGATAGACTAATTGTTTTGTCTGGTATGTCGGAGGTTGAGAGGAGAATTGATAGAAGTTTATAAAATTATATGGGAGGCACAGATAGTATAGATAGAACCTTTTCCCGGGTCCCCAGTTTTCATACTGGCTACACACACCAGAATCCCAGTGTCCACCTCCCTTTAACATGCGTGACTCCTTTCCCACATCCCCTGTAACAGACCAGGACTTCCCTCAGTCCACCGAACATTCCAGCACCCTTGTTCCCCTGCTCCCTTTAACACACTTGGCTCCAGTTTTCCTCTGCTCCCGTTAAATGCACTCGGTTAACTGGAAAGCCTATTATACCACTGCGTAAGATCTTTAAAAAAAAATTAAGTATGTTGGAATATTAGTTGTAATAAAATCCAGTAATCTGGAAAATCTGTCAGTCTGGCACCTCTAAAATCACAAACATGTCAGATCTATAAGTTTCTTTGATTTTCTTTTCCCCACATATTTCTTTTGCTGTGGACTACCCAATGCACATATCATTTCTATCCTGGAAACCTACATAGATGCCCAACAAATGATGGTGCTTTCTTTTCTTTTCCACGTGTACTGTATCTCTCAAAGGACGATAATAGTTTTAAACACATCTGCAGCAGAAGATGCAGTCTAAAAACAGTTTGCTGTTGGTTGGCAGTGGTTTCATATTCTTAACAACATTGTACGAATTTCATGGCATGCGTCCTGCTCTACAAACCTTTGCGTAGGAAGAAAGCTTATAATGCAAGGATTATTATCCACAAACATTTTTTCAAGGCAATCTTCAGTGCACCAAATATTAAACAAGTGCAGGCTTTTGTAACAAAGTGAATGTATTGCTCAGCAGAAACACTACACTGAATAAAAAGTAGTCACTAATTTGATTTCTGATATTCTGCGATAAGTCCCAAGAGGAGGCTACCAAAGGAATGCTCGGAGTTTCACACGCAGAATCATTATAAGAATTTCAGCTGCACTGTGTGGCTAGCTATCCAAAAGAGCCAAGTGGCTGGTAATTTTAGTAATCTTTGGACACCGCATGTGTGACAACACCTGAAGGGAGATCCTAGACCAGTATGAATAAATTCTACCATGTTGGGTCCAAGCGGAGAATAAGGTCCAGGTTGATGGCAGGTCTGGGTGAGTGAGGCCTGGAGCGGCGGGAGAGTCAGAGTGAGGGCCACAGAGGATAAAGTAAAGTTGAGGCCCATTGCAGGTCTGAGTGAGTGAGGGCCAGAGCTGCCGGAGAGTCAGTGCGAGGGCAGATATTAATAGGCCTGATATTTTTAGTTTTATGCATAAATCACATTCTATCTTTGTATTGACATTTTTAGAATGATGTTGCAAAAACTGCAAGAGGTGCTATCTATTTTTACAACAGTATCTGTTGAGGTGTGGCTTTGATCCAGGACAGCAGCACGAGGGGATATTGATCAGTTTCTTGTGCTAATTCATGTACTGTGGGCATTCCTGGTGGAATCCATAATTAATAAAAAAATGGCCTTGCAGCAGGAGTCTTGCTCAACGTAAAATATTTATTCAGATTTCTCTTCAGGATGCAGTGGTCTCTGCCTCAGCCACTGCTGGTGGCACAGCAGTACATCTTCCAAAAATGTTTTTGCTAATGCAATTTCCGGCAACATCTATCCTTCCTTTAGTTTGGTTTAGTTTAGTTTAGAGATACAGCGTTGAAACAGGCCCTTCGGCCCAACCAGCGATCCCCGCACATTAATGCTATCCTTCACACGAGGCAGAATTTTACATTTACACCAAGCCAATTAACCTACAAACCTGGACGTCTTTGGAGTGTGGGAGGAAACCGAAGATCTTGGAGAAAACCCACGCGCGTCACGGGGATAACGTACAAACTCCGTACAGACAGCACCCGCACTCAGGGTCGAACCTGGGTCTCTGGCGCTGTAAGGCAGTAGTTTTATTGCTGCACCACTGTGCTGCCCTTGCTCCCATTAAGTTGGTAACTTGCTTGTCAACGATTCTCGAGCCTCAAGAAACCCTGTCACAACCCACCCATCATAACTGTTCAGGATTGTTTATGCTCTTTCAATTCTGCTTGTCTTCATTTTCTCTGCTCCAGTGGAAATAACATTTACAGCTTGTGTTTCTCCTCAGCTTTTAATTATCTCATCCTTGGTGCTACATTGGTAATAATTGAAAAATATTATTCTTCATTTCAGGTCATGCAGTAGACATTTTGTACAATAAGAAGCAGATTCACCTTCAGGTCTCAATCAAGGACCTAAGCATGTTGTAGGGTCATAGAATGGAGTCATACAACATGGAAACAGGCCCTTAGGCTCAACTCATCCATGCCGAACAGATTTGGCGGCTAGTCCCCATTTGTCTGCATTTGGCCCATCTCCCTCTAAACCTTTCCTATCCATGTACCTGCTTAAATGTATTTTAAACATCACCATTGTACCTGGTTCTCCTGCTTCCTCTGGCAGATCATTACATGTGCACACCACTCGATGCGTGAAAAATTTGCCGCTCAGGTCTCTTTTAAATCTTTACCCTCTCACCTTAAACCTTTGCCCTCCAGTTCTGAACTCTGGGAAAAGACTGAGACCATTTACCTTACACTTCTATAAGGTTATATCTTGTGATCCTCCACCAATGTTCCAAGCTAGACTAAAATCTTAGAAATTATAGCAGAAGAGTTTATAAGAGACTTGCCTCCAGGTGAATTACTAGCTGTGAATTTTAATGGAAACATGAAAGTGAAGACCAGGCACCTTCAGGGGAATCCGTCATTGTGATGAGATGACCAATGTGTATTGAATTTATCTTTGCATCTCTTGAAGAAGTAATATTTTGTGAATAGCACATTTTCTGATATACAGATGCGTGGTGCTTAAAAAAAGATATTGGAGACACACTGCCTCCCAAATGAACAGAAAAATTGGGGACAGTCTTCCACATGGGACTCTTGCACACCATCAACTAACCAGTCCTGAATACCATTTTGCTTGGCTTAGACTTGTCATTCTATGTCTCTTTCATTTGCTATGATTGTGACAAAAAGTTTCACCATTGGTGCAATACCAAGACAGTCTGGGGTCAAGTGAAGTTTGGTCATTGCACTAATCCTTGTTGCATGTTTGCACCTCACCTTCAACATGGTTGCACCTGGATTGAAGTCATCAACAGAAGGAGCAGGAAACTGCTCAGTCTTTTTCAATTAGCAGATTAATTATAAATGTGTATGTTTTTACAAAAAATTAAAAATAATGTGAGAAGGCAGCCAATGCAAGTGCAAGAACAACATTGAAAAGACATCTGTATAGGTACATAGATAGGAAAGTTTTAGTTTAGTTCAGTGATACAGCGCAGAAACAGGCCCTTCGGCCCACCGAGTCCGCACTGACCAGCTGGGACTGAGATGAGGAAAAACTTTTCCCCACACGCTAGGACTGAGATGAGGAAAAACGTTTTCATTCAGTGAGTTGTGATTATGTGGATTTCTCTGCCACAGAAGTCAGTGGAGGCCGATTCACTGGATGTTTTCAAGAGGGAGATTTAGCTCTTAGGGCTAAAGGAATCAAGGGATATGGGGGAAAAGCAGGAACGGGGTACTGATTTTAGATGATCAGTCATGATCATATTGAATGGTGATGCTGGCTCAAAGGGCCGAATGGCCCACTCCTGCACCTATTTTTCCATGTTTCCATGTTCTATGTTTCTAACACTATCCTACACACACTAGGGACAATTTAAATCAAAGTACTCGGCGAAAACCCACACGGTCACGGGGAGATCGTACAAACTCCGTACAGACAACACCTGCAGTCGGGATCGAACTGATCCCATGAAAAATATTACCCCTTGAAAAATATGCAACATATTTTCACATTGTTTTTGAATAGTGACATTATTTCAAAATTTATTGCACAGCACAAAAAGATGGATGATTACAAACAATTTGAAAGAAATCATTTTGAATATTACTGAAATATTACTCAAATAACAACAATTAATGCCATATATATGTGGATAATATTCTACCAATTAAGCTGGAACACTCTGCTCATTCCTTACTGTCTTTGTAAACCGAGGAATGTTTTTGATTGCTTAACTGGTATTGAATGTTGAAGGATTTTATTGTCACTCTGTCAAAATGTAAATAATACTTAGATAAGAACAATCATCATATTTGTTTCTGCTGTAAAACAAAATTCTATAGGGCTTCCTTGCATCAGCAGCCGTGCTTTATGAGGGAAAGTGCCAAATGCACTGTGTACACTATCTTGCAAAACAAACCAGCAAACATTGCCTGACTTCCCTTGCAAATATTAACCTGCTCTCTTCCAGTGGTTGTATTTTATTAGCGCTTGGAGCAATTCCTTCAATGCCATGGACACAGGACTTCAAGCCTCTGTAATTTAAATTAGTTACAGTATTTAATGGTAGCTTAAAGTAAAAGAAAATATTAAATTGGTCCATCTTGAGATATATTTTCAAACATGTTCTTACTGTATTATATATTGTAAATGAAAGTTGATGTTTTGTGGTGAAAGAATGAGATGGCATTCACCTTACAAATACTTTCATAGAAATGCAGAATTGTTACAGCACGCGCAGTGATCACTAAACCCATTGAACACATCCCAGCATTTAAAAAAAAACATTAGACCCATTCATCAGCTGCTTCCCCAAAATGGCAGCATGTTTTTCATTCAGGCACTTGCCTTATCTCCTTCAATAGTCAAGATGGAATCAGGATTGAAAATGAGTGTTCTGCGCTTCATTTACAGAACACTAATATTTGTTCTCATACCGCCTTTGGATCGATTGCAGATCATCTTAAATCATTGTCCTTGCAGACAATGTCCTTTCTTGACCCTTCCAATAATGTTAACAGTTTTCTTCATACATTATGTCCCATCTTTTCATGATTTTGTACATTTAGCTCAAAACATCTCCATTGTGAGGGGAAGAATTTCAGCTTCTCCAGTCCATCTTTGTCACTGATTCCACTCTAATAAATCTTTACAGCACCTCCTCCAAAGCCTTCGCAACTTTCTTAAAGTGCCCAGAATTGAACACAATACGCCTGACATGGCCAAAAGATTGTTTCATACAGGTTCAACAATGCGGCCTGCTGTACATCAGAGAGACCAGGCGTAGACTCGGCAACCACTTTGCCAAACGCTTGCACTCGACCCATCAAAACTAATGGTTTGAACATTGAATTCTCCAATTTGGGGTAACCAAGCTACAAACAACCCATCCTCCCCTTCCCCCTTCCCTGTGCCCGACCTAGACTCACACTCATTTCACACCTTTCTCCCCCCCCCCCCCCTTCCGTCTATATTCCTACCTCTGGCTTCACAATTAATACCTCTTCTATTCTTATCTCATACTTTGGGTCTTTTCAAATCTGGCCTTTGTCCAATCACCTATGTTTCAACCCCCCCCCCCGCCCCCCTCGCCAGAATCGAACTATCACGCCACCCAACCTCCCCCTCCTCTCTCACAGATTTCCCTCCACCCTCCCTCCCCCCACAACCAACAGTCTGAAGAAGTGTCCTGACCTGAAACGTCACCTATCCATGTTCTCCACAAATGCTGCCTGACCCGCTGAGTTACTCCAGCACTTTGTGTCTTTTTAAGTAAACCTTCATCTGCCGTTCCTTGCATCAACATATCTTCCTTGTTTCTGTACTTTATGATTTATTTATAAAGCCTGGGATCTATTTAAAACAAAATCTTTTCTCAACCTATCATGTCAGCATGAGAAATCTGCAGACATATACACCCTGGTCTCCCTGATGGAATAGCGTTTTTTATATTATATTGTTTCCTTGTTCATTCCTGTGGAATAAGACTTTGTACTTGTCAGCAATAAATCTCCTCTGCCATGGATCTACCCAGTGTGGATCTATCCGCTGTCTTGTGTCCTCCAGACATCATCACTCTTGTGCCTTATATTCCCAAGCCCATGATGTTAATATGAATAGAGAAAAGCAGGGTTTCAGTAATAATCCTTGGAGGATACCACTGCGTACATTCCTCCAGCCTGGGAAACAATAGTTCACTGGCATTTTCTGTCCCGTAGCCAACTTTTATTATCTGGCACAGTCAGACTTCTGATGAAAGTTCATATACATAACAGTAATCACATCACCCTCAAGAATCCATTCCCTCTTTGGCACTGAGAACCATTCCCTCCTACACTTCAATGATGGAGTCAAAGATGACTTGAAGTTCAGTCTCCCATGAGTTCATACGCAAATGTTGTCTCCTTCTGTAAATCAATGACTGAGGTTGGTATAGTCTAGTGGTTCTGGAGAAATGACAAAGACCAAATAGTTGCCTGCTCATTCTATTGATAACTTCATTGCAGCTGCAAGCTTGAGGGAAGTGAGATGCAACATGCAGCAAGGAAGAGCGAGAAGAGGGAGAGCAATGAACCAACTTCACTTGACCCCAGAATGCTTTGGAATCTGATTGGAGGCGGGAGGTGTCGGTCAGAGGCGGAAGTAGGGTGGTGGGACTGAGGATAGAGCACGGTGATTGGAGGAGGGAGATGTCCCGGTGGAGCAAAGATCATAGAGCAGAGGTAGAATTGCATGCCCAGGTCATAGGGTCACAAGCGAAAAACACTCTCGGCAGCCCTGGACACAGACCTGCGCCTTATCCGCAGCCAGGATCGATCCCGGGTCTCTGGCGCTGCAATCGCTGCCGAACCGCCACTGGACCGTCCCCGTCCCCACCCGAGTGCACCCCCCCCCCATGCCCGGGGGTGGCCAGAGACGTCGGGAGTCAGACGGGAGCGGTGCCCCCAGGCCCACAGCCAGCGCAGAGAAGCAGCGCAAAATCCAGCTCAATTCGGCCTGTCCCGCCAGATTAACCTACAGCCCTGCCTGGACTTACGGGAATGACGGCCCAGGCTTACGGCCAGCGTGGAGAAGCAGCACTAGCTCCACGGCTCCGGACTGGTGTCCCGTCAGTCCAGGCAGGGCTGTAGGTTAACCCGGCGAGACAGGCAGAATTGAGCTGGATTTAGCGCTGCTTCTCCGCGCTGGCCTTAAGCCTGGGCCGTCGTTCCCGTAATTACTATCCACAGGCCCACGGCTGAAGCCTCCGAAGCCTCACGCTTTGTGTGTGTGTGCGCATGCGTGCGCGGCCGCCAAGAAATTGTGTCCCCCCCACGTTTTGATAGCGATTTCCATGCCTGCTTGGAATTGCATCCATGGTGGACATGTTGGTTAGGATCATAGCTTATATGTCAACATATAGCAGACATAGAATGACAATATACATCTGAGCACAGCCAAATGGTGTTCTGGACTGGTTAGTTGATGTGTGCGAGAGTCCCACGTGGAAGATTCTGTTCCCAATGTTTCTGCTCAGTTGGATGGCAGTGTGTCTGCAATGCTTTTTTACAGCATCAGGAAGTTATATATCTGAAGATGTGCTCAACATAAAATGTCAATCTTTCAAAAATACCACATAGATATTCATGGAATGGATGGATATCGATCATGTGCAGGCAGAGGAGATTCATTGAACTAAGCAACATGTTTGGCATGGACATTGTGGGCTGAAGGGCCTTTTCCTGTGATGTACTATGGGGTTCTATGTTCTAGATTGTCTTAAAAGACTACAGCTGCTCTCTTTTCTGGTATGGGTGGAAGAGTGTGGCTTATATCTAACCCTGCTTGGCACCTGCTCACATAATAGGCAAAAAGCAGCTCCTGGTGTGCTAATGTATGTTGAGAAAGATTAACGCTGGATGAAGAATTTCCCACTTTCCTGGATGATCAACTTCACCAGTATGACTAGCACCATAAAGAGAGCAACAGCTATTGCCACTGCCATGACAACAATCAATGTGTCAGAAATACTCCCATTGAAATTGAAAGAGGGCATCATTGTAAGGCATTTGGCACAGAAGCATAACATCAGCATTTCTTTGGAGAGTTTTGATTGTTCCGATGTAGACAATTCTGCAAAATAAAGTGCTTCAAACAGCAATTAATTGAATTGCACGTCAGTTCTTGCTCTGCATACCATCTGAAAAACATGATCAAGTGGAAAGTTCAAAGCCAAGAAATTGGATGTCACTCTCTTTTGTTAAGTTAGATATGTGTTACGGGAAGCATTAATGCCAATGCAAATTTACTAAAAAGTTAGCTTTGATGTGCAGATGTCACAAAGATAACTTCGCTGAAGTGGACCTGTGCTGTCATAGAGTCAGAGTCATACAGTGTGGAAACAGGCCCTTTGGCCCAACTTGCCCATGCCGACAAACATCCCCATCTTCACTAATCCCATCTGCCTGCATTTGGCCCATATCCCTCTAAACCTACCCTATCCATGTACCTGCCTCAACTACCTCCTCCGGCAGCTCGTTCCACATGCCTACCACCCTTTGTGCAAAGTAACTGAAATACATCTTCTCCCCTCACCTTAAACCTATGTCCTTTGGTTCTTGATTCTCCTACTCTGGGTAAAATTGACCCTATCTATTCCTTTCATGATCTTATAAACCTTTATAACCCTCATCATCCTGTGCTCCAAGGAATGAAGTCCTAACCTTCTCAACCTCCCCCTATAGTTCAGGCACATGAGTCCTTGCAAAATCTTCGTAATCTTCTCTGCATACTTTCCAACTTAAAAACATAATTCCTATAAAAGGGTGACCAAAACTGAGCAAAATACTCCAAATGCAGCCTCACCAATGTCTGGTACAATTGTAATGACCTCCCAACTTCTATACAAAATACTCTGACTGCTGAACACCAATATGCCAAAAGCCTTCTTGACCATCCTATTTACCTGTGACGCCATTTTCAAGGATCTATGTACCTGCGTTCCTACATTCCTCTGCTCTCAACACTCCCAAGAGTTCTGCCATCCATGGTCTAGATCCTGCCCCGGTTAGACTTACCAAAATGCAAAACCTCACACTTCTCTGTATTAAACTCCATCAACCTTTGCTTAGCTTGCAGCTACTGTGTCATGGCCATGCTGATTGCCGAGATGCACATTAGCCAAAGGATGCAAGGTTCCTCATCGGGATGCATCCCAAACAGCCGTGGAACCAATCTATGAGCTATTCCCAAGGATGCATATCAAGACAGACATTGTGCTGCTGGAAGATCATCAACTCAATAGCAATCCATGGTCATCTGAACTACAGGCCATTCCCAGGGACCCATACTGAGTCAAGCTTCATGTGATGCTGGAGGATCATCAGCTCAGTGAAGAACACACTTGGATCTGCCTGAAACGTATTGGTCTTCCAGTACAATTAGGTGTTCGTAAGGACTGGCTCGTTCCAGGTTGTAAGAGTGCATGCAAAGGGGTGCACTGAAGTTTGGTGCAGCCCACAAAAAGGCTTTGTGGAGAAGGTTTGCAGTCGAAGTGAACAGTGATTAGTCTTTGGGGAGAGCAGGGGGATTTTGGAGTGCAGGTACATAGTTCCTGAAAGTGGCGTCACAGGTAGATAGGGTGGTCAAATATGCTTTCAGCACATTGGCCTTCATTAGTCAGAATATTGAGTATAGAAATTGGGAGGTCATGTTGCAGTTATATAAGACATTGATGAGGCCACATTTTGAGTAATGTGTTCAATTTTGGTCACAATGTTAAAGGAAAGATGTGTCAAGCTTGAAAAGGTGCAGAGAGAATTATGAGGATAGTTGGGAAGGAACTGCAGAGTGGTTTACACCAAAGATAGACACAAAGTGCTGTAGTAACTCAGCAGGACAGGCAGCATCTCTGGAGAGAAGAAATGGGTGATGTTTTGGGTCAAGACCCTTCTTCAGTCTGTTTTGTATTTCTTATATATATTTTGTATGGATAAAGTTTATTTATGAATTTAATTAAAGCACCACCCTTAAAATATCTCCCTTGTAGCCACGTTGTAGTGGCAGACAAAGCTGCCAAGGACATGAGTGAAAATGTGGGGAGGGTGTCACACAATCCCCCACACGAAGAACTGGACCAGTTGACCCCCTGTGTCACAAATGGTCCCATCTCGCTGTGAGGTGTTGGCTGATCAAGCGGACAGTGATTGCAGCATGCAACTCACCACTAATGTATCAACAAATCTTGTGATTAGTGAAGGATGTGCCATTGTCTCCATAATGCAAGAACTGGTGGGTGTACGGAACAAGCTGCCGGAGGAGGTAGTTGAGGCATGGACTATCCCAACGTTTAAGAAACAGTTAGATAGTTACATGGATAGGGCAGGTTTGGAGGGATATGGGCCAACGCGGGCAGGTGAGACTAGTGTGGGACATGTTGGCCGGTGCGGGCAAGTTGGGCTGAAGGGCTTGTTTCTGCGCTGCATCACTCTATGACTCCATGACTCTTACGATTGCACTTGCTTTCAACCAGAATAAATTAACATGTGAATCTACTGTAAGACATTGATGTGACATTGCAGACACCTACATTGGCCATCGTATTTCTAATCTCTACATAATCTCTCCTATTTTGATTTTCTGAATGCCTACTACAGGTCACAAATTTTACCTAAATCCCTAATTTTTACCAGCAATATGTCATGTGACATTTGGCATGTAATGGCAAACATCCCTTCACTAAGCAGAATTGTCACGGAATTATCCAGGCCAATTTCCCATTGAGCATGATTTACATGGAAATGATCATTAACATGATGAATCCTGGAAAAAATTGCTTTTGTATATGTTTTGCATAAGAATGTGCACAAATGTGTCCAACTCCAAGGCACAAAAGTGCCTCAAAAGGTATGTTAAATTGGTGTCATGTCATGGGCCAATACTCATTTTGTGCACATCCCATTGGTACTAATCTTCATGGGACTCAAGATCAAACTAGCAGACAAAGTCTGGTGCATATTGGATTGAGGGGTTCAGAGGAGATGGGATTTCGCAGTGTGGTTGGGTGATTTCATAGATCCATTCTTTTAACGACATTGGAAGAAGGGCACAAATAGCTGGAAATGATGCAGTCAATAGTCACAGTTGTGATTGGTTGTGAAGGGATGTGGTCAGGTAAATCAGCTTTCCTTTAAATAAGTTCTAATGAAGGGTCTTTCACCTGACATGTTAACCGTTTCTCTTTCCATTGATGCTGCCTGACCCACTGAGTATTTCAATCATTTTCTTAAGATCATGTGATAGGAGCAGAATTAGGCCATTCGGCCCATCAAGTCTACTCTGCCATTCAATCATGGCTGATCTATCTCTCCCTCCTAACCCCAATCTCCTGCCTTCCCCCCATAACCTCTGACACCCGAACTAATCAAGAATCTATCTATCTCTGCCTTAAATATATCCACTGACTTTCCACAGATTCACCACCCTCTGACTAAAGAAATACCTCATCATCTCCTTCTTAAAAGAAAGTCCTTTAATTCTGAAACTGACCTTTAGTCCTAGACTCTTCCACTAGTGGAAAAATCCTCTCCACATCTACTCCATCCAAGCCTTTTACCATTCTGTACGTTTCAATGAGGTCCCCCTTCATTCTTCTAAACTCCAGCGAGTATAGGCCCAGTGCCGTCAAACGCGAATTTTCTGTTTTTATTTACAGATTTGGAACTATGGTTGTTTGTCATATGCATTAATGAATTGGATTTGACTGTAGGAAGTATGTTTGCTAAGTTTGCAGATGACACAAAATTTGTTGGGTAGATAGTGAGGAGGATAGTCTTGGGTTACAGATCGATAATGATCAGCTGGTATATTGTTCAGAGCAATGCTAGATGGAATTTAAGGAGGGTCTGAAGAAGGGTCCCAATGCACATGAGATGTTGATCATCGTACAACTTCATAAAATTGATTACTCTAGCCACAGCTAGAGTATTATGTTTGGAGTTGTTTCAGTTATGAAGAGAGATCAGATGGATTTGTTTTGCTTGGTCAGAGACGTACAAAGTTAAAGGAGTATAGACAGAGTGGATAGTGAGAAACCTTTCCTGATAATAGAGATAGCGAAAGCTGTAGAGTTTGGGTTTAAAGTGAGAAGTAAGAGGGTTAGGGGGGATCTTGGGATTTTTTTCCCTCAGAATCTGATGGTAATCTAGCACTCGCTGCCTGAAGGGCATGTCCCACTGTACGAGGTCATTCAAGAGTTCTCCCGAGTTCTCCCCTGATTCGAGCTCGTGTAATGTACGTAGCGGGTACATAGGAGCTCGTGGATGTCACGTAGCGGCTTATACGAGTAATGGTACGTACTCGGGAAATCCGGTAAACTCGTGACGTTTTTTCAACACTGTGAAAAATGTCCAGGAGTAAAAAAATACTCGTGATGACATTTTTAAAAACTTTTTACTCGTACGAGCCCCTACGGACCCGCTACGTACATTACACGAGCTCGAATCAGGGGAGAACTCGGGAGAACTCTTAAATTACCTTGTACAGTGGGACAGGCCCTTGAGAAGGTGGTGGAGGCAGGTACTCTCACAATATTTAAAACATTATCTGAGTGAGACACAGGGGAGAAAGCTGGAAAAGAGATAGGGGCAGGACAAAGCCTGGCAAGTAATATGTAGTTGCAGTTGATGAGGATTTTGATTGGCAAATGGGTGGCAAAAAGCTAGATGCGTGAAGGAGAGAAGAATGCCAAATGGGACACTGAGACAAATGGGACAAAAGGAGACAAAAGGGTATCAGGTAATGAGAGAAGAGGAGTGAAATGTAAAGCTGGAGAGAGGGATATCGGTGGAAGGGATCAGGTGGGGGAGAAGGGGACTGGGGAAGGGGGAGCATGAGAGTGGGAGAAATGATTGCACACCAGGGGGAAGAAGCAGAGGAAAGAGGGGAGGGCAAAGGAGGCAAGGAGGTGTAACCTAAAATTGGAGAATTCTATGTTCACCGCATTGGGTTGTAAGTTGCCAAAGTGGAATATGAGATGCTATTCTTCCAATTAGTTTGTGCCCGCAATCTGCCATAGGAGGAGGCCGAGGTTAGAAAGGTCAGTATAGGAATGGGAAGAGGAATTAAAATCATGTGCAACCGGGAGATCCAGCAGGCCTTGGCAGACTAACCACACGTTTTTGGTGAAACAGTTGCGTAATCTATGCCTGAATCGTGTTGATGTTTAGAATGCCACATCGGGAGCACTGAATGCAACACATGAAGTTAGAAGCGATGCATGTGAACCGACCGGTGTCTCACCTGGCAGGGTGGCATGGTCCCTGGTTAGTTGTGAGGGAGAATGAGTAATGAGTTACCAAGGCTTAAAACTGTGGAGCATGTGCTAACAAATGGGATCAAGAATAAGTTAGTCCAGTAAAGATAAAGGAAGTGGGACATTTAAAAAAGTGAAATGGTATGTAACTTGGAGCAGAGGTTACTCCTGGTGCTTCTATACACATGTGGTCTGTCTCCTCCACTGGAGTGAGGCTAAACGCAAATTGGAGGAACAGCATCTCATATTTCACTTGGGCAGCTTACAGCCCAGTGGTATGAATATTGATTTCTCTCACTTCAAGTAACCCCGGCATTCCCTCTCTCTCTGTCTCTCCCCCACCCAAGTCGCACTAGCTTCTCATTTTTACCCAACAAACAGCTAACAATGGCCTGTTTCCTTTATCATCGTTACTTTTTGGCATATCTTTCATTCATTGTTCTTTATCTCTCCACATCATCGTCTATATCTCTCGTTTCCCTTATCCCTAACCAGTCTGAAGAAGGGTCTGAAGAACCGAAATGTCACGCATTACTTCTCTCCTGAGATGCTGCCTGTCCCACTTAGTTACTCCAGCTTTTTGTGTCTATCTTCGGTTTAAACCAGCAACTGCAGTTCCTTCCTGCACGTCTAGTTCCTCTTGCTGGTTTAGGTTGTGGTTTGGACACTGCTGCCAAGAGAGCTTGAGTGAATTGCTGCAGTGTATTTGATAGATGTTATGGATAATGCCTAGCAGATGTTATGGATAAAGAGTGGAAAGAGTGAATGTTTAATATAGTTGCTGATCATATCGGGGTGGCCCAATGGCGCAGCGGTAGAGTTGCTGCCTTACAGGTTCAATCCCGACCATGGGTGCTGTCTGTACGGAGTTTAAAAAAAACATTTTAATTTTGTAATTTTTGTTAGAAGCAATTGTACAAAAAAATGATCGACGTAACAGTTATACAATTTTCATACAGCTTCAGTTTTAACATTTTATAAGCTAATAACTAGATAGAAAAAAAAGAAAAAAGAAAAAAGAGGAAAGAAAGAAGAAAAGAAAAAGAAAAAAAGTGAAGAAAACCCCCCCAAAACATTTCAACAACATAATGGTGGAACACAAACTCAAAAAAATTGTACAAAAAAATGATCGACGTAACAGTTATACAATTTTCATACAGCTTCAGTTTTAACATTTTATAAGCTAATAACTAGATAGAAAAAAAAGAAAAAAGAAAAAAGAGGAAAGAAAGAAGAAAAGAAAAAGAAAAAAAGTGAAGAAAACCCCCCCAAAACATTTCAACAACATAATGGTGGAACACAAACTCAAAACCGATGGTAGGGCTGGGTGAGCGGACATACGGAAGGGTAGTTCGATATATCTCTGCTTCTTGTACGGAGTTTGTACGTTCTCCCCATGACCGCATGGGTTTTCTCCGGGATCTTCGGTTTCCTCCCACACTCTAAGGACATACAGGTATGTAGGATAATTGGCTTGGTACAAGTGTAAATTGTCCCTAGTGTGTGTAGGATGGTGTTAATGTGCGGGGATCACTGGTCGGTGTGGACTTGGTGGGCCAAAGGGCCTGACTCCAGGCTGTTGTGTTTAAGAGGGAACTGCAGATGCTGGAAAATCGAAGGTACACAAAAATGCTGGTGAAACTCAGCGGGTGCAGCAGCATCTATGGAGCGAAGGAGATAGGCAACGTTTCGGGCCGAAACCCTTCTTCAGACTGGATCTCTAAACTAAACTGGCAATTCTAAATCTGGGCATCCTGGTTCTTGAATCATCTGCTAACGGCCATGGCCTCCACTAATTAGTCGATCCAAACTTGCTGTCGCTTTCATCAAATCTCCTCTCAATCTTTGAACAAACACAGCTGAGCTTTGATCATTTCCTTCCACGTTCTAACCAGCTTGTTTTACATCCTCTTTTGATGGATCTACTTTAATCTCTACTGACATTACAGTTTATATTGCCTTGACATGGTAAATAAGGGGTCTTTTTTGGGGACGTAGGCGTAATATCCCAACTGAAGCCTAAATAGCGCTTTCCATATATTTAGTTAATTTCCTGATATTTCTACTCAATATATTTATTTATGAAGCACAGTAGTTCTGTAAGAGGACCTTCACCCGTTCAAGAAGGTCTCCCGCAAACACTTTCTCAAGGAGACTGGGAATAGAAAATAAACACCAGCCTTTTCAGCGACATCCATATCTCGAATTAAATATGAAAAAATAGCTTTTTTAAACTGCCTATCTTGTCCATTTACCTGTCTAAATGTTCCTTAAATGTTGCAATAGTACCTGCCTCAACTACCTCCCCCGGCAGCTCATTCTGTACACCTGCAACCATTTGTGTAAAATGGTTACCCCTGAGGTTCCTATTAAATCTTGTCCCCCTCACCTTAAACCAACGTCCTCTGGTTTTTGATCCCCCTACTGTGGGCAAGACTCTGTGCATTTACCTGATTTATTCCTCTCATGATTTTGTACACCTCTCTAAGATCATCCTTCATCTTCCTGCATTCCAAGGAATAGAATCCTAGCCTGCTCAACCTCTCCATGTAGCTCAGTCCCTTGAGTCCTGGCAACATCCTTGTAAATCTTCTCTGCATCCTTTTCAGCTTGACAACTGCTTTCCTAAAACATGGTGACCAAAACATATTCGTTATATCATAACATATAGTCTTACATTTGTCCACGTTGAAGTATAACATGACCAGCACTTCAGGAATAGCTACACCCATGATCATTAACCACCAATGAGGTGTTAGACCCTGACTACCCTTACAAGTAACTCGAGCATTTCAATGACCTCTTTTTTGCAAAACTTTGACAAATCCTCTTCATTGATAAACACCGATAAACATCGATGCAAAGTACTTACTTAACCGCTCAGCTGTGCGTTCTGTTCCAATTCAAGGTTTCCACATTAGTCCCCAATCAGATTTTTCTTGTCACTTTTCAGTTGTTTTATTTCTTGAGTTAAGTATTGTGTCTTGCAAGCAAAGGGAGTAGCATAATATGGGGAGGTATGAGACCTGAAGGAGTCTTACCAAAGCTGATGGGAGCAAAGGGGAAAGTTTGTGACAAGAGCAGGATTTGACAGCATGCTGGAAGGACCAGAATACCGATTTGCAGCCAGCATTTGTTATAATTCCACCAAATTCTGGCCATCATTATTGTCAACATTTTTGTAACTGCTTGAGCTGGGAGCTGGAACTAATCAGTGTGTCTATAATCAGGATTCCATTGGTACATGTAAAAGTGAATTCTCCAGTGGAATTCAAAATGAGAGCGGTACTCAACTTTCCGACTCAGAAACTAATGTATTGACACTGTATGGATGGAACTTGCAGAAGAACTTTGATTTGATTAGAGGGCAAAACTGTGGCAGATGGTCAGTCTGAAGAAGGGTCTTGAACCAAAACATCACCCATCCTTTCTCTCCAGAGATGCTGCCTGTCCCGCTGAGTTACTCCGGCATTTTGTGTCTATCTGTGGCAGATGGAGTTCAATATAGGTTAAAACAGAAAACGATGAGAATACTGAAATAAAATAGAAATTTCTGAAAATAGTCAGCAAATCATGCTTTTAAGGCAAAGGTGGGTAGGGATGGAATCAAGGGCAAGATCTAAGACACCTTTGCGTAGGATGGAAGTGGAGAGGGATTGGATCATTGGATTTTGCTTTTGGAGTTCAAAATGGGAAAATTTAAGATCCTTCACATTAGACCTAAGAAAAAAATATTATTCTTTTACTAAATGACACCCTCCTAATAGATAAATCTGACCAATTCATAACGAGTTGGTCTCCATTTGTCGTCTTTTTGGAATCATATGGTGCAACACAATTGTAAAAGCTAACTGCCTCAGGACTGGGCGAGGGATGGTCAAGATTATAAATAATGATCTCCTTACTTCTTTTTTTCTTTATTTTTTTTACTCTCTTTTTTCCTATTTTCTACTCTTTAACTTTCTTCTTTCATTCTCTATTCTTCTTCTCCACACACTATATATCTCACGTTTTTCTATTCTTTATTATCTAATTTCTTTTTCTTATTCTTCTTTACTATAATAAAAAAATAAGAGGCTGTACATAAAATGTATTCTGAAAATATGATTGTATACAATTGTACTTTCTTCTAATAAAATAAAAATATTTAATTTTTTTTTTTTAAATGACACAATCGTGCGAATTGGGAATAGCAATGAAATTTACATGGATTCCAATATATTCTCCCCACATCCCCAAATAGGGAGAAATTTGGAATTATCCACCGATATAGATGATTAGATTATATTAATCAAGTCTTTAAAAAAATATTACATTTTGAAAATGCTCTAAAACTATTATGTTATTTGAAACATCCAAAGGTAATAAATGGAGCAAAATACATTTCAAATTTTTAAATTTGATTTCAAAACTAAAATGGATAAGACATTTGTTAAGCAGGCTCATTATAGATTTCAGCTGCAAAATGTGTTAATAGAAGTATAAACCCAATCCATTTTGATCTAATAGAAAGGTGGAATAGACTCGAGGCTGAATGGCCTACTCATTTTCCTGCTAATGAGAAGCTATCAAGAGTAAGGTCATAAGGAATAGGAGTAGAATTAGGCCATTCAACCCATCAAGTCTACTCTGCCATTCAATCATGGCTGATCTATATCTCTCTCATAACCCCATTCTCCTGCCGTTCTCCCCATAACCACTGACACCTGTACTAATCAAGAATCTATCTATCTCTGCCTTAAAAATATCCACTGACGGCCTCCACAACCTTCTGTGGCAAAGAATTCCACAGATTCACCACCCTCTGTCTAAAGACATTTCTCCTCATCTCCTTCCTAAAAGAACATCCTTTAATTTTGAGGCTATGACCTCTAGTCCTAGACTCTCCCACTAATGGAAACTTCCTCTCCACATCCACCCTATCCAAGCCTTTCACTATTTTGTATGTTTCAATGAGGTCCCCCCTCTTTATTCAAAACTCCAGCCAGTACAGGCCCAGTGCCAACAAATGCTCATCATAGGTTAACCTACTCATTCCTGGGATAATTTTTGTAAACCTCCTCTGGACCCTCTCCAGAGGCAGCACATCCTTTCTCATATATGGTGCCCAAAATTGCTCACAATATTCCAAATGTGGCCTTACCAGCGCCTTATAGAGCCTCAGCATCACATCTCTGTTTTTATATACCTCTTGAAATAAATGCTAGCATTGAGTTTGCTTTCTTTACTACTGATTCGACTTGCAGATTAACTTTTTGGGAATCCTGCACCAGCGCTCCCAAGTCCCTTTGCACTTCCAATTTTTGGATTTTACCCCATTTATAAAATAGTCTACGCCTTTATCCCTGATACCAAAATGCATGACTCCACACTTTGTTACACTATATTCCATCTGCCACTTCTCTGCCCACTCTCCCAACCTGCCCACGTCCTTCTGCAGAGTCCCTGCCTTCTCTACACTACCTGCCCGTACACATATTTTCATATCATCCGCAAACTTGGTCACAAAGCCTTCAATCCCCTCGTCAAAATCATTAATATACAACGTGAAGAGTAGTGGCCCCAGCACCGAGCCCTGCGGAACTCCGCTAGTTACTGGCAGCCTACCAGAAAAAGCCCCTTTATTGCCACTCTTTGACTTTTGCCATCCAGCCAACCTGCTATCCATGCTAGTATCTGCCCTTTGATACTGTGGGCTCTCATCTTCCTAAGCAGCCTAATGTGTGGCACCTTATCAAAGGCTTTCTGAAAATCTTAGTAAACAACAACTACTGACTCTGTCCTGCTTTTTACTTCTTCAAACAATTACAATATATAGCAATATATACAAGAAGATAAGGTTCTGGAAATATCTAGCTGCTCTAATAGATTAGCCACAACTAGTTTATGGTGCATCTTGCAACCTACTTTGAAAACGTGGAACCATTTGAAAGGAAATTAATCAAACTGAAGGTCAAGGTAGCAGCAGATTACTGTGACAAAGGAATGAGAAGGTTTAATAACTTATTCTGGAATAGGTGAATAAAATCATGGCAAGAAAAAAAAGTTCACCTTATTCCCAGCAGCCAGTCACAACTGTAAAATGGCATTAACATTTTAGGTTAGACAATAGACAATAGGTGCAGGAGTAGGCCATTCGGCCCTTCGAGCTGATGGCCTGCTCCTGCACAAAGCTGGCCTACACCTACACAGGGCCTACTCCTGCACAACTCCACAAAGGTTGATGATCTTTCAGCAAAATAATTATTATCTCATGTTGTGTAAAGGAAAAACAAAATGTTAGGGTAACCAGCTTGAGGTTAGAAAGGTATAAATAATAAACAAAGAGATCTTTAATGATTCCTGACATTAATTTGAGTAGAAGTTGGATACATCAGTGAATTTGGCAAAGTCACAAAAGCAAGTTAGTTTAATATTAGACATTTACAAATATCTCCAAAAGCAGACCAATTCTACAGAAGGTGCAGAAATATCCAGTTCACAACATTGACCATTTTATTCTACAGCAGGTACAACAGAAGTGACAGTGATCCTGATAAAAATTGCTGGGTACAAACGTAACAGCCTCCTTATGTTCGCGGTAACAAAAATAAAAATAAAAAAGCATCTGTTAGCTTACTTCAGACCAATTCAACCTAAACTAGCAACTGCTGTTCTGAACTATATTCTGCTCTGGAGGTGGTAAATCTACTTCCCAGCCACACTGACACGGCTTATTGTTCTTGTGGTGTGATTGTTCCAACTCTTAAAGGCTTCGGTATCCTGATTAATATTGGTCAAAAATAATCTTCTGCACTCAAGTAGAGGTTGTCTTAATGAATTAAAGCACGTTATTAAAATCGACATTGTTTGCTTTTCAACAGAAACTCTCCCCTGCCTTGCATTTTGATCACTCTCATCTACCTATAGTTTAGAATGAATCACTTTGGTTCTGAAGAGAGTCTGAAGAAGGGTCTCAATCCGAAATGTCACCCATTCCTTCTCTCCAGAGGTGCTGCCTGTCCTACTGAGTTACTCCACATTTTGTGTCTATCTTCAGTGTAAACCAGCATCTGCAGTTCCTTCCTACACATTTAGAGTAATAGAGTTGTGCAGCATAGAAACAGGCTCTTCGGCCCATGGTAGACAAAAATGCTGGAGAAACTCAGCGGGTGAGGCAGCATCTATGGAGCGAAGGAAATAGGCAACGTTTCGGGTCGAAATCCTTCTTCTGAACAAGGGTTTCGACTCCAGACAACAACTGCTTTTTGTGTGAAAGAAACACCCCTCAGATCCCCTCTAAGCTTCCTCCCTCTCCTTTTAAACCAACACCCTCTAGCTTTAGACACCCCTACCACGGGAAATATACACTCCTATCTGGCCAATGTTTCATAATTTTATATACCTCTATCATGCTTCACTCCAGGGAAAGCAAACTAATCTATCCAATCTCTTCTGATAATTCAAGTGGTGCAATCTAGGCAACATTCTTGTGAATCTTTTCTGTCCTCTCTCCAGCTTAATCATATCATTCCTATAGTGTAATTACCAGATCTGCACACGATACTGCAAATGTGGCTGAAGCAATGTTTTGTAACTAGTTTTAGTTTTAGAGGCACAGCATGGAAACAGGCCCTTCGGTCCGCGCTGACCAGCGATCCCCGCACATTCTATCCTAGGGACATTTTTTACTTTTACCAAGCCAATTAACCTACAAACCTGTATGTCTTTTGAGTGTGGGAGGAAACTGAAGATCTCGGAAAAAACCCACGGAGGTCACGGGGAGAACGTACAAACTCCGTACAGACAGCACCCGTAGTCAAGACTGAACCTGTCTCTCCGCTGCTGCATTCGCTGTAAGACAGCAACTTTACCGCTGCGCCACCGTGACCACCATGCATGACATCCCAATTCTTGTTCTCAATGTCTTGGTCACCCTGTCCACCCACTTTCAAGGAAGTGTGTACTTGTACTCCAAGGTCTTGCTATTCCACATCACTGCCCAGGACCCAGTTATTGATGTGTATTTTCTGGCCTGGTTTAACTTCCCAAAATGCATAATTTCACACATATCTGAGTAAAATTCCATCTTTTCTGCTTTCACAATTGATCTATTTTCTGTTGTAGCTTTAAATAAATGTCTTCCCTATCCATATTTATTTTTCTTGTTGACTCCTGGTTCTACTTTATTCATTATTTCATGTGCTCTGTTCTATGAAAATGTAGTCTTTTGATCACTCATTTTATTTTTATCGTCACCTTATGTCAGTATTGTGGCGGTCCCTATTTGACCCTACTGTTGCAGTTCAAGATTATTTGGCCAACTTGCAGTGCAGAGGAGACCACCTTTGTCCTTTTAAAAGGGCTGAGTTGAGCAAAGTCAGCTTATGTACAAACTGTACAATGTGGGCAAAATTGCATCTGAACATGGTTAGCTTTCCCAAGCCCGCTGAACCTCCAAGTGATTCCTAAGATGGTATGGAAAGTAGGAGACATGCTTCTGTCACATTTGTGAGTGAAAGATGCACATTTATGCAGTACCATTCATATTCCTTTCAGGAAATCCCAATGTGACATAAACAATGAAGTTGTTTAGAAGTTTAATTACTGTTGTAATATAGGAAATGTTACAACTAAAATTCCATCTTCTGTTGGGTATTCCTGTTCTGCCCAGTCTTTCATTCCCTAATTCTTTATTTTGCAACTTTCCTTTCACCATGCCTGATGGTTTCTTCAGTCCTTATCCACAAGAAAAATAAGTTGTCTCATTTAAACATATCTGTAAGAATTTGTTCTGATCCAGTTGTGGTAACCATAGCAACAGTTGCAAATATTCCTGCATGACTTTAGCTGGTGTTTATGATGAATGTTATTCCACCTGATCTCTACAATGAATAAATGCTGTCTCACATATCAAATTATTAAATAGTCTCCCTCTAGAATATTGAACAGAACATAGAACAATAAGGTACTTAGGAGAAATGAATGGAAGATATGCAAAAAGGAACAATAGTTAAGGATATGTGGGACACACAATAGGCCATTGTTGGCTGTGGGGTAGGTTTTAACGAGTATACAGACAGAGGAACTCAACAGAATGATAGTAAAACTAGAGAGAGGGGATGCAAGGGTTACTTGAAGTACCGACTATATCTCTCATTCCCCTTTCCTCTGACAGTCTGAAGAAGGGTGTTGGCCCAAAATGTCACCTATTCCTTTCCTTTACTCCAGCGATGCTGCCTGACCCGCTGAGTTACTCCAGCCATTTGTGTCTTTCTTTGGTTAAAACCAGCATCTGCAGTTCCTCCCTACACATAGAACAGTACAGTACAGGAACAGGCCCTTCGGCCCACAACGTCTGTGCCGAACATGATAGCAAGACAATTTCTTATCTGCCTGCACATAATCCATATCCCTCCATTCCCCACATATCCATGTGCTTATCCAAAAGTCTCTTAAATGCCGCTATTGTATCTGCCTCTACCACCCTCGCCAGCGTGTTCCAGGCATTCACCAACCTCTGGGTAAAAAAAAACTTGCCCCACACATTTCCTTTAAACGTTTCCCCACTCACCTTAAAGCTACAGCATACCCTCTAATATTTATTATTTCCATCCTGGGATAAAGGTTCCGACTGTCTACCCTGTCTTTGCCTTTCATGATTTTATATACTATGGTGTTCCAGGGAAAACAATCCACATCTGTCCAATCTCTCTCTGTAGCTAATACCCCCTAATCCAGGCATCATTCTGGTAACCCTCCTCTGCACCGTTTCCAAAGCCTCCACATCCTTCCTGTAATGGAATCAAGCAGAACTGCCCATAATACTCCAAATGCAGCCTACCTGGTCTGTAAAGCTGCACCATGACTTCCTGACTCTTATAATTAATGCCCCGATCCATGAAGGCAAGCATACCATTTGTCTTCTTTATCATTCTATCCACTTGTGTTGCCACTTTCGGGGGGTTATGGACTTGGTCCCCAAGATCTCTCTGTACATCAATACTCTTAAGGGTCTTGCCTTTAATTGCATATTTTCCCCTTACCATCAACCTCCCAAAGTGCAATGCCTCACACTTAGAACTATAAAGGCATGGAAACAGGCTGTTTGGATCAACTTGCTCATGCTGACCAAGATGCCCCATCTGAGTCCCACCCAGATCCCTGCAAGTTTGGTGTCATCTGCAAACTAACTAACCAACCCATCTACTTTTATGTTCGACATTTATATACAGTCCCAGCACCGATCCCTACGAAACAGCACTAGACATAGACCTCCAGCCTGAATATTGTCCTCCCACGATAACCATCTATTATCTATCAGTAAGTTAGTTCTGAATCCATAAAACCAAGTCACTGTTAATCCCATGCATCTTAATCTTCTGGATCAGCCTACCATGTGGGACTTTATTAAATACCTTACTAAAATCCATGTGGACAATGTCCACCACCCTACCCTCATTGATCACCTTCATAACCTCCTCAAAAATTGGATCAAGCTAGTAAGACACAATCTGCCACATACAAATTCATGCCACTGAAGTGGATCCTCTCTACTTCCCTTCTTCAACAAAGGACTATCCAGACTTTCAGGATCTTGCCTGTGGCTAGAGAAGACATGAAGATCTTCTGCATTCTCCTCTCTTGCCTCTCTCAATAACCTGAGATAGATCCCAGTAGGCCCAGGAGATTTATCCACCTTAATGCTTTTGAAAAGCCCCAACATCTCCTCCTTCTTAATCTCATCCTACCCTTTCATATTAGCATTCTCTGAACAGATCTCATTGTCCTCCGTGAATATAGATGCAAAGTACTTGTTTAGTACCTTGCCTACATCCCCTGACTCCAACCACAAATTCCCTCCATTATCCTTGAGCCTTTTAATGTAGATATAAAAAGCCTTGGGATTTTCTTTAACCTGTCTCACTAAAGCCATTTAATGGCCCCTTTTGGTCCTTCTACTTGCCCCCCTTGAGTATTTTCTTCCTTGCTTTATATTCCTTAAAGGCTTTGCCTGATTTCATATCTTGCATATGCTTCCTTTTGCTTATTGACCACATTTACAGCCTCTTTAGTCATCCAAGGTTCGCTTACTTTGCCATCCTTATCCCTCCTCCTTATTGGAAGAGACCAGTCCAGAACTTTGATAAACTAGTGTAAACGAATCCATCTTCTCCACAAATGCTGCCTGACCTGCTAAATTACTCCAGTATTTTGTGTCTATCCCACATATCAGATGTGCACCAACCCATTAACATCTGCTTCCATTGTATGGGCCCGAGCTCTTGCCTAAGATTGCCTGACTCCATTTTTGTACCTTCCAGTAAGGTCCAGACTTATCCCTGTTCAAAACAATCTCTCTATATTTATTAAAATATGTATGAAATATGGCTGCTCATTTTAAATTTCCTTTCTGCCTGTTGACTGGGAATCCCACAGCAATCTGTTTAGCTTCGCTAACATTATCTATATGGCAAAAAGAATACTCATCACCATCAGGTTTGTGGCATTTGATTTCAGTGACATTTTTCCTGAGCGGATATGCTTTTATTGTAAGATCATTTTATACAGCCTGTTCATTTATTTTTTTCAACCAGTCAACGTAACTTGCTGAGAACTGCAAGAAAGTGAGCTGGGGCAATAAATCTAGGATGAGGTCAGTCAGGACCACACACCTTGAATGAATTTGCAAGATTAGCACTTTCATTTGTTAATAGAAACATAGAAACATAGAAAAATGCTGTAGGTTATTCGGCCCCTCGAGCCAGCAACGCCATTCAATATGATCATGGCTGATCATCTAAAATCAGTACCCCGTTCCTGCTTTTTTCCCCTATCCCTTGATTCCTTTAACCCTAAGAACTAAATCTAACTATCTCTTGAAAACATCCAATGAATTGGCCCCCTTCTGTGGCAGAGAATTCCTCAGATTCACAACTCTCTGGGTGAAAAAGGTTTTCCTCATCTCAGCCCTAAATGGCCTACCCCTTATTCTTAAACTGTGACCCCTGGTTCTGGACTCCCCCAACATTTGAAACATTTTCCGTGCATCTGACGTTGGTTGAAGTACAGAAACTCTCAGTCTCAAGTGGTAGAAGTATATTCAGAAACAGCTTTCTCCAAAATCAACAATGGACTGGGGTGGCTGGTTGAAGCCAAGTGAACATTTTAATTTTTGTTATCCAAGCTTAGTTCTAAACAGAAAGAGCTATTGCCTTTTGTTGGTATTCTTACATTCAGTTAGATATAAATGAAATGCTCTGGAAAATAAGTGAAATCTGTTTTAGCAATTTCCTGTGAATATCAAATTAATATTGTTTGATTTGCAGTTTGCAGCTTTGCCTAATTGTCTGTATGTGTTTATTTTTCTGGTCTCAAAGGAATAGGAAACAAGGTTTAATTCAGTACTTACTAAATCTGTCTGGATGCCTGTGCAACCCCTACACAAAAGTATGTTGCTCTATTTTGGTGTGGGGAGATAAGGCTTGATTCTCTGAACATCCTTTCCATTGTGCAAGGTAGAAATGCCTCAGTAAAGAGTAAATGATCATACTTGATTATTTTTTATTCCATTGCTCACAGTGGGAAGTATGTAGCGAGGTATGGAGTCAAGCTTAGAAACACATCAGAGAAATGATGCCATGCTTATCTGGGTAGCTAGTATCAATAGGTAACTGGAAACCTGCCTTTCCCTGCCACATGCAATCATTCTCAAATACCTCCTGCTTTATATCCATTTAACAAAATGATTTAAAACAATTCAAAATCAATTTCAGGCTCAAAAATAATTTAATGTACTGCTTAGCGGTTTTAATTGACGAGTAATATTAGTAAAGGAGAGAAAACTCTGGGTAAATTATGATCTGATAGTTTTTGTTGTTTAACGTGGTTCCTTGGCCTTCCTGAAACTTGCTCCTATAAGTACAGGGCATTCTCAGTATTTAGAGTATTTGGGCAAAAGGTTTATTTTCCGTGCTTTAGTGGCTTTCGTCAGCAGCTGACGAGAACTGTGAGCACCAGCAATTAAAAAGCCAACTAGCCGTTGATAAAGCTGCAAATGGCTACAAACGAGATCACTAATGGCAGCAGCCTCTGCTAATGACAAGTTTGCAAATGGTGAGCAAGAAAAATGTTATCTGCAGAAAAAGGTATAAAGGGTAGACATAAAATGCTGGAGTAACTCACCAGGACTGGCAGCATCTCTGGAGAGAAGGAATGGGTGACATTTCGGGTCGAGACCCTTCTTCAGACTGAGAGTCACGGGAAAGGGAAACGAGAGATATAGACGGTGATGCATGGAGATATAGAACAAATGAATGAAAGATATGAAAAAAAGTAATGATGATAAAATAAACAGGCCATTGTTAGCTGTTTGCTAGGTGAGAACGAGAAGCTGGTGAGACTTTGGTGGGGTAAGGATGGAGAGAGGGAATGCAGAGGTTACTTGAACTTAGAGAAATCAATATGATACCACCGGGTTGTCATCTGCCCAAGCGAAATATAAGATGGTGTTCCACCATCATCTGCAGTTCCTTCCTACACACAAGGTATAAAGGGTGTTGGTCTTAGTTGGCAAGCTAGACCATTTCTCTCCCTTTCCTTCATCTTCTGCGCTCTATTTTGCTGCGGGAGGGAGAAGAATTATGCCACAACGCAGATGGATCAAGTAACGATCAGAGTGAGTTGTCCCTGTGCTTTCGCTGCCCATCTTCAGGGGCACGTCCAGCCAAGACCTCTTTGCAGCACCAACGTTTCTTCCATCCATTGCACACGTTGAATTTATACTGGACACCCTCCCAATATCACATCACTGCACTATTCGCAAAGCTCCTCTAAGTTTTAATTGAGATTTTAATTTTAAATTCACTTGATCGGTTGTGGTCACCATTCATTTGTCATTTCTTTCTTATTTAAATATTCTTTTCATAAAATTTCATGAGATTGAAAAATCATGCACTTGGCTGTACGTGAGAAAGGGATACTATAAAATACAAAATAAGTGTCTACCACATCTGCATTGTAGAATAATACGTGCAGGAAGGAACTGCAGATGCCGGTTTATACTGAAGAAAGACACAAAATGCTGGAGTAACTCTGTGGGTCAGGCAGCATCTCCAGAAAGAAGAAATGGGTGACGTTTCACCCATTCCTCCTCTCTGGAGATTGTGCCTGTCCCACTGAGTTATTGTAAAATAATATATTGGTGAAACTTCCATGTCTGTGTGAACATGTTGATCACTATTGTTAGGGCACCACTGTTTTATAGAAAATAAATGCATTTATTCAGGAAAAGAATAAGAACAATGATAATAAAATTGCTAACAAATGTGAGTGTTGAACAACACAAAAATAATAGGAGATTGGAAAGGGAAGGTGCCTGAACTAAATCTAAAGTTCCACTCTCTCATGAAAGGGTTAGAGGGACATTCAAATCAATTATCAATGATATAGCAATGCAATGGTGATCTCATGCTTGTCTGAAATTCTAATCTAACTGGAAATGTAATATATATACAAGACAAAGACTGGGTTAATGCTACACAGAATATTGCAGATTACTTTACAGATAGAGAGTCATAGTTATACAGTGTGGAAACAGGCCCTTTGGCTCAACTTGCCCACACCGGCCAACATGCCACAGCTACACTAGTCCCACCTGCCTGTGTTTGGCCCATATCCCTCCAAACCTGTCCTATCCATGTACCTTTCGAACTGTTTCTTAAACGTTGGGATAGTCTCTCCTTCAACTACCTCTTCTGGCAGTTTGTTCCATACATCTACCATCCTTTGTGTGAAAAAGTCACCCCTCAGATTCCCATTAAACCTCTGCCCTCTGGTCCTCGATTCACTTACTCTGGGCAAAGGCTCTGTGGATCTACCCGTCTACTCCTCTCATGAATGTATACACCTCTATAAGATCACTCCTCGTTCTCCTGCACTACAAGGAATAGAGTCCCAGACTACTCAACTCTCTATAGCTCAGACCCTCTAGTTATGGCAACATACTCGTAAATCTTCTTCGTATCCTCTCCTGCTTGACAACATCTTTCCTCTAACATGGTGCCCAGAACTGAGCATAACACTAAAGCCAATGAGGTATTTTTGATCTATCTCTTGTTCAAGTGTAAAAATTGAACAAGAGATGATTACTCAGGCACAAAAGGGTTACATAGACAATAGTGCAGGAGTAGGCCATTCGGCCCTTCGAGCCAGCACCGCCATTCAATGTGATCATGGTTCTGCAAACAATACTGACATACTGACCAGATGACCTGTTAATAATTGGATCTGGATAAATCTTGAGGCACAGAGGGTGACAAATGGGCCCATAAAGGCTATGCTGACATTATAAAGTAATCCCGATGGTCACATGCACTTTCCCCATAGCCTTACAAATTCTGTTTTCTTAACTCTATAAAAAACATTTACTATTATTTATTACTTTCTGCTTCAGTCAGGTTCATTTCCACTCAGCAGTTTTACTAACCATGGAGAACTCCTCTATTCAAATTTGTGCCAGAGGACATATTACTTTTATAGACAAATGAGATTTCAGTTCAGCAGTGCAGCATTTCTCTCTATAATGTAACGTATACGAGGGAGGATTATTATACTGATTTAAAACAGTTGCTTGCCAATTAGTGATAAGTATCTTACTAAAATGTTGAGTGATGGGTGCACAATCTAGATATGTTACAGTTGAGTATATCAATGTGTACCTACGGTTATGTTAGTTTAGTTTAGTTTATTATTTTCACGTGCAACAAGGTACAGTGAAGATCTTTTTTGTTGCGTGCTATCCAGTCAGCGAAAAGATTATAGATGCAATACTGAGGGTCTCCAATGAGGAAGATGGGAGGTCAGGACCACTCTCTAGTTGGGATAGGGTGGTGCAGTTGCCTGATAACAGCTGGGAAGAAACTGTCCCTGAATCTGGAGGTATGCGTCTTCAAACCTCTGTACCTCGTGCCTGAAGTCGATGATCCAGTTGCAGAGGGGAGTGCTGAGCTAGACACCAAATGCAGTTCTGGTCATCGTGTTATGGGAAAGATGTAATAATTTTGAAGGGGATGCAAAGGAGATTCACTATGATGTTGGAGAATTTAATTTTTTTTTAAGCTGAGAAGGTGGGTCCGTTCTCCCTGGTTGTTGAGAGGGGACACTATAGAGGTATTTAAATTAAAAGGGCTAAAGCTAGGGTTGATGGCGGGAGCATTTCCCACTTATGAGAGGTGGATAAAACTAGAGGACACAGATTTACAGGAAGGGGTAAGAGATTAGAAGGGGATAGGAGAAGGACCTTTTTCATTCAGAGACTGGTGTGTACTTGCACTGCTGAAGAGTGGTGGAAGGAGAATCATTGACAGAATTTAAGAAATATCTAAATGAACTATGGAGGTAAAATAAGGTATGGGTCAAGTATTGGAAGATGGGATTAATACAGGTCAGTGGTCAGTGTGGACCAATTGGCCTGCTTCATTGCTACAAGTCTGCATGACTCCTAATGAAGAGGATAATTTAATATTCTCTCTCATTAAATTCCATTTTGTTATTGGCATAACTTATGGGTATCATTGAAACTGTAACCCTAATAAAAGATCCCAAGCTTTACAGAATACATTGTGAATCTTTTCCTTTTATTACTCATTCCTAGTCCTAACCAACCCAAGCCAAATGTGAGTTATCAATTTTTAGATGGGTCTCTTTAGTTAAAGTGTTGACATAATTCCAAGTCATAAATTATGTTAGAATATCCAACACAGCAGTTTTGATTTGTTAGATGTCAAGTGTATTGCAACTTATGCTCCCAGTAACAGATATAGACATTATATCAAATCCTAGTGTGTGAACTTGTGTTTTATCAATGATGAGAGTGTTGTGGGACATTTTGACACACAGCGCTTCTTTGTTAAAGTGACATAAAAATAAATCTCTTATTTGGAGATAAAAATAAACTGTGGGAAGAACTCAGTGCATCAAGCATCATCTGTGGAGGCATAGGAATGGTTGATGTTTTGGCAAAGGGCCCATTCAACGTTTTACATTAGGATACAACCCAACAAGACTGTAACAAGATGTCAACCATACCTTTGGCTGCACTAATGCTGCTTGACCCACTGAATTCCTCCAGCAGTTTACCCTTTGCTCCATATTCCTGAATTTGCCATTTCTTTTGTCTCCAATCACTTCCCTGGGTTATATTGTACTTAATAGGGCATTCAATCATTCGTTGATTCTTAAATTGGTATCAACTGGTCCCCAAGGATAACTTGGGCTGAAATTGAAGCAGCTGTTCCTTCTGGTGAAGGCATGTGTACTTTGCTGGAGCAGTATTTCAGCATGTACACTTGTTGCCATTGCGATTAAATTCTTTTGATTGTTAATCATGGAAAAGTTTGTAAACAACAGTTGTGCAGTAATTTGTGGAGCATAATATATTCCGACAGAAGTGAGCTGAAAAGATGTAAGTCATATTCGGTGTTAGTGATTTCCCAGCTTATCAGAAAAACGGTAAAACAGACTATTTTAAATCCTTACCACTATTTTGGAACTAAATAATGCAAACCTTCAAGACTGAAGAGAGGAGAGGGAAATTAATCAATTGTGTATGGTCCTTGCCCTTTGGGTGAAATGTAGCTGTGTCTAAAAATAGTGGATTTGTTGTATTGAGGCAGCTATTTCCCCCAAGGCAGCACTTAATGATCAAAATGGTCCATTTTCAATAATGTCTGCATAATTTTCTTGAGTAGCATGGAATAAAATTGCAATATTTTTATTATCACTAGCAAGCCTTACTTGATTTGATTGTTGTTAAAAAATTGTAGTTTTGAAGCTGAATTTGATGTTGAAGATACTTTTCTTGTGTACATTTCCTTTTGAAAGTATTAACTAAAGTAAACTTTAAATGTGTGAAGTTAATGAATCTTTCTTTTCATGAGAGTTGTTGAACAAAAGTCAAGATCCTCAAAATTGAATTGTTTGGATATTGGGAAACATTTACCTTATAGCCTTAAACTTGAATCATAGATTTGCAATGATTCTCAACCGAGCTTTTGTATTGCTTGCTGAAACGGTTATTGTTAAGATCACAGCTCGGATCACAAGGTTTATAGCCTATCCAGGTCATGAGAGCAGCCAGGAATAGATTAGTTTGGACATCTATTGACTCTGTTTAAGAGCACCCAGCTGTTGGCTTATTGATGCCAGCCACACAATGCATGCTATCTAATGCAGCTTCACTCAATAGATTCTTACATTGAGTGCTGCTAGCTTTGTAGTAAAAGGGACTGTAATTATAGTTCCAATAAAAACTGGTCAAAATAAACAAGATACATTGAAACAAAATATTGCATTTTAAACTAAATGTTTATAATATTGTTGAAGCTAAAGGTGTTAATTTGAATTGAAATGCAGACTTTAACTTTACACCAAATAGGTTTGTTTCACTTCTGTTCCTTTTTTGTAGTATTAACGATTGATGAAGATTTTTTGAATGATACATTTAGTAATATACATTTGGTAATATACCAGCATTACATAAAGTTTACTGGAGGTTTAAAAAAATCAAGTAAATAAACATATAGTAAATTGTGTGTTTTTAAAGATGAATGAATAAATAATCATGCTCAATGCATATTTTGCTTAAAGTTTAAACCAGCATCTGCCGTTCCTTCCTACATATTTTGCTTAAATCTAGACCTTTTTTACTGCAAGTATTCACCTCCATCCACTACTTAAATCATTGTTTCACACTATCATCCATAATTATGACTAGAGACATGCACATGTTAGAAACAGACTTTAAACGTATTACCCTCACACAAATTATTGCCTGCATTACAACACACAAAAAGTGAAATCGATTTTAAAATTAACTAATGCAGGACAAAAATGAAGTTCTGAGATAAAATAGTAAAGGAATTGGAAACAATTGCAAACATTGGATCATTCAGTTTTGAAGTAAACGCGGATTTTGATTCTGTTTAAAAAAATCCTTTATTGCAGCTTGAAGGGGTATAGAAGGTTGGGAGAATGACTAGCTGACCGGTTAAATCTGCAGTGGTTTTACTGTGGACTGGTGAGGGCATGCCTGACCTTCAGACCCAGCCATTGACCTTTATCTTAATGAATATAAAATAATGGACATCTTCACAGAAGGACACATCAGTTAGAATGATGTTCTGAAAATTGTGGAGACTGAAGAATCAGAAGACCAGTTATAGTGCTTATGTTTATCGACAGTGAAAATGTTTCAAGCAGTTTTTCTTTTTTCCTCCTTTGGATACTAAACAGATTAACAATGCAGCACTTGTTTCACAGGGATTTGTAGTTATTTGGTGCATCATTTGAAAGTTGAATCTTCATATGGAAATAAATAATTGCAATTTTACAGTGTAACCTTAAGGTAGCCTAATTAATCGCGCAACAAACAAGTATTTTTTCCAAGTGTGGTCAATGTTATTAAGTGAAAGTACTTGATTATTTTATTGCAGGGAACTGCACGTTTGCCCTTGAGAAAGTTCCTGTCCTTATCGCTCACAATGCAAACTTTCACAAAGAAATTTGGAATAGCTTTTTGAAAACTGCCTGAGATTATTTTTTCTTCTCCTTTGGAGCACCATTGGTACCTAAAATTCTATACTCATTCTCTGATTTAATCTATGTTACCAGCACTGAGATCAGGTAGTATGGCATACATGAGAAATAAACCTGGAAAGAAGGAATGGGTGACGTTTCGGGTCGAGACCTTTCTTCAGAAGTCTGAAGAAGAGTCTCAACCTGGAACGTCACCCATTCCCTCTCTCCAGAGTGCTTCCTGTCCTGCTGAGTTACTCCAGCATTTTGTGTCTACCTTTGGTTTAAACCAGCATCTGCAGTTCCTTCCTACATAAATAAACTTGGAACTTCCTTCAGCATCATTTAATGTAATCAAAAATTATACTTAAATGTAAGATAAAGAACCACTACATTGTGACCATTTCCTGACTAGAAATTAAATATCCATATACGGACATGTGTACAACTACTGAGTATGTGTAGGCTATTCAGCCCCACATGCCTGTTTTAGCATTTAACATCTTAGCTGATCTGACTATTAGTTCATTTCTACATTCTCATCTATCCCTGGTAACCCTTCATCCCCTTGTGTATCAAGGCCTTGCTTTAAATTCATTCAATGATGGTGCCTAGTCTGCACTTTGAGGAAGAGAATAGCAAAGAATTTGGAAGAGGTGAACTTTGGTTTTTCTTTTTTAACTAATCTTTTAGCCATTAATTACAGAACCACTCCTTCACTCTTTCTCAGCTTCAGGTTCTTCAAGCGTCATGTACCTTTCAATATTTAAGTCCCAATGTATATCATCCTGAAGCCATGTCTTTGTGTAAGAAGGAACTGCAGATGTTGGTTAAAGTCTTGACCGAAAATGTCACTCATTCCTTCTCTCCAGAGATGCTGCCTGTCCTGTTGAGTTACTCCAGCATTTTGTGTCTATCTGCCATGTATTTGTGATGGCTGTTAGAACATATGTATTTATTTCTATTTCATGATAAATGTGTTTTCTGTTTTTTCTTGAAACCAGATAATCGAGTGGCACGGTGGCACAGTGGTAGAGCTGCTGCCCCATAGCACCAGAGACCCTGGTTCGATACTGACTATGGGTGCAGTCTCTGTGGAGTTTGCACTTTCTCCCTTGAACCACTGGGATTTCTCTGGTTGCTCCAGTTTCCTCCCACATTCCAAAGACCTGCAAGCTTGTAGTTTCACTGTAAATTGTACCTAGTGTTTAGGACCCGAAAGTGGGATAACATTGAACTAGTGTATGGGTGCTCAGTGATTGGCATGGGCTCAGTGGGCCGAAGGGCCTGTTTCCATGCCGTATCTCTAAACTAAACTAAATCAATTCACGTGTAGGTAAGAACTGCAGATACTGGTTTACATCGAAGATAGACTCAAAATGCTGGAGTAGCTCATCGGGTCAGGCAGCATCTCCAGCATTTTGTGTCCAAATAAATTCATGTTTTGTTTCAAATTCTACATCTATTAATGTATTTTAAGATATATCCTTATCCCAGTCTATTTATTATTTCCCATAATCATAGCTTCACTCTAGCCTTGTCTCTCCCCTTTCATTTATCATGTCTGTGTAAACTTGATTGCTTGCCACCATAGCTTACTTTAAAATCCTCTCTAACTCTCATTTCTGTGGCTTGCTACAACAGTGGTTCCTGTGTAGATTGTCCCAGAGATACAGTCCCACTTTCCCCAGTCCTAGTGCCAGTGTGTCTTGAACCAGAACTCTCTTCTGCCACACCAGCCATGCATTCACTGCTTTATTCTTATTTGCCTCATACTAATTTGCAAAAACTAGCGATTCAACCCAAATCAACAATATCAGTTATGTTATAATGAAGTGGCAATGTGCCACACTTTCTTCTGAAGTTTGATTCCAATGATTTTAGTATGATGAGTTGCAGCTGAATTTCAAGGCAATTGCCTTTCAGATGAGACATTAAACAGCGACTCATCTGTCCGCCCATATGCGTATAAAAGATTTTACCACAGAGGAAAAGTTATTCCCCTCCTCTTCTGACCACATTTTAACCATAACAAGCAATGCTAAACATAGAAGACCTGATCTGAAATCTTACTTACTATTTATGGAACCACGCCATCTGCAAAAGTGCTTCCACAGTTCTTTCCATAACAAGGATGATTGTAAAGAGTTTTGCCATTTTAGAAAAGATTTGAGGCACCACTTTAATAGGACAAGTTCATTTATTTTTATGACCTAGCACTATAATGGGTGGTACATATACCTACTGTAACATCTGGGAAGGGCTCTGCTTCATACTGATTTTACTTCGGAGTCACGTGAGTGACTACGTGAAGAACCCCGCCAGTGCGCCTGCGCGTCATTACGTCAGACGCCTTGACGCAAACGGACGTGAGGAGCAGAGCTCCTCCAGTGGTTTGTAGTTTTTCAACTACAAGGTAAGTAAAAACTTTTTTCATGTTTTCCAGGTCCGTTTACTGTGGGTCTATGGGGATTTTTTCCACAGACGCCATGGGAAAAAAACGGACAGGGGGAAGAGGCGAGCGACACAGCCGACAGAAAGTCGGGAAAGTCGGGAGTCCGCGGTTAGAGACCAACCGCCTCTAAACCCCGGTACAGTCGCCAGCGGTGAGCATAGCGACTGTGGACCTGGGGCTGGTGAAAACACCGTCAGCGCCTGTCGGGCAAAAGACAAAGTTTAAATCCCAACGGCCCACGGAGGGAGTCCCAGGCAATGGAAGTAGCTCCAGGGCTAGATACTGCTTTCGAGCGTATTGCCCAAATAGAAAGCCTTTTACATAGGCTGTTGGAGCAAAGTTCACTCAGGGAGGAGTGTACTGAAATCCAAGCTGCTGGAAGCAGCTTAAACAGCTCCTGGTACAGGGCTAGATACTGCTTTCGAGCATATTGCCCAAATAGAAAGCCTTTTACATAGGCTGTTGGAGCAAAGTTCACTCAGGAAGGAGTGTACTGAAATCCAAGCTGCTGGAAGCAGCTTAACAGCACCTGGCTCAGGGCTGATAGAATGCACCCTCAGGGATGAGGAGCGTGCTACGGGTCATGAGATTTCAGACTCCGACTCTGACGGTGAGGCTGTACAAGGCGATGAACGGCAGCTGCCAGATGTTCCACCCCTGGCAGTAGGATTCGCTGCCCCGTCAGGGTCAGGAGAGCCATTAGGAGAAGAACTGGCCTCCTTAATAAATTACTTGGTTTACCATCAGCTGGTACAGCAGGAGATGGATGAGACTGCAAGAAAGCAGGAGACCCCAAGTAACTGTGGGTTGCTGAAAGCAGAAGCAGTGAACCAAATTATCTGGAATCAGTTGCAGAGAATATTAAAGCTGCTGGGTTCTGGAATAACTGCTTTTACCAGAATAACAGATAACAGCCAAGAGATGACGAAGTTGCATCAGGAAGCACTGGGGTTGCTATGCAGCACCCACTTCGAGATCAATTATCTGAGGAAGGTGCTATACGGCCTACTATGAATCCGAAATTCGCAGCACTCTGCAAACCAAGTAATATACAATTACCCAACTTACTCTTTGGAGAGGATCTCAGGAGACGTATTAAAGAGTTGGAAGATGAAGCGAAAACAGGATTGATAAAAACATCAATGGTAAGTCTGTATAGAGGAAGTATCCTTTCAGACGTCATACGGATCCTAGACCAGGACCAAGTCGCTCATCAACGCAGGGACGTAGCTGGCGGCCTGCAGCGGGAGTAAGAACCAGTGGTGGTGCTTCCGGGAGAATCCAGGGATCTCAGAATACTCAAATGACTCAAGAGGTAGGTGGACCTGGTTCTCATGGGAACATACTAACTGGATTAAGTCCAAAAGTTGGAGGCAGATTATGTCTCTTCTATAAACATTGGAAGAAGATTACTTCAGATGTGGTAATTCTGAATAATATACAAGGATTTTGAATTGAATTCAATCCAAATTATGATTTGCCTGTCCAGCATGTTCCTAGCAGAACTCTCCACTTTGCGAAGTAATGGAGGTTCAAGCTGCGCTTCAAAACCCTATATATAAAAGGTGTTTTTGTATACCAGTCTACCAAATTCACCAATTTGGGTCAAATATATTCCCTCGATCAAAAAAGGATGGAGGATGTAGGATGATTATGGACTTGACAAGTCTGAATCCTTTTGTTCAGTGTCTGTTCACTTGCAAGATATGAAGTATCTTAAAATTTAAATGGATGAACCAATTAGGGCAGTTCAAAGCTCTGCCTAATGGGTTAACGTTCGCTCC
This sequence comes from Malacoraja senta, assembly GCA_038087875.1. Taxonomy (NCBI): domain Eukaryota; kingdom Metazoa; phylum Chordata; class Chondrichthyes; order Rajiformes; family Rajidae; genus Malacoraja; species Malacoraja senta. Next base: position 53,875,478 of record CM075979.1, on the reverse strand, counting down.
CAGAATATTCATAAAATTGTTAAAATCAATTCTGGGGTTGCTGAGAGCCAGGGGCATGTACTAATGGCATACCTGGATGATGTCCTGATTATAGGAAGGACAAAACTGTCAACAGAAGCATCAGTTACAGTTATGAAATCAAACTTTTGAAAGTTTGGAGGTTTCTAAATTCATCCAAAGAAATCAAGGTTAAAAACATGTACCTCAATTGATTATTTGGGGTTCACAATTGATTCAGCCCAAATGAAAATTACTTTGCCCAGTGAAAAAGGGGTGGAGTTGATTAAAGATTGCAGTAATCTGTTAAACGAGCAAAAACCTCTAATCAGACAGGTGGCTCGAGTACTGGGAAAATTAGTAGATTCCCAGCAGTCCAGTATGGACCATTACATTATCAACAGCTGCAGAGAATCAAAGAACAGGCACTGAGAATAAATGCTGCTCATTTTGATAGAACCATGCAAGTAACAACAAATGCTGTTTCTAATCTGCAGTGGTGGATTCTACATGTCTCGAGCAGTTCAGGCAAAGTGCTGATTGAACAACCTTCCATGATATTACAAACTGATGCCAGTGCACTAGGATGGGGTGCAACTGACTTAACATCTAGCTGCGGAGGCAGATGGAATCAGGAAGAGTTATTGTTACTGCAGACATGGGGAATTACCTATTTGGAGCTTTTAGGAGGTTTCTATGGACTCCAAGCTTGTGGTTCTAACACAACTAAAAGGAAGGTTCAAGTTAAAATTAATAAACACAACAGCAGTTGCCTATATTAATGATATGGGTGGAATTAAGTCTGTGTCATGTGACAAAATAGTGAAATCAACTTTGGTCTTGGTGTATTGAACAGAACATTTGGATTTCAGCTATCTATCTACCAGGTAGAATGAACACGATAGCAGACACCAGGTCACGAAAGTTCCATGATAATAAAGAATGGATGTTGAATCAAGAGGTATTCAATGATATAGTAATCAGATTTGGAATGCCCGACATCGACTTGAATCATCAGCTATCGAGATATGTCTCATGGAAACCAGATCCAGGAGCAGTGGCGATTGATGCTTTCTCGCTACATTGGGGTGGTATGTTTTTATATATATTTCCACCTTTCTTCCTCATAAGCCAATGTTTGCTTAAAATCAGGTAAGATGCTGCTTCAAGGGTATTGGTAGTACCAGATTGGCCTACATAGCCATGGTATCCGTTGATATTAGAATTAACAACACAAATGTTGATGAAAGTCCCAAAAAGGAGTAAATTATTGCTGCACCCTGTAACAGGGTAACAACATCCATTATATGATTGTTTGGATTTGTTGATTTGCAGGTTTTAAGAATGCCTTTTCTGGGACGAGGACTGTCTGAGCGTACTGTGGACATGCTTACGGCAGCCTGGAGGAAGAGCACTCAAAAACAGTACCTGTCTTATATTAAGAAATGGGAAGAGTTCTGTGTACAAAAGAATGTGCAATAAAGTACTGCAGATATTTCAAATGTTTAGAATTTCTGTCAAAACTTTATTATGATGAAGGTCTGAGTTGTAGTGCAATTAATTCAGCCAGAAGTGCATTGTCCTCATATTTGGTTCTGGAGTCAGAAAGAAACCCAATTGGGTCATACCCAATTGTTTCCAGACTAATGAAAGGAATCTTTAATTCCAAACCACCGAAACCTAGGTACATGACAATCTGGGATGTAAGTGTGGTACTGAAACTACTTCGTGAATGGTCATCAAGTGTGTCTTTACCTTTGGCTAAGCTCAGTATGAAAGTATTAATGCTTATGGCATGAGTGACAGCACAACAAGTGCAAACACTTGGAAAATTACAAATAGACAGTATGGAAGTAACTGAAGATAAGGTTACATTCTATATCTATGACCTACTAAAGCAAATTAGGCCAGGTGTGACAGGATTTAAAATTATACTAGCAGTATATCCAAATGATCCTTGTCTCTGTATTAAGACATATTTGTTACAATACATTGAGGTCACAAAGAATTTGAGAAATACGGAAACTGGGTTGTTGATCACACACAAGAAACCACACAAAAGAGTTTCAATACAGACTATTTCCAGATGGATAAAAGAAGTCTTAACAGCTGCTGGTATTAACACTTATGTTTTTACGTCTCACTCGTCTAGGGCAGCAGAAACGTCGACGGACAGGGCAAAAGACTTCCCCGTCGACCATATCCTCGCAGCCGCCGGGTGGTCCAATGAGTTGATGTTTCAACATTTTTACCATCGGCCTATTGTTAATGCGGGATTGTTTGCAGAAACTATTTTAAGTTCTGTGTAAATTCCTCTGGTTTAAACGGGATCTGATTAATTTCATTATTGAAATGAATTACTGCATTTGTGGTACAAATGTTATTATGAATGCATGATTGATTATTTCTCGTTCCGAATCAATCAATGCAGTGAGAAGCCGGGATTGATCCACGGCATGAAATCACAAAGCTTTAAAATCTTCACGTAGTCACTCACGTGACTCCGAAGTAAAATAGTAAGATTAAACGAGAACTTACCTAAGTTTGAAGTTTGATCTTTATTTTATGAGGAGTTACGTAGGTGATTACGTGCCCGCCACGACCCTACCCTCTATCATAAAGGTCAGATGGAAGTTCTTGTATTACTCGTTTTATTATGAGACTATATTACTTCGGTTGTTGTTTTTTGTGATTTCGCACCGCTGCTTTGAAGATTGACACGCAGGCGCACTGGCGGGGTTCTTCACGTAATCACCTACGTAACTCCTCATAAAATAAAGATCAAACTTCAAACTTAGGTAAGTTCTCGTTTAATCTTACTAATATATATAGTTAATATTCACATGAAGGGGTCAATAATTTGATTATTTTAATAAAAATATAACATTAACCTCTTCACAGGTAGCACCACCCACAGCAGAAAAAACATTTGGAGAAGAGTTGAAAAGCTCAATAATATTTTTTTAAGGTTTATTTGATATTAAGAATTGACCTGGCATTGGCCAGGAAGAGATAATAGTTTCATCTTAATATGTTTGATTGATTGATTAATTGACTGATTGATTGAAAGATACAGTGTGGAAACAGGCCGCGTTCACTGACCATCAGATTAGGAGTCAGATAATATGATGGCAGTTCCGAGATTTGAATAATAAAGATATACTTTTAGTAGGAATATACAAAATAAATATTCCTCACATTTCGCACTTTAATTAGGAAGCTCTGAATTGTTTGTGCTTTTCCCGTGATTGGCTGTGAAAATACTATAGATCAATACAGCATTTTTATTTTTGCCCCAAAATGAAATTAAAAAAATATTCCTTTTGTACTATGAGCTGGAACAATGAACACTATGTAAAAGGACTGGGCAAACCTTGCAATTTGACTGTGTGCCTTGAAATGGCATTTTAGGACAATCCATGTGAGAAACATCTAATTAATCGATGTGTTAAGGGCCAGTCCCACTTACGCGACTTTTTCAGCGACTGCCGGCACCTGTCATAGGTCGTTACAGGTCGCTGAAAATGTTCAACATGTTGAAAATCCAGCAGCGACCAGAACAAGGTACGACTCTTTGGGCGACTCCTCACGACCATACAAGCTTCACCCCACGACATGTCGCCAGGATGTCGCCTGTATGGTCGTGAGTAGTCTCCTAGTCACCCAAAGAGTCGTAGCGTCTTTCTGGTCACCGCTGAATTTTCAAAATGTTGAAAATTTTCGGCGACCTATGACGGGTGCCGGCAGTCGCTGAAAAAGTTGCGTAGGTGGGACAGGCCCTTTAACTAAACAATAGTTGAGGTATGCTTGTTGAGATAAAACAACATAAAAAATAACATTAGTTACATTTTCCTCCACTTTCTGTTCTAACTACAAAGCTATCATGTAGATTACGGAAGGAATGGGTGATGTTAGGAAAGTCTCGACCCGAAACATCACCCATTTCTTCTCTCCAGAGATGCTGCCTGTCCCGCTGAGTTACTCCAGCATTTTGTGTCTATCTTCGATTTAAACCAGCATCTGTAGTTCCTTCCTACACCTGTAGATTACAGATACTTATATGATTTGTGCAACAGATAGACTGAGATAAAGCAAATCAAGTCTAAATTTAAACCAATGTAGACTACGGTGAGGTGAAAAATAATTAGGGTCATTATTTTGAGGGACTTGACTATAATGTATTACAATTCCAGTCACTGAGCTGCCTTGGAGAATGGATGAATCTCGTTTCAAGGTGCCCGATATTTTCAGAAATATTTTTAATTGCCATACATGACACCTAGCATGGTGTATTTAGATAATGTCAAAGAAAATATACAAAGAGTTGAGCTGACAAGGGAAAGGTTGATGTGACATGATTCAGCGAGCAAAGGAGAAAATAGAATAATGGTGGGAAGTGTTGCAGATCACTTGCATTGGGTAGCAGTGTCTATTTTTGGCGGCCATATGTTTATTCATGGGTAACCCAAGTTATTTTGAACCATCTTATCCTACTGGGTCTGCATGTATGTATGTTTTAAGTTGAAGAAAGATACCTTATCTACTGTGATTAGAGCCGTGTAGATGACTAATATTTCAAACGTTTCAGCAGCATCAAGTGATTGCCTTTTCTGCAACTCAGCACTTCTAACGATGAAGCAATTCTTCACATTCTCTGCTTCTCTTACACGTAACGCCCTTTCATATGCATCTTGTCGAATCCCACCATTACTGCGATGTTTTAAAGCTAGAAGAAATGACAATATGCTGACAAAGCATTGTTGACTGACTAGAAAAAAAGATGAGATAAATTGTGATCAAAATAAATGTCTGTATGTTTGAAGATAAACAGACCATCATCTGTAATCTCTTGGATGCATTGATCCGAGAAAGATTCATTGAGTAGATCAATCAATTTTCTCTATGTAATACAAGCTAATATAATCCATCTTACGGTCCTTATTTGAGTTGCACCGTGTCAGCACTGCACCTTTGCTCAATGGAGCACTTTTTCAATATGTTTTTATTGAACGCCGCGCTCAGTCTGTCACGTGGAGGAATGTTCTTTATTGACAATAGACCTGTAATCTAAACAAATTTAGCAGAGGCACAACTGCATTCATTTGATAATTCATCAGAAAAGGTTGTTGCACCGGAGAACTGACAGAGAGACAATGTCAGAGGTGTATATAAGGAGGCACAAGGAACTGTGATTGCTGGTTTGTAAAAAAAACACACAAATTGCTGGAGTAACTAAGCAGGTCAGGCAGCATCTCTGGATGACATGGAAAGGCGACATTTTAGATTAGGAACCTTCTTTGGACTGTAGGAGGGTGAAAGCTGGAAAATAGATGCAGCGAGCCTGGCGAGTGATAGGTGGATGGAGGGGAGGGAGGGGGCAATATATTTGGCAGATAGGAGAAAGACTGGAGATGGAAAGGTGACAAAGGGGTGTAGTAAGGAGAAGAGAGGAGTGCAATGTGAAGCCGGTGGAAAGGATAAAGGTGGAAGAAGACAAGAAGGTGAATGGGAGGGGTGGGTTAGTGTGAGAAATAAATGTGTTCCCAAGTGAGACAGCTGGTACATGTTCAGATACCATATTTCATATAGTGCATGATCAATAGACCAGTTGGAAATGTGATGTTAGAAACATTAATGCAACCATTCATAAAGGAGAAAAACAAACATCTAGACAGCAAAGTAATAAGATAAACAGTAAACAAAGATATCAAAAGGTAAGATCTTTTATTCAGTGAATACTAAACCCTTTGAGATGGAAAGTAGAGTAGGCAAAGGCAGATACTCTGGCCTAATAATTAAAGTATGCAACTTCTATCCGGAACTCAAATACACCTGGACCATTTCCGACACTTCCCTACCATTCCTTGACCTCACTATCTCCATCGCAGGTGATAGACTTCTTACCGACATCCACTACAAACCTACCAACTCCCATGGCTATCTGGACTACACGTCTTCCCACCCTGCTTCCTGTAAGGACTCCATCCCCCACTCCCAATTCCTCCGTCTACGCCGCATCTGCTCCCAGGATGAGGCGTTTCACACCAGGGCATCCGAAATGTCCTCATTCTTCAGGGAATGGGGGTTCCCCTCCTCCACCATAGAAGAGGCTCACACCAGGGTCTCTGCCATACCTCGCAACACTGCTCTCTCTCCCCATCCCCCCACTCACAACAAGGGCAGATTCGCCCTAGTCCTCACCTTTCACCCCACCAGCCGTCACATACAACAAGTGATCCTCCGTCAGTTTCGCCACCTCCAACGTGACCCCACCACTCGCCACATCTTCCCATCTCCCCCCATGTCTGCCTTCCGCAAAGACCGCTCCCTCCGTAACTCCCTTGTCAATTCTTCCCTTCCCTCCCGTACCACCCCCTCCCCGGGTACTTTCCCTTGCAACTGCAAGAGATGCAACACTTGTCCCTTCACCTCCCCCCTCGACTCCATTCAAGGACCTAAGCAGTCGTTCCAGGTGCGACAGAGGTTCATCTGCATCTCCTCCAACCTCATCTATTGCATCCGCTGCTCTAGATGTCAGCTGATCTACATCGGTGAGACCAAGCAGAGGCTTGGCGATCGTTTCGCCGAACACCTCCGGTCGGTCCGCAATAACCAACCTGACCTCCCGGTGGCTCAGCACTTCAACTCCCCCTTCCATTCCGTATCTGACCTCTCTGTCCTGGGTCTCCTCCATGGCCACAGCGAGCAACACCGGAAATTGGAGGAAATGCACCTCAAATTCCGCTTGGGCAGTCTACATCCTGGGGGCATGAACATTGAATTCTCCCAATTTTGCTAGCCCTTGCTGTCTCCTCCCCTTCATCAGCCCTCTGGTTGTCTCCTCCCATCCCCCAGCCCTCAGGCTCCTCCTCCACCTTTTTTCCTTTTTTCCTTTCTTCTCCCCACCCCCTATCAGTCTGAAGAAGGGTTTCAGCCCGAAACGTTGCCTATTTCCTTCGCTCCATAGATGCTGCTGCACCCGCTGAGTTTCTCCAGCATTTTTGTGTACCTTCCATTTTACCCAGTTGGATTGCACAACATTTCTGACCAGTTTCAGGCATAACATTTATTTCTGGTCATCTTGATGAAAAAATGGAGCTCAAATGTATAACCTACTGCTATTATTGAAAAGGCTCAGGACAACTTGGAGCACACGAGGTTTGTTTGTGGCCTTGTTTAGTATTTAATAGCACACTAGTTAATATCGGGAAAATTGAATAGACAACTTGAGATCTTACTGTGGGTGCCCAAACATCGTATAAAGCTGAAAGTGTGTCTGCAACAGAAAGCTCAGATACTCATGATCAAGCATGTTTGTACTTGAGGCCTGGCAAGCTCTGGAATAATATCAGAGGCTGCCACACCAGAGTCACCCATCTCTGTACAATGAAGGGGGTGATTGGGTTAATGAGGACATATTCTGCTCCCGTGGACCCACTAGTCACTAATGGTTTGCATCCCCAAGTCCATTAAAGGCAGTAATCTTTTCATGTGTGGCAGCTGTAAGATTCAAGCTGCCCCCCCAAGAAGCAGAGGGCAGATTTCTGGCTGGATCATGGTGAGGTGTGTGGAAGCATAATACATTGTGTAATCTCTGTCCACCTCATCTAACCCAGTGGTTGCTCTATGACAGGCTGTTGATGTCCAGCAAATGAATACTATGGTCCCTAGGAAGGTCTGAACAAATTTGCGACATCTCCAAGTTCCTGGTCATCTGCTGCATAAAGTCATGCTCATCATTTCAATGTGCAGGACTGAATGGGCACTTGAGTTCCAAAAATGATTGAATTATGCACAAAAAATAGGCAAATCACAATTTCCAAACAATTATATTTGAATTTCCAAAAGTTTTTGACAATAGGAGCATAAAAATGTTCATAACATATGGCATCAAGGGATAAGACAGTAGGGTGGCAGGTTAGCTGGTCATAAGTCTAAAGAATGTTTAAGAGAATTTCAATTTTTGGATGTCCACAAAGTTGGAACGGTAGTCGGTACTGATAATCAGCACCGATGATCAGTTGGAGAAAGTACAAAAATACAGTAATAAACCTGCAGGGCTAATGTGCAATTGGCAAATTATTTTCCATGCAGCCAATCATAAAGTAATTTATGATGAAAAATAAAGAGATTGCATATTGCTCAGAAATCCACAAACTAGAAGGGATCAAAAGCTTCCAGGAACATAAAGAACAAGTTGTGATAATGATCAATAAAGCTACAAGAAAGCCAAACTAAGTACTTGGGTTTACTTTAAATTGAATGGATTTGGAAACTCATGGTACATTTGGTTAACATTTTGAATAGACCATTCCCAGAATTCAGTTACTGGAGACATAAAAGAAATTGTAAGCAAAATGTAAAAAATTCAGGGATGTATCTGAGAGAAAAGGATATGGGGACTGGTCATCTCCTCCCTTGGAAAGAGCAAGCTAAAAGGATGGCCCAAAATTACAAAAGTTTTTTTGTGCAGAAGGGATGGTGGAGGTTTTTTTTCCACTTGTGGGGAAGCATCAATCTAAAAGACAACAATATAAGATTATCATCAATATGATTTCAAAGAAAATTTGCTATCCTGAGAATGGTGCGATTGAGAAATCATTACCAAACAGAATGGTAAATAGTACAGAAATGAGATGGGAGAATATATATTAAAGATGATGGTGTAGCGGCGCCTGCTAGCGCACGCATATATCGAACCCGGTGTTCGGAAGCCGCGGTCACGTGACTCGGGAGGGGCTGCTTGTTTTGCGCGGTTTTTCACTTGCACGCGTTAGTTCAGCGCTGACCACCGTTGTGGGCAGACATGTCTGGAGAACCTGTATACTGGATATTGAACTTTTGAATAAAGATCTGTTGAAAACTCCAGTAGTCGTTTCTCAGACCACTAAAATGGAATAAAGGGTAATGTTGAAGAAGGATGAGTGACACTAATGGAATAATAACAACAGCAAGACTTGGTGGGGCTGCAAAACTATTTTCCGCACTGAAAATTCAATAGAGTTCCATATCGAATCAAAGGTAGCAATCACTCATCTGATCTAAACTAAAATCTACACTTCAAGTGATCCTAAAGAAAAGCATTTTCTGTGATGCTTTCTGGTTTTCTCTCAGTGAAAGATTGTAAGCCTTGGGGAAGATTACAAGCGTTATGGGAGTTGAATAGTTTCAGGATGTCTTTCTGCGAAAAGTCATCATCGATCCCTTTCAGAGAGAGCAAACAATTGCCCTGTAATCATGCAATTGTTTCAGTTCCATTTCTTGCACCAAATGTCTCTTGCCTCTTCCTAAACCTAACATTTGTGTGACGGGTCCAGTAAACTGCCGGTTAATCATAATTAGAGGCCTAGAAATGACAAGCTGCAGTGCTTTATTTCTAGAGTAAAACCCAGCGCCTGATTTGATTTCCTAACACCCGATTCCACAACTGGTCACTCCCTCCTCCCATGCCCCAATTGAATCCCATGTGGTTCTCTAGCCTTTTGTACCCCCAGATGAGGTCCTGAATCTGGACTTATCATTTTTTTATTTAAAAGCTCCAAAGAATGCAAAACATTTTTCCAATTCTCCACCTCTCATATGCAATGGATGCATTTCCCGTTCTTCCAATCTATCTTGTTGCAACCATTGCACTTTTTGAAAAATCTGCACTTTCTCTGCAGCTGCACCTCTGCTTACTTTCTCCTTTGCAAGACCTGTTGTACTGATGTATGGCATGGTACCTGAGGGAACAAAGATGAGGATGGAGTGTTAAGTTCAAATTGAAAATAACTGACATCCAGAAATAAATTCTGGTTCATCCTTCTCATCTTGGAGAGGTGCAACAAAAAGGAAAATAAGGCAGGGTAATGTGTGATGTGGAGCAGCAAAGGACTTTGGAGTATATGTATAGGTAAAAGGACATGGTAAAAAAGGGCTTATGTGATGCTACCCTTTATTAGCCAAGACAAAGGATATAAAAGTTGTGTGGTTATACTGGAACTGTATATAACACTAGTGAGAACACCCCTGATCACAGAGTATAGTTCTGGATATCATATTGCAGAAAAGTCGTGATTGTGTTGGAAAGGTAAAGAGGAGGTTTGTGAGGATATTGTCAGGACTGGAAAATGACAGATATGAGGAAAAATTAGATAAGCTAGGTTTTTTTGTTAATGCAGCAGAGAAAACTGCAAGGAGACTTTATAAATTGAGAGGAGACCTAAAATCCTGAGAAGCTGACTAAAGTAAATAGGAAGTGCCTGTTTCTTTTTCCAAAAGATTCCAAAACAAAGACGCATTAGATTAGAGTAATTGATAGAAGGATTTATGGAGAGATGAAGGAAATAAACACCAAAGGGAAGGCAAGGGTCTCGATCTCATTGTGCAAGAGTGGCAGAGGCAGAAACATTCAAAACATTTAAACAGTATTCAGATGTGTACTTGAAGAACTGTGACTCCCTTATCATGTATCTGTACACTGCGAATGGCTCCATTGCAATCATTTATTGTTTTTCCGCTGGCTGGTTAGCACGCAACAAAATATTTTCACTGTACCTCGGTACACGTGACAATAAACTAAACTGAACTGAAGTGCTGGAAGGTGGGTTTGTTTTGGGAAGCTCTGGTTTGACTGGTATGGAGCCAGAATAAAATGGCCTCCTGTTCAGAGTCAAGAATGTTTCAAGAATGTTTCATATGCATTGGGAGTGGGAAAATGAAATTCTTACTTGCCGCAGCTTTGCTGGCACCTTATTGCAAAAACAGAACAAATATATATACAATAATAAATAACACTAGAATTTATCAGTAATAGTAGGTAATAATGCAAACTGAAGTACGGTGCAACCTAAAGAACGATCACAGTGGATTGTTGGTGAAGTAGGGTTGTGGTTAGGTTTGTTCAGTGTGGTTCAAGAGCCCAGAGGTTGATAGGAAGAAGCTACTCTCAAATAGTAGCTACTCTGGAGGTCACAGTTCACGCTCTTGTACCTTCTTCCCAATGGTAGCAGCAAGGTGAGTGAGAGAGAGCTTGGCCAAGGTGGTGTGGGACATTGACGATATTAGCTGCAAATATTATACGCCTTATATCATTTCACTGATTCTTTCGACAAAAGGATTTTCATTAACCTCAATGAAATTACTGAATAAAATGTGAGACAGAATTTGTTAATATTGGTGATACTATTTCAATTTTATTTAATTGAATTAAAATTAAATTCCCCATTTGCTATTCTGGGATTCAACTTGCACCTGGAACAATAGTCCAGATAGCCAGCTGCTAACCTTGGAGTTTAACCATCACCATAATCCCATAAATAATCACATCTGCCTTACGACATATACCGATGCCATGATATAATTCTTGTTCATTTCGGAAGAGAGCATATTAATCAGCCAGCAGAATTTGCACACCTTTTTTTTTCGGGTGATGACTGGCCATGGTGCGAATAATTTATAAAGACTATTGGAGTCTGATTTTGCCAGGGCCAAAGTGGCAATGTTGAGTAATGAAAATGAAAAGAGTTGTCAGGTGTTCATAATGAAAATGAAAAGAGGTGTCAGGTGTTCATAATGAAAGACAGCCTGTCTCCATAACACAGGAGATAATTGCTAATTTAATATGGGCCATTTTGGCAGTTATTTAGGCAGTTTTTTCCACTTTGGCACGTGTGATGAAATTAGCAACAATTGCAAAACCGGACAGAGTAGAAACAAACAAGCATTAATTTGATTCGTAATGTTTAACCTTTTAGTCTTTTTTCTTGAGTTAACATTAGAGTTAACGTTTCCCTTATGTATCTATGCACTGTGGATAAGCACAAAATGCTGGTGTAACTCAGCGGGGCAGGCAACATCTCTGGAGAGATGAAATGGGTGACGTTTCGGGTCGAGATCCTTCTTCAGACTGTAATCATGTATTGTCTTTCTGCTGACTGGATAGCACGCAACAAAAGCTTTTAACTGTACCTCGGAACACATGGCAATAAACTAAACTGGACTGAACTGAACTGAGATATCATTTAGCATTTGTGCAAGCAAATTTTCTGTTTTTTTTGTGTTAGGAGAAAAGTAGGACCAAGTGTAAAATGACCTCTGGCAACTGACAAATGTTTACACCAAAGTAGGGATGATTGAAATATTACCTTGAGCTGTCCTGGAGTGAACTTTCCATTTGCACAAGCCCTGTGCTGCAGGGATTTAATGCTGGTACAAACAGTTCTTGCTCCAATGCAACAACACAATTCTTTTCCCTGCAGTCAGTAGATTTAAAAGCAATCAATTCTACTTTATGGGACTTCGTCCCAAATTACAGGGTATTAGTCTTCCCTCCTGTACTCCATCAAAGAAACTGGTTGTGACACGGAGGATTAAATGGAAACTCCTTTTATTTTATCTGATGCAATTGTTCTGTGATTGCAGCTGGAGGTAGCGGTAATGAGAAAAGATGAAAAGAGCGGCTTGCACTTGTATAGAGCTTGTAGTGACTTTCGGAGGTCCCAATGTGCTTTACAGCTATTTACAGCACTCTACAGATGTCTCATAAATTGCTGCCTCTGGTGCCTCGTGTCACATGGTCTCCATCAAGAGAAAGTAACAGGGACTGTGGAAAAAAAAGCAAAGGCAGGCTTACAAAAATAAATCAAAGAAAGTAGCATTGGTCACGTGAGGCCAATTGTGGCGGGTACATTTGGCAGTGACTGCCAATGGGCACAGTTGTGGCATGCCAAGATGATTCAAGTATATGCCATGCCCTTGAACTTGCAAAGGCAACAGAGGGGAGCCTTGCTTTCAGGGAAGACCCCTTTCTCTTGGAAAGTGCTTTGAGTCATATTATAACAGTTTTTTAAAGATCTTTGGAAGAGGGAGAAATAATCAAAGGGGAAGCATGCATTCATGTATATTTACTGGAAGCTGCTTACAATAGACAATAGACAATAGGTGCAGGAGTAAACCATTCGGCCCTTCGAGCCATTCAATGTGATCATGGCTGATCATCCCCAATCAGTACCCCGTTCCTGCCTTCACCCCATATCCCCTGACTCTGTTTTTTTAAGAGCCCTATCTAGCTCTCTCTTGAAAGCATCCAGAGAACCTGCCCCCACCGCCTTCTGAGGCAGAGAATTCCACAGACTCACCACTCTCAGTGAGAAAAAGTGTTTCCTCGTCTCCGTTCTAAATGGCTTACTCCTTATTCATAAACTGTGGCCCCTGGTTCTGGACTCCCCCAACATCGGGAACATGTTTCCTGCATCTAGCGTGTCCAAACCCTTAACAATCTTATATGTTTCAATATGTACACAGCAGGTTTGGCAGATGAATTGTAACAGATCATTGGGTCATCCTGACAACTGAGATTTCTTGCAATGCCCGAAGAAGTGAGAACAACAAAGTCACAGGGATTTTGTCTCAATTAAAGTAATTTGTGCGTAATGTAAGGAAAGAGTTTCAGACTCCTGTGAACATGTTATCATCATTGCTGCTTAACAAGATATTAAGCTGGGTGCTAACTGGTGGATGTTGCCAGCAGCCAGACCATTTCTGGGCAAAAGATAAATTTAGGACTAGGCATATGTATGCAGCACCTCGCTGCAAGCTGCCAGAAATACCTCAGTTACTGTTTACATATGCATAAAGATTGTCAGAGGCAAAGAAGAGGGGGAGATGGCAGCTCTCCAATTCTAACGTTGCAATTTTTGCTCCTATTTGACCCTTCGGCTCCATTTTTAGTTTAGTTTTTTTAGTTTGGAGACACAGCGCGGAAACAGACCCTCCCGCCCACCGAGTCCACACCGACCATTAACACTACCCCACACACACTAGGGGCAATTTTACACATACATCAAACCAGTTAACTTACAAACCTGTACGACCTTGGAGTGTGGGAAGAAACCGGAGATCTCAGAGAAAACCCACGTGGTCACGGGGAGAACGTACAAACTCCATACAGACAGCACCCGTAGTCAGGATCAAACCCGGGGTCTCCGGTGCTGTAAGGCAGCAACTCTACCGAAATGGTGCTAGCAATTGCACCATTTCATAATCAAAGTGAAATTTAACATAAAAGAGATTGGTTAATGAGAACCTGTAAATTCATCACAACATCAAATCACTCCTATGCATTCCCAACATGATGAGAAGCAGGCAGGCTGATGTGAAATCAACTTAAATACTCCTCAGTCAATGATCAATTTGTCCACGTCCACTCTCTTTTGAGATAATAAATTGGTAATTCTATGAAATGTGAAGTAGAAAATTATAAACCATTTCCACTTTTAAAACTTTATGCCAGACCTTGCTAGCAATTGCACGTAGTTCCAGACGATGTTTACACATTTAATGCCATTTATTCCTGGCCTTCCATGTGTGCGCTGCCAAATGTGTAAGTCGAGGACATCGTGACTGATTCAGAAGAGCAAATCTGTCAGTGGGTCGTGGAGTCTGATGATGGACCCTAGCCTTGTTGAGATTGCACTGAGCATTGCTGCTCTGATCATGCACATCATTACACCTGGAATAGCACCCACTGATTTCAATAGGGATTGCAGTGCTTCTGATCTGGAGGCAAAGTAACTTTATTTAATAACATTTTCAGTGGTCATAGCTTTTTAAATGTCTCTGAATGTCAAAGAGCATTCAAGGCAGGCGTTCCTCACTGCACAGACAGAGACTCTACCACTGTTTTGACCATGACTCTGGGCTCTGGGACTTCAGATCAGTGAGATAGGCACTTTGCATCAGTCTATTTCTCTTCTCTCCTGTCAGACTTTTAAAAACAAATTCAAAGTAGACTTTATTCAGGTAATAAATATATAAAACAACATGAACCGTGCAAAACATTAATCCGACATTTTCGGAGGCTTATACAAATTATTCAATACAGTCTACATATATTGCTCAAATTTCACAAATTTGTCCCCCACCCTTGCCACTCATGTGGCCCACTGGTGTGGAATCCCTTCCCTTATTTTGAGGGGCGTCTCCACCACACCCTGCCCCCCATGTCCAGCAGCGGAAGGACCCTAGACTGTGGTCCTCCCCCACCGATCCTTGGCGTTGGCTGCACCGAGCTTCAGTGCGTCCCTCAGCACGTACTCCTGCAGTCTGCAGCGGACCAGTCGGCAACATTCCTCGACGGACATCTCGCTTCGCTGGGTGGTGACCAACGCTCGGGCAGACCAAAGAGCGTCTTTCACCGAGTTAATGACCTTCCAGCAGCACTCGGTCAGTCTCTGAATGCGTCCCTGGGAACAGTCCGTAAATCACACAGTCCTCTCCTGTCAGACTGAAGAGACAAAAGCTTGAAAGCACATACCAGCATATTCAGGTACAGCTTCTTCTCTGTGGTTAGCAGACTCTTGAACTCACCTCTCATATACTAGGCATGTATTTTCCGCTCTTCCATTCTATCTTGTTGCAGCTGTTGTTTTTAAAAAAAAATCTGCACTCTGTTTACTTTCTCCTTTGTAAGACCTGCTGTACTGATGTATGGTATGGTGCTAAGGATGAAGATGGAATTAAGTTGCAATAATGAAGGAATTAAGCTTTTTTAATAGGTGGTATGGGGTGGGAGATTGCAACCTTCACGTGGTCCGCCCTGTTTTGACGAATGCAACAACCCGGCGTGCACAATCAAATAAGATCAAATAGAACACGTTGTCCTACAACTTTAGGCTGTGCACGCCATACGCAAGAAGAAGAATAGGTGGTATGATGACGTTTTTTGTAAGGGAGCAGGTGTATGTTTAATCTGAGTGATGATATGACTTCATCTCCATTCTCTTCTTCCTCATGTACTATCGTCTGGCCAGGTGCAGTTTAGTTTAGTTTTGTTTAGAGATACACGCTGAAACATTCCCTTCGGCCCACCGACCCCACCAGCGATCGCCACACATTAACACCATCATACACACACTAGGAACAATTCACAATTATACCAAGCTGATTAATCTACAACCGTGTATGTCTTTGGTATGTGGAAGGGAACCAGAGATCCCGGAGACCCACGCAGGTCACAGGGAGAACGTACAAACTCCGTACAGACAAGCACCCGTAGTCAGGATCGACCCGGGTCTCTGGCGCTGTATGGCAGCAACTTTAAAACTGCGGCACCATGCCACCACACTTGACTCTTTGGAGGAAATATCACAAAGGTTGGGGCAAGGTAGGGATGTGATGTGTGGTGGGGATGGGTGATGGTGGTGGGGTGTAGCCATGCATAGCCAAAGAAGGCTATACATGCTGTTACAATTTGCAGTCAGTAATTTGAAGAGGATGTATGTTTACATGTGGGAAGGAGAGTTAGATGCGGGAATGTCATCACTTTTCATGATTTCTGCCTCATCGATGGCCAGCACATCAGACCAGCTGCTTCAGTAATGATGAACAAGGGGTCTCCTTCACGCAAGGCCCCTCACAGTGCTCTGCTGCCTCCTGTTTCTGGATGCTTGCGATTATGTGAGGCCTTTTTTACGCATGAATGGTTTTCGTGAGGAATGTGTTTGGGTCACATTTACATAAATGGTGGTATGTGAAAACCGTGAAATGTGTGCATGGGTTTGCACTGAATGAATCTTAGATGTAGTTTTAGTTTTAGATTTGGAGATACTGCATGGAAACAGGCCCTCCAGCCCACCGAGTCTGCGCCAACCACCAGAACAGCATTGCAGTTCCCACTGAGAGGTATTTTGGCAAACAATTCCCATAACTCCTCTCCCCCATCACCAAACCCACAATTTATATATAAAACCTTGTCTCATACCAACATTAAAAAATGGCAGATTTTTTAATTTACGAACTATTGATTAAAGTCATAGTATGACTTAATTAAAGGATAAAACAAGAAATGTACTTCAGGCAGAAAACATATTCCTAGCTCTGATCCAGACTCATGACACCCTGATCCCCGAGGACATCAATCATATCAATAGATGTATGGTCAGGAAGTACAATATGGCTCTTTCACAATTATTTATTGTTTTCTTTTCACTCTGTTCCTCCCATGTAGAATTGCGTAATTACTTTGGATCTACTCTTGTATTAAATTCAAAGTTATTGCCCAGGAGCAATACAATTGTAGCAAATCAAATTCCACTGTGGATGCAACCCTTCATTGTTTGGCACATTGGAGTTACAGGAATGCCTGTTTAGGGTCATCATTCTTTTATCTTGCTCCCATTTAAATCAGAACAGCACAGGAACAGGCCCCGTGGCCATTGATGTCTGTGATAAACTTGATGTTTCAATGGTACAGCGTGGAAACAGATCCTTTAGCCCATCAAGTCCGCACTCAGCAACAATCACCCACACACTAGTTCTATCCTACACACTAGGGAAAATTTACAGAAGCCAATTAACCTACAAACCTGTACGTCTTTATGTGTTAGATGAGTTGCATATAGCTCTTAGGGCTAACGGAATCAAGGGATATGGGAGAAAGCAGGAACGGGGTACCGATTTTCGATGATCAGCCATGATCATATTGAATGGTAGTGCTGGCTCGAAGGGCCGAATGGCCTACTCCTGCATCTATTTTTTTGTTTCTTTGTGGGAGGAAACCAAGGCACCCAGAGAAAACGATGGCGCAGCGGTAGAGTTGCTACCTTGCCGCGAATGCACCGCTGGAGACCCGGGTTTGATCCCGACTACGGGTGCTGTCTGTACGGAGTTTGTACGTTCTCCCCGTGACCTGCGTGGGTTTTCTCCGAGATCTTTGGTTTCCTTCCACACCCCAAAGACGTACAGGTGTGTAGGTTAACTGGCTTGGTAAATGTTAAAATTGTCCCTAGCGGGTGTAGGATAGTGTTAATGTGCGGGGATCGCTGGTCAACGCGGACCCGGTGGGCCGAAGGGCCTGTTTCCACACTGTATCTATAAACTAAACTAAACTAAACTAAAACCCATGCAGTCACAGGAGAACGTACAAACGCCGTGTGGACAGCACCCATGGTCAGGATTGAACCTGGGTCTCTGGAGCTGTAAGGCGGCAACTCTAATACCTTTATCAAAGAACATAGAACATAAAATAGTATAGTACAGGAACAGCATGATTCAGCCCACAATGTGAGTGTTGAACATGATGCCAAGTTAAACTAACTTGCCTGCACATGATCCATATTTCTTCAGACCTTCATATCCATGTGTCTATTTAAAAGCCTCTTAAATGCCACCATCATATCTGCCTCCGCCCCACCCCTGACAGCGTGTTTCAGGTACCCACAACTCTGTGTAAAAAAGCCCTGCCCCTGCACATCTCCATTAAACTTTGTCCCTCACGCATGATAGCTATGCCCTCTATTATTTGACATTTTCATTCTGGGAAAAAGATTCTGGTTTATTCTAATTACGTTATATGTCACCCAATCTTTTCAAGGAAACTATTTTGCAGGAAATCACTATCATATTAAAGATAAAGCACAAGTCCAGAAGAAATATGTAATAGACTTTCCTGGCACTTACATAAGTGTATGGCCATGGTGAGGTTTCTGTCTGTGAAGTTAATATGAAGCTTATCAATATGATGAGGTAATGTAGCTTGCTGTACACAATCTGAAGGCCAATTAGCTACCCTTCCATTCAGCACCATACTCAGAATGATTGGAAGCACTAAAATCAATTTTCTTGGATTTCCAAACTTCCACAGTAGTAATTCTCAACCTTTTTTGGATGAACAATTCTATATTTGTCACATGTTAAATTATTCTGGTTGCAAGCAAGCTCAATCTTAGGTGACTGCCAAGTGTCATAGTCATAGAGTGATACAGTGTGGAAACAGGCCCTTCAGCCCAACTTGCCCACACCGGCCAACGTTCCAGCTACACTAGTCCAACCTGCCCGCGTTTGGCCCGTATCCCTCCAAACCTGTCCTGTCCATGTACCTGTCTAATTGTTTCTTAAACGTTGGGATAGTCCCAGCCTCAACAACCTCCTCTGGCAGCATGTTCCATACACCCACCACCCTTTGTGGGAAAAAGTTACCCTTCAGATTCCTATTAAATCTTTCTCCCTTCACCTTAAACCTATGTCCTCTGGTTCTTGATTCACCTACTCTGGGCAAGAGACTCTGTGCATCTATTCCTCTCATGATCTTATACAGGTTTATACAGTCAGATGCATCCATTGTAATTTTGTATTGTACGTTTCAGACACACCTCACAGAGGATGGTAATAAGTTCATTATAAATGGGCAAAGAATGAATCACTACATACAAAGAGCTTGAACTCATTAATTATCTCTGAATCCTACTTGGTAGTCCTGCCCGATGACGCAGTGTGTATAATCTCTTCCTCTGCTTTCTGCCAACATTACTGTGCTAATTGTGCCATTACTTGCGATACAATTTTAGTCTTCATAACAAAGTGTGAAATGTTATTGCAGACTAAAATAAATCCTGGAAAGCTGCAGGTCTTTCTTTCAATGCAAGGGTTTTAATGATGAGATTAATATGATTTGAAACAATCTAAATAGTAACTGTAGTCAATTGCATTGTAAGCTAATCTATTTATAGACTTTAATTGACTTAAAGATTTTATGAGCTCTGATATTTTCTTCATGTTAAGTAAGAATTAACTATTTTGCTACACAAGCTGTTCCCAATTAAAAGCCTATAAATTTAAGATACGGGTTCTTCAGATTGCATTCTTAGACTTGCTTTATTGTATTCCAAATAAACTATTTACCCAAATGATTACAATTGTTTTGTTAGTAGCCTGTATGAATCTTTAATATCTACCTCAGCCACCACCCACCCCGACCCTACCCGCCTTTCCTCAATCTGTCCATTGTTCTTCCTGCCCGTTGCTGTGCAGTGTCACCTATGATTTGGTTGATAAAACTCTGGCCTTGGTGTTAGAAGGATCTGAGTTCAAAAATCATTCTGGCAACCTGTGTTCAAAAACCTAAGCTGACTTCCCAGTGTGATACTGGCTGAGTTCTGCACTGTTGGAGATAATATCTTTTGGATGAAAAATTGAACCTTGATGCCTTCTCTCTGAGGTAAAAGATCTCCAAGATAATAATAGACAATAGACAATAGACAACAGGTGCAGGAGTAGGCCATTTGGCCCTTCGAGCCAGCACCGCCATTCAATGTGATCATAGCTGATCATCCCCAATCAGTACCCCGTTCCTGCCTTCTCCCCATATCCCCTGACTCTGCTGTTTTTAAGAGCCCTATCTAGCTCTCTCTTGAAAGCATCCAGAGAACCTGCCTCCACCGCCCTCCGAGGCAGAGAATTCCGCAGACTCACGACTCTCTGTGAGAAAAAGTGTTTCCTCGTCTCCGTTCTAAATGGCTTACTCCTTATTCTTAAACTGTGGCCCCTGGTTCTGGACTCCCCCAACATCGGGAACATGTTTCCTGCCTCTAGTGTGTCCAAGCCCTTGACAATCTTATATGTTTCAATGAGATCCCCTCTCATCCCTTATAAACTTCAGAGTGTACAAGCTCAGCTGCTCCATTCTCTCAGCATATGACAGTCCCGCCATCCCGGGAATTAACCTTGTAAACATACGCTGCACTCCCTCAATAGCAAGAATGTCTTTCCTCAAATTAGGGGACCAAAACTGCACACAATACTCCAGGTATGGTCTCACTAGAGCTCTGTACAACTGCAGAAGGAGATCAATTTCAAAGAAGAGCAACGTAGTTCTGCCTGGTATCTAGGTTGCTATTTATCCTCCAATCGGCTATTACTAAAAAAATGGATTCCTTAACTATTATCATGTTGCCAATTGTGAGAATGTGCTGTGTTCCCTGTTTGCACTTCGATCACTCCTTATTGGCAGTAGAATGCTTACATTCTGAAAGTGATGCGAAAAGCACCATAGAAATGTATTTTTCATTACTTTTGTAACCTCTGGTATTTTGAAATTGTATCAGGGTGTGATATTGGGGGAAAAAACTGCCAAGATTGTCCAGTGAAACTTCACATGATTACAATAAAAATAAAGTCTAATTAAAAGTACAAACAGCCAAATAACACCCCCACACCACTACCCCCTGTCTTCTATGGGTAAGCCAGTTCTGAATCCAAACTACCAAGTTATCGTGTATTCCATGCATCTTAATCTTCCAGATGATCATACCATGAGGGCCTTTGTCAAATGCCTTATTACAAGGAACTGCAGATGCTAGTTCATTAAAAAAAAACACAATATACTGGAGTAATTCAGTGTTTAAGAAAGAACTGCAGATGCTGGAAAAATCGAAGGGAGACAAAAATGCTGGAGAAACTCAGTGGGTGAAGCAGCATCTATGGAGAGAAGGAATAGGCGACGTTTCGGGTCGAGACCCTTCTTCAGACTGATGTCGGGGGGGGCGGGAAAAAGGAAGGAGGAGGCGAAGACAGAAGGCTTGTGGGTGAGCTGGGAAGGGGGAGAGAGAAATCAAGGAAATCTGAAATTGGAAAAGTCAATCTTCATACTGTAAACTAGTGTACAACTGTCATACTGTTTACTTAGTGTAAACTACCCAAGCGAAATATGAGGTGCTGTTCCTCCAATTTGCGCTGGGCCTCACTCTGGCAATGGAGGAGGCCCAGGTCAGAAAGGTCAGATTCGGAATGGGAGGGGAAGTTGAGGTGCTGAGCCACAAGGAGATCAGGTTGGTTAGTGCGAACTGAGCAGAGGTGTTGGATGAAGCGATCACCAAACCTGCACTTTGTCTCGCCAATGTAGAGAAGTTGACACCTGGAACAGCTGATGCAGTAGATGAGGTTTGAGGAGGTGCAGGTGAACCTCTGCCTCACCTGGAGAGACTGCTTGGGTCCTTGGATGGAGTCGAGGGGGGAGGTAAAGCGACAAGTGTATCATTTCCTGTGGTTGTAAGGGAAAGTACCTGGGGAGGGGGTGGTTTGAGTGAAAAGGGACAAATTGACCAGGGGGTTAATGAGGGAATGGTCTCTGCGTAAAGCAGAAAGGGAAGGAGATGGGAAGATGTGGCCAGTGGTAGGATCCCGTTGGAGGTGGCGAAAATGTCGGAGGATTATATGTTGTATGCGGCGGCTGATAGGGTGGATGGTGAGGACAAGGGGGGACTCTGTCCTTGTTACGAGTAGGGGGGTGGGGAATGAGAGCGGAGCTGCGGGATAGAGGAGACCCTGGTGAGAGCTTCATCTAATTTAGTGGGTCAGGCAGCATCTCTGGAGAAAAGGTTTGGTCAGGATTCTTCTGCAAATATTGACTATATTTCTGTCAAAATATAGACACTTGGATATCATTGAGAATTACATTAATTGCATTGGAGTGCTAGTGTATATGCTTCTTGTCACATTATTCCATATCCATCAGCATCAGCCTCATCCATTCAGCATCAAATAATTGTGATTAAGAACATAGAACAGTACAGCACATGAACAGTCCCTTCAGCCTGTAAGGTCTGTGCTGAACATAATGCCAAGTTAAATTAATCACCTCTGCCTGCACGTGGTCCATATTCCTCCAACCATGCATATTCATGACCCTATCCAAAAGTCTCTTAAACACCACAATCGTATCTGCTTCCACCACCTCCCCTGGCAATGCGTTCCAGGCACTCATCGTTCACTCTGTAAAAACTTTCCCTGCACATTTCCTGTAAACTTTGCCCCCCCTCACCTTTAAGCTATTATTTGACATTCAACCTGGGAAAAAGCTTCTGACTATCCATCGTTTCTCTGCCTCTCATCATTTTATTTGCTTCTATCACATCTCCCCTCAGCCTCCAACACTCCAGAGAAAACAATCCACATTTGTTCAACTTCTCCTTATAGTTATTCCAGACAGCATCCTGGTAAACAACTTTCACACTCCAAAGTCTTCAAATCCTTCCTATAATGGGGCTACCGGAACTGCAAGCCATTCTCCAAATGCAGCCTAACCAAGGTTTTATAAAATTACAACATGACTTCCTGACCCTTATACTCAGCACAGACCCCAGTGGAACTTCACTGGTCAGCCAGAATAACACCCACACACTGCTACCCCCTGTCTTCTATGGGTAAGCTAGTTCCGAATCCAATCTACCAATTCATTGTGTATTCCCGATGATCATACCATGACGGCCCTTGTCAAATGCCTTATTATATTCCATGCTGACAAAGATCCACTGTCCTAGCCTCATCAATCATAATTTTTTTATTACTCCCTCAAAAAATTCAATCTTGTAAGATATGACATGCCACAGAAAAAGACATGCACACTGACCAAAATTAGCATATCCCTGCCCAAATGCGAGTGCTCCAAAGAATCCTCTCCAACAGCTTCCTTAGTGCTGATGTGAGGCTCAAAGGTCTATAATTTCCTGTATTATGTCTTCCCGTTTTGAACAAAGGAACAACATTGGCTAATCTCCAGTCTTCCAGCACTTTGCCTGTGGCTGGAGAGGATACAAAGATCTTTGTCAAGGCCCCTGCAATCTCCTCTCTTACCCTTCTCAATAACATTGCTATTGAGGGAGTGCAGCGTAGGTTTACAAGGTTAATTCCCGGGATGGCGGGACTGTCATATGCTGAGAGAATGGAGCGGCTGGGCTTGTACACTCTGGAGTTTAGAAAGATGAGAGGGGATCTTATTGAAACATAAGATTGTTAAGGGTTTGGACACGCTAGAGGCAGGAAACATGTTCCCGATGTTGGGGGAGTCCAGAACCAGGGGCCACAGTTTAAGAATAAGGAGTAAGCCATTTAGAACGGAGACGAGGAAACACTTTATCTCACAGAGTTGTGAGTCTATGGAATTCTCTGCCTCAGAGGGCAGTGGAGGCCGGTTCTCTGGATACTTTCAAGAGAGAGCTAGATAGGGCTCTTAAAGATAGCGGAGTCAGGGGATATGGGGAGAAGGCAGGAACGGGTTGGGGATGATCAGCAATGATCACATTGAATGGCGGTGCTGGCTCGAAGGGCCGAATGGCCTACTCCTGCACCTATTGTCTATTGTCTATTATCTATCAAGCCTTGGAGATTTATCCACCATAACGCATTTCAAGGGACATCCCATAGTTAACCCCTTCCTGTTTTGTATGTATGAGAAATCTTGAGATTTTGTTTAATAATATTGAAATATTGCCAATAATATTTTGTGGCCCCATCTATCCCTTCTCTCGTCCTATTTGTTTTTTTCCCCTGCTTGCTTTATATTCCTCCAAGGCCATGCCTGATTTCATCTTTCTAAACTTAGAAAGTTTCTAAACTTATTAAAGTTTCTAAACTTATTCTTTTTGACCAAATTTATATCCAAGTTTGCATTGTGCTTTAATCATAGTGAAATATTTCAGAACTTCAAGTTCAGTCTAGTCTTATGATCATATGCACAAGTATGGTGAGGTGGAGTTGTAATGAAAATCTTGCTCGCAGCAACATCGCCTCCCCCCACAACCCGCCCTCTATTCTTTCTACAGTACATATGAAAAAGCCAGGAATTTCAAATGTTTTACTCTCTCTGCTATACACGGACTCAAGACCAACTGCGGCCAACAACACTGGTGTAGATGACATGGAAAAGTCTACATCAAAGTCTACATCAAAAGACCCTACTCCAGTTTAGGGTCAGTGCATTAGGGACAGGTCATTATCAGTGGAGGGTCTTAAACTGGGGTGCATTGGAGATCTTGAGAATGTTTTAACCTTGGATCAGCTGGTGAGACTCTAATCTCTGAGTCAATTAGCTGACTGTTTTGTTTCACCTTTAGGTAAGAAATATATGTGTAACACTGAGAGGAAATTACACTTCAATATTAACAAAACTTCACCCAAATATATTGCCTAGCTGTTCACTATTCGAGTTAGCTGTACAAGCTCTGAAGGCAGAAAACCATAAAGGGTCAGAGGAATCCTGACCAACATACATCCTCATCATTTCTAAAATAGAGTGTGCTCTTTTTATTGTATGTCTGCTTATAGGAGTTTACTGTGTGCAAAATGGTTGTCATATTTCCTCAAATCCAAACTGATACTAGACTTGAAAACCAATTGCATTATTCATGTATATTTTATACATCAACTTTTCTTTTTCGGTTTTGTACTGTTTGGACAATCCTGTAATACGGGATTATTGTTACTTTTGTGTGCAAGAATCAATAATAAACAATACCTGATGTGGTTCATTCTGAACATCTTGGGCCTGCTGTGCGATTATATACAACAATGTTTATTCTGGATCCTAAGGCATTCTATTATTTGTTGATACCAATGTGAATTTTTCTTTGTGTTAAAGTGCTTTGGGATGTCCTAATGTCAAGAACGATGCCATATAAATATGCCTTTCTTTACTTCTTAGGCAAGTGGAGACTGGGGAGAGAAGTCACCACAGATGGTGGAGATCTGCCTCTGCCTGGTCATAAGAGAATTTGTAAAAGGGATGAACATTTTAAAAGTAAACCATCAGCTGCCCAGGGGCCAATGTATCTCAGTGAGCACAATGTGATAGGGGAACGGGACCAGGTGATAAGATATGGGGAGCTGAAGTTCCAACCATCTCAGCAGGTTTATGATCCTAGGTCAGAGGCAGTGCAAAGAAAATTGGTTTTGCTAGTTTTATATCCTGTGTTCTGATAGGTTAATTGTCTAGGGGAAATTACACTTCAATATTAGTAAGTGGCAAAAGAATCGAAGGAAAGTTGATTGGGATGTGAGAAAGAAAGTCACAGAGCTGTAAGTGAATTGGTATGTTGGGAATTCAACTTTTAGATGGGCTTCTTCTGTGTTCTAATGAACAGGTAAAATGTTCACCTCCAGTACACCAACAGAATGCTCCAAGCTGTAGAAAACATATTTTGTGCAAAGACCTAATTCATGAATAAAATCCATTTTATCATAAGATTATTATAATTTATAATGGCCCAAAGTACGTCAGTCACTAGTGGATGGTTTAGAAGAGTACTTACTTGTACATGAAAGTCCAGAATGTGCGGGGGGACTGATGCTGGCATCTTACATCTTGCGTTACACTTGGACTCACCACCGCGTCCAATGCTAGTTCTGGATCATATTACAGCTGAGGGGCTAAAGCCATTGAATTTGGCCTCTCACCTTGATGCCATCCATTCATTGGCATGGATTTGCCAGCCTTGATGAAGAAGTCATTGAAGATATTGTTTTATTAATATTCAATAACATTAAATTTAATTTAATTAATCGCACCAGATGAAAATGTTTGGATTTCAATTTTAAAAAAAGATAAAAAATAATAAAAAATAAAATATCTCAACTGTCTTAAATGTCTTTGAAGAGGTGAAAAATAATTAGATAGCCTGAGCTGTCCTAGAACTATACATGCAGTCTGGCTTCAGGTCTCATGATCCATCATGACATTTCGAGTCAAGACCCTTCTTCTGAAATTGAAGAAAGGTCCCAACCTGAAACATCATCTATCCACTTTTTTTTTTGATTAATCAAAATAAACATTATTCAGGGTAAAAATATGTACAAAACACGACTGTGCAAAATTCCTCTGACATTCTCCATGACGATACATACATTCGTTTGTGTTAGATTTAGCAGTGTTCCCAATAAACATTATTATTCCCGGCAACCTGGACACTCATGTGCCCCCCTGGGGTCATACCCCTCCCCTTGTTTGAGGGGTGTCTCCACACACCCTGCCCCCAATGTGCAGCAGAGGAACGACCCTAGACTGTAGTCCTCCCCCACAGAGCCTTGGCCCTGACGTGATTGCAACAAGCCTCAGTGGATCCCACAGCATGTACTCCTGCAGTCTGGAGAGGACCAGTCGGCAACATTCCCCGACAGGTATCTCATTCTGTTGAGAGGTCAACAAGTTTCAGGCTGACCAAAGAGCATCTTTCACCGAGTTGATGACCTTCCAGCAGCACTTGACGTCCACCTCCGCCTAAATCAGAGAGTCCTCTGTCACGGAGCTGTTCAGGATAAACTGTGACAAGGATCCTTGCATCATTCTCCAGACTCACTTCTCAAATCCACACTCTGCAAATAGGTGGGCAACGTCCGAGGGCAGCGTGCGCTGGTAGTATGTTTCCGATGGTGCAGGAAGGATCACCGATCCATTAAAAAAATCAAAATTAAGTTGAAATTATGTACAATACAGGAACTGTTCCAAAATTCTTCCGACAATCTCGGAGGCTATACATACAGTACATTCAATAGTGCTTACACAAATCACATGCCTTCACCTCACACCCTTACCACTGACGTGGCCCTCTGGTGTGAAATTCCTTCCCTTATTTTGAGGGGCGTCCCCACCACACCCTGCTCCCCATGTCCAGCAGCGGAAGGACCCTAGACTGTGGTCCTCCCCCACCGAGCCTTGGCGTTGGCTGCACCAAGCTTCAGTGCATCCCTCAGCACGTATTCCTGCAGTCGGCAGCGGGCCAGTCGGCAACACCTCAGCAGGTAGTGACACTTAGTGCGTACGTGCTTTGGCTCTACCCTCTGCCTGATGCAGCCACACACAAAGGTGGTCATGTATTCCAGAGATTCTGCCTGACCCGTTGAGTCACTTCAGCACTTTGTGTTCTGCACTACATTTACACTAGTGATGCTGTTGAACAATGTGTACAAAATATCCCAAATATAGCCCTCCAAAACTGGGCAATTCATTTGCAGTGCACAACTGAAAAGTGGTTTAGTTTAGTTTAGTTTAGAGATCCCAGTTATGGAATTGGGTGTTAGGAAATCAATGATAATGGGTGCACAATCAGGCGCTGGGTTTTACTCTAGAAATAAAGCCCTGCAGCTTGTAGTTTAGAGATACAGCACGGAAACAGGCCCTTCGGCCCACTGGATCCGCGCCTACCAGCGATCCCCGCATATTAACACTATCTTACGCACACTAGGGACAATTTTTACATTTACCAAGTCAATTACCGACATACCTGTACGTCTTTGGAGTGTGGGAGGAAACCGAAGATCTCGGAGAAAACCCACGCAGTCACGGGGAGAACGTACAAACGCCGTACAGACAGCACCCGTAGTAGGGATCGAACCCGGGTCTCTGCCGCTGCAAACGCTGTAAGGCAACAACTCTACCGCTGAGCCACCACTGGCCGCCCTGTGTTCAGTAATGAATCAGTAATACTGAAAAGGCAAGAGTTAGTTTTAACAAACTTAAACAATTTATCTCCATCAAGGTACATGAATATATCAGGTTAAAACACCTATTGGATTACAAGATTACAGAACCTATAGAACCTTCGGTTTCCTCCCACACTCCAAAGACGTACAGGTATGTCGAACCACATCATCAAGTTCGCAGATGACACAACAGTGGTGGGCCTCATCAGCCACGATGACGACTCAGCCTACAGAGAGGAGGTACAACAACTCATCAACTGGTGTGACATCAATAACCTTCAACTCAATGTCAATAAAACAAAAGAAATAACTGTGGGCTTTAGGAAGAAACAGACAGCACACACCCCACTCATCATAAATGGCAGTGCAGTGGAGTCTGTGAAAAGCACCAAGTTCCTGGGAGTACACATCACAGATGATCAGACATGGTCCACCAACACCATCTCCCTAGTCAAGAAAGCACAGCAACGCCTCCACTTCCTTCGACGGATGAGGAGAGCCGACCTCCCCCCTTCTGCCCTCACCACTTTTTACAGGGGTGCCATTGAGAGCATTCTTACCAGCAGTCTCTCAGTCTGGTATGGCAGTTGCTCTGCTGCTGACCAGAAGGCCCTACAGAGAGTGGTGAGGACAGCGGAGAAGATCACTAGATCACCCCAACCAGCAATCCAGGACTTATACCCATCTCGCTGTCGCAAGAGAGCAACCAATATCATCAAAGACACCACCCACCCAGCACACAAACTGTTCACCCTCCTACCATCCGGCAAGCGCTACCGCAGCATGCGGAGCAAAACCACCAGATTCAAAAACAGCTCTTTCCCTCAGGCCATCAGACTACTCAACACACTCAAGAAAATTCCATGAACATTACACAAACAAAGACCAACTGACTGTCAAATTAACTTTAACTCAATGTCTGCAGTATGCTATTTGCACTTTTCTATATTGCACCTTTTATTATTGCACCTTAATAACATACCTTAAAATTTTACTACACTCTGGCACACTGTGAATATTTTATATAATGTATATGTCCATTGTCTATCTTTATTGGTATATTGTCTGTCTGTGTTATAAATATTACTTGCACATTGGAGTATGGGGAAATGCAATTTCAATCCTGTGTGTAACTACTTGTTGCATTATTTGAATTGACAATAAAGTTTACTTCTACTTTACTTACATCAAAATTAAGAATAAATTATATTTCATATCTTAGACTTATTGTACTTTATTATCATCATGTAAAATTTGAAGACATAATACGTACCACATCTATTTCTGGAAACCTTAAAGCACGTCATGAGATTCTGATGAAAGGAAATGTATATGAAATATTATCTCTGCTTCTCACTCCATGATTGCTGCCTGACTGGCTGAATATTTTCAATCTTTTCTGTTTTTGTTGCAGATTACCAGCATCTGCTATATTTTGCTTTCAATGTGAGCATGTGAGGGGTAGTCACTGATGTGATATGGGAAACACAGAAGCCGGGTAGATGCACAGAATCTCTTGCCGAGAGTAGGTGGATTGGACATTCCAAGCCAGCAGGGCAGTGTGAAAATGATCAGATAATCTGATTTAGACATCAGATCCCAGAAAAATATTGTCAAGGACAACTGGTATAAATCCTACTCTTATTTGAAACTGTAGCTCAGGAGGGAACATACATAAGTTTGGTTTAACTTCCCATCTGAAAAAAAATTATACTGCAGGACTACAGCTATGTATTGAATCTGAAATGCTTATCTCAGATGTATCTAAGTGCTTATGTATCGTGATCCTAAACTGTAGCAGTACTGAACTGTATACAAAAATGAATTTCACTGTACCTCGGTACATGTGGCCTATGAAGTACCATTGAAGTATCATTGACATAACCCTTCCATTTCAGAGGTGCTATTTATAGCAATATTACAAAATTTTGAGATTTTAAAAATCAAGTCTGCAATTTATCCCATCAGATAAAGCATAAAAAGAAGTTTAATGACACCTAATTCACTTTCATATCTTCAGTATTAAAAAAGTTATGGCCATTTTCATACTCGGAAATTAGCATCTTGTTCCCTATTGCTTTTCCATTGACTTAACACAAAAGCTGTGATCGAGGACAGTCAAAAGCCCATAACTTTCTTAAAAATTAAGAGAACTGAAAGACAATTTCAGTTATTATAGATTGAAGTATGAAACAATCTTACTTGGATGACCTAAAATTAAAGCATATAATTAGTTAGTTACCCAATTGTAGCTAATTACAAAATTCAATTACTAGATCTAAACATCTATCAATTTCTTAAGAAAAGATGAACATTTTTAAATAGCCTAAGTGTCCAAATAACATTCACACAAGAATTCACAATATAACATGATTTTTAAATCTCATTGTCATGAATTTATAGGCCAAATGGAAGGAATTTAGTGTTTAATTCCTGTAAATTAATGGCCATTTAAATCATCTTGCGAGTGGGATTTTGTGGAACGCGATCGATTGGAACGTTGCGATTGCGGTGAATTTAAGCCCCATATCGGCAGGAAAAATACTGCCGGTTCGTATATTTACATAATCATCTTTTCGCAACGTAAAATTTGGATTAAGGTCATCCTAAGAAGCACGTTTATATGTAAAATAAACGGCTTTCCTTTACCTGACCCGTACGTGAAATCCGTCCCCGTTGTCGGCGTTCACGGCTTTAGAAGCGACTTTTTAGTTTACTCCAGCGCTGAAATTGTCCAGCAATTAAAAAAAAAAATTAATAGAACGGCCGTCGGAAGAAATCTTCAGCAAAAGCTTGCACCACAAGAAAATATATGCAGGACAGGTAGGAGAAAAACGGCATTTTAACCCCGCCCCCCCCCTCAAAGGCGCCAAAGTCGCGCACATGGCCAGTGACAGAACTGCAGCGCCGCTGAAGGTAAGTTTTGTAACATACCTACTATTTACTGAACCAAAGCCTCCGTTATATAAAAGCCACATCAAAACTGTGCTGCCACAAATTGCAAAGTTCCATTTGCACTAATTACACATGTTTAATTTGCTGTTGTATTTGAATTGCCATGTTATATATCACATGTAATAGACACTTTAAGGACAGCAATGTAACTTCCCTTTCTCAGACTATGGTGCACCAGTTGCATGAAGTAAGGTGCGGTCGCTTCCGCCCACTTTGTACGTCATGGCAAAACATTCCTTCTCTCCAGAGACGCTGCCTGTCCCCGCTGAGTTACTCCAGCATTTTGTGTCCATCTTATGGCAAAACATTGTTGAGCTCAGATTTGGAACAATTGTTATTCATTTGCAAAGATACCAGGAGCAGTGAAGGAATAAGACTAGGATACAGGAGGAGGATGTGGGCTGGTTGATATTTATTGGCAAATTATTAGATTTACTGGATATATTTATCCCAAAATATTTATTGGAATCACAAGGTATTTATAGCACAGAAGGCATGTATTTGGCTCATAGTGGTTGTGGCAGGAATTGTGAATGCATTCCAAAACTAATTCCACTGTCCCCATCTCCCACGGTTTCTCAGTTTAAACTCTATTGTACCTTTCTTTAAAAAAAACCCCATAATCTCTGCCTTCAAACACCTCTTACATGAAAGCATTTCATAGCAATAACAGTTTATGACTGAGATGGGGATAACAATGGAGAGGCAGTCTTAATGTTGGTTAAATAAATAATTGTCACTCAGAGAATGGAATATCCAGGAAAGATCAACAGATGTGGCCCTGTAGACTGACGGGAAGATGGGGCAGCCACACTAAAGGTAATCTACCCTAAATGCCCAAACAGAACAAGAGTAGGAGGTGTGACGGGAGAGCCATGTATGTTTTAGCCCACCACCCCCATAGAAAGTCTGTGGAGCTGGCACAAGATGCCAGTGAACAAAAACATCGGTGGGAAGAGAAGAGCAAAACCTTGGGTAAATTTCCCAGAAGCACAGAAACCATGCACAAGTAATGGTAGATGATTTGAACCACAGTGGCATGAAGTCAGTGTTAAAGGAATGGAGGGGGCATTTGGTGATCTTTTCCAGTCAGGGTGAAGCGAGCCCAACAAGATGGGAACAGTTCTAGATTTGATTTTCAGATTGAACCAGGACAGTTGGAAAGGAATATTTGTGATAATGATCACATTTTAGCATGATTAAAGAAAGAGAAAATTGATTTTAAAATGAGAAACTGTTGGAGAGATTTGGACAGTGGGGTTGGTTTTGGAATAGAGACATAGAGTGATACAGTGTGGAAACAGGCCCAACTTGCCCACACCGGTCAACATGTCCCAGCTACACTAGTCCCACCTGCCTGCGCTTAGTCCATATCCCTCCAAACTTGTCCTATCCATGTACCTGTCTTACTGTTTCTTAAACATTGGGAGAGTCCCAGCCTCAACTACCTCCTCTGGCAGCTTGTTCCATACACCCGCCACCCTCTGTCATAGTTACCCCTCAGATTCCTATTAAATCTTTCCCCCTTCACCTTGAACCTATGTCCTCTGGTCCTCGATTCACCTACTCTAGGCAAGAGATTCTGTGCATCTACCCGATCTATTCCTCTCATGGTTTTATACACCTCTATAAGATCACCCCTCCTCCTCCTGCGCTCCCAGCCTACTCAACCTCTCCCTATAACTCAGACACTAATCCTGGCAACATCTCGTAAATTTTCTCTGAACCCTTTCAAGCTCTCTGCTCTACAACACTCCCCAGAGGCCTACCATTCACTGTGTAGGTCCTGCCCTTGTTAGACGTCCCAATTTGCAACACCTCACACTTCACTGTATTAAATTCCATCAACCATTCCTCAGCCCACCTGGTCAATCGATCCAGATCCTGCTGCAATCTTTCACAACCATCTTCACCATCTGCAAAACTACCCACTTTTGTATCAACAGCAAACTTGCTAATCTTGCCCTGTAAGTTCTCATCCACATCATTGATGTAGATGACAAACAGTAACGGGCCCAGCACCAAACCCTGAGGCACACCACTAGTCACTTAGGCCTCCAGTCCGAGAAGCAACCTTCCACCATTACTGTCTGCTTCCTTCCATGGAACCAATTTACTATCCATTCAGCTAGCTCTCCTCGGATCCCATGCGATCTAATCTGCCAGAGCACCCTGCCATGTGGAACCTTGTTGAATGGTTTACTGAAATCCATGTACACAACATCTACAGCTCTGCCCTTATCGACCTTTTTGGTCTTCAAAAAACTCAATCAGATTCATGGGACACGACCTCCCACGTACAAAACCATGCTGACTATCCCTAATCAGCCCTTGCCGTCCAAATGCCTGTATAACCTATCCCTCAGATTACTCTCTGGTAATTTTCCAACTGCAGATGTTAAGCTCACCGGCCTATAGTTCCCAGCATTTCCCCTGCAGCCCTTCTTGAAAAGAGGCACAACATTTGCCACCCTCCAGTCTTCCGGCACCTCTCCTGTATTTAAGGACGACTCGTAAAATTTCAACCAGGGCTCCCGCAATTTCCTCTCCAGTTTCCCACAATGTCCTTGGATATATCTGATCAGGCCCTGGAGATTTGTCTACCTTCATACACGATAGTACCTTCAGTACTTCTTCAACGGTAAGACTGATTGCTCTCAAGACACTTCCATTGACTGCCCCGAGTTCCTCCATCCCACTGTCCTACTCCTCGGTAAATACAGAGGAGAAATACTCATTTAGGACCTTGTCCATCTCCTGTGACTCCACACAGAGGTGACCGCTTTGATTCCTGAGAGGTCCCACTCTCTCTTTAGTTACCCTTTTCCTCCTAAGATAAGATAAGATAAGACTTTATTAGTCCCCTTATTCAGGGGAAATTCAGATGTCCTTGCAGCACACTAATAAAAATACAACATAGTGTTCAAAAAGAAGTTCAACACAAAAACATCCCCCCACAATGGTTCCCACTGTGGGGGAAGGCACAAAGTCCAGTCCCCATCCTCTTGTCCACCCAGAGTCGGGCCCACTGAGGCCTCCACAGTCCCGCCACGGCGCCCGATATTCTCGCCCAGGCTCCGAGATGTAACGTTCAGCGTCGCAGCTGGCCGCTCCACAGAACCGCGGCTCCACGATGTTCCCATCAGCGGTCCCAGCATACTGGAGTCCCAGCACGGCGACCCAGGAAAGGCATCGCCCGCTCCACGACAGCGCTCCAGCGCTGCACCGCTGGCAAAGCCGATGTTCTGTGCTGCCGCCAAAGCCGGTGTTCTGGCCAGGTCCCCCAGGGAAACGCCGCTCCAGGACCCGCTGGTAGGCCGCAAGGACAGGTCGAAGGCGCTGCTCGGAGGAAGGCAACCCCTCCGACCAGGTAGGGACTCGAAAAGCAGTTTCCCCCTTCCCCCCCACCACCCCCCACACATAAAAAGATTAGGCCCCCTGACTACA
Source organism: Malacoraja senta (assembly GCA_038087875.1). Classification (NCBI taxonomy): domain Eukaryota; kingdom Metazoa; phylum Chordata; class Chondrichthyes; order Rajiformes; family Rajidae; genus Malacoraja; species Malacoraja senta. The sequence continues at coordinate 53,841,071 of CM075979.1, read as the reverse complement.
CACTAAACGTACCAAAAATAATAAAAAAAAGAAGGGAAAAAAGACGGACAGCTGCAGGACAGGCAGCCGTTCAGGACAGCGCCTCCTCCTCGTGTATTTATAAAATCTTTTGAGATGCTCCTTAATGCTACCTGCCAGAGCTATCTCCTGTCCCCTCTTTGCCCTTCTGGTTTCCTTTTTCAGTTTACTCCTTAGTTCCCGAAACTCCTCCAGAGATGCACGATCCCAACTGCCTATACCTGTCCCATGCATCCTTCTTGTTTTTGACCGTAGGCCCCTCTCGGTCATGATTGACCGTGGGTGATGCATCCTGGTTGGATGCAAGCCTGGGCGATGTCATATGGAGGACAAGCTGTTGCCCATGCAGCACGTCCCCCCTCTCCACGTCGCTGATCGATCCAAAGGAACAGCAGGGCCATTACAGTTTGGCACCAGCGCCGTCGCAGGAGCTGCCAGAGCGAGGTTGTAGACAACGACGAACTGCCTTAGGGGCTCCGACTCCAGAATTTCTTGAGGTTTACTCCAGGAGCTCTTTCCATGACTGGATATGGCTACAAGGCAGTGGAGGTTTTAAATCAGAGATTTCCCTCTCCCAGATGGACTGCCTTCCCAGGCTGATGAGCCCCATCTGCCCGAGACTTGTGAGGGCGGGAGCGTCTACCTACCCGTGCAGGTCTATAGCACCTGCCCATTGCCCAATTTTTGACCAATGCCTCAATTTCCCTCGTCAGCCAAGCTTCCTTGCATTTCCCTGCTTTGCCCTTCACTCTAACAGGGACGTAAATATCGTGAGCTTTTGTCAGCACACTTTTTAAAACATCCCACTTGGCTGATGTTCCTTTCCCTTCAAATAACCTGCGCCAGTCAACTTGAGTGAGACGTTCTCTCATACCCTCAAAGTTGGCCTCACCCTAGTTGAGCATTTCAACATGTGGGCCCTCTCTGTCTCTATCCATAACTATCTTAAACCTAATCGAACTGTGGTCACTGGTCCCAAAAGGCTCCTCCACAAACACTTCATTAACTTGCCCTTCCTAATTTCCCAATACTAGATCTAGTGTTGCCCTCTCACGTGTGGGGGCCTCCACATACTGCTTGAGAAAACTATCCTGAACACTTTTGAGGAATTGCACCCCATTTAAACCCTTCACACTATGATTTTCCCAGTCAATATTGGAAAAGTTAAAATCCTCTACTACAACAGCCTTATTTGACCTGCAGCTGTCTGCAATCTCCTGGCACATTTGTTCTTCTAATTCCTGTTGACTATTCGGGGGTCTGTAATACACCCCCAACAAGGTGACCATCCCTTTCTTGTTCCTCACTCCACTCATATAGCCTCACTAAATGAACCGTCCGTAATGTCACCTCCTACCACTGCCGTGACATCCTCCTTAACCAATAACACAACACCTTCTCCTCTTTTGTTTCTCCTGAAGCTCCTGTATTCACAATTCCTACCACGACCACTGTGAGATAAAAAAATAACAATGATAGGCTAGGTTAAAACTTCCCAACTGGGGAAATTAGATAATTCCACAAAGGCAGACTGTAATGTTACAGCATCTTTAATATCAGAAAATATCTCAAGATACTGGATAAGAACATTTAACAAACACATTTCAACACCAAATCAGATAAAGAGAGAAGAAGTGTTTTGGCCCGAAACGTTACCTATTTCCTTCGCTCCATAGATGCTGCTGCACCCGCTGAGTTTCTCCAGCATTTTTGTGTACCTCAGATAAAGAGAGAGTTTGGGACATGGCATTTAAAGCCTATCAAAGAGACTGGTTTTAGGAATATTATTGAATGAGGAAAGAGAGTGCAGAAGCTTGGCCGGGGCAAGATGGGGAGGGGGTAGTCAATAGGTGCAGGAGTAGGCCTTTTGGCCCTTCAAGCTAGCACCGCCATTCAATGTGATCATGGCAGATCATCCCCAATCAGTACCCCGTTCCTACCTTCTCCCCATATCCCCTGACTCCACTATCTTCAAGAGCCCTCGCTAGCTCTCTCTTGAAAGTATCCAGAGAACCGGCCTCCACCGCCCTTTGAGGCAGAGAATTCCACAGACTCACAACTCTCTGTGTGAAAAAGTGTTTCCTCATCTCCGTTCTAAATGCCTTATCCTTATTCTTAAAATGTGGCCCCTGGTTCTGGACTCCCCCAACATCAGGAACATGTTTCCTGCCTCTAGCGTGTCCAAACTCTTAATAATCTTATATGTTTCAATAAGATCCCCTCTCGTCCTTCTAAATTCCAGAGTATACAAGCCCAGCTGTTCCATTCTCTCAGCATATGACAGTTCTGCCATCCCAGGGATTGACCTTGTAAACCTACGCTGCACTCCCTCAATAGCAAGAATGTCCTTCCTCAAATTAGGGGACCAAAACTGCACACAATACTCCAGATGGGGTCGCACGAGGGCCCTGTACAACTGGAGAAGGACCTCTTTCCTCCTATACTCAACTCTTCTTGTTATGAAGGCCAACATGCCATTCACTTTTTTCACTGCCTGCTGTACCTGCATGCTTACTTTCATTCACTGATGAACAAGGACCCCCAGATCCCATTGCACTTCCCCTTTTCCCAACTTGACACCATTTAGATAATAATCTGCCTTCCTGTTTTTGCTACCAAAGTGGATAACCTCACATTTACCACATTAAACTGCATCTGCCATAGTTTAAATTCGAGTGAAGATGATCACAAAAAGCTAGAGTAACTCAGCGGGTCAGACAGCATCTCGGGAGAAAAGGAATACGTGACATTTCAGGTCAAGACCCTTCTTCAGACTTCTAGTCTTGTGACGGGACACCCCCGATTATAATTGGCAATGAGCAAGATGAGGGTCTGAACTGGTAAAGGTCACTATCGACACAGTCCTTGCTGTGTGGTTGAGATGGAGGAAAGACAAGCAGATTCTCTGCATAATAATGTCAAAAGGGTTAAGTTTATCACTGAGTTTTGCATGGCACTTTGTGAAGCACATGTTATCTTGTTGATCTATGGTCAGAACCACCTGTTGATTTAGCAGTTACGCAGCTGTCGAGTTAAAAGGCAACAGCCTGTCGCTCAGCTCATTGATATCTTTTTGCCAGCTCCAGCAACATCCCGCAAGGAGAGTGCAAAACACATTTACCATCCATTAATTACTCAACGGGACATTTGGCAAAGATTTGAATTATGTTTTATTTGAGTTTTGCCAATGACTTTATGGATTTCAAATGTGGATAACCACCTGTTTCAATGCATGTCTGGCTAGCAGAACAAAATGAGGACAGGCTTCCTTCCCACAGACCTACACATATACCTCACAGCACAAGTGAATTGACTATATCCTCCCCTTCACAAAAGCTGTTTGTCAATTTATAATGCATTGTTTGCTCTTGTATACGTTCATGTAGGAAGTCATTCAATGTGTTCTTATTTTAAAATTTATTCACAAACATAAATGTCGCAAATGATAAAACTGAGCACAGTATTACATATGCCCTTTGGCCCATGATGTTTGTGCTGAATATGATGCCACAAACTAATCCCCAGTGCCTGCATGTAATCAATATCTGTTTATTCCCCACATATTCATGTGCCTGTCCAAACACCTCTAAAAGGCCACGATTATATCTTCCCTGACAGTGTGTTTCTTGCACCCACCACTCCCTGTGTAAAATACTTGCCCCGCACATCTCCTTTAAACTTTTCACCGTTGTTTTAAAGCTAAGCCCTCTAATATTTAACGTTTCCACAGTGGGAATAAGATTCTGACTGTTTATCCTATCTACGCCTTGTATAATTTTATAAACTTCTGTCAGATTTCGCCACACCCTCCAAAGCTCCGGAGAAAACAGTCCAAGTTTGTCCAAACTTTTCTTATAATAATAATAATAATAATAATAATAATAATAATAATATCTTTTATTGTCATTGCACGTCAGTGCAACGAGATTTAGTATGCAGCTCCACCGATGTACAGGAAAAGTAAAATAAATAAATAAGCAAGCAAGTTGAGTGACGTGACCATCCGAGGGAGACTGTCCAGGGGGGGGGGGGTGGGTGGGGGGCCACTCAGCAGGGCTGGTTCAGAGCCGCAATAGCTCTTGGAATAAAGCTGTTTCTGAGTCTGGAGGTTCGGGCGTAGAAGGCCTTGTAACGTCTGCCGGAGGGAAGTAGTTCAAGCAGTCCATTACAAGGGTGTGATGAGTCCTTATGGATGCTGACGGCCTTCCTGAGGCACCGTGTGTGGTAGATTCCCTCCAAGGCTGGTAGCTCTGTCCCAATGATCCTCTGCGCTCTGTGAACGACGCGCTGAAGAGCTCTCCTCTCCGCCTCCGTGCAGCTGAGATACCACACAGAGATGCCATACGTTAATATGCTCTATGTGGTGCAGCGGTAGAACGTTGTCAGCAGCTGTTGGGGCAGACCAGTCTTTTTTAATGTCCTCAGGAAGAACAGTCGTTGCTGTGCCTTCTTGACCAGCACAGCGGTGTTGGTGGACCATGTGAGGTCCTCTGAAATGTGAGTCCCCAGAAACTTAAAGCTGGACACTCTCTCCACACTTTCCCCGTAAATGGAGATTGGGGCGTATTCTCCATTATGGGACCTCCTGAATTCAATAATCAGCTCCTTGGTCTTGGAGGTGTTTAGTGACAAGTTGTTATGAGCGCACCAGTCCGCCAGGTTCTGCACCTCCGCTCTGTATTTTGTTTCATCACCGTTGGTGATCAGCCCAATCACTGTTGTATCGTCTGCAAATTTCACGATGGTGTTGGTGTCGAATGCAGGGATACAGTCATGAGTGAAGAGGGAGTAGAGCATGGGGCTTAGTACACAGCCCTGTGGTGTGCCGGTGCTCAGGGTGATAGTGGAGGACAGGTGCGGGCCCAGTCTCACTGCCTGCGGTCGCTCCGTCAGAAAGTTCAGGATCCAATCGCATATCGGCGAGCTGAGGCCTAGCTGGTGGAGTTTGGTGGTGAGCTTGGTGGGGATGACCGTATTGAATGCAGAGCTATGGTCAATGAAGAGCATCCTCACATACTTGCCTTGTCTGTCCAGGTGAGTCAGGACAGTGTGAAGAGCCAGAGAGATGGCATCCTCTGTTGATCTATTTGCCCTGTATGCAAATTGATGGGAGTCCAGTGAGGCAGGGATGCTGGATTTGATATGGGAGAGGACCAGCCTTTCGAAGCACTTCATTGGGATTGGAGTTAGAGCAACCGGGCGGTAGTCGTTCAGGTTGGTGACTTTGGACTTTTTCGGCACCAGCACTATGGTGGCTGTTTTATTATAGATAATATGTTACTCCAGGTGTAAATCTCTTTGCACTCTTTCCAAAGCCTCCACATCGTTCCAGTAATTGGGTGACCAGAAATACGTGCAATATTCCAAATGTGGCCTAAACAAAGTTGATAAAGCTGAAACATGACTTCCTAACTCTTAATGCTCTGATAGATGCAAGCACACCATACACCTTCTTTATACTCTATCTACTGTACTTGTGTTGCTCTGAGCTTGGACTCCAGGATCCCTCTGTACATTAATACTGTTAAGTGTAGGGACATTAACTGTAAACCTTCTCCTTCCATTTGATCTCTCAAAGTGTAGCAGCTAATACTTACCTGAAACTCCATCTGCCATTTTCTGCCTATATCTGATCTACACAAGTCATGTCAAGTCAAGTCACATTTATTTATATAGCACATTTAAAAAGCAACTCGTTGGCCAAAGTGCTTTACATTTGTTATAAGAATAGTATAAACAAACAAACTACATACATATATACATATAGCCCTCACTCAGAGGACATCAAGAAAGGCTTGGGAGGACAGATAAGTTTTTAGTCTAGACTTAAAGGAGTCGATGGAGGGGGCAGTTCTGGTGGGAAGAGGGATGCTGTTCCACAGTCTAGGAGCTGCAACCGCAAAGGCGCGGTCATCCCTGAGTTTATGCCTAGACCGCGGGATATTCAGCAACCCCAAGTCGGCCGATCTGAGGGACCTGGAGGTGGAATGGTGGGTGAGAAGACTTTTGCTGTAGGTGGGGGCAGGCCCATTGAGGGCTTTGTAGACAAGGATGTTACCAGGACAGAGCTCTAAGGAGAGATGGGGCAGACAATGACTTTATTCCTTGCAGCGCAAGAGGTTGGGGGGTGATCGTATGGAGGTGTATAAAATCATGAGGGGAATAGATAGGGTGAGTGCACAGACTTTTACCCATGGTAGCGGAATCAAATGGAAGAGAACATAGATTTAAGGTGAGATGGACAAACCTGAGGAGCAACCTTTTCATTCAGAGGATGGATGGTATTTGGAACATGCTTCCAGAGGAGGTAGTTGAGGCAGTTACGATAACAGCATTTATAAGACATTTGGACAAGTACATGGATAGGAAAGGTTTCAAGGGATATCGACCAAACTGGGGAAGTGGGACTAGCTTAGATGGAGCGTTTTGGTCAGCATGGACGAGTTGAGCCAAAGGGTCTGTTTCTGTGCTGTGTGACTCTATGAGTCTATCTGATCTATGTCTGCTGAATCCTTCGACAGCCTTCTTCATTGTCCACAACTCCACTCATTTTTGGTGTAGTCTGCAAACCTACTAACTTATCCATTTACATTTTAATTCATGTAATTATACATATATCTATGATATATTAGACTAAGTGGGACCCTCAGGCCTGGTGGGCTGGCAGCTCAGTCACTCAGGGTTGGTGGGCTGGCAGCTCACTCACTCAGGGCAGTGGGCTGGCAGTTCAGTCACTCACGGCTGGTGGGCTGGCAGTTGACTGACTCACGGCTCGTGGGCTGGCAGTTGACTGACTCACGGCTGGTGGGCTGGCAGTTGGTTGACTCATGGCTGGTGGGTTGGCAGTTGATTGACTCACGGCTGGTGGGCTGGCAGTTCACTCACGGCTATTCCTTGAAATTCCATTTCAAGCAGAGTGCAGGCCACCAAATTCAATTTCAAACCATTTCAAGCAGAGTGCAGGCCACCAAATTCAAATGCAACTTCAAACCATTTCATGCCGAGTGCAAGCCACCAAATTCAAATGCAATTTCGAACCATTTCAAGCAGAGTGCAGGCCACCAAATTCAAATGCAATTTCAAACCATTTCAAGCCGAGTGTAGGCCACAAAATTCAAATGCAAATTCATACCATTTCAAGTGGAGTGCAGGCCACCAAATTCAATTTCAAACCATTTCAAGCAGAGTGCAGGCCACCAAATTCAAATGCAATTTCAAACCATTTCAAGCAGAGTGCAGGACACAAAATTCAATTTCATACCATTTCAAGCAGAGTGCAGGCCACCAATTACTTTCATTTCAAGCGAAGTTTAGTTCACTTACGGCGTAGACTCACAGTTCTGAACTCAACTCTCACTCACAGCCTTCCAGGGTGACTGACTCATATCTGGCCTCCGGGGCTTTATACTCCTGGCCCCCAGAAGGGGCGTTAACTTCATCATGGTGATTGACAGGCGTGAGGACCAAGCAGCTGATCTCAAGATTTTTTAAATATTCATATATTTTTTTATTTTTCATCGATCGGAAAAACCCTCGGGGCTGCCCCAGCGGAGGAGGGCTGTGTGTAAGATGGCCAAACATCATAGCCGATATATGGTAGCATTTTTTCTAAAATCAATATACAGCGCAGGCAGGAATTGGTCAAGATGAGACTTTTAGTTATATAGATGTGTGTGTATATAAAAGCAAAAATAAATAAATAAATATGTACATAAAGATACATGGCATCCACGGTGACTTGGTAGTTTGGACTCTGAACTGCCTTACCCCTAGAAGGCAGCGGGTAGTGGTGGAGGTCTCTGTCCAATGGTGTTCTGCAGGGAGCAGTGCGGAGACCTCGTGTTTATTTATATATACCAAATATATACATATATCAAAGTATATACAGTATATTTATATACACTATATATATATAGATATCTGTATATACTTTGGTGTATATAGAAAATGAGAAATACGAGATACTGCTCCTCCAATTTGCATATAGCCTCACTCTGATGATGGAGGAGACCTAGGACAGAAAGGTCAGTATGGGAATGAGAAGGAGAATTAAAGTGTTTAGCAATTGGGAGATCAGGTAGGTTCAGGTGGACTGGAACACAGTCTCAGAGAAAATTAACAGTCAAATATCTTTGTACACTGAACATTGCAGCTTTATAAGACTATGGTTGGGCCACATTTGAAGTATTGCATGCATTTCTGCTCACCCCATTGCAGAAAGGATTTGGAGGCTTTGTAAATGGTGCAGAGGAAGTTCACCAGACGATTGCCTGGATTAAGGGATATTAGCTATAGGGAGAGGTTAGACAGAATGCTTTGTTTTCTCTGAAATGTGTGATGTTTCTGGTCGAGACCCTTCTTCAAACCAGGCGCTGATCTATATCTCCCTCCTAACTCCATTCTCCTGCCTTCTCCCTATAACCCCTGACCCCCATACTGAAGAAGGATCTCAACCCGAAACGTCACCCATTCCTTCCCTTCAGAGATGCTGCCTGTCACGCTGAGTTACTCCAGCATTTTGTGTCTATCTATGTTCTATGATCTAATGCAAAGAGATAAAAATTCATGGCCTAACTTTCGTGCTTCTACTCCTAGTTCCGATGAAAGATCATTGACCTAAAACATTAACATTGTTTCCCTCTCCACAGATGCTGTCTAACCCCCAGACTATTCCCAATATTTTCTGGAGAAACTCAGCGGGTGAGGCAGCATCTATGCAGCGAAGGAAATAGACAATGTTTCGGGTCGAAACCCTTCTTCAGTCTGAAGAAGGGTTTTGACCCGAAACGTTGCCTATTTCCTTCGCTCCATAGATGCTGCCTCACCCGCTGAGTTTCTCCAACATTTTTGGCTACCTTTGATTTTCCAGCACCTGCAGTTCCTTCTTAAACACTTAATCCCAATATTTTCTGTTCTTTTTTCAGTATTCAAGTACACATTGGCTGGAATATAATAGTTCAATTATGAGCGTAGGCCTTGAAAATCAACTGCACCTTTTGTTAGTGTTAAAATAATATTATATATCTTCCTTACACTGCAATAAAATTTTCAAAACATATATATCATGAAATTTAATTGAAAGCTACCGAGATGCACCGCTGCGGTGGCAGAAAGCTCCCGTGATATGCCGTGGAGCCCAACAAGAATGGACTTGGCGGGCCTCCGAGGCTGCCAAGGATAGGTGGACCTGCCAAGGACAAAGATGGAGCCAGTGGCCGCCGAGAACAAAGACAGACCTGGCAGGCTGCCCGCGGTCACATACAGCGGGCGGCAGGCTTCATTCGTCACTGCGAAGAAGGATTCGGTGGGCTGCTGTCTACGGGGTAAACTCGGAAGCCACCAAGCCCGGTCCTAAAAACCAGCCAGTCAAGGAAGAGGAAACCGCTGGTGATGATGGACGAGTAGGTGAGGGACTGGGGTATTCCTCCAGTGCCTTCAAGGTCGGCTGCAAGAGGTGCCCCCGGGACACAGAGGCAGCTCGGGTGAGAGGACAAATGCTCGGTTGGCAGGCTGAGCTAGTCGAGGGCGAAGGAGGAGGCCCTGAAAGCAGCCTGGGGCTTACCTGGACTTACCTGGTTAGGGGGCACTCCAGTACATCCCACATGTGGACCGGACTTTGGACTTTTTCTTTTGTAAATGGCACCAAAATATGGTGACGGGTGCATGAATTTCACTGTGCAGTGCACATTGAACCATTAATTGTATCTTCTGAAAAAAAAAGAACTGCTGGGGCTTCTCTTGTAATGATGCACACTCAGAAACAGCAGGTGATAATGAAATGCTCCATTTGAATTTTCCACCATTGCCATCATTTAAACATGCAGCTGTGAGCTGATACAACAGCCCTTTAAGGCGCACTCGAACATCACCACCAGCTTCTGGAGAGTGCGGTTTAAACGCAGATGGTAGAGCCAGTGCTTCCTGAGTGCAGATAGTGTGATACCTGGGATGGACCTCAAGAGACTGGTCAATCACAACAGGACTGATGTCCTCATTGAATGGGGATTACCAGAACTATAACAAAATCATACTAATGGATGTGGCTGTACCTCTCCATCTCCATCTCATTTTTATTTTTATTTTTTCTTTAATTTCTGTCTCCAGATGTCAATTTTGAAATAATTATTCCTTGTGAACTCTGATCTGCACCCTGTCAAACATGTGTAGGAAGGAACTGCAGATGCTGGTTTAAACCTAAGATAGACACATAATGTTGGAGTAACTCAGCGAGACAGGCAGCATCTCTGGAGAGAAGACCCTTCTTCAGAAGATGCTGCCTGTCCAGCTGAGTTACTCCAGCTTTTTGTGTCTATCTCGGATCCGCAAACACTCAGCATAGGAGCACCGCAAGGCCGCGTACTCTCCCCTCTCCTCTACTCTCTCTACACCAACGACTGCACCTCCACTGACTCCTCTGTCAAGCTTCGCAAGTTTGCGGACGACACAACCCTGATTGGACTGATCCAGGATGGGGAGGAATCTGCCTACAGACAGGAAGTGACATAGCTGGCATCCTGGTGCCATAGCAACAACCTAGAGCTCAATGCTCTTAAGACAGTGGAATTGATTGTAGACTTTAGGAGAGCCCCCCCTCCCCTCCCCCCACTCACCATCAACAACACCACAGTCACATCTGTGGAGTCTTTTAAGTTCCTGGGAACCATCATCTCCAAGGACCTTAAGTGGGGGGGCTACCATCGACTCCACAGTCAAAAAGGCACAACAGAGGATGTACTTCCTACTGCAGCTGAGGAAGCACAAGCTGCCACAGGCAATGATGGTCCAATTCTACACGGTCATCGTAGAGTCTGTTCTCACCTTCTCCATCATGGTCTGGTTTGGCTCAGCCACCAAGCACGACACCTGGAGGCTGCAGCGAATCGTCCGATCAGCAGAGAAGGTTATTGGCTGCAACCTTCCCTCCATTGATGAACTGTACACTGCAAGGGCCAGGAAGCGAGCGGGCAAGATCATCTCTGACCCCTCTCACCCTGGCCACAAACTCTTTGAATCACTTCCCTCTGGAAGGCGACTCCGGACTGTCAAAGCTGCCACAGCCAGACATAAAAACAGTTTTTATCCACGATTAGTTGCTCTACTCAACAGCCAGAAATCTGTAGCCTCCCTTTGATCTGGTATTTTGTTGGTTCGCATGCTTGATCAATGGTGTTTTATCATTAATGTTTTATTATTATTAATGTTTAGTGTTTTCTGAGTCATTCGTAACTGTCACTGTATATCATGTTGTACTTGTGGGCGGAGCACCAAGGCAAATTCCTTGTATGTGAATACTTGGCCATTAAACTTACTTACTTACTTACTATCCCTGTCAAACATGCTTGTTTATTTACCTTCCCAGTTCTGTTGAAGGCTCCTTGACGCATAAAATTGACCTTGTTTCTCTTTCCACTGATGCTGCTTGACATAAGGTTATAAAGTCATGTGATAGGAGCAGAACTAGGCCATTCAACCCATCAAGTTTACTCTTCCATTCAATCAAGGCTGATCCATATCTCCCTCCTAACCCCATTCTCCTGCCTTCTCCTGTAACTCCTGATACCCACACTTATCAAGAATCTATCTATCTCTGCCTTAAAAAATATCCATTGACTTGGCCTCCACAGCCTTCTGTGGCACTTGCTGTAATTTGAACATTCTCCACCAGGAAGCTGCAGGACATGAGTGTGACTATGAATGCCTATGCTTGATGAAAACCATGCAGTTGAATGCCTGTGGCCAGGTTGTTTGCTCCGGAGGGCTGATGGAGCAATAGATTTGCTGGTCTCGTGGAACAGAAATTCTCAATGACCCTACTGATTCAGCCGTGGTCAGGAAATTGTGATATTTGGCATTTATCATCAGCTGGTCGGAAATGATCCTGAGACCAGGAGTTTGAAAGTGGCCTTGAATGTGGAAGCAGTCCAAGCATGTACATGAGCTGCATGTGAGAGAAATGTATGATGTTTGCTATGAGTGGATTTTAACTTGCGAAGTGTAATCTTTGTAGACACTGCTCCTCTGAGTGTAGCTCTCTGTTAAGCCAAGGTGGGTAAAGTAGTGTCTTAAAGTCATGGAGAGACACAGCACGGAAACAGGTCTTCGGCCCACCAAGTTTGCTCAGACCATCAATAACCAATTTACACTAATCCTATATTAATCTTCTGTTTTTATTCTCTCCACATTGTCAATCGACTCCCACCAGATTCTATCAGTCACCAACGCACTAGGGGCAATTATTCTACTAACTTACACGTATTTTGGGATGTGGGCGGAACCTGAGCACTCTGAGGATGCCCTGTTCACGCGGAGACTGTGCAAACTCCACAACAGCAGCCCAAAGGTTAGGATTGAAGCCAATTGTCTGGCGCGTCGTGCTAGCTGCACCACCGCAGTCTTGGATGTTGAAGCTTTATTGACCTTGTGTGACGTGAATCCCAATGAATGGCTGGAAAGCATCTGCTGCACATTTATGGAGAGACATGTCCATTTTGGCTGTGACAGAGCGCTTGAAGATGCAAGGAAGGATCAGCCTTCAGTGCAAGTAATGCATTGATTAAGCTGCGAGTGAGTAGAGTGCAGTGCAGCCCTCTGGCTAGGAATGGAGTTTTCAGATGATGGTCCCTTTAAATAATGTTATCTCTGAGTCTGCAAGTCTTTTGTTTGCAGACTAATGTGGTCATCAATGGTGAAATTTGGGGATTGCAGTATCATTGCCATTACTTGGGCAATCTTGACCCGGACAAACAGTGCAGGTGGACATGAGAATATCACCCAAAGACAAGCAAACTGATAGACATGTAGTGCTGGGAGTAACTCAGTGGGTCAGACAGCATCTCTGGATAGAAGAAATGGGCGACGCTTTGGGTCAAGACCCTTCTCTCAACCCGAAACGTCACCCATTCCTTCTATCCAGAGATGCTGCCTGCCCTGCTGAGTTCCTCCCAGCAGTTTGTGTTTATCTTTGGTGTATGCCAGCATCTGCAGTTCCTTTCTGGCGCCGACGGATGTGAGGAGTGGGATGGTAGGAGCGGGCATGGGGTATTGCCTCCAGTGCCTTCAAGGAAGGTTGCAGGAAGCGCCCCTGGGACACAAAGGCACTGGGGCGAGGAGAGGGTCGTCAGTTCATGGGTCGAGCTGGTAGATGGAGGAGGCCCTGCAGCAGCCTGGTGTTTACCTGCATCAGGAGCCACTCTAGCATATCGAGCACATGGACCGGACTTTGGAGTTTTGTAAACGCCGCCAAATATGGCGAATCGTGCATGTGAGAGCTAAGCAAAAAGAATTTCACTGTGCCGTGCATACATGACAATAAAGAGCCATTGAACCATTGGGGAATGGGAAATTTCTCTTTAATCCCCTCTTAAGCAATGAAAATAAGATGACAATATTGACCTGATTTATATTGCAGGAAAGGAGCCAACAGCAGAGAGAGAAAGATATCACTTTTCTATGAGAAATCGCCTTATCCCATGCAATTTCTTTTCAACGGAAGATTATTTTGTTCTCCTCGGGGACTATTCACTGGAGTATCTTTGTCAGTTAGTTTAGTTTTCAACTCATCTACATTGCTTCTAATCCCGTCTGTATTAAGATTTATGATTAACGCTGAATCAATTTAGACTCAATATTACACTCAATGCATTTATGCTGCTATGGGGTTTCAGCTCATTTTTGTGTATATCAGAATTAATGTATGCAGTGCATCTTTTCCCCTCCACTCTCCCCATTTTTTGACATCTTACCCTTTATAGGATGTTGACTCCTTGCAGGAACAGTTGTTCAATTACATTAATTGACTGATCCCTCCCCGAGCCACTTGTTCTCATCCAGTCCAGCAGAAGAACCACCAGAGTCTGGAACACTTCATCTCAACACACAGCAACTGCTTATTGTGGGAGATGTTACAGAAGCAGAAGAAATCTACCCACATCTCATGGCCTGAACAAGAGGACTGAACAAAAGTGCTCCAACTGAAGGCCCAACTGTGATCAACTAACTCAACATTGGTTGCAGATCAGCCCAAGGACATTCCTAGTCAATAGTGCAGCGTATTAGACACTTTAACCATTGTGATATCAGGAGGTTATAAATGCTGAGATGAAATGTACTCCGATTTGAGTTTAAGATATAGCTAAGGAACTTATTATCACAAAAAGACTCAGCTTGGCAATAGGTCACTCTGTCAACTGTGTTTGTATCAAACAATGACCGGACATTTTTAATCCCATTTTTCTTCTCCCCACATTCTCATCAACTCTTAGAACATAGTATAGAGAACATAGAACAGTACGGCACAAGAACAGGCCCTACGGCCCACAACGTCTACGCCAAACATGATGTCAAGACTCTGCACATAATCCATATCCCTCCATTCCCTGCATATTCATATGCATATCCAAAAGTCTCTTAAATGCCACTATCACATCTGCCTGAACCATCAATCCAGAGCATTCCAGGCACTCACCCTCCTTTGTGTTTAAAAAGTTGCCACACACAACTCCTTTAAACTTTGACCCTCTCACTTTAAAGCTATGCCCTCTAGTATTTGATTGTTCCATCCTGGGGAAAGGGGTCTGACTGTCTACCCAATCAATGCCTCTCATAATTGTACATACTTATATCAGGTCATGCTAAAGTCCTATCCCAAACATCAATGAGTCAGAGGCACAATAGCGCAGTGGTAAGTTGCTGCCTTACAGCACTCGCGACGCCGGAGACCCGGGTTTAATCCCGACTATGGGCGCAGTCTGTACGGAGTTTGTATGTTCTCCCCGTAACCACGTGGGTTTTCTCCGTGATCTTCGGTTTCCTTCCACACTCCAAAGACGTGCAGGTTTGTAGGTAAATTGGCTTTGCATAAATGTAAATTGTGCCTAGTGTATGGAGTTTGTACGATCTCCCCATGCGCATGGATTTTCTCCGAGATCTTCGGTTTCCTCCCACATTCCAAAGACATACAGCTTTGTTGATTAATTGGCTTGATAGAAGTGTAAATTGTCCCTAGTGTGTGTAAAGGCTCTGTCTCACGGTGTTGCGGTCATCGGCGGTGAAGCGCGGCTTCGCCTGTAGAGGGGACCGCACGGCAACGGCGAGAGCGCCGAGCCTATGCCATGGGAGCGCCACACGGATGCTGCGCGGGGGCCGAGTGATTTAAATACGGCTGGTCCCACGTGCTTGTGGTAAGTAAAAAAAAAGGGCGGGCCGACTGCGATGACTTCATTTTGGATCTGCGGGGCTGTGGCGGCGGCCGTCCTGATCGCGGCGCTGTAGCGGTGGCTGTGGCGGCAGCCGTGCCGCACACGTGACTCACTAGCGGCGGCTGTAGCGGCGGCTGTGCTGATCGCGGCGCTGTAGCGGTGGCTGTGGCGGCGGCCGTGCCGGCGGTCGTGCCTCACTGGCGGAGGCTGTGGCGGTGCAAGTTCGATGCACGGCGCTCGTGCCACACTGGCGGCGGCTGTGGCGGCGGCCGTGCCGCACTCGTGCCTCATTGGCGGAGGCTGTGCGGTAGGGACATATTTTTGAACAGTGTTGGTTTTATTTTAGCACCGTGCGGTGTTGGGAACAACGCCGCACGGCCCAGGAATTGTGCGTTTGACCGAGTGCGCGGTCTATGGCGGCCCAGGAGCGGTAGATTCTTCCTGTTTCGCCGCCAATGACCGCAGACGCGTGAGACAGGGCTTTAAGAGAGTGTTAATGTGCGGGGATCGCTGGTCGGTGCAGACTCTGTGGGTTGAATGGCCTGTTTCAGCGCTGTATCTCTAAACTAAACTAAACTAAAAAGACACAAATGGAAAATCCATCCCCAAATAAGACCAAGTGATTCATGTGATTGTTCAGAGGTATCTTATTCAAAGGCCCTACCAGAGTTTGGTAGGCCCACCAGCAGGACAAATGCAATTTCATCATGATGGGTATCAGCTAAAAATAGAAATGCTGCCAATATATGGCTATTCGGATAAGGAACAATTGTAAAAAACCTGCTAAATGGAGTTGAGTGTTGTACCACTATCACTATCAAGGCTCATACATTTTGAGGTGTCCAACCCTTTATAAAATGACATTATTAATATGATATTGAAAGCCAATTGAGTCTGTGTTAGGCGATCCCACGGAACAGAACAAATGCACAACCTGAGTATCTCCTTCGTTGTCCAAGACAAGACAAGACAAGAGACATTTATTGTCACATGCACCAATTGGTACAGTGAAATTTGGGGTCACCATACAGCCGTACGAATAAAAAAGAACACAGAACACGATAGTCTTTAACATAAACATCCCCACACGGCGGAATCAAAGTTTCCCACTGCGAGGGAAGGCACCAAAGTCCAGTCATCCCCCTCCTTGATGTTCTTTGATGTTCACCTGTGGCCGCGGCCTCCCGAGCCCCCCGCAGTCTCGGCAACGGTGGCCTGACTGTCAGGCCCTCCCGCCGGGATGACGGAACTCCGACATCGAAACGGAAGAACATCCCCAGCGGCCCGGACCTCCGAATCGGCCACCTCCCACCGGAGACCGCGGCTCCCGAAGTCCACAGGCCTAGCTGGGCGGAGATTCACGCTGGCGGCCCTCGGCATGGGATCCCAGGACTCCGTGATGTTGAAGTCAGCGCCGCCCGCGGCTGGGAGCTCCGCAAACCACAGCTTCACGATGTTGAAGCCCCAGGCCCAACACTCCGGAGCTTCAAACGGCAATCCAAGTAAGGCATCGCCCGCTCCGCGGTGAATCAAGTGATGCGCCGCCGCTGAAGCTCTGTTATGGTCTCCGGCAGGAAAGGACGCGCCAATCCAGTTGGTAGACCGCGAGGGAGGGGGCGAGGACGCGACTCGGAGAATAATCGCATCCTCGCCAGGAAGTGACTGGGAAACAGTTTCCCCCTTACCCTAACCCCTCCCCCCACATAAAAATACTAGGAAACTCCAACACATACTTTTTAAACAGACTAAAAATTTTAAAAAGATGGAAAAACAGACAGACTCTAGGCAGAGACTGCCATCATGCAGCGCCCCTAGTGGTCATCGCAGAAATAAACGTTTGTCTGATTGTGGCTGGACTATTTTCTTCCACGACCCTACTTACATGTCCATTTAGAAATGTAGAAATAGAAAATAGGAGCTGAGGGCCATATGTCCTTCGAACCAACTGCACGATATGACACGAGTATGGTGAGTGCCTTTGTGTTTTGTTCTGGATTCTAAATATTTTTATGAATAATTTGAAATGGCACCTTATTATATTGCAATGGTTTAACTTGAGGTCGCACATCTAATTTTACCTTTTCCATATCATTTTCTATTTCATATACCAGTAAATGATCACGTTTCACAGAACAGAAAGATATTACATGGTCGTTTTGCAATGGCGTATCAAAGATGCACTTTCAAGGTGAGTTTACATCTATTTATGTATGATTCATGTCGTATGTTGTGAATGTATAATGTTTGGCATTTCTCGTGCTGCTTTAAAATAGGAACAGTATTTTATTTGAGTTAATTGAGCGAACCTAGTGAACCCTTCTTGGTTGAATTACCAAAGGCCATCGGAAAGGTTAAGCTTGTCTTTATCCTTTGTGAAATACTGAGATGAGACAATTGAATTTGCAGCAGAACAGATTGTCTCACTGGGTGTCTGAATACTCTGTACTTTGCGAGCCTTTGGCAGTGTCTAAATATTGCGTAAGATTTAAGCTATGTTCATCTCATCAGAAAATACTCTAAATGTATTAGAAACATAGAAACACAGAAAATAGGTGCAGGAGTAGGCCATTCAGCCCTTTGAGCCAGCACCACCATTCAATATGATCATGGCTGATCATCTAAAATATCAGCCATGTTCCTGCTTTCTCCCCATATCCCTCGATTCCGTTAGCCCTAAGAGCTAAATAAAACTCTCTCTTGAATACATCCAGCGAATTGGCCTCCACTGCCTTCTGTGGCAGAGAATTCCACAGATTCCCAACTCTGGGTGAAAAAGTGTTTCCTCATCTCAGTCCTAAATGGCAAACCCCTTATTCTTAAACTGTGACCCCTGGTTCTGGACTCCCCCAACATCGGGAACATTTTTCCTGCATCTAGCCTGTCCAATCCCTTAAATTCTATATTTCTATAAGATTGCCTCTCATCCTTCCAAATTCCAGTGAATACAAGCCCAGTCTTTCATCATATGACCATCCCGCCATCCCGGGAATTAACTTGGTGAACCTATGCTGCACTCCCTCAAGAATGTCCTTCCTCAAATTAGGAGACCGAAACTGCACACAATACTCCAGTTGTGGTCATTGACAATGTGGTAGAAGCAGATACATTTAGAAAAAGAGCCTCCTGCAAAGTACAGACTGAATGTATTTATTTGGTCCAAACAGTAGCAAAACGGATGTACACAAAAATGCTGGAGAAACTCAGCGGGTGCAGCAGCATCTATGGAGCGAAGGAAATAGGTAACGTTTCGGGCCGAAACCCTTCTTCAGACTGATAGGGGGTGGGGAGAAGAAAAGAAAAAAGGAAAAGGCGGAGGAGGAGCCCGAGGGCTGGGGGAGGGGAGGAGACAACCAGATGGCTGATGAAGGGGAGGGGACAGCCAGGGCTAGCAGAATTGGGAGAATTCAACGTTCAGGCCACCAGGATGTAGACTGCCCAAGCGGAATATGAGGTGCATTTCCTCCAATTTACGGTGTTGCTCGCTGTGGCCATGGAGGAGACCCAGGACAGAGAGGTCAGATACGGAATGGGAGGGGGAGTTGAAGTGCTGAGCCACCGGGAGTTCAGGTTGGTTATTGCGGACCGACCGGAGGTGTTCGGCGAAACGATCGCCAAGCCTCCGCTTGGTCTCACCGATGTAGATCAGCTGGCATCTAGAGCAGCGAATGCAATAGATGAGGTTGGAGGAGATGCAGGTGAACCTCTGTCGCACCTGGAACGACTGCTTGGGTCCTTGAATGGAGTGGAGGGGGGAAGTGAAGGGACAAGTGTTGCATCTCTTGCGGTTGCAAGGGAAAGTACCAGGGGAGGGGGTGGTATGGGAGGGAAGGGAAGAATTGACAAGGGAGTTACGGAGGGAGCGGTCTTTGCGGAAGGCAGACATAGGGGGAGATGGGAAGATGTGGCGAGTGGTGGGGTCACGTTGGAGGTGGCGAAACTGACGGAGGATCACTTGTTGTATGTGACGGCTGGTGGGGTGAAAGGTGAGGACTAGGGGGACTCTGCCTTTGTTGTGAGTGGGGGGATGGGGAGAGAGAGCAGTGTTGCGGGGTATGACAGAGACCCTGGTGCGAGCCTCATCTATGGTGGAGGAGGGGAACCCCCGTTCCCTGAAGAATGAGGACATTTCAGATGCCCTGGTGTGGAACGCCTCATCCTGGGAGCAGATGCGGCGTAGACGGAGGAATTGGGAGTGGGGGATGGAGTCCTTACAGGAAGCAGGGTGGGAAGAAGTGTAGTCCAGATAGCCATGGGAGTCGATAGGTTTGTAGTGGATGTCGGTAAGGAGTCTATCACCTGCGATGGAGATAGTGAGGTCAAGGAATGGTAGGGAAGTGTCGGAAATGGTCCAGGTGTATTTGAGTGCCGGATGGAAGTTGGAAGTAGCAAAACGGATGTTGGCGTCAAAGATTAATCTTAATACTCTTTAATATTTCCAATAAACAGTTTGAGATGATCTAATTTCATGTGTAAATTCAGGTGATACTGTTTCTTGTGGATGAGAAGCATAAAACTCACCTGTAATCCTCTCCACTAAACCTTTGAAAGATCCATTGCCCACTCTGGTGTTAGTCTCACTCATGACAAATACAGGCGACTTCAAGTAACCCTTGCATGCCCTCTCTCTCTGTCTCTCCCCACCCTAGTCGTCATCCTAGTTTCACTGTTGTCCTGTTGAGCTTCACCATATAACTCATTATCACCTACCCCACAGCCAACAGTGGACCATTGTGGGCTCCACTTTTCCTTGATCATCGTTGTTTTTAGCATATCTTCCATTCATTTGTTCTATTTACCTTCTATATCTCTCATTTCCCTCTCAGTATGAAGAAGGGTCTCGACCCGAAACATCATCATTCGTTTTCTCCAGAGATGCTGCCTGAACCGCTGAGTTACTCCAGCTTTTTGTGTCTATCTTAGTGCCTGTTTTTAGTTTGAGCTGATTTATAGGAAGGTTTGCTCATCATGACTTTGTGCCTGGTGAAGAGCTACGTGGAATTCACTGATGGACGTACAGACGGACAATATCATTGGCCATCTGACAAGCGGAAGAACCTGTGCTGTGTCAGTGGTTACAGCAAATAGAAAATAGAAAATACGGCAGCAGAATTAGTTGGAGCACAGGAAATTATTTGTTGAATATACTGCACTGATAGAAAGAGAGTGCATTCACAATATACCAAGTTTGCATTGGTTGGGAATCAGTGAAGCAGCATTAATTGGATTGATGGAGCTTTGAAATGGTGTGTCGTCTACTACCCCTTTTTTTGTCACCATTTTTAAAGCTACTTTATCTTGGATGGTCAAAAGGCACCCCTGTTTCAAACAGTAACCACCCTCAATATGTAGGTAAGAGTTCTACAATAAGAAAGTTCTGATTAGTTTTACTAAAGTCACAGTTGCACTGTCCCTTTAAGGGCCAGAAGGAGTACACATTCTCTTCCATGTCCCACAAAAATAACCTGGATTATTGCTAGTTTAGTTTAGTTTAGAGATACAGCGGGGAAATAGTCCCTTTGGCACACCGAGTCCGCACCAACCAGCGATCCCCGCACATTAACACTCTCCGACACACGCTAGGGACAATTTACACTTCTATCAAGCCAATTAATCTACAAAGCTGTATGTCTTTGGAATTGTGGGAGGAAACCGAAGATCTCGGAGAAAATCCATGCGGTCACGGGGAGAACATACAAACTCCATACAGACAGCACCCATAGTTAGGATTGACCCTGGGTCTATTTCAATTTTTAAATGTTCTATTTAAAGTAGACCTGGACCTTAAAATGGATCGGGATTCTTGCATCTCCAACACAGCTGGAAAGTTCACATTCCCACGTTAAGGCACTGAAAAGGCCAGCATTATCCACTCAATGAAGCCTTGTGCAGCCATCACAAAGGATGTCTGGGGAAGTCCCACAGAGGATTGTTCTACAGCAACTGGACACTGAGTGGTTGGGTCCAAGATAACAGCCTCTCAAACACTTTATGGATGGGTTGTTTACCGAGGACATATGAGTGATGTCTGATGCATTCGTAGACAATGTATTGATTTGTTGGAACAACGAATACAAAGAATGATGTGCACCAATTGTATTTCCTGTATATATTATTATGAATAATGTATATATACTTGAAATTAATAAATCAGGACAATGGAATTTAAAAGGTAGACAAAAGTGCTGAAGAAACTCAGCGGGTGCAGCAGCATCTATGGAGCGAAGGAAATTGGTAAAGTTTCAGGCCGAAACCCTTCTTCAGACTGATTTAAAATATGGGGAAAAGTTGACAATGGGCATATTTGTGGAGAGTTTTTATGGATAGGAAAGATTTAAAATGACGGTAGACACAAAATGCTGGAGTAACTCAGCAGGTGAGGCAGCATTACTGGAGAGAAGGAATGGGTGACGTTTCGGCTCAAGACCCTTCTTCTCTCCAGAGATGCTGCTTCACCTGTTGAGTTACTCCAACATTTTGTGTCTACCTTCGATTTAAACCAGTATCTGCAGTTCTTTCTTACACATGATTCAAAATGATATCAGTCACATGCAGGCAAATGAGACTAGCCTAAATGAGTTGGGCTGAAGGGCCTGTTGCTGTGCTGTAAAATGCAATAACTCAATATATATTTTTTTAATCCAATAGACAAATGAATAATAGGATATAGAGTACCACTAATTTGGATATCACAAAGTGCTGGAGGAACTCAGCGGGCCAGGCAGCATCTTTGGAGGGAATGGACGGATGACATTTCAGGTGGGGACCCTTCTTCAGACCATATAACCATATAACAATTACAGCACGGAAACAGGCCATCTCGGCCCTTCTAGTCCGTGCAGAAACACTTACTCTCACCTAGTCCCATCTACCTGCACTCAGACCATAACCCTCCATTTCTTTCCCGTCCATATGCCTATCCAATTTATTTTTAAATGATAATATCGAACCTGCCTCCACCACTTCCACTGGAAGCTCATTCCACACAGCTACCACTCTCTGAGTAAAGAAGTTCTCCCTCATGTTACCCCTAAACCTTTGTCCCTTAATTCTCAAATCATGTCCTCTTGTTTGAATCTTCCCTACTCTCAATGGAAAAAGCTTATCCACGTCAACTCTGTCTATCCCTCTCATAATTTTAAAGACCTCTATCAAGTCCCCCCTTAACCTTCTGCGCTCCAAAGAATAAAGACCTATCTTGTTCAACCTTTCTCTGTAACTTAGGTGCTGAAATCCTGGCAACATTATAGTAAATCTCCTCTGTACTCTGTCTATTTTGTTGACATCTTTCCTATAATTTGGCGACCAAAATTATACTCCAGAATTGGCCTCACCAATGCCTTGTACAATTTTAACATTACATCCCAACTTCTATTCTCAATGCTCTGATTTATAAAGGCCAGCACACCAAAAGCTTTCTTTACCACCCTATCTACATGAGATTCCACCTTCAGGGAACTATGCACAGTTATTCCTAGATCCCTCTGTTCAATTGCATTCCTCAATTCGCTACCATTTACCATGTACGTCCTATTTTGATTTGTCCTGCCAAGATGTAGCACCTCACACTTATCAGCATTAAACTCCATCTGCCATCTTTCAGCCCACTATTCCAAATGGCCTAAATCTCTCTGTAGACTTTGAAAATCTACTTCATTATCCACAACACCACCTATCTTAGTATCGTCTGCATACTTACTAATCCAATTTACCACACCATCATCCAGATCATTGATGCATATGACAAACAACAGTGGACCCAACACAGATCCCTGAGGCACCCCACTAGTCACCGGCCTCCAACCTGACAAACAGCCATCCACCATTACTCTCTGGCATCTCCCATTCATAGAAACGTAGAAACATAGAAAATAGGTGCAGGAGTAGGCCATTTGGCCCTTCGAGCCTGCACCGCCATTCAATATGATCATGGCTGATCATCCAACTCAGTACCCCGTACCTGCCTTCTCTCCATACCCCCTGATCCCCTTAGCCACAAGGGCCACATCTAACTCCCTCTTAAATATAGCCAATGAACTGGCCTCAACTACCTTCGGTGGCAGAGAATTCCAGAGATTCACCACTCTCTGTGTGAAAAATATTTTTCTCATCTCGGTCCTAAAAGACTTCCCCCTTATCCTTAAACTGTGACCCCTTGTTCTGGACTTCCCCAACATCGGGAACAATCTTCCTGCATCTAGCCTGTCCAACCCCTTAAGAATTTTGTAAGTTTCTATAAGATCCCCCCTCAATCTTCTAAATTCTAGCGAGTACAAGCCGAGTCTATCCAGTCTATCTTCATATGAATGTCCTGACATCCCAGGAATCAGTCTGGTGAACCTTCTCTGTACTCCCTCTATGGCAAGAATGTCTTTCCTCAGATTAGGAGACCAAAACAGTACGCAATACTCCAGGTGTGGTCTCACCAAGACCCTGTACAACTGCAGTAGAACCTCCCTGCTCCTATACTCAAATCCTTTTGCTATGAATGCTAACATACCATTCGCTTTCTTCACTGCCTGCTGCACCTGCATGCCACTGTTGAATCCATCTTGCTACTCCACCATTAATACCCAACAATTGAACCTTCTTAACCAACCTTCCATGTGGATCCTTGTCAAAGGCCTTACTGATGTCCATATAGACAACATCCACCGCTTTACCCTCATCAATTTCCCTAGTAACCTCTTCAAAAAATTCAAGAAGATTAGTCAAACATGACCTTCCAGGCACAAATCCATGTTGACTGTTCCTAATCAGACCCTGTTTATCCAGATGCTTATATATATTATCTCTAAGTATCCTTTCCATTAATTTCCCCACCACTGACGTCAAACTAACAGGTCTATAATTGCTAGGTTTACTCTTAGAACCCTTTTTAAACAATGGAACAACATGCGCAGTACGCCAATCCTCCGGCACCATTCCCGTTTCTAATGACATTTGAAATATTTCTGTCATAGCCCCTGCTATTTCTACACTAACTTCCCTCAATGGACTAGGGAATATCCTGTCAGAGACGTATCCACTTTTATATTTTTCAAAAGTGTCAGTAGTTCCTCTTCTTTGATCCTCATAGTTTCCATCGCTACTCTACTTGTTTCCCTTACTTCACATAATTCAATATCCTTCTCCTTGGTGAATACCGAAGAAAATAAATTGTTCAATATCTCCCCCATCTCTTTTGGCTCTGCAGATAGCTGTCCACTCTGACTCTCTAATGGACCAATTTTATCCCTCGTTATCCTTTTGCTATTAATATAGCTGTAGAAACCCTTTGGATTTACTTTCACCTTACTTGCCAAAGCAACCTCATATCTTCTTTTAGCTTTTCTAATTTCTTTCTTAAGATTCTTTTTACATTCTTTATACTCCTCAAGCACCTCATTTACTCCATGCTGCCTATAATTATTGTAGATCTCTCTCTTTTTCTGAACCATGTCCAATTTCCCTTGAAAACCATAATCTTTCCAATTATTACTCTCTCCTTTCAACCGAACAGGGACATAAAGATCCTGTACTCTTAAAATTTCACAAATGGAGATGGGGGGAGAAAACTGGAAAAGAGAGGTGCCTGGTAAGGGACAGGTGGATACAGATGAGGGGAATGATTGGCAGATGGGTGGAGACAGTGACAGAGGCTAGCTGTGAAAAGAAGAGAAAAGGTTGTCAGATTGGGAAAGAAGGGAAGAGTCAAATGTAAAGCCAGAGGGATGGATATGAGTGCAAGGGGACCCCTGGTTCTGGAATCCCCCAACATCGGAGGAGGTCAAAGACGGAGAGATCAGTATATCAGTATGGGAATGGGAGTTAAAATGTGTTTTGCTTAAGATCGCAGCATCTACAGTTCCTCGTGTCTCCACGAATTTGCATATATTTATTTCAAGTAGAGGTTACATGAACCAGATGCTGGAATAAAAATCTATAGCCTAGAAATTCTTCAGCATCTGGAAAGGCATGATTAACTTGAAGTGCGCAGGCAGCCAACATGATTTTGTATCAGAATGCAGTGTACGCAATTTCCACAGGAACTTAAGAGCCAGAGAAAAAAAATGGCTTGTAGCAGTAAATCATTGGCTTCAAAATGGAAAATGAAACACCTTTTAATAATTCAAATGTACTTCTCTCTGGTGTTCAACTTTTAGTAATTACTTGAACCAAATTACACAGTTTAAATTTCGCTTTTAACATTTTAACATTGCATTTCACATTTAACAGTTCACATCTAATTTTACACAGGCACACTGTTTAAGGTGAATAGTGCCCAGGGTAAGCCAGAATGGTGCCAAGCAGCATTAAATAGAATAATAAAGATTCAACTGTTTTAAGAGGAAGCTACTTCTGCCTAAATCTGCCGCTTTATATGCAGAGAAGGAAAATGTTGATCACCTGAGTCCACCTCATTTTATTTTATCTTGCAATCCTCCCAAAAAAACGGTACGTTGAGCATTAGAAAGACAATGTCATCCAATAAAGATCAACATCTGCTGAAGGAGTGAGACACCAGATTGTCAGTAAACAACTTTCCCGAATCAGATACAAAATTTCAGACAATCAGCTCAATTTTCTGTCATTCAGTCTTTTTCTCCTATTAATAACTTCCATTTCCACGTCCCTTTCTTTATACACGTCCTACAGATGTAACCTTCATTTTACTCTCTATCTTTAGCATCATCTTTCATCCTGCTCCATTTTTTCCTCATTCATTCTTTCCTCTCCTCCAATTTATCATAGCGTGATAGTGGCAATCCTTAGATCCACTGTGTCCCTGCAAAGCATCAAGTAGCTGTCTACACTAGTTCTATTTCTCAGCCCTGGACCTGCAGCCATCCTTTCCAAGGTGTTTCAAGAGCTCATCTGAAAATGTCTTAAATATTGCCAGCATGCCTACCTCCACAGTTGTGTGTTGCAAATCTCAACCACCCTCTGGGTGAAAACATTCTTCCTCAAATCCTCTTTTACTGCTTAACTTATCTCTGCTAAAGGGAAAAGTTCCAAATTATCTGTGCTATCTGTGCCTCTCATAACCGTATATATCTCAATCTGGTCCTTCTGCAGCTTTATCCGCTCCCTGGAACAAAAATATAGCCTTTTCAGTCTCTTTCTTCAAAGCTGAAATATTCCATACAGGGCAATATTCAGGTGAATCTCCCCCCCCCCCCCCAAACCCCCCGCCCCAACCCTGCTTTTCCCCTTTCATCTCACTCCCCATTTATTTTGCAACTGAAAACATTTTTTTTTAAATTTTCACTTCTCCCACTTCTCATGAATGCCGTCAGCCTGATATGTTAACTCTTTTTCTCACCGCTACAGATGATGATTCTTGGCAAGGATATATCCATTTAGGTGTCTGACTTGGTAAATATTTCCAACATGTTCTTTAGCTTTAGATTTAGGTTTAATATCATCATGTGTACTGGGATACATGAAAAGCTTTGTTTTGCATGCTATCCAAACAGCTCAGATATAGTAAATGTAAATACAATCAAGTCAAACTCAAGTACAATAGATAGAGCAAAGGGAAGATACCGAGTGCAGAATATAGTTCTCAGTATTCTAGTGCATCCATTCCATTGATCAAGTACAATGTCCACGATGAGCCAGAGGTGAATTGGACTCTGCGCCAGCTTATGGAAGGACCATTTAGAAGCCTGACAACAGAGGGGAAGAAATTGCTCCTCAATCTGGTGCTGCGTGCTTTCAAGCTTCTGTATCTTCAGCCAGACGAGAGCTGGGAGAAGAAGGAATGGCCAGCGTGGGACAAGTCTATAATTATGTTGCCTGCTTTTCAAGGTAGCGTGAAGCGGTGGGACGTCTGGTCTGCGTGATTTGTTCTGCTTTCAGTTCTTCTGTGGGTGTCTATTTTTTGAGTTTAGATCTTCTGTGCTGATACAGTGGCTTGCAAAAGTTTTCATACCCCTTGAACATTTCCACATTTTGTCACGTTACAATCACAAACGTAAATGTAATTTATCGGGATTTTATGTGATAGACCAACACAAAGTGGTGCATAATTGTGAAGTGGAAGGAAAATGATACATGGTTTTCAAATTTTTTTACAAATAAAAAACTGAAAGGTGTCGCGTGCAAAAGTATTCAGCCCCCCTGAGTCAATACTTTGTAGAACCACCTTTCGCTGCAATTACAGCTGCAAGTCTTTTGGGGTATGTCTCTACCAGCTTTGCACATCTAGAGACTGAAATCTTTGCCAATTCTTCTTTGCAAAATAGCTCAAGCTCAGTCAGATTGGATGGAGAGCGTCTGTGAACAGCAATTTTCAAGTCTTGCCAGAGATTCTCAATTGGATTTAGGTCTGGACTTTGACTGGGCCATTCTAACACATGAATATGTTTTGATCTAAACCATTCCATTGTAGCTCTGGCTGTATGTTTAGGGTCGTTGTCCTGCTGGAAGGTGAACCTCCGCCCCAGTCTCAAGTCTTTTGCAGACTCTAACAGGTTTTCTTCCAAGATTGCCCTGTATTTGGCTCCATCCATCTTCCCATCAACTCTGACCAGCTTCCCTGTCCCTGCTGAAGAAAAGCATCCCCACAGCATGATGCTGCCACCACCATGTTTCACAGTGGGGATGGTGTGTTCAGGGTGATGTGCAGTGTTAGGTTTCCGCCACACATAGCGTTTTGCATTTAGGCCAAAAACTTCAATTTTGGTCTCATCTGACCAGAGCACCTTCCTCCACATGTTTGCTGTGTCCCCCATATGGCTTGTGGCAAACTGCAAACGGGACTTCTTATGGCTTTTTTTCAACAATGGCTTTCTTCTTGCCACTCTTCCATAAAGGCCCGATTTGTGGAGTGCACGACTAATAGTTGTCCTGTGGACAGATTCTCCCACCTGAGCTGTGGATCTCTGCAGCTCCTCCAGAGTTACCATGGGCCTCTTGGCTGCTTCTCTGATCAATGCTCTCCTTGCCCGGCCTGTCTAGGTGGACGGCCATGTCCTGGTAGGTTTGCAGTTGTGCCATACTCTTTCCATTTTCGGATGATGGATTGAACAGTGCTCCAGGTGAGATGTTCAAAGCTTGTTTTTTTTTTATAACCTAACCCTGCTTTAAACTTCTCCACAACTTTATCCCTGACCTGTCTGGTGTGTTCCTTGGGCTTCACGATGCTGTTTGTTCACTAATGTTCTCTAACAAACCTCTGAGGCCTTCACAGAACAGCTGTATTTATACTGAGATTAGATTACACACAAGTGGACTCTATTTACTAATTAGGTGACCTCCGAAGGCAATTGGTTGCACTGGATTTTATTTAGAGGTATCAGAGTAAAGGGGGCTGAATACTTTTGCACGCGACACTTTTCAGTTTTTTATTTGTAAAAACATTTGAAAACCATGTATCATTTTCCTTCCACTTCACAATTATGCGCCACTTTGTGTTGGTCTATCACATAAAATCCCAATAAAATACATTTACGTTTGTGGTTGTAACGTGACAAAATGTGGAAAAGTTCAAGGGGTATGAATACTTTTGCAAGCCACTGTATGTGCTGAATTTTACAGACCTACTAAAAATGACTTTGACTCATGATATCCATTCTACTGGGGGCACTCTTCTGTATGGTGATGTTTTTTCTATTAGAAGCAACTATTTCTCTAATCCAATTATGATATTAACATGGCAGCAGCTGTGTAGTGTTTCATATTTTATATGCAGCCAAATTAAATTTGCACGAAAAAGGTAATTTTCTAAAATTTCAGAACCTGTACAATGGCAGATCTATATTGAAGTTGATGGTTGAGTGATTTTAATTTGATAATATCGACCTGAAAGTGACCTGTATGCTTAATATTTAATTACACAACTATAAAGTATGTCTGTAATAAAATAATATCTATCTTGCACAGATGGTTAATTAATACTATTTCATAAGTTTCACATAGCATGGCTTTTATGAAGGAACTCAAATTGTGTATAGCTTATGGTAATGCGTAACATGGTTCCTTTTTATGACTGATTTCATGATAATGGCAAGTGAAAACATTTCCAGAATAATTTAGTTTTCATTTTGATAATACTGTATTCATTTCAAAGAGCACAGATCAGAGAATAAATAGTAGGGCGCTGTTCCTTTTTGAGGTCTGATATTTAGTGATAATCATAAATCGTGGACTTGCTGAGAATTAAGTTTATGTTCCTTCACCCTAATTGTGCTCATGCTTCCCAGTAGCAGTGGAAATTATTTCACTCGGCACTTGAATCACTTTGTCTTTCAGCATTCTCTATCTTCTCTGAAGGATCTTTGATGCTGACAGGGTGACGACATTATGTTCGAGCCACAGCGAGTCAGACAGTGTATCCTTTCCTCATGTCTCTCACCATTTCATCTGACCTTTTTAAAGATGTATGGTATTCCCAGCTAATGAGACACACTTGGCCTGACCAGCAATTCTGCACTAAAGCAAATGTACCTGTCTTCATATTAGGCTCATAGCACATTCTGTTATCCTTAGTGTTTGAAGACATAAAAGCAACAGAGATAGATCACTGAACTCAACACAGCCTTTGCCTGTTAATAAGAACACCTTAAAGTTTAAATAGAAGAGGTCAGTTCATCTCATTAATCACACATTGAAATTCATAGTTCAGCTGCAATATTTTTCTGAGTTACCAGTTGCCTTCAGGCACTTTTGCCTACTGTTTCCTTATCAAAACCATCCAACTGAGTTTATTGATGTTGTAAACAATGGGATGTGAATAATGAAAATTGTTATAAGGTTAAATCGATGACTAAGTTTGTCCTCCTCCCATGATTCTGTTTAGTAGCTTTTTGTGAAAAAGTTACCCTGCTGTGAGTAATGATTCAGTAATGACCTTTTTCTCGATTCCATCTCTGAAAACAAACATTTGGCCATGGAAGCTAAAAATCTTACAATGGTATCAATTTAAGTTTATTGTGAGAATTATTCATTTTGTTCAATTAATATTATTTAGATTTGAATCCCTTAAAGAGAGTAACTGCAATTAATGTAATATTTAGCTTTTTGTTCATTTTGCACATATGGTCATTTCGGACATAAATTATCTTTTTCAAATGATTCTTTGTTTTTATTTTACTTTACATTTGTGTGCAAGTTGACTGTTTTCTTGAAATTTTAATATGCACTTACCCATTGTATAAATTTCTGTTATAAATATGTGATATATCTGTTGATTGTGGCCATCTCTTGTAACTTCATGGTTCTCCAATTACACTTTGAATATAAATAACATGTTTACATTGAACTGTATATTAGTTTTGTTTCTTTCACATAAGACGAAAAAACTGCTTTGCCTCAGTTATTTATGAAACAGTTGTTATCAAAGCTAATCATCATCTGTTGGACATTGGCTAAATTATTCAATGTAATTCCAAAAATCTTGTGGCTTTTACTTGAATTATATTTATCAGTAGTTTCTTGTTGACAATGGCACCGATGCACAGTATTATACAATTCACCAGTGTGATTTTTCTTTTCCATTATTAACACAAAACATTCTGTGCTATACCTGGGAGAGACTGATCATTTACTATCCATAAGACATAGACTATTAAATCCTTCTTGCTGGCAAAATTCTGCCATTTACAACAAATCTTTTCACAATGAATTTTGCTCACATTGTCTGGTACGATGTTTTTTGCACCAATATGCTGTACCGGCACCTCCATAAAGTAAACAAATAGACTGATGTGTAACAGACAATAGCGTTGCATAAACTATTATACAGATACCTGTATGTGTGGGGGGTGGGGGAAACTTGTCTTAGTCTCTTTCTTCGGGGGGGATGCGACCTATTCTTTGTCGTATCCCCGTCTCCGTCTGCAATGAGGCCTAATCGCGGAGCTGGCGGCCTCCAACTGGAACCGACCTCGAGGCTCTGGAAGGAACGCCAGGACACACCATCGCGAAGCTGGCCGACTTCGGGGCTGTGGTGGTGCTGTGGCGGCGGCCCGACTTCAGAGCCTCAGAGGCTTTGGCCGCGGGCCCAGTGGACCCGGCCGCGGGCCCAGTGGACGACAAAATCGGGAGCTCGCAGGTCCCAGGTTGGTGACCGATTCTCCGGAGCTCCCGCACCAACAGCTTTGTCCACTGGACTGGAGGGTGGCAGCTTCGTCCGCCCCGGGCCACGGAGTTTGAACCGGCCCATTCGCGGAGCTCGGATTCGGCCGCGGGACTTACCATCACCCGGCGGGGTGCCCAACATCGAAAGCCTGGATCGCCTCAACGCAGAGGGAGAACAAGGAAGGAAGAAACAAGGACTTTAAGACTTTTGCCTTCCATCACAGTGAGGAGGTGCCTGGTAGACTCACTGTGGTGGATGCTAAACTGTGTTCATTGTGTGTTTTGTTATTTTATTCTCTGTTATGACTGTAAGGTATGCAGGGCCGGATTTAGATGAAGAGAGGCCCTAAGCTATTTCACTTGTGAGACCCCTCCCTCCCAATCCCCCACCCCCACGACTAGAGGACCATGACTACCCGACAGTGACAGTGTGACACTTTTAGATCCTACTGTATGTTGTCATTAAACAGTTGGTTTTTAAATACATATTGGATTCACCGCGGAGCGGGCGATGCCTTACCTGGATCGCCATTTGAAGCTCTGGAGTGTTGGGCCTGTTGCTTCAACATCATGGAGCTGTGATTTGCGGAGCTCCCAGCCTCGGGCCGCGCTGATTTCAACATCGTGGAGCCCTGTGATCCCTTTGCCAAGGGCCGCTAGCGGGAATCTCCGCCCAGCTCAGCCTGTGGACTTCGGGAGCCGCGGTCTCCGGTAGGAAGTGGCCGATTCGGAAGTCCAGGCCGCTGAGAATGTTCTCCCGTTCTGAGGTCGGATGGTGACCCCAAATTTCATTGTACCAATTGGTGCATGTGACAATAAGTGTCTCTTGAATTGAATCTTGAATATTAAGAAATAAAGAAACTACAAATATACTAAGAGAAAAAATGTTTTTTTCTCGCCTTCTTCATAGCAAAATCATCCAGAAGTTGACCAAGATGTGTTTGTCTAAGTTTGTCACTCTCAATGCACAGAATGCTCATTGAAGAAAACCTCCCTTGAGACATTGTAGACCTTCATTCATTTTTAATTCTTTTGAGTCTTGAAAAAGACCTCTCTCCCGAGCAGTTGGTGACCATTAAGCTAAGAAACAGCCGCAAGATTGCTTCCACATTAGGGAAGGCCATCTGAATTGTTTCCTTATATATTATTTGATAACGGTCTGTATGAGACAGAGAGTGCTCTTCTGTATGCCTATGGCTTTGTCTCACGTACGAGTGAAAGTGCAAAAGTTTATCAGTAAGTTTCAGGTCAACATCTTCTGGGTATGCTTCCATCAACAGTTCAACACCTTGCTGAATTTATTGCTTAGATGCGGTCAGATTAGCAAGAAAGGAAAACTGTTGTGCAACTTCACTGTACACAGTACCTCTTCTTTTTAAATTGGTTTCAAGTGCATCTAGTATAGGAATAAAGGATTTTATCCTAAACTTATCTCTTGAAGAGAGTTTATCTAAAGCATCAGGACCAGGTGCACTTCCATCATTTCCTTGCCATTTCCTTACTCTTTGTCTCCCTGTGATAGTTCTGTAGTTAACATCTGGCAAGGTGGCCTTTGCTTGTTGCTCAAGCTCATCAAAATCTTCTCTAATTTTGCTTACAAAATCCTGAAGCGAACTGTACAAATGTGCACATGTACTCAATAACAGTTTGGATTTCTGAATGGCTTTGTTGACCTTGTGGAAATGACCTAGCAGACGGGTCCAAAAATGCAGCATAAACACAAATTCCAGTTCTTCCATTTTCTGCAAAAGATTGTGAGCTTGAAGCCTGGTATCACCATTCACATTAACATCAGAGTACAAATGACTCAGTGATAGCGCTGTAACTTTCCAAAATAGCTTCTGTGGCTTTAGCATGTGCCTCCCACCTAGTGTCTGACAAATATCTAGGCACTTTTGACTGAGGTTGCAAAAATGATTTTAGAACTGCCCATCTCTTTGTGGAGGATGAAAAGAAGGTATAAATTTCATTGATAATTCCAAAACAGTTCACAGCATCAAGGCAGCAATCAACAGCCGAACGGCCCACCAAATTTAATGAGTGAGCAGCGCATGGAATAAATCTTGCAAATTTGATTTTTTCGAGGATTTTTTGCTGCATACCCTTGTACCTACCAGCCATGTTGGCAGCATTGTCATAAGACTGCCCTCGGAAGAAGAGCTCCAAATCGCGGCGGGTGCGGAACTAATTGAGGTGGGGACGGAGGGGAACAAAGGTGTGGCCTCTGCTGCGGACAGACCGTTCAGTATCTGAGAGGGGGAGGTCAGGGGGGATAGTGAACACACGGCAGGGATGGGGGTTGGGGCCAGAGGAAGGCAGGTGAGTAGACTGAGGCCGAGGCGATGTCTGGTGGGGGGTGGTGGGTGGTCAGGGGGTAGGGGGGTATGAGGACTGTAGTGTGGTTGGGGAAGAGCTGGGGTCACATGGTTTGAGGGGAATGGGGAAGACCCAGTGGAACAGCAACTGAGGTTACCAGGGTTGTGGTGACTAGCACTAGGACCCAGCGCAGTCATACTCAGGGGAGTTGGAGTCTGCAGCATGGAAGCTTCAGGCCCGGTGCTGAGTCCAGGCTGCAGGTAAGGCGACGGCTGCGGGCTGCTGGAGGGCGGTGGAGTGACCAGGGTCAGCGGGAGGTCCCGGTGGGCGGGAAACCAGCCCCATCAGAGATTGTGAGCAGGGCTAACTATAGAAAGGACCATTCCGCTTATCGTAGCGGGTGGCTGCTCGTTCCCACCCACCCTTTACCCCGCCCGGAGCCTTATCTCTTCTCCCCTGAAGCAGGCAGGTTGGGCACAGTCGGAGCTGGTTCTGACATTGTTAAACTTGCAGCCGCACACCGACTCCAACACTCCTGACTGTTGAAAGGACAAGGCTCAGAAAATACAAATATGTCTAGAGTTTTATACACCTTGGTGGAGCAGGCCGAGGCCCCCCTAGATCTCGAGGCCCTAAGCTTAAGCTTGTCTAGCTTATACGTAAATCCGGCCCTGAAGGTATGAAATGTTTCCATAATTTACTACTGTAAAAGCAAGTAATTCCATCTTCATTCCCTTTGTTGTGGAAAATACATTTCATTAAAAGCGTTTTTCCTACAAAGATTTTCATTTGAGACAGTATGACTGGTTGAGCCCATAATAACAAACATTGTAGTCAGTCACATTTAGCAATGCACACCTTTGTCAATTGATTCGTTATTTGTAGAAATCGAGTTATCTATGTCATTGGTCAATGTATCTGACTTCCATTCTTATTAGCACTTAACAAATTGTTTTACTGACTCTCTTGATGTGAGAAATTTATTTATTTTTAAGAAAAGTTCCCTATGTCTATAAATGCTGAGCATTCAGCCATCAAAAAATAGACAAATATCACGAGGGTTATATTTCCTTGCAACTACAATTTGTTATCCAAGTCAGGAAATTTAGTGGTAAAAACAAAATTACAGGCAATACTCAGCAGTCCAGCCAAAATGAGCGAAGATATAAACTGTAATAATTCTTCAGGTCAGTGACCTCACATCAAGACTAGGGAAAGTTAAAAAGCAAACATGGTTTTGGTTTCAGACTAGAGAGAAAAAAGACAATGTCTGCAATAGGGTGGAGGCCAAGAGAGACTGAACGAGACAAGGGTGATGCTGCTGGTTGACTGGATGTTTGTTAATCATAGCTATTTATAGGTATGTTACAAAACTTACCTTCAGCGGCGCTGCAGTTCTGCCACAGCCCGTGTGCGCGACTTTGGCGCCTTTGAGAGGGGGGCGGGTTTAAATTGCGATATTTATGCAGTCTAATCAAATCGATGTCTGTCAGGCTGTTTAGTCGCTAAAGAATAATCGCTTCGACTGCCGTTTTATTAAGTTTATTAAAATTAGCGCTTTATAATTTAATTGTTGGAGTAAAATTTAAATCATCTTCAAATGCCGTCAACGCTGACTACGGGACGGATTTCATGTAGGGGCAAGGCAAGGTACACCGTTTATTTTTTCATATAAACGTGCTTCTTAGGATGCATTTAATAAAAATTTCAAGTTGCGAAAATGTGATTATGTAAATATACGAACCGGTAGTATTTTTCCTGCCGATATTGGGGTTTAATTCACTGCAACCGCAACGTTCCAAGTCAGCGCGTTCCACAAAATCCCACTCGCAAGATGATTTAAATGCCCATTAATTTACAGGAATTAAACACTAAATTCCTTCCATTTGGCCTATAAATTCATGACAATGAGATTTAAAAATCATGTTATATTGTGAATTCTTGTGTGACTGTTATTTGGACACTTAGGCATTTTAAAAATGTTAACATTTTCTTAAGAAATGAATAGATGTTTAGATCTAGTAATTGAATTTTGTAATTAGCTACAATTGGGTAACTAACTAATTATATGCTTTAATTTCAGGTCATCCAAGTAAGATTGTTTCATATTTGTTTCAGAATGCTTCAATCTATAATAACTGAAAATTTCATTCAGTTCTCTTAATTTTTAAGAAAGTTATGGGCCTTTGACTGTCCTTGATCACAGCTTTTGTGTTAAGTCAATGGAAAAGCAATAGGGAACAAGATGCTAATTTCCGAGCCATAACTTTTTTAATACTGAAGATATGAAAGTGAATTAGGTGTCAAATTAAACTTCTTTTTATGCTTTATCTGATGGGATAAATTGCAGACTTCATTTTTAAAATCTCAAAATTTTATAACATTGCTACTATTTAATTTGGTGAACATGGCTGGGAATAGAGACACAGGAAACAATGCTGGACCAGTGAGAATCAAAACACAGCAGTAGTTAAAAAAATGAAATCAAGAATTAGTCAATTCAAAAGCAAACTAGAAAAGTTGGTTATCTTAAATAGAACAAAACACCACGTGAACAGGTCCTTCGGCCCACAATGAAAGGGCAGCATGGTGACGCAGTATTAGAGTTGCTGCCTTACAGCGCCAGAGATCCAGGGTCGATCCTGGTTACGGGTGCTGTCTGTACGGAGTTTGTATGTTCTCCCCATGACATGTTTGCTCCATCCAGGGCAAGGATAGTGTTCCCTTTGACCTTACCTTCCAAACCATTGGCATCCACGTTGAACAGATCATCCTCTGTAACTGTGACCACCTTCAATGTGATGCTGGCACCAGACACACACATGCTCCACTCCCTTTCTGCACTCCAAAATATAGCATTCGCTGTCACTGTTTCCTATTTTTTAACTTATGAGACTTTGGGAATTATTCCTCCTTTGAATATATTAACTTTAGGGAAACAAAGAATACTATACCTGTCCCATTTAGCACTTGATAAATTTGGACCTGCAAGATGTAGACTCAGTTTTTTAATTAAGTTGGAGAGCTTATTCAATATTACAGAGATACAGAAGTATGCTAAGTACTTAACAAAGGCAACAGGTGCACAGTGAGACTTGGTTGTGGCAGTTTAGGAATTTCAAACTCCCAGTACATTGTTTTCCATCCTGGTTCTGATCTATTGACTGTAATCTATCTTCCTCCTCTCCATGTACTGATGATATCTGCTAGCTCATTCCTTTTTGCACTCAACAAGTCTAATTTTCCACACGTACACCCAAATGGATATATCCTTGGCAAGAGTCAGCATTGAGCAATACATATATTATCAAGCTTTCAATCTAACAAAATCATACAATGGACTTTTAAAGCAGCTTTTCCATCATGTCTTGCGGTTACAGTTTACATCATAATAAGACAAGACAAGCAAAGTTACCAATACCAGATTAAATAATAAATTATAGTGTATTTGAATCCAACAAACTTTACAGATTAAGTCTAGCAGAGTGTTAGTGGAAACAAAAATATTCTCCATACAAATGCTGCCTGACTTGCTTTGTATTTCCAGTTGTCTCTTTCATTTCAGATTTCCAGCAAGTGTAGTTTTAGCATTTCATTTTCTTCTCTCATTTGTTCAATTTATCTCGTATTTCTAGACGGATCAGATGAGATTAACTACCTTCCATAGCTCTCTCTCTCTCTCTCTCTCTCTCTCTCTCTCTCTCTCTCTCTCTCTCTCTCTCTCTCTCTTCTCTCTCTCTCTCTCTCTCTCTCTCTCTCTCTCTCTCTCTTCTCTCTCTCTCTCTCTCTCTCTCTCGCTCTCTCTCTCTCTCTCTCTCTCTCAGCCTACACCATCATCATTCCATCAACACCAGCCTTCATGTCCAGCACTTGGTCTCCATCCCGTCTCCCCCACTTCTCCCTTTTCAGGCAACATACAACTTCCGAAATCTAACTTTTCCTTACTCCAAGAAAGTAATTGATCTGAAACTTTAATTTTGTTTCTCAATCTACAGATATTGCCTGACCCGCTGAGTGTCACCAGCGTTGTTGTTTTAATTTGTGGTTTTATCTGTGGAATTCTTTGC
Organism: Malacoraja senta; assembly: GCA_038087875.1. NCBI lineage: Eukaryota > Metazoa > Chordata > Chondrichthyes > Rajiformes > Rajidae > Malacoraja > Malacoraja senta. The sequence goes on along the minus strand of CM075979.1, from coordinate 53,803,411 downwards.
CACAGAAGGTGGCAGAGGCCAAGATATTTTTAAGGCAGAGGTAGATAGATTTTTGATTAGTACAGGTGTCAGAGGTTATGGGGAGAAGGCAGGAGAATGGGGTTAGGAGGGAGAGATCGATCAGCCATGATTAAAATGGCGGAGTAGAATTGATGGGCTGAATGGCCTAATTCAACTCCTATTCCTTATGAATTTCAGATTTTCTAGTCTTACAGTTTTGGCTTTTCAATCAATCTTCGATAGAACTATGAACTGATATTTTTATGGAAGAAAGATACTAATTAAACCAACATTGAAGCAATTGTAATATATCAATACAATTAAAACTGCTTTTATGCTGAACTTTGGCCTCTTAAACCATGTGTAAGAAGGAACTGCAGATGCTGGTTTAAACTGAAGATAGACACAAAAAGCTGGAGTAACTCAGCAGGACAGGCAACATCTCTGGAGAGAAGGAATGGGTGACGTTTCGGGTCAAGACCTTTCTTCAAGACTTGTTAGGGATAAGGGAAAGGAGAGATATAGACGGTGAAGTGGAGAGATAAAGAACAATGAATGAAAGATATGCAAAAAAGTAACGATGATAAAGGAAACAGGCAGCTAACATTTCTAACTTTTTGTGTCTAGCCTCTTAAACCATATCAGACAGTTTGTTAAACTAAACCTGTCATATTTTTGGACTGGTAGCTCAGATGACACATCATTCAGTGAGTCATACTGACGATCACTGTCTTAGTACGTACCTGACTAAAATCTTAAATCCTCAATAGCATGACCTAATTTCTTCTCCTCCACCACTCCCCTATTATCCCATGACCCCACCCCCCACCCCACCATGATTTGATAGCGTCTTTATGTATATGGTCTCAAACCATACATACTGTATTTAGTCGATAGTGAAGGCACTGTGATACACTTGTGATATTAACTAATTGAACTGAACAGGTATATCCACTTTGACCTGCGTTCTCAGGAAGATAATATAAAGGATCTATTAATACTAATGTGAGTCACTTTGGCCATTTGATAGGACACTATCCAATTATATGTATCAGTTTTCCAAACAGTATTTGTTACTCAGTTTAAAAGTAAAGAAAGAAGAAAAGCGGCAATTGTTCTCGACACTATGGGAGTTAAGTTTGGACGCTACTGGAAAGCAGGTGCAGGGGTTGCGAAGGCTTGCCTTCTGCGTCTATTGTACTTATAATAACACAGATAAAGAGCATTTGGCTTATTGGGTGCCAGGACTCCCAGGAAAGGAATCCAATTTGTCCCCTTGTCTCCCCTGTACCTTTGCACTTGTTCTCTTTCAAACAGGTCCACCAGCTCCCATTTGATCGTTTTTTTTGCCGTTAACCTGCACTGAGGGGAATTTACAGGATCGCATCTTTAAGACATGCAAGGAAACCGGAGCATTTGGGTAAAACCAGCATTTGTGGTCACAGAGGAGAACATCTAAACTGTGTACAGAAAGCACCCATAGTCTGATCAAGCCCAGGGTCCTGAAGCTATGAGACAGCAATACTACCTGCAGCATCACCAATACTACCTGCTGCATCACCAATACTACCTGCTGCATCACCATACTACCTGCTGCATCACCAATACTACCTGCTGCATCACCAATACTACCTGCTGCATCACACAATACTGCCTGCTGCATCACCAATACTATCTGCTGCATCACCAATGCAGTCCATTGCAGGGGCACATTATGTTTGTAATAAAAAGGAACTGCAGATGGTTGTTTATACCTAAAATAGACATAAAATGCTGTGAGTAACTCTGTGGATCAGGCAGCGTCTCTGGAGAATCATAAGATCAATTTCCACGATGGAGCAGCATCAGTTCAATCAGCCACAGTTCTTAAATTCAGCCAGCACAATCTGGAAGGAATGGTGCTATTTTCCTGCCACTGGTAATGGAAGCCATTCCACAGTTCACTGGGAGATCACGAGGGAGAGCAGTGCTCCAGTCATGCGATGCGATTAGATGGGCCTTGACGCAGAAGAGGTCCATTTCCCGTAGGGATCCACAAAGACAACCAAGCGTAGTGAGACGAGTTAACACACACCGTCAAAGAGAGGAGTCATGTTCCAACGATATTGCTGCAAAAATGTTTACTGGTATTGAAGAGTGTCACCCTCAGAACTAGCACCATGCACTGCTGCAAGTACTGCAGACCAATCATTCACCTCTCAGCAATCACATAGTGTACCTAATCCTCACGTACACCAAAATAACCCCCCACACTGTTGCAATAAGACTCACATAAACATCTCTCATCTTGCACACATTTCCAGCTATTCAAACCATTGAGACACCTCCAGCATATATCGCTTTCTCTTTCTGAGAAGGTTACTGGTCATCAATCCAGGAACTGCCACTATCCATAGGTGGCAATGGTGCAAAGATGATTGGAGTTGATAATATGCTCATACCTATCTCTCCTTCTTGCATCTGACTTGCATCTACATATGAGGAAAAACTTCTTCACCCAGGGAGTTGTGGAATCTGTGGAATTCTCTGCCACAGAAGGCAGTGGAGGCCAATTCACTGGATGTTTTCAAGAGAGAGTTATATATAGCTCTTCGGGCTGACGGAATCAAGGGATATGGGGAGAGAGCAGGAACGGGGTACTGATTTAGGATGATCAGCCAATCATATTGAAGGTACACAAAAATGCTGGAGAAACTCAGCGGGTGCAGCAGCATCTATGGAGCGAAGGAAATAGGTAACGTTTCGGGCCGAAACCCGGCCCGAAACGTTACCTATTTCCTTCGCTCCATAGATGCTGCTGCACCCGCTGAGTTTCTCCAGCATTTTTGTGTACCTTCGATTTTCCAGCATCTGCAGTTCCTTCTTTAACAGCCAATCATATTGAATGGTTCAAAGGGCCGAATGGCCTACTCCTGCATCTATTTTCCATGTTTCTATGTTTCTATGTTACTTGTAACTCATCCCACAATATCTTCTCAATTACAATGCTCCGGAGGCTAGACGCAAGCAGCTTGATGTCCTCATCTCGGCACTTAGCTTAACATTAATCATGTGTAGTTTCCCTTTCAGACAATCACTCTGATAGCTGGCTAGCCCCCATTAATTGATCTCCAAATCAGACACCAACAGTCCACTAACAAAAATAGAAATATCAAAAGAACTCAACCAGTCAAGCAGTTCAGGGGAAAGAGAAACAGTTAATGTTTAAAAGACACAAAATGCTTGTGTAGCTCAGCAAGTCAGGCGGCATCTCAGGAGAACATGGATAGGTGACAATTCGGGCACAAAATAAGACACAGAGTGTTGGAGTAGCTGAGTAGGTTGGGTATCATCCATGTTCTCCTAAGATCTTGCATGACCCACTGAGCTACTCCAGCATATAGTGTCTTCGTTTGTAAACCTTCATCTGCAGTTCCTTATTTCTACGAAGCAGTTAATGTTTCTGGTCCATGACCTTTCCTCAGCACTGATCGATGTTTTCATTCCACAGATGCTGTTTGACTGGCTGAGTTCTTCCAGAATTTCTACTTTTGTTTCAGACTCCAGAACCTACAGTTTTATTTGTTTTCCACTAACACCCTGCTAGACTAAGCCTGCATGTAATTAATTGCCAGGCCTGGCATAAAGGGTGACCCACGTGCCAGCTTCCTGGACCATGGAGTCACACAGATGTTGTGCTGTGGTGCACTCTATTGAGAACTTTGCTGGGGCAGCTGACATAAAGCTTCTGTCTTGAGAACGCTCTTGTCTTATTGGGATAGAGATAGACTTGAGACAATCAGCAACTGACATAAAATAACTCGAGGAATGAAGAAATGGTCTCTTTATTAGTGATGTGATGGCAAGGCGAGTGGCAAATGATTGCCCCTAGTTTCCTCTTCCTGAACAGCAGCTCTCCTTGTGACATTTCCACAGTGCAACTGTGTAAGGCATCCCAGGATTTTGACCCGGTGACCACGGAGCAAAGGTAATATATTTCCAGATCAGATGTGACTTGGCGAAGAATTTGTAAGCAGTGGTGTGGAGAGCACAACAATCCGCAACAAATTGTGACATGTATAACACTAATGTGATTGAAACATGGAATCCCATCCATCATAATTTAGCAGCTGAATTGATTTAATGGAATTATGTCAGAAATGTGCACCTGCAGTGTACAGAGTATGTTCCTGGTCATCCAGCAACCCCAGCACTGAACCAATGATGCTCTAGAGGCTGATGTCCCCCCATTATTTTTACCAACAGAAATTAAAGCCCTCAGATGAGAAATTAGCAGGTAATACTAGTTTAAAATGAGTAAAATATCATGTTAAAGACTGCGATTCCAACAAATATAAGAAAATACATTTTAATTTTAAGAAATATATTTGAGAAATGTAATGTTGGTGATTACAACATAGTGCACTTAAAAATGCTGGGATGGTATGAATCTTTTCAAAGACCATTTCACGGTATATTTTGGCATCATTGTTTCATACCTGGGATGCATTATCCAATTGTCCCAGAACTGTGTTGCAGAACACGATTGCAATAACTGAGTTACAAATTTCTTGCAAAGAAATAATCATACTTTGTTGAAGAATGCTGCTTCATATTTCATTGTTAAGCCCAACAATTAGCATTTTTTAGGGATGCAGCGTGGAAGCAGGTGCTTCAACCCACCGCGTCCACTCTGACCAACAATCGCTCATGCAGTAATTCTATCTTATCCCAGTTTCGCATCCTACACACTAGGAGTAATTTACTGAAGCCAATTAACCTAGAAATTTGCCGGTCCTTGGAAAGTGGGAGGAAACCGGAGCACCCATAGAAAGCCTACATGGTCACGGGGAGAACGTACAAACTCCGTACAGACAGTACCAGCAGTCAGGATTGAACCCAGGTCTCCGGCGCTGTAAGGTGGCAACTCTACCACTGTGCCACTCAATCAAGACAAGTTAAAGTGGAAAAAATATGTTGCTCATAATTAGACCACTCTATCCCTGATAGACGTGTGAGTGTCAGTATTGTACAGATTTCAACCGATAATTACTGGAGCTTGTCATTGCTAGTTGAAGAGGGGAAGGTTTGGCCCATTGCCTCACAAACATGCAAGGAGGCTTCTGTAACTACAACCAACATTATTAAGGTGAAAGAAAGATGAATGGCAACTAGAATGCCACAAACCTGGGACCTTGCATATGAGCAAGAAGGCATCTCAGCCAAGGTGTATAATATTGTCTGTAACATTTGCTCAATTTATTTAGGTTGTCTTAGATTTTATATTAATTTTAATGAGGAGTTTTGTTAAATTAATATCAAATCGATGGATAAATTAATTTGAAATACACTTGTCTCTCTAATCGAGGCTTTAGTAACCAGTGATTCCAAATCATATTGCATACTCGATCACAATTCTCAGAGAAACTCATATATTTCTGCTGCCATTTAGCAATTATCTTTTAATAGAAAATAGACAATAGACAATAGGTGCAGGAGTAGGCCATTCAGCCCTTCGAGCCAGCACCGTCATTCAATGTGATCATGGCTGATCATCCCCAATCAATACCCCGTTCCTGCCTTCTCCCCATATCCCCTGACTCCGCTATCTTTAAGAGCCTTACTAGCTCTCTCTTGAAAGTATCCAGAGTATCCTGAGGCAGAGAATTCCACAGACTCACAACTCTCTGTGAGAAAAAGTGTTTCCTCGTCTCCGTTCTAAATGGCTTACCCCTTATTCTTAAACTGTGGCCCCTGGATCTGGACTCCCCCAAAATCGGGAACATGTTTTCTGCCTCTAGCGTGTCCAAACCCTTAACAATCTTATATGTTTCAATAAAATTCCCTCTCATCCTTCTAAACTCCAGAGTGTACAAGCCCAGCCGCTCCATTCTCGCAGCATATGACAGACCCGCCATCCCAGGAATTAACCTTGTAAACCTACGCTGCACTCCCTCAATAGCAAGAATGTCCTTCCTCAAATTAGGGGACCAAAACTGCACACAATACTCCAGGTGTGGTCTCACTAGGGCCCTGTACAACTGGAGAAGGACCTCTTTGCTCCTTTACTCGACTCCTCTTGTTAAACCTTTTCAACCGCATTTAAGTGTAAATATGCAATTTGGGTCAGTTGAAATTTGCCACTTGGTAAATTGTGTGCTGTGCTTCCATATTAGCGTACCTTTACTGTGGTTGAGAAAATATTTGGGAAAAATATTGTCGGATACTGTATAATTATAAACGTTGCAAGTTTGTAATTTAGGATTAGATTAGATTAGATTAGATTTTATTCTTGTCATTTGAACCTCAAAGAGGCTCAAACGAAACTCCATTTCCACAGCCATACAACAAAACAATTCCTACACGACACACAAACAATTCAATTTACAGAAAAAACATCCATCACAGTGAATCTCCTCCTCACTATGATGGAAGGCAAAGTCTTTTCTCTCCCCTGCACCATTTTTCTCCCGATGTTGAAGCCCCAGGCGGGCAATGTTAAGTCCCACGGCCGTTGAGGCCGCGCCGGGCGGTGTACGGCCTCGCTCCGGGCCCAAAAGTCACAAAGTTGGAGCCCCCGGCGGGTGCTGGAATATCCCGCGGCCATTAAAGCCACGCCGGGCGATTTACGGCCCCGCTCCGGGCCGTTCCAATCCCGCGACACGGGCGGGAGAAGTTGTGGAAAGCGGTCTCTCACCCGGAACCGCGAGCTCCCGATATCACTGTCGCTTGAGCTCCGGAGTCGGGCCGCAGCAGCGAGCCACCACCGCTCCTCACGCTCCGAGGATGGCCAGCCCCACGATGGTAAGTCCACAGCTCCGCAGGCTCCGCGACTGGAGCCCCCAGGTCGTCCCGGTTGGAGGCCGCTCCATGGAGCTAGGCCCCAACGACAACGGAGACCCGACAGGGAAAAGGTCAGGTCTCCCGTACAGGGAAGAGATTTTTTTAAGTTTCCCCCTCCCCCCCCCACATATACACAGTTAAAAACAGTATAAAAAAACCCACAAACAACTACATTTAACGAGACAAAAATAAAAAAAGACAAACGGGCTGCAGTCGAGCCACTGCCATTAGACGCCGCCACACCCACATATTTTCCAACCCTGAATGGAGAAAATCCAACACGTGTGAAAATATAATTATAGCTTGTAATTTAATGCAGGTGATAGTTTAATGCAAATTACTAGTTCTGGCAAGTTATTCTTTATTTTAGCAGAGGAATTAACTCATTTATTTTATATCAAGTGACCAGATTTCGAAGTATTTCTTTTTTTTTTGGTGCTGCATTGTGAATAAATCAATGCTATAAATAATTAATGTGGAATCCTAATTCACAATCTGAATGTGGGAAGTTATAAATGAACAGGGACTAAATTCGACACAGTATCGCTTCATCTGAGACAGCAGAGATTGGAGCTAACTCTATTAGTTACTAGCACAGCTGGGTGGAGTGGCTTCCTCATGATGTGTAGGAAGGAACTGCAGATGCTGGTTTAAACCAAAGATAGACACAAAATGCTGCAGTAACTCTGCGGGACAGGGAGCATCTCTGGAGAGAAGGAATGGGTGATGTTTCGGGTCGAGACCCTTCTTCAGAGAGATGGTATGGTATGGTACTTTAATTGTCATGTGTCCCCACGTACAGTTAAATTCATTTTTGTTTTCAGTTCAGTACAAGTATCACTATACATAACTACTTAGATGGGAATGTGGTGAAAAAAAGTAAGTTAAGGTAACATTAGCATAGATAGAATATAGAGAAAAACAGCACAGGAACTGGCCACAATGTCTGTGCCAAATATAATTTAATCTGTCAACACATGATCTATATCCCTCCCTTCCCTTTATATCTAATGGCCTCTTAAACATCACTATTGCATCGGCTGCCACCACTTCTGGCAGTGAGTTCCCGACAAAAAAATCCACTGCCTACCCTCATCAATTACATTAGTTGTTTCCTCAAAAACCTCGATCAAGTTAGGAAGAAATGTCCCGCGAGGTACCAAGAGATGCTGATTGTCTTCAGTTAGCCCATTACCCTCAAATAGGGAGTAAATCCAATCCTGAGCAATTCTCTCCAATAGCTTCCCTACCACAGATGTGAGGCTCACCAGTCAATAATTCCCTGGATTATCACAACTTCCCTTCTTCAACAAAGGAACACCATTGGTGACTCTCCAGTTTTCCAGGACCTTGCAGTGATTAGGGAAGACGTAAAGATCTTCATCACGTCTCCTGTAACCACCTCCCTTGCTTCTCTTACTAATCTAGGATAGATCCAATCAGCCCCTGGGAACATCCACCTTAATATCCTTCAAAAGCACCAACAACACCTCCTTGATCTCAAAATGCCCTTACATATTAGTAATCTCCACATTCATCTCACTGTCCTCAATGTCCTTCTCTTCTCTGAAAATAGATTAAAAGTATTAGTTTTAGTGTCACCTACATCCTCTGATTCCAAGCACAAAATTCTTCCTTTAATCTTGAGCGGTTCTACCATTTCCTTGGCTATACTCTTGTTTTTAGTTTGTGTACTAAAAGTCTTGGGTTTAGACAATAGACAATAGGTGCAGGACAAGTATCACTAAACATAGGCCAGCACCGCCATTCACTGTGATCATGGCTGATCATTCACATTCAGTACCCTGTTCCTGCCTTCTCCCCATGTCTCCTGACTGCTATCTTTAAGAGCTCTATCTAACTCTCTCTTGAAAGCATCCAGAGAATTGGCCTCCACTGCCTTCTGAGGCAGAGAATTCTACAGTTTCAAAACCTTCTGTGTGAAAATTGGTAACAAACTGGTCTGGTCACTGGTTGGAGCCTGGAAACAGATACGCCCTTAAAGTGCTTTAAAGTAAATGGATGTGGCTAATATCACGCCTCCATTTTTTGCCTTCTGTTCGCTCTTCATTAATGATTTGGGTCAAATTCTAGAGGATGCAATCCACACTGGTGGGAAAATTTAAATAGGTAATTCTGTCAAATTTGCCAGGAGATGTTGTATAAAGAGCAAAAAAGTGGCAGATCAGATTCAATGTCAATTAACATCAAATTATCCAACCTGTCATGAATATCAGTTACATTTTGACCTCGCAATGGTCTTAGGATACGATATGATACGATAGAACTTTATTTATCCCAGGAGGGAAATTGGTCTGCCAACAGTCATAAAACACAAGATACATGAAACATGAAATTTTCATTGGCATTGAATGGAGGGGAGTCCTTACTTTTCAGAAAACAGGATAAGAGTTCCCTGAGGGTCATGCAAGCCTCCAATTACGCTCTACAGCTAAATACAATTATTATCCATGTTTGCCTTGTGAGTCCAGAAGGCTTGTTTCAGTGTTTGCTATGCACCAGGAACTCACTCATTCAGAGTTTTGGATGGACTGTTACTGCAGTTCGGAATGTACAAGTACATGCGATAATGAAGTATAGAGTGGATGGAAAACTTGCAACTTCTGGAAATCTGAAATGAAAACAGACAATGCTAGGAACACTCAGCAGATTCAGGCTTGATCTTTCAGGTCAAAGATCTTTCATCAGATGTGGGGAAAAATGAGAAAGCCAGTTAGGTTTAAATTGGAGAGAGTGTGGGTCAAGAGCACCTCTGCTGTGCAAAAGAAATGGTGCAATACTTGAAACATCACCAGTTCAGACAGTATCAATGGATTGTGTAACAGGTTTGACATTTCACCGTTGAAGGCTCTTTGTTAGAACTGGAAAAAAACAGAACTAAATGTGGTTTTAAGTTACAAGCAGGATGGAGAAGGGATTGATAGAACTCTGATAGAGTGATGCTGGGATTTCCATGGTGTATCAGAACTGGCCAGATTTGCTGAAGGTTATTCATCCTTTACATTAACTCCGTTTTTCTCTCTCTGCCTACACCGTCTAATCGGCTAGACATTACTGACATTTCTGACCTGCATTTTGCAACTTGTACACATTTTTATGCTTCATTCCTCTCTCTCTGCAACTTCCATCATTAACTTATCAACCAAATGACTTCATCAACAGCTTATCACCATAACAACCCTGGCATCACTGTATCAGAGATATTCACTGTGTCCTATCAATCCCTTCCCTGTCCTGCTTGGAACTTAAAACAACTTTGTTTTCTGTCTTTTCCAGTTCTGACAAAGAGCCTTCAAACTGAAATGTTGTTCCATTTTCCATTGATACTGCCTGACTTGCTGAGTGTTTCCAGTATTTTCTGTCTTTATTGTACAGCAGAGTTGCTCTTAATGACACATTAAGGCCCATTTAAGTCCTCCTGATTTTCTCAGTGACAAAGTGGTCTCCCTTTACTTTGGGACGCCAGGTGCTATCAATGTGTTGTGTTCACTTATCTATTGCATTCCGCATTTCAGGAAACCTAGGAATTGCATAAAACGGAACCATTCTTCTGATAGCAAGTTCATCTGCTCCAGAACCTGAAAATAAATGTCCATTAAGTCATATGCCTCTTGCTGAAATTCTCTAGCTACAAAATAGCTTGAAAGCTCCTGAACAACCTGAAAGGATCTAATGGCAACATTGATTTTGCAACTAGGTGCTGTGTGTTTATCAAAGGTTTCAGTAATTGGATGTCTTTAAGCTCATCTGTGCAGTTTGCAGCCGGTGATACAGTACTTGTGATCACATTCCAGATCATAATCACAAGGGTTATTATTCTGCCTAAGAAAGCGGAGCTGCAATCATTTCTTGATCTGTAGCTACTTGTTCAAGGTTAAGGCGGTTAGCAGCAACAAATTAAAATGAACTATAATCAACCAGATGCTCACAGGATTATATTGGAAAGCTCTACAAATTTAGCAGCCAGTGCAACATTGATTGAAGACATGAAGAAACTATTGTTTGGACGAAAGGAAATTGGAGAATGTTTTAATGCAAGATACATTTAAATTGTAGATAGAGAGAAGAGATTGAAAATGTATACAAACAGTTTTAATACCGGTTGATCCTTTAATGGTATTTATGCATGTGAGTTTTTATTAGCCAAGGTGACGTTCCTTTACCTCATAGGTTCCACACTTCAGTGCACAGAGACCTCAAAACCATGCAGTGAACTGAATTGAGATGAACAAAATTAATTTTCCTTTGGTTACTTAACAGCAGAGAAAACTATTTCACCTGCCCAGTCTGAGACTGAACATGAATGAAAGCAAAGGGTTCACCTCACCACCATTGGGAACAGGTAAGCCATAACATTTAAATATATCATCAGATGTAAATTATTAAATTGTTAAATATTATTTCCTTAATTTCCTCCTAATACAATTGTATTTTTGTTTACAAAGTTGAATCAATGGACTATTTAGAATAGCTTAAATTAAATTGCAATATTTTTGTCATGGTATTCCCTACCACTTACTTATCTATGTAAAGAACCATTATCAAATACTCATAATAACGCTGACCAAAAATAGGTTTTGATGAGTCATCATTCCTGCCGCAGAAGAATGAGGGTATTTTTCCAGTTGCTGGTTTTATATTTCACATCCATAGCAGTTGTTTCTAATCCTATGAGGTAACCTGTAGGATTTGTGCTACCATGGAGATATTGTGAAACAAAACACAAATATGCCTTTGGCTATAAGCAACTGTGAACAATAGGACTTTGCAGATTTCTACCATTTTATGTGACAATCACTGTGAGAGGTTCAGACTGCACTCTCTCCATTCAACGAACTTGGGGAAAGCATCTGAAATAATCTTTCGTGATAATGAAACAAATATTTTTACAGTACATTGTCTTCATAAACCGTAAGCAATTTATCTAGCTAGGATGATTTATTTAAAATGACAATGGTGTACAACTAATAGACAACATTCTTTTCCACAAGATAGACGCAAAAAGTAAAGGGCCTGTCCCACGAGCATGCGACTGCATGCGGCAAGCGCGACCAAACCGGAAGTGGGGGCTGCGCGGAGGTCGAGTGATCCCCGTACAGGGCCGGTCCCACCAGCATGCGACTGCATGCGGCGAGCGCAACCAAACCGGAAGCGGGGGCCGCGCGGAGGTCGAGTGAGTGACGTGAAGTTCGAGCGAAGTCCGCGGGAAGTTTGCGCGTGACGTACAGCGTCAAGACGCTGCGTGCGGCGTCAAGACACTGCGTACGGCGTCGAGACACTGCGCACGATCGTCAAGTGGTGCGTACGGCGTCGAGGCGGCTGCGTTGCCGTTGGCCGTTGCCGCAGGCCGTTGCCGCGCGGAAATTTTGAACAGTGTCAGTTTTTCGGAGCGATGTCGGGACCAGCTCCGCACAACTCCATACGGCTTCGGCGATCGATGTGGGACCGGCCCCGTGATGCCGTACGGCTCAAGCGACCACGTTAGGTCGCGCTTGTCGCATGCTCGTGGGACAGGCCCTTAAGAGTAACTCAGCGGATCAGACAGCGTCTCTGGTGAAAAGGAATAGGTGACGTTTCGCGTAGAGACCCTTCAGAAGAAGGTCTTGACCTGAAAAATCACCTATTCCTTTTCTCCAGAGATGCTGTCGGCCCCGTTGAGTTACTCCAGCTTTTTGTGTCTATCTTCGGTTTAAACCAGTATCTGCAATTCCTTCCTACACATTCTTCTCCACAATATTTGAGTAGCAGACTATCTTTGGCAAAATAAAGCTCTATTGATATTAATATTTACCTCAGGTTAGTTATAATTTTCCATAGAGAATAATAATCAGTTGATCAATGTGTTCAAAGTGAATGTGAATCAGAAACGTCAGGGTTGCTCTGAAATTCTTTGGGATTAGAGTTGGATTTTAACCTCAATTCTGATGGGAGACTTTAAAAATTCCATTTAAAAAGCTCAGGAATTCAGTTATGTCGAGTACACGGTGACAGAGATTTATTGATCAGCTGTTAAAAGGGGTGAAACCTTTTTCTGTTCCTTGCAATCAGTTGTGAACTGAGCAGGTAATAATTCTCAAATTGCTTTTTCAACAGGCAATTGACATGGTAATGGACACCAGTAAAAAGAGTTCAGAAACAAAAGGGTTCAGAAACAGCATTTACAGATGTTGGGGTTGCTTCTGTGGAGGAGAGTAAAAAAAGTCCCCTTTTTCAGATGGTACACAAAAATGCTGGAGAAACTCAGCGGGTGCAGCAACATCTATGGAGCGAAGGAGATAGGCAACGTTTCGGGCCGAAACGTTGCCTATCTCCTTCGCTCCATAGATGCTGCTGCACCCGCTGAGTTTCTCCAGCATTTTTGTGTACCTTCGATTTTCCAGCATCTGCAGTTCCTTCTTAAACCCCTTTTTCAGATAGTTGGCAGCCATCTGATTTTAAGACCAGAAAAACTGGTGGCAAATGTCTCTTCTGACTTCACAGAAACAAAGGGTTCTATCAATAATAGACTTTTAGACTTTAGAGAGGACACCATTCTACTGCAGCATTCTCTCTTTCTTTCTCCAAAGAGACCCTCCTGACTTACTGTATATTTCTACAATTTTTTATTTTTTATTTCTAGCTTCTGGAGTTTTCTTGTCTTTTGACTATTGGGTTAACAGGAAACCAGTGTGGGAGGGGGGGGGGTGGTGGGAGTGAACAGAGTGGGGGGGGGGGGATTGTGAGTGGTACGATGAATGAATGAATGAATAGTATATTTCGGTCATACATTAAAAAGAACAAAACTTTACAATCTGTGTGAATATGAACCAACACTGTATCCATTTCACAAAACGTTCACATAATCAATGACCAAAAAAGGAATAGGCTGGAGCCACAAAGCTTATTTTTGCCTATCCTATACAATCCATAAGATAAGATAACCCAGAATATCAGCATTCAAAGGAAAGAAAAAATAATAACATTTACTCTAAATTGTAATCATTACTTATTTTACTCTAAATTGTAATCCTTACTTATTTTAATCATTTTACATTATAATCCTTAATTATTTTACTTTTCAGGCTTTTTTGAAACTCGACAGAGAGCTACAAAATTTCAACTCATCACTAAGCCCGTTCCATAATTTGACTCCCAAAACTGAGACACATCTATATTTTACATTGGTTCTCACTTTACATGTTTCAAAAATACACAACCCTCTTAAAATATAATTACCACGATGGTGGTATTATGTGTAACGTTCTGATCATCTGGAAGCATTAAAGTGGTAGAGGTACTTCAGAAGAAATCCAAGGGTTCTCTCTGGAATGCATACAATGAAAGAAAGGAAAACTCATCTTGGATGCCACTGTAAATGTAACAGATTGCATGGACAAAGCTATGTGGGTAATTGTAAACGTTCAATTTAGGATTGGAACCAGGGAATGTTTATTTCACGAGAGTGGCAGTGGACTTGGAAACGGAGTAATGGAGGAGAAGCATTGGATGCATTTTAGGAAACCGCTTAATTCGGGAAAAGAAATCTCCCATCTTTCTCAGCCTGGCCTTTATGTGACTCTCAGTACTCCAATGCGGTTGACTCTTTGTCTCTTCCTTAATCTAGGGGCGATTATGGATAAAGAATATATGCTAGATTATGTTAGAATAAATGATGTCCGCACCTAATGAAGGAAGAAACAGAAAGTCTTGATTCATTGTAGGATTAAATTATAATATTATAGTTAGGGACTGACTTTGGGAGCTCCAAGCCGCAGGAGCTTCGACCGCCCCAATGCGGGAGCTTCGATCACCCTGACTGCGGATGGTTCGACTGCCCCAACAGCGGGAGAATAAAGAGGGAAGAAGATTAGACTTTATTGCCTTCCATCACAGTGAGGAATGTGGGGAATCCGCGGTGGTGGATGTTTATGTTAACTTTTATGTAGTTGCGTGTCTTGTTGCTTTATTTAAAATGGCTGTATGGTAAATCAAATATCACTGTACCTTAATTGGTCCACGTGACAATAAAAGACCTTTGAACCTTTGAATATAAATGGTTTCATCTTTGTGACGTCTTCTTCACAAAGACTTAAAAATACACTACATGATGTTTCCCATTTTAAGGAGATCAAGTGTAGATCCACTCACTAAGAGTATCTTTCAGCGATCGTCTGTTCAATTGCTATTAACTACACAACTTGCTACAACATATATGGGCATGCTCTCCCTTGTCCTCTCACCCTAATCTTCATTAATCTCTTCTAACAGTGATTTCCTCTTCATCTTTCCTTACCCTGCAGTACATTTGGCAGCAGAGGATTCAACTATGTTGACTTTTATCACCTCAGCTCATTTCTTGCTAAACCTCTCCTCTTTCAAATTAAACCTACAGCAATTCCTACCAATTCTTTCCCGTTCTATCTAGCTGACGTCCTTTCCAGAATTCGGTGCAATGTTTCATTACTTTAAAGATTGTATAAATGCAAATGATTGTTTCAAGGAAAATGTTGAGCAGAGTAAAAGGTCAACAAAAGCCCTTTTGCCGAAGTTCTCCTTGGTGCCAGTTATTGTGCAGGGGAGGACAGCAGACTACAAACGACACCAGGTGTCTGGCACCAGGCCATCAGCTGTTCGGTTTACAAGTTAGTGATAGATTGTGTATAGGTTTCACCCTCCCAAACTACAACTGAAGAACATCTGCCCCCTGACTTTCACTGGAAACTTATTTTGCATTGATGCAGTTTAGAAACAGCATGTGTCGAGCTTTCATTCCTGTGTTTGCAGCAGAAAGAATTTGGATGACAAGTTTGGCATTGCTTTGGCTGTGTGACTGCTGCTTAATTGAGGTGAAGTATGCATCCCCTCTCTCGTTGGATGCTGATCATTCTGTTCAAATGTATAGTCGGTGGTAACCTTTCTACCACTTTATTGGAATATCTAAACCATCAATCTAGCTTTTCATTTTCTGGTAGAAGCCCCTCATATTTTCAATATTTGCTATTTTTATTTAAGATGCCCAACAATTTTACAGCAAATGTGTAGGAAGGAACTGCAGATGCTAGTTTAAATCATAGATAGACACAAAAAGCTGGAGTAACTCAGCGGGACAGGCAGCATCTCTGGAGAGAAGGAATGGGTGATGTTTCAGGTCGAGACCCTTCTTCAGACACAGCAAATGATTGATTTTAGTTTTCCTGAACATGGATCCTCATGATTAGATACTCCATTACAACTTAATAAAAATGTTCTGTATCTTGAATCTTAACCTTCAGGTTATCTTCTATATAACCTTTTGTGGTCCATTATTGTTGAAGACGTTACATGAGAGCACATGTGTTTATGTGTTTAATATGTGTTTAACAAATATGTAATATGTGTTTAAGAAATATTCACTAAAGTTGTACATGTATCTAATTATTTATTTTCTTTGTGTGCCAATATCCTATGGTGTAAATACAGTTTATTTTTACAAACCACCATCCAGAGAGTAGTTGATTGTTTTTGAAAACAATGAAAGCTTTCAGTTAATGTACTTCACTAATTCTGGACATACTAAATAGGCGGCAGTGAGTAACATTCTCAAGGGAATAGAAAACTATTCCCTCATCAGCTTGGAACGTAATGACGAAATTAACATAATGACTAATTATTTTACATGCAAAAACCTGAATTGGAACTTCAGTCATAACTTGTCAATAAATAAACCATAGGACAAATTAAATTGCTTCTCACTTTGATCAGAAAACATGAATTTCTATCCATTCATTACATTTAGTGCAATAACAGTGTACTATGGTTTTGGATTCTTGTTCACGAGTGGAGAAAGTATATAAACGTTCTTAATACAGCCTAATTAAAGTTGCCTTGCCTAATTAAATTTGCCTTGCCTTCTATATAATTAAAAGTCTAATCTTGACCACTTCTTGTTTGCGCTTTATATTGATTTTAGAAAAAACACTACCACGTACGGCTGTGATTTTTGGCCACCTTACTCAGAGTCCTCCTCCACTCATGAGGTGCCGAGAATTTTTCCCATTGATGAAAAATAAAGAGTTATTAGTGTTTAAAAAATGTTGAGATTCTCTCTCCTGTCAATCACGCCATGATGGCCATGCCCCTTCTGGTGGGAGGGAGGAGGGACTATAAAACCCAGAAGTGTGGGCGTGGCTCAGACTCTGCAAGATGGAGGAGGGAGAGGTCACAACTCGCTGTCTTTAGTGGCCTTGCACCCTGCTTGAAATGGTATGAAACTGCACTTGAATTTGGTGGCCTTGCACCCTGCTTGAAGTGGTATGAAACTGCACTTGAATTTGGTGGCCTTGCATCCTGCTTGAAGTGGTAAGAAACTGCACTTGAATTTGGTGGCCTTGCACCCTGCTTGAAATGGAATTTCAAGCAATAGCCGTGAGTCAAGTGCCAGCCCGACCAGCCGTGAGTGAGTGAGCTGCCAGCACAACAGGCTTGAGTGACTGAACCGCCAGCCCAATAATCCATTCAGTCCACAATGTCCATACTGGCCCTCTGGAAACCAGTCCCTTCAGCCCACAACACCCATACTAGTGCTCCAGAAAGCTCCCCCGCCCACCCCCCACTGGCCACCAATATTGGAATTGGTGGAGAGGTGGAATATTGCGTTGGGTGACCAGCCCTCCCATGTGATGCTGGGACCCAATGGGTCCCACTTAGTCTAGTATATTTATGTATTTTAAGTTTGAGTATTAACTTTTTAATTTATTTTTTCAGGATACGTCAAGTTCTTTGTGCAGTCCAATTTCCATTTATCAATCAATACAAAAAGTTTAAGAAAAATTTGACATTTTTTTGTTGGTAAGTTGTTGAGAACTTCTTACTGTGATTGAGCATGGTGCCAGTTTGATAATATTACAACTGCTAGGGACTGGAGATCCAACACTCCATAGACAGGTACATGGGTAGGACTGGTCTGGAGGGATATGGACCAAGCGCAGGCAAGTAGGACTAGTGTAGCTGGGTAATTGTTGGCCGGTATGGGCGAGTTGGGCCGAAGGGCCTGTTTCCATACTGTATCACTCTATGACTAGTTGTCAGGAAAGTTATTGCCACAGAGATCAATAGATCATTGTGGGAGCTTTACTCAATATTAGCAGCAAACACAGTTGTTTGCCAGTAACCACAATTTCTGGGTCATTACGCTAACAAAGTTAAAGTTCAGCAGGTGGCGTGACATAGCCTTTTTCTAGCTGAGAAGGTACAGCTAGGAACAGTATACAATTGCTGGAGGCAACAGTCCATAGACTTATGCTGCAATGGGTCTTTACAACTTTCACTGCCAAGAAGAATAAAAGGCTGCAGGTTTACCAGAACACCACCATATAAAAGACCCTGATAATTCACACACTGTCCAAATGTGGAAACAGGCATTTTCATTCCTTCCTCACAGATGGGATAACATTCTGGGACTCAATACCTGGAGCAGTTACAGATGGGCAATAATGCTGCCCTTGCCCAAGATGCCCACTTCTCAAGAATGAATAAGTGGAGTTGTATAAAAGCAGGAAAGTATCCTGTTCTTGGGTGGCATTTGTGGAAAGGGAAACATTTTTTGTCA
Source organism: Malacoraja senta (assembly GCA_038087875.1). Taxonomy (NCBI): domain Eukaryota; kingdom Metazoa; phylum Chordata; class Chondrichthyes; order Rajiformes; family Rajidae; genus Malacoraja; species Malacoraja senta. The sequence goes on along the minus strand of CM075979.1, from coordinate 53,785,002 downwards.
TTGATCTTTCATTAAGGAAGTGCAAAATGACTCAGTCTCTTCTGTGAACCAAGCCTTTAAATTATAGACTTACTGAGTTTCATAAGAAAACAAACAAATGTGTATGTGGCCACAGCAACCAAAGACAAAAGATAACCAGAAATGTATCATAAATCCTGGAAGCAATTTATAGTAGAATACAATCATATATTATGTGAATTGGAAAGTGGTTATAAGCATCTACAAAAAAATATAGTTTTTCATATTATATACTTTGTATTTGTTTGATCATTACATGGTACAAAATATTCAATTTAACTCAAAATCAGCCCGTTTGTAACCGAGTGCATCTTCCACTGTTCACTGGAACATTACAATTTGTATATTTCAATCAAGATTTCTCAGATCTTGGGAATCTTCGAAACCCCTAGTGAATATACCTAGTCTATCATAACTTCTCTCATCAGACAACCCTCGCGTTCCAGGTATCAAAATAGTAAACCTAGTCTGAACGGCTTTCAATGAATTTATATTATTCCTTAAATAAGGAGATGAATATTGCATGGAGTACTCCATATGTGGTCTCACGAATGCCCTATACAATTGATGCATAATATTCCTACATTTATGTTCAATTCCTGTTCCAGTGATCAAAAATCTGTCGTAGAAACAAAGAATTGCGGGTGCTAGTTTATACCAAAGGTAGGCACAAAGTGCTGGAGTCGAAATGCTGGACCCTTCTTGCAGTCTGAAGAAGGGTCCCCCGACGAAAACATCACTCATCCTTTCTCTCCAGAGATGCTGCCTGACCCATTGAGTTACTCCAGCACTTTGTGTTTATCAAACATCTACTATTGGATTTTCTAACTACTTGCTGCATTAGCTAGTTTGAAACACTCAGCAGGCCAAGCAGCATCTGCGGGGGAAAAAACAGAGATAGCGTTTCTGGTCCTAGACCTTTTGTCATACCTAGGAAAGAGGGAAAACAAGTTTGTTCTCCCATGGCTGGGAAGGTGGAGAGTAATGGAAAGGACACAGGGACCATCTCTGTTCTGGTGAGATCAAATGGTTTAATGTGATAGTTCGAGGCATACAAGGTGTTCGTGGTTACAAAGTGATTGATTATCCTAGTAGGTGGAATAGATTGTACAATGTAATAGTCAAACAAATAGTTATGTTTCCTTGGTAGACGAAAGTGCTGGAGAAACTCAACGGGTGCAGCAGCATCTATGGAGCGAAGGAAATAGGCAACGTTTCGGGCCGAAACCCTTCTTCAGGCTGATGGAGGGTGAGGGGGGGGGGGGCGGGGAGAAGAAAGGAAAAAGGAAGAGGAGGAGCCCGAGGGCTGAGAAGGGGAGGAGACAGCAAGGGCTACCGGAAATTTGAGAATTCAATGTTTATGCCACGAGGGTGCAGACTGCCCAAGCGGAATATGAGGTGCTGTTCCTCCAATTTCCGGTGGTGCTCACTCTGGTCATGGAGGAGGCCCAGGACAGAGAGGTCGGATTTGGAATGGGAGGGGGAGTTGAAGTGCTGAGGTCAGGTTGGTTAATGCGGACCGAGCGGAGGTGTTCGGCAAAACGATCGCCAAGCCTACGCTTGGTCTCACCGATGTAGATCAGCTGACATCTAGAGCAGCGGATGCAATAGATGAGGTTGGAGGAGATGCAGGTGAACCTCTGTCACACCTGGAACAACTGCTTGGGTCCTTGAATGGAGTCGAGGGGGGAGGTAAAGCGACACGTGTAGCATCTCTTGCGGTTGCAATGGAAAGTGCCCGGGGAGGGTGTGTGCGGGAGGGAAGGGAAGAATTGACAAGGGAGTTACGGAGGGAGCGGTCTTTGCGGAAGGCAGACAGGGGGGGAGATGGGAAGATGTGGCGAGTGGTGGGGTCACGTTGGAGGTGGCGAAAATGACGGAGGACTCTTTGTTGTATGTGACGGCTAGTGGGGTGAAAGGTGAGGACTATGGGGACTCTGCCCTTGTTACTAGGGGGGGGGGTGGGGAGAGAGAGCAATGTTACGGGATATGGAAGAGACCCTGGTGCAAGCATCATCTATAGTAGGGGAGGGGAACCCCCGTTCCCTGAAGAATGAGAACATTTCCGATGCCCTGGTTATGCTTCCTTGTCTGTTTATGTATTGCTTATAGCAGGACAGTGGAACATGCCCAGCAGTCCGACTGCACCAACAGAAAAATAAACTTTAAAATAATCACCTCAAAGTCATTAGAGTTTAGTTTAGTTTAGTTCAGTTTAGTTTAGAGATACATCATGGAAACAGGCCCTTCGGGTCACTGAGTCCGCGCATTACCCTACACACTCTAGGGACAATTTACACTTATACCAACCAATTAACCTACAAACCTGTACGTCTTTGGAATGTGGGAGGAAACCGAAGATCTCGGAGAATACCCACGCGGTTACGGGGAGAACGTACAAACTCCGTACAGACAGCACCCGTAGTCAGGATCGAAACCGGGACAGCTGCAAGCGCTGTAAGGCAGCAGCTCCACCGCTGCACCACCATGCCAATTAGGAGGCAAAAATTAGAGAAAATATGTTTGATGCAGAAAAGGGAAATCTTGCACAAAGCTTCTCATGTTATAATAATTGTAGTAAAATACATATTTAACTGTAACATGATTAAAGTTAACACAAGGTGTTCATAATTGTCTTTATCTTGAATAATATTTTTTTACTTCGGGGCCTCAGTGAATCTCCAAGACCTGATACTAGAATTGTTATTTTTGTCCAAAGCCACAATGAATGTCACTGTATATTTATTAAAATGGACCGCAATAAATTTCACCAAATCCTCTTTATAGACAACGGGGGTCAACTGTCGAGGCTCTATAAGGCGCTGGTCAGGCCACATTTGGAATATTATGAGCAATTTTGTGCACCATATCTGAGAAAGGATGTGCTGGCTCTGGAGGGGGTACAGAGGAGGTTTACAAGAATTATTCCAGGAATGAATGGGTTAACTTGTAATGATCATTTGCCAGCACTGGGCCTGTACTCGCTGGAGTTTGGAAGAGTGAGGGGGCACCTCATTGAAACATACAGAATAATGAAAGGCTTGGATAGAGTGGATGAGGAGAGGGTGTTTCTACTAGTGGGAGAGTCTAGGACCAGAGGTCATAACCCCAGCGTCGAAGCTCCCTCAGGAGGTGCATACAGTTCGTCAGACTCGTCCGCAACGCCAGAAACCAGTTGATCGACCCAGAGCAAATCCGGAGAAGGTGGGACAGTTTCAGAAGAGCCGTTCCCCTGTGGGGGGAGGATGGAAACCCTGCTAGCGGTGCGGCTCGACTGCGCATCATCACCGTGCGTGCCCGTATATCAAGTCCGTTTGTTATGCCTTTTACTGAAAAGGTCATCTCCAGGAAGTGTGTCAATCTGTAGGAAAGCTGAGAAAGGGCAAGAAAGCGCAAAACACAGTCGACCAAATCGTGGAAACCATTCCTATTGAAGTGCTAGGTGTGTCTATGATCACCAACAAGCCGAGGATTTCGCTGCAGGTCTCGAACGTCGATCTACAGTTCCAGGTGGACACTGGTGTGGCTGTGTCGCTAATGGGTCAGGACATCTGGGAGAGGATCGGATCGCCGAAACTGAAACCGGCCAACATCTGCCTTTTCGGATACGGACGATAGCCCATTCCCACGAAAGGCAAATGCACTGGCACCGTTTCCTGTAATGGTACGACACAGGTGTTGCCACTGATCGTCGTTGGTAAAGAAGGTACATCCCTGTGCGCCATCGACTGGATCCACGCTCTCAAGCTTGACATGAACGCCTTGATCTATGATGGATCAACTATGGCATTGTTATATACCACAGATTGCAACATGGTCAGCAAGTACGTGGACAACCTGCGAAATAAGGACGTCGAATGGCACTGGTCCAAAGAGTGTGAACACGCATTCACCAGGTTGAAGGAGATGCTCGCCCAGAAGACGCGTTTGGTCCACTATGACCCATCGAAGCCGATCTCGCTGGTCGCCGATGCATCGCCGTGTGGTCTTGGAGCTCTAATCTCACAAACGGCGCTGAACGGCAAGGAAGAACCAATCGCGATCGCTTCCAAAACGCTGATGACCGCCGAGAAAAACTACAGCCAAGTGGAGAAAGAACAGCACACAGATAAAGCAAATACTGATATCTCTTCAAAAGAGAACACTGAGGAAAACTCTGTTGATTCTGAGCCTTTAGCAAGAGTTGTGAAACGCAAAAAAGGCTTGGAAAAAAGGTGAAGCGAGGTCCAGGTAAATGGAGATGTTCAAACTGGAAAGGGGGAATGTGATGTTTGGTGGACTGTGTGGGGGTGGGAGGACCCGTTGCTCCTCCCGTGCAGCAGGTGGCACTGCACAGGACAAAGGGAGATGTTGTGTATACAGTTTATCCTGTCTGTAGACAGTATGCGGGCAGCCAGTGTGAGTAGTCTTGTTGTCAGCATTGAGTGAAACATTAAAGACTTCTGTTGTAAACTAAAGACTCTAAAATTTTGTGCAGACCTAGAAAATGAACACAAAATAAAGGACGTTCTTTTATGGAGATGAGGTGGAATTTCTTTAGTCGGAGGGTGGTGAATCTGTGGAATTCTTTGCCACAGAAGGCTGCGGAGGCCAAGTCAGTAGATATTTTTAAGGCGGAGAAAGATAGTTTCTTGATTAGTACAGGTGTCGGAGGTTATGGGGAGAAGGCATGAGAATGGGGTGAGGAGGGAGAGATAGTTCAGCCATGATTGAGTGGCGGAGTAGACTTGATGGGCCGAATGGTCTGATTACTCCTATTCCTTATGACCTTATGAACTAATAAAAGGTGAATTGAAGCACAGAATTATAGAAAATAATGGCACAGGTGGAAGCCATTCAGCCCATGAAGTCAAAGTTACCCAAAAATAAACCAGGTTAACCCCACTATCCAACTGTAACCCCCAGCCCTGCAGGTTAGACTATTCAAGTGTTCAGCCACGTCCTTTTGAATCTAGTGATAGTCTCTGTGTTCACTATGTTTTCTGGCAGAGATCAACACCTTCACCATTCAGCAGTGAAATACTTTTGCTCAATTCCCCTTTAACCCTTCCATTAACATTTAAATCAGTCCCCATTAGTTACTATCCTCTCTGCTGTGGGACATAGGTCCTCTCTGCTCACTTGTCGAGAGGTCTTATAATTGAATACTCCTCAAATAAATCTTCCCTTCATTGCAAAGAAAACAACGCAAATCTCTCTGCATGACTATAATTCTTAATGCCTAGCAATACTCAAAAATCTCTTCTATTGCTGAGGATTTGAAGACATTGATCTGTTTTCTCACTCAGTGAAATGTAGATATCAATGTAAAATTAATTAGTTAACCCAGCGAAGCCACTTGGAGAAGTCTGAATTCCTTCTTAATTCGAAACATCGAAAAATAGAAACATAGAAAATAGGTGCAGGAGTAAGTATTTCAGCCCTTTGAGCCAAGTTCGTTCAAGTTCAAGTTCAAGTGAGTTTATTGTCATGTGTCCCTGATAGGACAATGAAATTCTTGCTTTGCTTCAGCACAACAGAACATAATAGGCATTGGGGGTGTGGGTTGGGGGTTGGGGGGGGTGTGGGTTGGGGGTTGGGGTGGGGGGGTGTATGTGTGTGTGAATGAGTCTGTGTTTGTGTGTGTATGTATGTGTGTGTGAATGAGTCTGTGTGTGTGTGTGTGTGTGTGCGCGAATGAGTCTGTGTGTGTGTGTGTGTGAATGAGTCTGTGTGTGTGTGTGAATGAGTCTGTGTGTGTGTGTGAATGAGTCTGTGTGTGTGTGTGTGTGTGTGTGTGTGTGTGTGTGTGTGTGAATGAGTCTGTGTGTGTGTGTGAATGAGTCTGTATGTGTGTGTGTGTGAATGAGTCTGTGTGTGAGTGTGTGTGTGTGAATGACAAGGAGTAGAGTGGGGAGGGGTGACTGAGTGAACTGCCAGTGTACCAGGCGTGAGTGACTGCACTGCCAGCCCAAGAATCCATTCAGTCCACCCTCTTCCCCTTCTCTCTCACAGTCTGTCACCTATTTTGGGCAGAATTTCTGGCAGTTTCTCAGCTGCCAGCCTGCCAGGTCCGAGTGACTGTACTGCCAAGCCTCAGTGACTGAGCTACCAACCCAAGAATCCATTCGGCCCACAATGTCTATACTAGCCCTCTGGAAACCAGTACCTTTGGCCCACAACACCCATACTAGCGCAACAGAAAGCCCCCCCCCCCCCCCCCCACTGGCGAGCAATATTGGAATTGGTGGAGAGGTGGAATATTGTGTTGGGTGACCAGCCCTCCCGTGTGATGCTGGGACCCAACGGGTCCCACAGTCTAGTTTTACATAAATGTCACCCATTACTGATCATTGGTAATGGCACTAAAATTGTAATTTGACTGTAGGTTAACAGTGTAGACTAATTATTTAGTCTTTCATAGCCAGAGGAGACAAAGACAGCCTTTACGCGGCCTCCCCTACGAGTAGCTTACAGGCTCATAAGCCCACAAAGCGAAACCAATGTCTTTACCACGTCTGCAGACCGCTAAAAGCGATGCCTCCCCAGGCCAGGCGGCACCGTTAAATGCCGCCAACTGTCAAGGTTTAGCGCTACTGCAGCTCAATGTTGAAGGCCTTACCACCGCCAAGCTCATCGTCATCGAACAGATTGCCATCAAAAACAAGGCGACTATAGTTCTACTGCAGGAGACTCACACCAAAGACAAGAACTTCTTGAAACTTCCTGGGTATACCCTGGCCGGTCACACGGCCGACAAACATCATGGCATAGCTACGTTCGTTCGGAACGACATGGCCTGGTCAGCCATAGCACAGTCCGAAGAGGATGCAGAGGTAGAATGGATCACAACCAAAGTGCAAGACACTACCATCGTCAACATTTACAAGCCGCCTCCGAGCAGATTGGTCACAACATCTCTGCCAGATGTCCCAGCCCCTGCCGTGTACGCTGGTGACATAAGGAGTTGGTCACCTTTCATCGACTTTTTGGAATCATGTGATGCAGCAGTACCGTAAAGATTACTGATTTCAGGTCAGGTCGTGGATAGATTTACATCTCCAAACAAAGATTTGAAAATTTCCTTTTTAAGGGTCTTTTTCTACTATTTCTACTTTCTATTTTTTCTTTTCTTATATACACACTTCACGTTTTTCTATTTTCTACTATTTATTTTTCCTCTTTCTTTTCTCTATTTTTTTTTCTTTATTTTTTTTAATTTTTTACCTCCTTTTCAAAAACATAAAACTAGAGGTTGTACATAGAATGCATTACATTATGACATAGTTGGCACCTAAAATTAGGTGCCACTGTATTGTTTTGTATTGTATTAACTTCTAATAAAATAAACACAAAAAAAACCCAACAAAAAAACAAAAAAAAAAACAAGGCGACTATAGTTCTACTGCACCGAAAACAAGAACTTCCTGAAACTTCCTGGGTATACCCTGGCCGGTCACACCGCCGACAAACATCATGGCATAGCTACGTTCACTCGGAACGACATGGCCTGGTCAGCCATAGCACAGTCCGCAGAGGATGCAGAGGTAGAATGGATCACAACCAAAGTGCAAGACACTACCATCGTCAACATTTACAAGCCGCCTCCAAGCAGGTTGGTCCCAACATCTCTGCCAGATGTCCCAGCCCCTGCCGTGTATGCTGGTGACTTCAACAGTCATCATACAGACTGGGCATACAGCAGCTCCAACGCTGACGGCGACTTCCTGGCAGAATGGGCCTCGACCTATAGGACCCAAAGGAGCCATGCACTTTCTACTCTGCACGCTGGAACAGCACCACCAACCCGGACCTGGCCTTCGCAAAATGTCGCAACAACGAACCGCTCCCAGTAAGACGCATCCTGGACAGGTTTCCCCGGTCACACCATCGACCATCGCTCATAACCATTCCATCTCTGGTCCAGCCCATGGAAGGGAAAGATGTCAAGAGGTGGAACTTCCGGAAAGCAAACTGGGTGGGCTTCAGACAACAAGTGAATAAGGCAGCCGCTGGCCTCCCACACCCACGCCCCACCAACCTGAACAACGCCTACGACTCATACTACAAGATGCTGCTGGCCGCCGCCAAGAAGAACATCCCCCGCGGTGTACGGTGTCCCTGTTGTGATGATGAATGTGAAGACCTACTTCGGCGAGAGTCCACGAGCTGCACAGGGCCCCGAGCTGCGACTCCAACCTATCCCACGATTTCACAACACAAGAAATCGAGCAGGCCATCCGACGGCTGAAAACCGGCAAGGCACCAGGCGCCGACGGCATCCACCCGGAATACATAAAACACCAAGGCAAGAAGGCAAATGACTGGTTGTGCTCCTTCCTCTCCACGTGTTTCCGCTGCCTGAAGCAGCCAAAGATCTGGCGCCGTGCCAAGGTGATCGCTCTGCCGAAGCCAAAGAAGCCTAGCGATGACCCCAAGGGATACCGACCCATCTCACTGCTGTGTGTGCCATACAAGCTCCTGGAACGTCTCCTCCACACACGTCTCAATCCTGTGATCGACCCCCAGCTGCCTAAAGAACAGGCTGGCTTCCGAAGCGGTAGGTCAACGGCGGACCAGGTGACTGTCCTGTGCCAAGACATAGAGGACAGCTTCCAGGCAGGGGAGAAGGCTGGCGCTGTCTTCTTGGACCTCACAGCTGCATTTGATACTGTCTGGCTGCGTTGACTACACATGAAGCTTCTGGAAACCATCCCAGACAAGCACATGGTGAGCTTCATCATGGAGATGCTGAGCAACCGCAGCATCAGGCTACACACCAGCAACGGGAAATGCAGCAGGGTGAGGAAACTTAAGAACGGCGTCTCACAGGGCTCAGTGCTGGCACCAATGCTGTTCAATATCTACATCCCTGACCTGCCTGCAACCCAGTCAAAGAAGTATGGCTATGCTGATGACCTGGCCATCCTACTTAGTAAGCCATCCTGGGAAGCAGCAGAAGAGGGCCTCTCTGAAGACATGAACATCCTGTCTTCATACCTGAGGAACTGGCGCCTCAAGCTCAGCATGGGTAAGACAACATCTTCAATGTTCCACCTCAACAACAGGGAAGCGTCCCGCGAGATGAACGTCATGGTGGATAACGCCCGATTACGGTCCCAGCCTGTCCCCACATACCTCGGTGTGAAGCTCGACAGAACGTTGTCATTCAAACAACACCTGGAAGGTGCCAAGGCAAAGACAAGCGCCCGTGCCGCACTGTTTCGCCGCCTAGCCGGCACCACATGGGGAGCCACGACGAAGACACTGCGCATGTCCACAGTGGCCCTGGTGTTCTCAGCCGCCGAGTACTGCGCCCCGGTCTGGTGCTGTAGACCTCACGCCAAGAAGCTGGATGCTGCCCTCAACAGCACCCTGTGGACTGTCTCCGGATGCCTACGAGCCACCCCAGTAAACCAACTGCCCGTCCTCGCTGGCATCGCCCCAGCCAACATCAGACGAGAAGCAGCCACGCTGGCCCTCTCTCGAAAGGCACAGACCAGTGAATCCCACCTCCTCCATCAGATCGTCACAGAGACACCACGACGAGTGCGCCTCAAGTCACGGCATCCCTTTGCCACGCAAGCCCAAGAGCTGCTCTGCACAACACCAGCTAACGCTTCTAAGGCTACCTGGGTCAAGACGAGATGGAGAGACCAGTGGAAGTCAGCGGAACCATCTAGGCTACACCATTACATCGATGACCCCATGGATGTCCCTGGTCAGGACCTGCCCCGAAAGCAGTGGACAACCCTCAACTGCTTGAGGACAGGCATCGGACGCTATGGAGTAGCGATGAAGAGGTGGAGCCTCGTGGACAGCGCCTCCTGCGAGTGTGGGGACCCAACACAGACAGTGGAGCACATAGTCACCAGTTGCCCCAAACACCGGCCACCGAATGGTGAACGAGGTCTGATTGACCTGGATGATGACACGTTGGCCTGGCTCGCCTCAACAGAGCTGCAGGTCTAAAAGACACATGACAGAAGAAGAAGAAGATCCTCGTGATAAGACTAAGCCGCTAGTTCTGTTGAAACTTTGAAACAAAATGAACCAGGGATTCAAATGAATCTTCATTAGTCATTTTTTTAATAATGAAGCTGCTTTTTTCCCAGTGGAACAAAAAGCCAAAACAAGCTAAGTACATTAACTCAATTTGCTGATTCACTGTGAGCCTGTTTCATAACACGAGACGAGTCCCTCTATTTTCTAATGACCCTAAGGAATGAATATCTGATTAATTCATAAAGTTCCACAAAGGAACAAAACATCTCTTTATGCCTGAAATTAAATGAGCATATGAATATTAATATGAAATGTACATCTGTTTGGAGGCCAGATTGTTTCACTGTGTGGCTATATTCTTACTGTTTTTAAACTACATATTTTAAAGTAAATATTAATCAAATTTGATATTTTTTACTCCACGTGTTGTTAACTTATACCAGACAGTCTTCTGGCACAGTAATTTTTAATGATGTCTAAATATAAGTAGTTTATTGAATTCATGCAGAAATAAATGATTGCTTTAAATAGATCTGGAATAACACAATTTATTGCAATGGATTTAAGTAACACCAGAACAACATAAATGTCTGGGTTACGGAGAAAAGCAAACCTCATTTGTCTGAACTTTCAAACAGGAGCCCTGAAGGGAACAAAAATCCTACCTGCCCTGCATTCATAATTGACATTCAGTGACCTTCCCAGTTAAAATATGAATGTATATTTTATAACTAAATTTACATGCTCTAATAAGTGTCCAAGGCAACAGCAGTTCATCATTGTAGCCTTTGTGATATTTTCCCAATATAATTTCAGTTACAAAATATAATGTGTATCATCGGTTATCAAGTGACTGAAACTTGTGCCATCTTCTATCTGGAGATAAACAGCTGTTAAATTAAAATGGTAATGTATTGTTTTTGGCACAGCAAAATACTTAATTGAGAACTGATGAATCTCTGGTCTAGAGTTCGGCCCAGATTTCAGCTTGTTTGGTTGACTTATATTGGTCTACAAATCAGCACTACCATTTCATGCAATACTTTGTAGCATTTCAGATTTGAGAATGGTCCATACCATTTAGTGTAGTTTCGTTTAGTTTTGAGATACAGCACGGAAACAGGCCCTCCAGCCGGCCAAATCCGTGCTGACCAGTGATCCCCATGCACTAGCACAGTTCTACCCACTTGGGACAATTTATAATTTTACCAAAGCCAATTAACCTACAAACCTATATGTCTTTGGAATGTAGGAGGAAACCGGAGCACCCGGAGAAAACCCACGCGGTCACGGGGAGAATGTATAAACAACAACCAAGGTCAGGATGAACCCGGGTCTCTTGCGCTGAAAGACAGCAACTCCGCCATTCAGTGGTGAAATACTTTCTCTCAATTCCTCTTTAATCCTTCTATTAACAAACAGCACCACCATGCCACCCCTAAATAATTTGATTATTAATTTTAGCATATCATTATAAATAGTTCATGAGGAGTTAAAACATCTATTAAATATGAGAAAAGGATGCAATGTACAATTTAACATTTTTTATTAATCAGAAAATTTATGGAACATTCATAGATTGCAAATGAATTGTTTTATAATAACACATTTAATCTAATGTTAAGAAATAATGTTGCAGATTGAAATAAAGAAGTCAAGGCTTCTTCATCAAGGCTCCAAGTACAGGATCAAGATAAATGTATTTTATCTGTTGGTTGACATTTTTCAAAACCTGTTAGTCACTCTTTCATAGATCTACAGAAAGCATGGATTTGGATTTGGTTAGCTAGGATCATAGTGATTATTGAGACAAGTACTCTGAGCACTGTGTCTCCTAAGAATGTCTCTTCTTACCATGTAAGTGATCTCTGTCTAAATGTTTACTGTAGTTATGGAGGGAGTGAAATGATAATTTTATTCTTTGAACTGGCAGGTAAGTTTGATTTATTTTCCAGTATTTCACAGCTCCAGCATTTTCACATTTAGTCTCTACTTTTATTTCAGAATAAAACGAAGTCTCCAGGATTGGGTTATTTCATGAATTTTTTTCCTACAGGTTTCGTTCTCATCTTTGCATACTTAAGAGTAGCACTTCAGCAATAACATTGATTTCTCTTTGTGTTTTTCTGTACCAAAACATGTTGTGCTCTAGAAACAGGTTTTTTTAATTGTCAACCAACATAAAATAATTTAGAAAGATTTAAACTCTAAAAATTGTTCATCCCTGTCTGGCGAAAAAATAAAATGGGGAAGGCAGCTCAACCGTGGCTAACGAGGGAAATCAAGGAGAGTGTTAAATCCAAGGAAGAGGCATATAAATTGGCCCGAGGGAGGAGCAAACCTCAGGACGGAGAAATTTAGAACTCCACAGAGGAGGACAAAGGGGTTAATTAAGACGGGGGGAAAAAGAGCATGAAAGAAAGCTTGCGGGGAATATAAAAACGGACTCTAAAAGCATATTTAGATATGTAAAAAGGAAAAAGTTAGTGAAGACAAATGTAGGTCCCTTACGGTCAGAGACTGGTGAATTTATAATGGGAAACAAGGAAATGGCAGAACAATTAAACAAGTACTTTGGTTCTGTCTTCACTAAGGAAGACATAAACAATCTCCTAGAAATACTAGGGGACCGAGGATCTAGTGGGAGGGATGAACTGAAGGAAATCCACATTAGTCAGGAAATGGTGTTAGGTAAACCGTTGGGACTGAAGGCAGATAAATTTCCAGGGCCTGATGGTCTGCATCCCACAGTACTCAAGGAGGTAGCCCAAGAAATCGTGGATGCATTGCTGATCATTTTCCAGTGCTCTCTCGACTCTGGATCAGTTCCTGTGAACTGAATGGTAGCCAATGTAACCACTTTTTAAGAAAGGAGGGAGATAAAAAACAGGGAATTATAGACCAGTTAGCCTTACATCGGTAGTGGGGAAGATGCATGTCGATTATTAAAGATGTTATATCAGCGCATTTGGAAAGCAGTGACAGGATCGGTCAAAGTCAGCATGGATTTATGAAGGGGAAATCATGCTTGACTAATCTTTTGGAATTTTTTGAGGATGTAACAAATAGGATGGATAAGGGAGAGTCAGTGGATGTGGTGTATCTGGACTTTCAAAAAGCCTTTGACAAGGTCCCACACAAGAGATCGGTGTGCAAAATTAGAGCACATGGTATTGGGGGTAGGGTATTGGCATGGATAGAGAACTGGTTGGCAGACAGGAAGCAAAGAGTAGGAATTAACCAGTCCTTTTCAGAATGGCAGGCAGTGACTAGTGGGGTGCCGCAAGGCACAGTGCTGGGACCCCAGTTATATAGAATATATATTAACGGTTTAGACGAGTGAATTAAATTTGACATCTCCATAATTTGCGGATGACACAAAGCTTGGTGGCAGTGTGAGCAGCGAAGTGGATGCTATGAGGCTGCAGGTGACTTGGATAGGTTGGGTGAGTAGGTGGATGCATAGCAGATGCAGTATAATGTGGATAAATGTGAGGCAAGAAAAGGAAGGCAGATTATTATCTGAATGGAGTCTGATTAGGAAAAGGGGAGGTGCAACGAGACCTGGATGTGCTTGTACACCAGTCACTGAAAGTAAGCATGCAGGTGCCCCAGGCAGTGAAGAAAGCTAATGGCATGTTGGCCTTCATTGTGAGAGGATTTGAGTTTAGGAGCAAGGAGGTCCTACTGCAGTTGTACAGGGCCCTGGTGAGACTGCACCTGGAGTACCGTGTGCAATTTTGGTCTCCAAAATTGGAAGGACATTCTTGCTATTGAAGGAATGCAGCTTAGGTTCACCAGGTTAATTCCCGGCATGACGGGACTGACATATGATGAAAAAATGGGTCGACTAGGCTTGTATTCATTGGAATTTAGAAGGATGAGAGGGAATCTTATAGAGACATATACAAATCTTAAAAGATTGGGCAGGCTTGATGCAGGAAAAATGTTCCTGACGTTGGGGGAGTCCAGAACCAGGGGTCACAGTTTAAGAATAAGGGGTAGGCCATATAGGACTGAGATGAGAAAAAATTATTCACTGAGAGTTGTGAACCTGAGGAATTCTCTGCCACAGAAGACAGTGGAGGCCAATTCACTGGATGCTTTCAAGCGAAAGTTAGATTTAGCTCTTAGGGTCAAAGGAATAAAGGGATATGGGGAAAAATTCAGGAACAGGGTACTGATTTTAGATGATCAGCCATGATCATATTGAATGGCAGTGCTGGCTCAAAGGGGCGAATGGCCTACTTCGGCACCTATTTTTCTATGTTTCTAGACATCAGCTTGCATGTAACATGCTGTGTTGGATGGAGTTGAATTTATTTACATTTATTGGCAACCAGTCTTACTTACTTACTTACTTTTGTATTACAGACTCAAGGTCCAGATAAAAGACAAGACATTACATAGAATAAATTGCATACAAAGGCACAATAAATCACATACAAAAGCACAGTAAATTAATTACAAAAGCACAATAAATTACATATAAAAGCACAATACATGGTTTAAGATCAAGAATTTAAAAAATCCTATAACGAGACAGCTATACCAATGTGTCCACAGCTGGGATTGGTAGCGTGCAGTGCTAAACCTTATGTTTGATAAGGCCAAGATGATTTCATTTTCAGAGTCATTAATCCGGCAAATGAATTTATACATAAGATTTCTTAAGACCGTCTGACTACCACAAGAACACTAAGAACTGGAATTGGCTCTCAGCCCTTAGACTTGCACTTAGATAATGTCTGATAATCCACTTAGTTGAGGCACACTTATCCACAATACATTTACCTCACAGAAATCTATCAGAATTGATCTTGAAGCATTCAGCTGACTCCATGCATTGTACTGTATGGGGAGCTGGGAGGGCAGGAGAAAGGGTTTCGAGTTCATATTTCCATATTCCAATCTTTTCTGATTTTGCTCTTGGTCTGACTCTAATTTTGGGCAACATAGTGGCTCAGCGGTAGAGTTGCTGCCTTACAGAGATCCGGGTTCAATCCTTTCAGATGAAGCAGCAATTCATTTGTCTTCTTCCAAGATAGTGTACTGCACCAGATGCTTTCAGTGTGTTTTCCTCCACAAATCAAATGAAGGTTGGGAGAATATTAGTTTTCCCAACCCTTTTCAGTCTGTAAAGATTACCCTGGGCTTTATATCTCCATCCAACCTCTGCCTCGTCCTCTCTGTCTTTGGGTTCCTGGAATTGGTTTAGAGTTACAGCACCGAAACAGGCCCTTCAGCCTATCGAGCCCATGCCGACGAGCGATCACCCCGTAGATTAACATTATTCCACACACGAGGGACAATTTTACTGAAGCCAATTAACCTATAAATCCGTTCAAACCTCTACATCTTTGGAGTGTGGGAGGAAACCAGAGCACCCGGAGAAACCCCACCCAATCAGAGGGAAAACGTACAAACTCCGTACAGACTTCACCCGTAGTCAGATGTTCCAATAAACCCCAGCGTATGCTGAGGAACAGTTTCTCATCTTCACTGTTGACACTTTACAGCCCTCCAGACTCAGTATTGTTTTTAATAATTTCAGTTATCAGTTATCAGAACTGGCAAGTTATGGCGTTTGGCCATCCACCTGTAACATACCTCTGCTTTTCTCACTCTACAGATGCTATTCAATATAGCAGTGTACAAAATCATGAGAGGAAAAGATCGGGTAGATGCACAGAGTCTCTTGCCCAGAGTAGAAGAATCGAGGACCAGAAGACATAGGTTCAAGGTGAAGGGGATTTTTTTTTATCGGAATCTAGGGGTAACCTTTTCACACAAAGGGTGGTGGGTGTATGGAGCAAGCTGTGAGAGAAAGTAGTTGAGGCATGGACTATCCCAACGTTTAAGAAACAGACAGGTACATGGATAGGACAGGTTTGGAGGGATATGGACCAAGTGCAGGCAGGTGGGACTAGTGTAGCTGGGACATGTCGGCCAGTGTGGGCAAGTTGGACCGAAGGGCCTGTATCCACGCTGTATGACTCTCTATGACTCTAATATCCTGAGTGTACAGAACAATTTTTTTAATGTCATATTTCCAGTAAATGCTGTGTTCTGCATCTCAGTTCCAGGGTATTTCTTTCTCTCTTTAACTGGGTTCATTCCTCTCCCTTTATTTATGCTCCTCCAGGCAGATCAACTATGTTTAACAAGACAGCAGCAAAAGCAATTGTCACTTGGCAACCGATGTCTTCACCTCATCACAAACATTCCATTTGTTCTCTCTACCCTTGCCTGCCTGCAACTTAAATACACATTTATTTTCTCATTTTTTCCAGTTCAGCCAAGATTCTTCAACCTGTAAAATAACTCAATTTTCCCTTCTATAGATACAGTGTGGCGGCTCCCAAGGGTCGGGCCATTCCACTATCGAACCCCTCGGCATGGGAATGGACTAGTCCGGGGGAGGCCTTTAACTATAGGAATAAAGGGCAGGGGTTTAGGCGCTTGCAGACCCGACTGGACAAGAGAACAACAACTAATAAAATTCCTCCCGAAATACCCGGCTCCTCGCCTTCATTTCGGGCTTATTGCCGCGCCACAACAGCCTGATATGCTGAATATCTCTAGCTTTTTTGTTTTATTCCCTCTTTCTGCGTTCTTCACCCACCCTAATCATCGTACTAGCTTAACTGTCATCCTGTTGAGTTCCTCTGCCATATACCTGTTATCACCTATCCCACAGCCAACAATGGCCTATTGTATGCTCCACATATCCTTGATTTTAGTTCAGAGTCACGTGAATGATTCCGTGAAGAAGCCCGCCAGAGCGTATGCGTGTCATTACGTCTTAGCGCATGGCGCAGCGACTGACTGGCAGGCGCGCTGCTCCTTCCAGCGGTAAGTTTAAACCTGCAGGTAAGTTTAAACTTATTTACAGGTTCTGTTTTTTCTTGCAGGAAACTCTTCTTACAGAGTTCTTCCTGCTGGATGATTTCGGGGCGAAGTCCGGACGGGCCGCGGGGAAACCGGTTATGGACCGTGGGGAGATCCCGGTCCGGACCGCGGAAGCGCGGGTAGCCGGCGGCCGTTGGGTTCGCTACCTAAGTCGCCGACAATGGGGGCCAGAACGGGGGTAAAACCAAGAGTAAGTCGGTCTCGCCACCCGAGTTGCTGACAGGGCGGTCAGCGGCTCCCAGACCGCTATGGTGCCCCAGAAATGGGGGAAAGCCAGGAGTAAGTCGGTCAGGCCTTTGGACTCGGACGAGTCGGGCCAGGAGGCTTCCCTCCTTCAATGGGTAGCGTCTGCGGACGTCTAAACCCACATGGAGCACCTGATGGAGAGGTTGCTCCACAATGATATACTCCAAAGGAGGGAGTTATCAGCGCGGGTCTCCTCGGGGGCCCTTGGCAGCGGCACCTGTTTCAGGGCTGCACAATGTCTCCCTCTCTGAGGAGGGGAGCATTCGGGGTCAGTTCCTGTCTGACTCAGAGCAAAATCCTGATATAGGTCCGTAGGAGGGGCCGTATCAGCGCAGGTACCCTCAGGGGCCTGCGGCAGCACCTGTTTTCAGGACTGCCTATGAATCTCCCTCTCTGTGGAGGGGAGTGCGAGTGGTCAGTGTGTAACTGACTTAAAATTCAAAAGTATGTCCGTGGAACATACTGGAGCACGTGCATATGGCTCCAAGGAAATACTCGCAAACGAAGGGGTTACTTCCAGAAGAGTTGGTTCCAGCCGTGGGCAGAAAATCCGGAAGGGGCCAGAGTTCCCTTCATGCTACAAGTGCCGGCAGTGAACAGTGCTATCAGGGGTGACATTGGAGAAATGAAACCAGCCGCTGAATCTTCTCTTCAGGTAAGACTTATCCAACAGGTATACCTGGATGAGGAAGCAAAAGCTGTCGGACTAATTAAGGTTCCAACGATGAACAAAGCTTCATCGTTTCGGCGACGACACACCCCCCGCCTCACCGGCAGTAAGCAGTTCACTGAAGCTGGTGGCAGCTTGAAAGCTGGGCAGAGGTCTTTCAGGCCAAGGTCCAAGCCGGTCTCAGAAAATATGGAATCCATACACCCTACCAGTCAAGGACAGGAATAGAACCCACATATGGGGCCTTTGGGCTTACCATAAGACCACCGGTAACCATGGAGGTAGGTGGGTCTGGTTCTTCCGAAACATGGGGTATGTGGACCATTTACAAGTTGGTAATATTTACACTTGTGTTTTGTACAAATTACATGATAACATGTGATTGCTTTATTTTGCACAGTATACAAGGGGTCCAAGCATGGCTTTGAATTGGGGCCAGAGTTGCCTTTTGAGGCAGGCTCAGTATTACGGCCAGGATTGCCTTCCGAGACAAGCTCGGAAATATGGCCAGAGTTGTCTTTCGAGGCAGGCTCAGAATTATGGCCGGAGTTGTCTTTCAAGGCAGGCTCAGTATTATGGCCAGAGTTGTCTTTCGAGGCAGGCTCAGTATTATGGCCAGAATTAACTTTCGAGACGGGCTCGGGAATCTGGTCAGAGTTGTCGTTCGAGGCAGGCACGGAATTATGGCAGGTGTGGCCTGTTCATTGTGAACGATGGAGGGTATCGGTTCATCTTCGATTTAACTCGCATGTGCAACATAGACTTTTCAGAATATGGAATTTCGTTACTGTTAAACAACTGATTTCCATTCTCAGGGATCACCGGAGACATTTGAAATTTATCTGGATGGGACAATGATAACAGTTAAAGCGTTGCAAAATGGGCTAACCAGCTCCCAGGTTATTTACCAAATTACTACACTGTGGTGGTGGCAAGTCAAAGTAGCCTGTCATATTTACCTAACCTCATTTGGCGCTGGTGTATCATCACGTAAAATCAAGGACAACACAGAATGGATGTTGGATCACAAAGTATTTTATGACATTATGGCTCGATGGAAAACCGAATATCGATATGTTTGTATCCAGGCTCATTCACCGGTTGAAAAAATGTATGGTTCACAGTGGCAAGAGATACATTCTCGCTACACGGGGAGGAATGTTCTTTTATGTCTTTTCTCCATTTTGCCTCATCAGTTGGGTCTTGCAATAAATTCAGCAAGGTCCCGCTTCAGGGTTTTCGTACTGTCTGACTGGCCTATGCAGCCATGGTTCCCGCTTATGTTGGGAATATAATAGAACCTTATATGGTTATTCCAAACATAAAACTTTGCTGGTTCAGCCTGTGACTCAGGAAACCAGCCCCTGCAGGATAAAATCAATTCATTAGCTTGCAGACCCTGAGAAGATTGCACCTGCGCCTCGGATTGTCAGACCGATCCATGTATGTGTTCATTGCAGAGGGCAGGGATAGCACCAAAAAAATCAGTACATTTCCTCTTCAGGAAATGGGAAGCATTTTGTTTAAATACTATGTTACATATACTATGGCATGGATTACTGACGTCTTGGAGTTCATTTCAAATGGGTCCTTGACAATAAATTAAGTTATAAAACCATTAACTATGCCCAACATGCCTTCTCATCGTATTTGCTGCAGCGAGCGGGACCCACTCTGTCGGGACTCACCCTCTGATATCCAGTTTATAAAGGATATATTTAACACAAGTTCTCCCAGGCCCAAGCACACGGAAGTATGGGATATTGACATTGTGTTATCACTACTTCGCCAGGGGGCTCCAGCTACATCCTTATCTTTGGCTCTCATAAGGTAGTTATCCTCAGGGTGCTGGTCTCAGCGCAACGGGTCCAGTCACTACATGAATTGCGACTGGACAGGATGGTTACACCTGCAAATAATATAATATTTTACGTTTATGATTTAGTTAAGTAGAGCAGCCTAGGGGAGTCAGGTCTCAAACTAGTTCTCATGGCATACCCCATGGACCTCCGGTTATGTGTGGTCACACATTTACAACAATAATTCAAGGTGACCTAGAGCCTTAGAGGCTCTGATACTAGCAATGTTTGTTAGTTATGAAAAACTTCATAAGAAGGTATCAGTTCAGACCATCTCCAGGTGGTTAAAACAGGGTTTTGGCTTATGCAGGAGTAGATACTAATATTTCTAATCTCACTCCATCAGGGCTGCTACAACATCAGCAGCAAGGGTTATGTACGTACCACTGGACCACATCCTAATGACTGCAGGATGGTCTAACGAGCGAGCTTTCCTAACATTTTATAATAACCCATAGCCAGACCGGGGGTATTTGCCAACTCTATTTTAGTTTCTATTTTATAGTTCCTCCCGGATGAGAGGAGTTACTATTATTATTATTTGTTCATTAAATAGCATCAGCATGTTTTAAATCCATGTCATGTCTGTATGCATTATAAATGTTTCCATTATCTGTGGTCAACTGATGCAGTTGTGTTTGTGTGGACTTTTCCACGGCATGAAATCACAGAGCTTTGAAACCTTCACGGAATCACTCACGTGACTCCGAAGTAAATTAGTTGGATTAAACGAGAACTTACCAGTTTGAAGTTTAATCTTTATTTTATGAGGAGTTACGATGAGCGATTACGTGCCCTCCGCTCCCAACCCTCGTATCATAAAGGTCATCTGGTAGTTCTAGTTTTCTCTAATCTTACTATGTCACTTAAACTACTGTTGTAGATGGTTTATGCATGCAACCAATAATATAGCTACCTCAGTACCACTAACCACGCCTTAGTTATCAAGTATAAGAACTCTATCTCCTGTGTGCTCCTCCCTTGGTTCCAGCATGATGATAGACTGGGTGCAGTCAGTGCTGGAAAGTGTTTAACCTGTCTTATTATTAAACGTTAAGTAAAGCTACAAGTGAGTCAGACTCAGCTCCTTTACATGGTGTTAGCAAGTTAAACGCGCGCCTCCTGTATATCGTGTTTTTTTTCTTTACAAGTGTTGCTTTATCGGAGTTTTGTGACTTTTTGGCCATGGCATCCTCGTGTCGCAAACCCTCGCCCCTGGTCTTTGATGCTGACATAGCTGAACGCTGGGCATCTTTTGAAATGGACTTCACTCATTACATCAATATCGTGCATCACAACGATCCCAATATTGTTAAAGCTTCTCTCCTACTGAACATTGCGGGTCCAGATGCCATGAGGAGAGCGCGAGCCTTTGCCTATGATCCCGAGGTCCGGGATGGGAATGACCTGATTCAAGTACCTGCGGAGTCTGCTAACGACCCAGTATGTCTGTTGCGAAAATTTTCTCGAAATTTGCGACTTGCCCTCTAACCGTATTTTAGAGCGAGCAAAGTTTTCACGAGAAAGCAACAGCCCGATGAACCTGTTGAATGCTTTATTGCGGATCTGCGCTATCTCGCGCAGCGATGCCGTTTTGAAAACATGACTGACCAGCTAACCAGGGACATTTTAGTGACAGGTATGCTGGATCAGAAACTGCGATCCGAGCTACTGAGGAGGCCGGATCTTACCCTGACAGACGCTATGCATGCATGCAGGTTGGCTGAAGTCGTTGACCCGTTATTCGGACAAAGGGCCACTGATGGGCCGATCGGTCAATCTAACTGGTCTCAACAGACCACGTCCCAAAATCGATAACGCTAAACCCACGCCACGGGCAGGTTATGGCCCCGGAGGATGGGTGATTAAAAGGTGCCCTAATTGTAACTATATACATTCAATGCAATCGCAGTGTCGGCTTAGGTAAAGCATGTAATTTCTGCAAGAGATTGAATCCCTTTCTCGGCGGTTTGCCGTTCTCGTGGGAACCTGCCACCTGTTCCTAGACAAGTATTAAACAACCTAGCACAAGTTGATAGCGATTTTGGTTCCCAGTTCTCGCCCGACACTGAGGCAATTAGTTCTCAAGGAGATGCTAGTATATTTACACTCCTACATGCACCTGCTCGCCTCCCCGATCCATCGGTCCTCGTTACCGTCAACAACTGTCCGTTCACTGCTAAACTCGACACGGGGGAGAAAGTCAATGTTTATGTCAACAAACCTATTCCGAAAGATTAGGCACAATGAACCACTGACTTCAGACCATTCGACCTTACGTGCCTATGGGGGCGAGGTACTGAAACCTGTGGGAAAGGCAACTTTTAATTGTGTGCTGCAGAAGTCATCGCGGCCCCTCATGTTTTATGTTCTGGATTCTGATTGTGTGACTCTGTTGGGCAACCAGGCGTGCCAAGACCTGGGACTAGTGTCCTTCGATCGTACCCGTCCACGAAATACATTTGCCAATGGATCCGTTATCCGAGTACCCGGACCTGTTTGATGATGAACTGGGCAAACTGCCCCTTGTCTACAAGATTGTCACCGACCCCAAAGTGGTGCCAGTGGTCCGTGCACCACACAGAGTGTCCCTCGCTTTAAAGGATAAAGTGGAAGCGATGCTGAAGAGCATGGTTACAATGGGGGTGCTGGAAGCAGTGAGCGAGCCCACCGAGTGGGTCTCCACCATGGTTGCTACCCTGAAAAAGGACAAAAACGAGATACGGGTGTGTATCAACCCCAAAGACCTGAACCTAGCGATCAGGCGGCCACACTACCCCATGAGAACCATAGAGGACGTCGCAGCTCAGGTCGGTCAGGCTACGGTGTTTTCTGTCCTCGATGCAAAAAGCTCTTTCTGGCAAATACCACTCGATAAGCGCTCCTCCGACCTGACAACTTTTTCCACTCCTTATGGCAGATTTAAGTTTCTACGAATGCCATTCGGTATTAACTCTGCCAGTGAAGTGTTTCAGCGAACCATGGAACAGCTGTTCGCTGACATGCCTTGCGCCATCATCGTTGATGACATCCTAGTTTATGGGGAGAATACTACCGAACACGATAAGAACCTCCGCAGAGTCCTGGACCGTGCCCGGCAGATCAACTTAAAACTGAACAAGAATAAATGCCGGTTCCGTGTCTCAGAGGTGCCGTACGTCGGGCACATCTTCACTTCTAAGGGACTGAAACCCGACCCGCAAAAGACTATCGCTATATCCGAACTGCCAGCCCCAACTGACGTGCTTGGTCTACAACGATTCCTGGGCATGGTCAACTACCTCGGGAAGTTTGTACCGAATCTCAGTGAGCTGAGCTCATCCCTGAGACAACTAACTAAGAAAGGCATCGCCTGGTCCTGGTTTCCACAACACCAGCAGGCTTTCGAATGTCTGAAGTCTAAACTGATCAGCACCCCAACACTCAAATTCTTCGACCTGCGCCGTCCCATTGTTGTCACCTGTGATGCCTCTCGTTTTGGACTGGGTGCTGCTTGCCTGCAGCTTTACGGCGACGGCTCCCTGCTACCGGTCTCGTATGCCTCTCGGACCATGACCGACACGGAGCAACGATATGCTCAGATCGAGAAGGAGCTCCTGGCTGTGGTGTTTGCTTGTTCCAAATTCAAAGACTTTCTCTTTGGCTGTAGATTCACAGTCGAGACCGACCACCAGCCACTGGTAACCATTCTTAACAAACCCATACATGTTGCCCCTGCCAGATTACAACGTATGATGCTGCAACTCCAGCGTTTTGATTTTGAAATCACATACAAGAAGGGAACGGAGATGCATGTTGCTGACACACTTTCTCGCGCCCCACGGGCATCCTGTGACCGCCACCCTTATGAGCAGGAAAACCTACTCGTACTTAATGTCAACTTTATTCCAACCAAGCAGCTACAGAGCCTGATCGAGCACACCGCCGCGGACCCCGCACTGCAGCAGCTGGCTGCCATCATCAAGCGCGGGTGGCCCGTCAAACGTACCAATTTGCCATCGGGCGCACAACCGTTCTTCCTGGTCCACGACGAGCTGGTGATCCAGGATGGGGTTATCGTCAAAGGCCACAAAGTTGTGGTCCCAGCCTCTCTATACGATCTATACTACAACGCAGCCCACAGTGGTCATCCTGGAGTTGAGGCCACTGTTTCTCATGCCCAGGGACAGTTCTACTGGCCTGGCATGGCCAACTACATCAGGAACCGGGTGTCCTCCTGTGCCTCCTGCAACAACCTTACCCCACACCAGCAGCGTCAACCTCTTCTGCAGCAGCCGGCGTCTGCCATGCCTTGGTCATCGCTGGCTGCTGACATATTCGGATGGCGGGGTAAGCTCTTTCTCGTCCTGGTGGACTCATTCTCCAATTGGTTCGACATAGACCACCTTCCGTCCGCCACCTCCGGGAGGGTCATCGCAAAGATGCGTCAGCATTTCTCCGACCACAGCGTCCCTGTCCGCTTACAGACCGACAATGGTCCGCAATTCACAAGTGCCGAGTTCAAAGCTTTCGCTGCAAGGTGGAACTTCCATCACTACACCAGCAGCCCGGAGTACCCTCAGAGTAATGGCCTGGCCGAACGGGCCGTGCGGAGTGCTAAGGGCCTGTTGGAGCAGTCCCGCCTGTCAAACAGCGATATTTACCTGGACTTACTTAACATGCGTAACGTTTCACGGGAGCCGCTTATGGGTTCCCCTGCCCAACGTCTGATGTCCAGAGTGACAAGACAACCCACGCCCATCGCCCAGCAGTCCCTGATACCCAAAGTGTTCGATCCCGCCACAGTCCAAAGACGGATCGATCATAAACATGAAGTTCAACGGCGTTCCCACGACAGGTCCTGCCACCCTCTGCTGCCTCTGCTACCCGGGCAGGTCGTTCGGATGCGGACCACCACCGGCTATTCCCGCCTCGCGACGGTGACTGGCGTGGACGACTCTCCAAGATCGTACCTGGTGGACTACGAAGGGACTACCTATCGATGCAGCCGTCAGCACCTGTTGGCCGTCAACGAGCCAAAGCCTCCTCCTGCGACTCCTTATGCTCCTCCGTTGTCGTTTCCACCTGCTGCCGCTGATCACCCTGCTGCTCCATGCATGCCCCATTCCCCTCGCTTATTGCGGTCTCCTGTTTCGCTGTCTCCTGGTCTTGGCCGGTCGCTGTCACCTCCTGCACGTCCTCCCCCTCCTATCTCTCCCGCTCCCGCTCTGGCTGCATCTCCCCCTCCCTTGACTTTCCTGCCTGCCTCCATTACGGCTTCTCTTCTTTCTGATGGGAGGGGGGAAGGTGCTGTACGTACGCGTTCGGGTCGCATTGTTAAGCCGCCTGTTCGTTACGGCGACTTTGTCTAAATTCGCCCGTTTATTGTAATAGCACTATCCTGATTGCCTCCATGTGTATTTGATTCTAAGGGGAAGGATGTAGATGGTTTATGCATGCAACCAATAATATAGCTACCTCAGTACCACTAACCACGCCTTAGTTATCAAGTATAAGAACTCTATCTCCCGTGTGCTCCTCCCTTGGTTCCAGCATGATGATAGACTGGGTGCAGTCAGTGCTGGAAAGTGTTTAACCTGTCTTATTATTAAACGTTAAGTAAAGCTACAAGTGAGTCAGACTCAGCTCCTTTACAACTGTTATCTGTGATTTCACACCGCTGCTTTGAAGATTGACACGCATGCGCTCTGGCGGGCTTCTTCACGTAATCGCTCATCGTAACTCCTCATAAAATAAAGATCAAACTTCAAACTGGTAAGTTCTCATTTAATCCTACTATTATCATTGCTGTTTGCATATCTTCCATTCATTTCTCCTAAGTACCGTCTGTAACTCTCGTTCAGTTCACTTTAGTTTATTGTCACTTGGCTTTTCCCCTGACTCTCAGTCTGAAGAAGGGTCTCGGCCTGAAACGTCATTTACTCCTTTTCTCCAGAGATGCTGCCTGACCCACTGAGTTACTCCAGCCTTTTGTATCTGTCCAGTTTAAACTGGCATCTGCAGTTCCTCCATAATTGTGATGTCCATAATTAATCAAGGTATTCCTGATGTGATCTTATGAAACTAAAACACAATCTTCATATAAAAGTCAACATTCCATTCACAATTTTCATTAATTTAAAATCTACCCACTAGTTTTAATGATGTTTTGTGCAGTAAACATCCCGAATCTCTGCAGTAAAGTATAAAACACGCCTATGCAGGAAGAACTAATAGAAAGTTGCTGAAATATTCGGCAGGACAGACATCAGAACGTTTCTGCTGAAGGGTCATTGATCTGAAATGTTAACTTTGTTCTTCTCTTCACACATGTTGTTACGTATTCCCACCTCTTTGCTTCATCACAGTTCCTTGTTTCCATTTTTTAAACATTCCAATTATTGTTCATGGGTCCAAAGTGAATGGCTCCACTCTTCCATATATTAAGCTGCAAAGACCCAATCACTTTAACATTTTGCTTCATTTTCAGGATCTGGATATCACTAGCATGGCCTGCATTAGAAACATAGAAAAATAGGTGCAGGTGTAGGCCATTCGGCCTTCAAGCCAGCACCGCCATTCAATATGATCATGGCTGATCATCTAAAATCAGTACCCCGTTCCTGCTTTTCCCCCATATCCCTTGATTTCTTTATCCCTGAGCTAAATCTAACTCTCTCTTGAAAACATCCAGTGAATTGCCCCCCACTGCGTGATTGCTCATTACTAACTGCCATGAAGTAAGATGTCAATGAGCTCTTTCCTCCATGAATTCCAGGCCTCTTACCTCAATATCATCTGCAAACTCTAATTTCATTCATCCAAATCATTCATGTCAGACGGCAACACCACTCATTTGAAGACTTCTTAACAATAATCACAGCCGAAAATGCCTTGACAGGCAATAAATTAGTCTTTCTTATAAATACCTAATATCACTTAAGTTAGAATAGAGATTTTTTAAACTCCAGGCTATTATCGATGCCAGAAATCAGAGAGTGAATTTTATGTAATGAAAATAATATTGTTTTACCACATGAAAATTAGAGAGGTTCTTCAATCTGATAAATAAGCAACTCTATTATCAATATCTTTGGCAGTCCCTTAGAATTGAGGATAATTTGCTTCTACAAAGTTTCATATGTATGTTCAATGATACTGAAATATCAATGATGAAAGGTCATGAGAATGCATCCAGATATCAGTGGTAGTATGTGCTACTGGTACTACTTTCACTCTAATTGGATTATACATACATTGTACTCAGCCAAAATCTATGGTTATTCATAAATCACATCCAATCCAAAATCCATCATTATATCTATTTGTCTGAAGAAGTGTCTCGACCCGAAACATCACCCATTCCTTCTCTCCAGAGATGCTGCCTGTCCCGCTGAGTTATTCCAACTTTTCGTGTCTCTCTTCCGTTTAAACCAGCATCTGCAGTTCCTTCCTATGCATTGTATCTATCTAATAAATTTAGCATTGTCAATGAGTCCTAGAATGGCAGTGAGATGATCATGTAACTACATTCACTTTTAACGATTTGTGAACTAGTTTGATTGCACAATAATTTATGTCTTGACACATTCTGATGAGGGAAACCAGAGAGAGGTGTTGTTCCGTGGTCTGATGAGGCCATGTTCTAATTAACAAAAGAAAATGCTTTATTGGAATGCTGAAGAATTTCCAGCAATTGATTGCATGAATAAGAGAAACATTTTGTATAGCCGTTATCAACTTCTCAGCTCCTAATCACCACAGCAGATTCTTTTGTCACACTAATTTAGTCGGCTTTCTCTATAATGCCCGCAAATCTGCTTGAAATTAGCTGCTGCACGCCATTAAAACACAGCGGCACAATAACTTCTGTCATGACAATTAAGATGAGGTGATAAAAGTGGAAATATTTTAAATTGAAACACTTTAAAATGTGACGATCGAATGGATATTAACAAAACGGGAATTGTATTCAGATCAAAAAGTCTAAAATGTTTTAGTCTTGGTAAGTAAATTTCATTAGGCACAGCAGGATGTGTGATGTATAAATTATACTAGATTCTTACTCTTAAAGCAAAAATAAATGGTTCATTTTTAATTTTCTTTAATTTATTCTCAGCAAGTTGGTCGTTGCTGGCAACTTTGATGTCTCTCTCCATTCGCCTATGAAGTATCTCTACACCACCTGGATCTGGATCTGGATGTAGTACGCTGAAAAGCTCTAGGTAGAGCATCACTCAGCACTGGACAATTTTATACTGGATAATTTTTACATTTTTACAAGCCAATTAATCAAGCCAATTAACCTACAAACCTGTACATCTTTGGAGTGTGGGAGGAAACCGTAGATCTCGGAAAAAACTCGGAGTCATCACGGTGAGAACGTACTAACTCCATACAGACAGCACCCGTAGTCGGGATCGAACCCGGGTTTCTGGCGCTGCATTTTGCTGTAAGGCAGCAACTCTGCCGCTGCGCCACCATGACTACTGCAATCCGAGTGGTGAAGGTGCTTCCACTATAGTTTCAGTTGGGATTTCCAGTATTTAGCCACACCAACAGTGAAGGATCAGCAATTATTTCTGGATCAGGATGTCATGTGACTTGGATTTGGCTACAACCACAAAGTTTTCAGTTGGTAAAATCTTGAACTGACTGTATGAAGAGTAAATTTTGCAGTCATCTTTTGATACTACAGAGAATGGTACACCGCAAAACAGAAATGTTGCATTGAAATGTATGGATGAATTTCCTTAATAGGAATCATACAATTTGTCACTTCTGGTCAGATAAAACAATGTAAGAATTGAAATCCTGACATCTGGTTCCGTGGTTCCATGGTTCTTTATTGTCACATGTACCGTTGTACAGTGAAATTCTTCTTTGCATATAGTTCAGTAAAGCACAATCTTAGTTTAGGTACAAAATGTCTAGAAATAGTCCACTGACACCAAATACAAGAATCTCCAGGTTCTGGCACCAAGATGCTTTATGTGCATGTGGCCATAAATGTCCGTTGTCCTGTTGGCATTGCAGGGTTGCCCTGGCCAAGCAAAGTTGTAGGTGTCCTCCACCGCTGCTCCACTGCTCTGTGCCGCTGCAGGCGCTGCAGACCCTCAATCTCTTGGAGCAGTGCCCAATCCAGTCATTCTCCAGGCTGCTCCAACCATCAGCTCGGTGTAGATCCTCACATCAGCCAGGGAACCATCGTCCCTATCCTTGCCTAGCCCCCTTTCAGCCTTTGTGCCGCAGGGAATCCTCCCACAGCCGACCTTAAGGGCGTAGAAGGTAAGACCCTGGTTCCTCTTCCCAGCCCTTTGTTCTTTGCGTCCGCCGCCATCTTGACTCTCTCCGCCCTCCTCTCCGGTTCCCCATTCCTCGTTGATGAGAAGTGTCTGGGCTCGGCAGCTTCCCTCTCGAGGACGGGATCCCGAGAACGGGGATAGGCGCGGCACGATGGTCTGCCGCTCTGCATCACTGTCTGAGTTAGAGTTGTTTCTGTAGTTCAAAATCCATTTGTGTTGCATGCTGAATCTATATTGCCCTCTACAGGACATCTCCACTGCAGGCCAGTGCCCTGCAATGAAAAAGCAGCCACTGGTAAATGTATTTGTCTAGAATTTGTGATCAACAGTGAAATAATGTTACACGACACTGAAGATAGGCACAAAATGCTGGACTAACTCAGCGCGACAAGCAGCATCTCTGGTGGGAAGGAATGGGTGATGTTTTGGGTCGAGACCCTTCTTCAGACATTGACTTTAATGACACTGATGCTGCTGATGTGGATTTGCAGGAGTGTGGCAATTCTGTGCCTGCTGCTCCCAGAGGAGGCTCTAATGTCATCCAATACAATCGCTCCACTCCTTTAAATCTCTTTTCTGCTTTAAATCTATCAGTGTTTCTCTTCACTCTACCTATTATCTGATTTGGTTGGATAGCACTCCAACAAAAGTTTTGAAATGTATCATGCCGCAAGTGACGATAATAAACCAATACCAAGATATAGTGATTTCTGAGACAAAGTACTATTGCTTTACTCATGTCAGATGTTGTCAGAGGTGCTGGTGACCAGTAATGTAAGATTGGGGGTTCAGAATTCACGTTTAAAAGATTTAAAAAACATTTTTCTTTTTCAATCACGGGATATGGGGAAAAAGCAGGAACAGGGTACTGATTTTGGATGATCAGCCATGATCATATTGAACGGCCGAAGGGCCGAATGACCTACTCCTGCACCTACTTTCTTTGTTTCTATGTTTCTAATATTGTGCAGTCAAGATGGCACTGGTAGTGGATGCAGGGGAAGAACAGTGCCAGTGAGTGGGCTGGGGTCTGACCTCCCGTGCCCTCGGTGGTGTTTTTCTGTTTTCCGCGGTCGGCTGTGGGAGGTGCCTGGGGGCACGGAGGCTGAGCGTTGGGCATGTCAGCCGATGGACGGCGCGGTCACAGGTCAACGTGTCCAGATCAAGGTATTGGCGAAGGGGGCCGCTGGAGGTCCTGCAGCAGCCTGGGGCACAAGTGGTTCAGTCACCACACCCAGGCCAAGCTCACGGTTAGAAGCGGCACAAAGCGGCGGAGTAGTGGAGGAGGACATCAACAACATCGCCCAGCCAGCCTGACCCTCCAATTCCATCCCGTCAGACCAACGGGCCTTTATGGTCAGGTTAAGACTCTACATCTTTACAATACAACACGATAGAATATTTATTTATCCCAGGAGGGAAATTAATCTGCCAACAGGCATAAAAACACGATACACGAAACAAATTTATCAACTTTGGAGATGAATCAAACAAAATGGCGCTGGAAACGTGGTGGCTCGTGTGTTGTGTGCAGTTTTGGTCTCCAAATTTGAGGAAGGACATTCTGGCTATTGAGGGAGTGCAGCGTAGGTTCACAAGGTTAATTCCCGGGCTAGCGGGACTGTCATATGCTGAGAGAATGGAGCAGCTGGGCTTGTATACTGTGGAATTTAGAAGGATGAGAGGGTATCTTATTGAAACATATAAGGTTATTAAGGGTTTGGACACGCTAGAGGCAGGAAACATGTTCCCGATGTTGGGAGAGTCCAGAACCAGGGGCCACAGTTTAAGAATAAGGGGTTAGCCATTTAGAACGGAGATGAGGAAACACTTTTTCTCACAGAAAGTTGTGAGTCTGTGGAATTCTCTGCCTCAGATGGTGGTGGAGGCCGGTTCTCTCGAAACTCTCAAGAGAGAGCTAGACAGGGCTCTTGAAGATCTTGAAGCCAGGGGATATGGGGAGAAGGCAGGAATGGGGTACTGATCGTGAATGATCAGCCATGATCACATTGAACAGGCTTGAAGGGCCGTATGGCCTACTCCTGCACCTATTGTCTATTGTCTGTCTGAATTTAATCTACTATTCTTACACTCTTGTACTTAAGTATGATTGTGCTTATGTGTAGTACAATTTTACTGAATTATATGAAATTTCAATGCAGCAAAGTATGGTTCTATATTTTCATTTGAAGATAATTCAATAATAAAATTTATTTGAACAGCGACAGATCAACTTTAATTTATAAAATGATATCCATAACAATACATATTAAACATATTATATCAAAGGAGATATGTTATTTTCATCAATATTAGCTGAAATAGCGGCAATTAAATGATTAATTAATAAAGAACAAGCAGAGTGGTGGTTATGTCTGGGACGGTTGAGGTTGTATGACTGTTTAAACTAGGCATAAAGTAACTGTACATGGTGGAATTGTGAAAAAAAATCACGAAGTGCTGGAGTAACTCAGCGGGTCAAACAGCATCTCTGGAGATCAGGGATGGGAAGGGGGGGAAGAAAGGTGGTACAGATGAGGGGGATCGATTGCCAGATGGGTGGGCAAAGGCCAGAGATGAAAAAGAGACAGAAATCTGAGATAAGGAGAGAAGAGGAATTAATTGACACGCCAGAGGATGGGATGTAGGTGGAATGATCTGGGGAGAAGGGAAAAAGGAAAGATGAAGGCAGAGCAGAAGAAATGAGTGCACCCGCTGTTACTCCAGCATTTTGTGTTTTTTAAACTATTTTAACTGCTCATTCTGGGTGTGATTATCAAGCTTTAGTAGAATTTATCTCAACTAGCCGTAAGGAATCTAAAATTATTTTGATACATTGCTTTAGGGGTTGCACCAAGACTTTTCAAAATTGATTACATAAAAATCAAGAAAATAGGTACCAATCTACACTAACTTTTTGCTTCCTTCTGTTTATGTCAAAAGCAAATGTTAATACAACTCTCTATTGCATCACTTTCTTATTAAAAAGCAAGAGTCTTATTATTAGACTCTGTGTGGCCCGAGTCTACAAACACATTGCCATTGAATTAATTGCCCTCTGTTATTTATTGAGCGCATTCACCATTTATGCACATTGTATCTGAATTTCTTGCTAGTGGCTAAATGTTTTCATTGATTTCTTAATTCATGTTACATTTTTCGGAAGGAAAGCTTTCTTGAATATTATATATCTAAGCACACTCAAACGTCACAGATAGTTGTCAACATTTCCTGTTTTGTATCTGATTGTGTGAATGTTTGGGTTTTGCTGACTGATGTCAAAACGGAAATATTATGCAATGTAGTTGGTTCAAAGTTGCTTCTGAGTATAAAGGTTTTCTCCGGCACATTTGATTGTTGTAATACTTTTAAGGTCATACATAGGGCAGAGAAGATCAAAGGCATTTTGTAGTTATTTGGGAGCGTAACTCAGTGTTGGGTACTGAGTGATTTGAAGTGCAGTATTACTTTGAGATTTGGCAGTGTAAAAATATGACTCGTGTCTGGAATAAAGCAAGAGTATTTAGCAAGTTTGCTGGAGGACACTAAAAAGCAATGATATTAACTTTGAACAAAGCTTATGAAGATTCGCCATTGTGCATTTATGTTGTGCTGTTTATGACAGAAAATTGTATTGAACAATGATTTGAGACAAATCAATGCTAGCATTGCAAATGCAAATGTTAGCATTTATTTCAAAAGGGCTTGTATACAAAATCAGGGATGTAATGCTGAGGCTCTGTAAGGCGCTGGTCAGGCCACATTTGGAGTATTGTGATTTGCAATTTTGGGCACCATATCTGAGGAAGGATGTGCTGGCTCTGGAGAGGATCCAGAAGAGGTTTACAAGAATGATCCCAGGAATGAGTAGGTTAACATATGATGTGCGTTTGACGGCACTGGGCCTGTACTCGTTGGAGTTTAGAAGAATGAGGGGGAACTTCATTGAAACGTACCAAATAGTGAAAGGCTTGGATAGAGTGGACGTGGAGAGGATGTTTCCACTAATGGGAGAATCTAGGACTAGAGGTCATAGCCTCAGAATTAAAGGATGTTATTTTAGGAAGGAGATGAGGAGGAATTCCTTTAGTTAGATGGTGGTGAATCTGTGAAATTCTTTGCCACAGAAGGCTGTGGAGGCAAAGTAAGTGGATGTATTTAAGGCAGAGATATTTTATTTATTGATTAAACTTTATTTCGGACTCAATGTCCAGACAAGGGACAACATTACATAAAATACATTGCATATAAAAACACCATAAAATACATATAAAATCTTAGTATATCACTTATAAAAACATCATAAATGATATACAAAAAACACAATACATGATTTAAATTCGAGAATAATAAATAAACATCCGTGTCCTGCAACGAGACAACGATACCAGTGTCTCCACAACTGGGATTTGTAGCGTGTAGTGCTAAACCTTATGTTTGACAAGGCCACAATAATTGCATTTTTAGAGTCATTTATCCTGCAAATGAATTTATACATATGATTTCTTAGGATACCTTCTAAAGTACAGACTCCTGCAGCCACAAACATGTTACTAGTATGACACCATCTAGGTTTCCTTAGCAGTGTTCACATGGCATCATTCTAGGCCACCTTTAGTCTCTGCAAACTTGTAGATAGATAGATTCTTGATTAGTACGGGTGTCAAGTGTTATGGGGAGAAGGCAGGAGAATGGGGTTAGGAGGAAGAGATAGATCAGCCATGATTGAATGGCGGAGTAGACTTGATGGGCCGAATGGCCTAATTCTGCTCCTATCACTTACGACCTTATGCCCTTATGAGACTCCAGGTGAATGTTTCGTGAACTCCTGACTAGGAAGAACGATTCATTTCGGAGAGTAGAAAAAAAACTTTTTTTATAACTGAATCTCACCCATTAGACATTAATTTGTTTATTTGAAGAGGGAGAAATGCCATTGAACAATAATGTTTGAAATTCCATATTCATAATTTTGATGCCAGAACAAAATATGATTTTCAAAGACTGGATCAAAAATAATACCAAGATGTTAAATGGGCCATAAGGCAGAGCCCTGTATTTCAGTTTGTGGTGGAGAAATCACTTATGGATCAATTGCTGGTGGCCCAATAATAACTGCAAATTATACACTAATTTTGTACTAATTTTGTACACTAATACCCTCCCTCCGTATGTAACCATGACACCAGGCTTCAGCAGCAATATCTTTGATAAAGGAAACCTGCGTAGCTAGTGTTTCCATGACGATCCATCGTACAGTTCATTGAGATAAATTTAAATGTGGTGAAGTAATTTTAAATTTCAGCCCATCTGGCCTGCCTTGGCGTTTACCAGCTTCCTTCCATCAAGAATCAGATCACTCTTTTGACAAAATCTGATTTTTTTATTTCTCTCCATCCCCTGAATCATCCTACCACAACCAGAGAGTAGTGCTACGCTACTATCTTGCTCTTTGACGTCCCTCGTACTATCCTTGACCAGACTTTGCACGCTTTGCCTTGCACTGAACGTTATTCCCTTATCATTTACACTGAAAATGGATCAATTGTGATCATGTATGGTCTTTCTGCTGACTGGTTAGCACACAACAAAAAGCTTTTCACTGTACCTCGGCACACGTGACAATAAACTAAACTGAACAAAACTGTTTGCACACTTTAACTGTTCCATGTGGTAGCAAGCTGTATTTCAGAGCTACTGTCTGCAAAACTGTCTGCCGAGTTGACTGTGCCTGAACCCCTCTGTCAGTGGATCACCAGCTTCCTGACAGACAGGAAGCAGCATGTGGAGCTGGGAAAGCACATCTCAGACCCGCAAACCCTCGGCATAGGAGCACCACAACGCTGTGTACTCTCTCCTCTCCTCTCCTCTCTCTACACCAATGACTGCACCTCCACTGACTCCTCTTTCAAGCTTCTCAAGTTTGCGGATGACCCAACCCTGATTGGACTGATGCAGGATGGGGAGGAATCTGCCTACAGATAGGAAGTGACACAGCTGGCGTCCTGGTGCCATCGCAACAACCTGGAGTTCAATGCTCTTCAGACAGTGGAATTGATAGTAGACTTTAGGAGCGCTCCCCCTCCCCTCACCCCACTCACCATCAACAACACCACAGTCACATCTGTGGAGCCATTTAAGTTCCTGGGAACCATCATCTCCAAAGACCTTAAATGGGGGGCTACCATCGACTCCACAGTCAAAAAGGCACAACAAAGGATGTACTTCCTACAGCAGCTGAGGAAGCACAATCTGCCACAGGCAATGATGGTCCAAATCTATACGGCCATCGTAGAGTCTGTTCTCACCTTCTCCGTCATGGTCTGGTTTGGCTCAGCCACCAAGCACAACACTCGGAGGCTGCAGCGAATCGTCTGATCAGCAGAGAAGATTATTGGCTGCAACCTTCCCTCCATTGATGAACTGTACACTGCAAGGGCCAGGAAGCGAGCGGGCAAGATCATCTCTGACCCCTCTCACCCTGGCCACAAACTCTTTGAATCACTTCCCTCTGGAAGGTGACACAGCTGTCAAAGCTGCCACAGCCAGACATAAAAACAGCTTTTTTCCACGAGTAGTAGCTCTACTGAATATTAAAAAAATCTGTAGCCTCCTTTTGCTTTAATTTTATTACATGTTTAATCAATAATGTTTTATTATTAATGTTTAATGTTTTATGTGTCATTCTTAACTGTCACTGTATGTCATGTTGTCACTTGCGGGCGGAGCACCAAGGCAAATTCCTTGTATGTGAATTACTTACTTACTGCTTATTATGCCTCCTGGCACGTAGGGCAGCAACGAAGGTCCTCCACTCAGTAGTGTTGATTGCTTCAGTTGCTGTTGCCGTAACATATTTGTTTTACGAGACAGGGTTGTTAGCCCTGTGCTCAACCTCCAACCTGGAGGACCAGTAGATCGCTCTTCGTGTCGCCTCTACCCTTCGACCTGTCCAGCATGGGAACCCTAACAGGAGACGAATCTCCCGCTGGCATAGCTCTAGGGGTCACTGAGACACACAAGCTCCCCGACCACGACAAGGTTGCAATCCAACGGTGAGTGTATGTGAATACTTGGCCAATAAACTCATTCATTCATTCATATTTCATGTATTTGTTTTATTTAATTGAAATTTCACTTATAATGAACTTAAATAATTGTGAGGAGGTGTTATAATGTGGGTGTTTCTTAGAGGTTTTAATTGCTGAGGTCAGACCTTGTGTGATCAACACAAAATGAGGGGTGATAATATTTAGCACAATTAGCACAAAGGAATGAAGCTAATTGGTACAAAAGTTAGAGATTTATTTTTTCCTATAAATTATTCACTCCCACAGAGTGATGCATTTAAGAATATGGGTCCAATATTTTCAGTGAAATTTCAGCAATGTTGTATATAACTGCTGTCTATTGGCTCTGTGATTCAAGATCCCAATTTATCCATTCCACCCTCCCATGATGGCCACTCGTATAGTGAAAGCCTCAACAAATGTCCTTGTACTGCAGATAAAGGAACTGCAGATTCAGTTTTTTTTTTTTTTTTAAATAAATATTTTTATTAGAAGCATGTGCATATCATAATAGAAACATTTCTTGTATATCAATCCAACATTGCTAATAGGTGGGAGTCCAGCTATCAAAATAATAGTGGTCCTCCTTTATCAATTGTATATTAAATCTGCTTCTATTTAGTTGTTTTTTTATGGATAGAAAGTGAGAAATTAAAAAAAAAAAGGCGTGATAAAGAAGAATGGAATAATTGACCAATAATACAACTTTGGAGATAGGTCCGTAAGTTATAAAGCATAACATTCTGGTTTATACCGAAGATTGACACAAAGAGCTGGAGTAACTCAGCGGGTCAGGCAGCATTTCTGTAGAAAATGAACGGGTGACGTTTCAGGTCGCGACCCTTCTTCAGTCTGACCCGAAATGTCACACATCCATTTTCTCCAGAGATGTTGCCTGACCCACTGAGTTACTCCAGCACTGTGTGTCTATCTTCCTTTTACTTTTGCTGGGACATTGTCCAATTTAATTGCATGAGGTTCAGTGATTTGATTTGCATAAATAATGAGGAAAAGCTACAGGAGAAAGAGATAAGTTAAGCGTAATTTATGTTTCCTTTATTGAATTAATAATTATATTTCATTAGAATTCTGAGATAATACAACCCGGGGGTATGAATATTGATTTCTCTAACCAAGTATCACCTGCATTCTCTCCCTCTCCATTCCTCCCCACCCAAGTCACACCAGCTTTTTGTTCTCACCAAGCAAACAGCCAACAATGGCCTGTTTCCTTTACCATTGTTACTTTTATCTTTCATTCATTTGTTCTATATCGCTCCACATCATTGTCTATGTCTCTCGTTTCCCTTTCTCGTGACTTTCTGTCTGAACAAGGGTCTCGACCCAAAACGTCACCCATTCTTTCTCTCCAGAGAAGCTGCCTGTCCCGCTGAGTTACTCCAGCACTTTGTGTCTACCTTCGGTTTAAACCAGCATCTGCAGATCCTTCCTGCATAATTATATTTCATTGTTTGCCTGTCTGCCTATTCTATATTTCGATATTTGTTTTTATTTTATGAGTGTCAGTATGTTTGTGAATGTAATTCAAACGCTGATAGCTGGTTCAACCCAGGCACTTAGAAATGCTTTGCCAGCTGGCTGTGTCTCTTCCCCAGACAGAAGTGGTTTTCAGTGCATGTCAATGGGATTTATAATTGGAAAGCTGCACAGCGCAAAGTCAGAAGTGGTTCCCATACAGAAGATCGCCTGGTGTTTGAGAGAACCCACTCGTGGCAAGACAAGTTTTTATTATGAGTAGGTAACTAGCAGCTGCAGGTGACAAGCAGCTTTGCAATAATGGCTTCCATTAGTATGAGTTTTGCAGTCCTACTTTTAGAGTGGGTCCAATTAATAGAGGAAGGAGAATGTGAAGCAAACAAGCAGGTTAAATAAACATGAAGTAATCCATCAGTGTAATATATTTTAAACCGCCAGAAAAGAATTTACAACATAAGTATTGATATTTCATTTTACATAATATCACTCAAGAGGCCCTTAAAGCTTGGTAGTAAAAATTATAATTTCACACTGGTGACTGCACAGTGCTTCATAAAGCGTGTAAATTGTGAGCGGGCCTTTCCTTGCTAACACAGAGTCTTATTGTATCATATAGGCCTAAAATGTACTTGTCACGTTTCTGTTGCCTGAACTAACAGAAAGGGATTTCCAGGCTTGGAAACTGAGGCAGCAGACAACTGCGTCCGATTATTACCAGACCTGAACCAGAGAAATAGCTTTATATATGTCTGCAATCAACCCACCAAAAACCCACAGTTTGTTAACCTGCGTATACATAAAGAAAGGCCGCCAGGTTTCGTGGATTGAAAGTCCATTTGTCTTGCGCCCGAGATAATTCAGCACAAAATGAACAAGGGTTGGCTGTTGTGAGCTCACCTAAGAGTTGCAAAATCACTGGTTTATATTTTTTACCACAGAGCTCAACAGATTGTGTTAAATATTTAAAATGAGAAGTGATACTATTAGTAGCATCCTATCATTTTCATTGGCAGTGACATAAAATCTGAACTGTGTAGGAAGGAACTACAGATGTTGGTTTAAACCAAAGACAGACACAAAATGCTGGAGTAACTCAGCGGGACAGGCAGCATTTCTGGTGAGAAGGAAAGGGTGACGTTTTGGGTCGAGATAGCAGTAACAGGATCGGTCTGAGTCAGCATGGATTTACAAAGGGGATATCATGCTTGACTAATCTTCTGGAGATATAACTAGGAAAATGGACAAGGGAGAGCCAGTGGATGTAGTGTACCTGGACTTTCAGAAAGAAAATAGGACTCGATGGACTCCAACCGCCGACCCTCACCACTCCACTGCTCTCCATCAGCCCGCAGCCATTGCCTTACCTGCAGCCTGGACTCAGCACCGAGCCTGAAGCCTCCATGCTGCTAACTCCCACTCCCCTGGGTTTGACTGCACTGGGTCCTAGTGCTAATGTCCCTAACCCTGGTAACCTCAGTGGCTGTTCCACTGGGTCTTCCCCATCCCCCTCAAACTATGTGACCCCTGCCCTTCCCCACCCACACTACAGTCCTCATACCCCCCTACCTCCTGACCACCCACCCCCCCCCCCACCAGACATCGCCTCGGCCTCAGTCCACTCACCTGCCTTCCTCCGGCCCCAACCCCCATCCCTGCCGTGTGTTCACCATCCCCCTGACCTCCCCCTCTCCGAACGTCAGTCCTCAGCAGAGGTCTTACCTTTGTCCCCCTCCGTCCCCACCTCAATGAGATCCGCCCCCACCAGGACTTGGAGCTCTTCTACCGTCGCCTCCGCCTCACAGCGTTCTTCCATGGGAAGGAGTCCTCGCCCCCTACTGATGATCCCTTTTCCCGTCTCCAACGCACCCCCTCCTCGTGGACCCCCCCTCATGGTCTCCCGGCTTTAGACCTTTTTATCCAAAACTGCCGTCGGGACATCAACAGCCTCAACTTCTTCACTCCCCCGTCTCACTCCAATCTCTCCCCCCCTGAACGTACAGCCATCGACTCACTCCGCAACAACCCAGACTGGGTTATCAAACCCGCTGACAAGGGAGGTGCCGTGGTAGTCTGGCGCATCGATCTCTACAAAGCTGAGGCCAGGCGCCAACTCACTGGACCATGACCCCACTGACGAGCACCAGGCCACTATCTCTAGCACCTTCACCGACTTCATCCACTCCAGCTCCCTGCCCCCCCCGAGCCTTCAACCTCATCGTTCCCCAGCCCCGCAAGGCCCGATTTTACCTTCTCTCCAAAATCCACAAACCTGACTATCCCGGTAGACCCATTGTCTCTGCCTGTTCGTGCCCTACCGAAATCATTTCCACATACCTTGACTCCATCCTATCCCCCTTGGTTACATCCCTCCCTACCTATGTTCAAGACACCTCAGACACTCTCCGTTGTCTCCGGGCATTCCATTCTCTAGGCCCCCATCCCCTCATCTTCACCATGGACATCCAGTCATTGTACACCTCCATCCCCCACCAGGATGGTCTCAAAGCCCTCCGGTTCTTCCGCGACCGGAGAATCAACCTATATCCATCCACTGATACTCTCCTCCGCCTAGGGGAGTTGGTCCTTACCCTCAATAACTTCTCGTTTGACTCCTCCCATTTCCTCCAAATTCAAGGCATAGCTATGGGCACACGCATGGGCCCCAGCTACGCCTGCCTCTTTGTCGGGTATGTTGAACAATCCTTGTTCGAGACGTTGCAGGGCCCCATCCCCGACCTCTACCTCCGCTACATCGACGATTGCTTTGGTGCTACCTCCTGCACCCACACACAACTGACTGACTTCATCCGCTTCACCACTAACTTCCATCCGGCACTCAAATACACCTGGACCATTTCCTACACTTCCCTACCATTTCTTGACCTCACTATCTCCATCGTAGGTGATAGATTTCTGACCGACATCCACCATAAACCCACTGACTACCATGGCTATCTAGACTACTCTTCTTCCCACCCTGCTTCCTGTAAGGACTCCATCCCCTACTCCCAATTCCTCCGTCTACGCCGCATCTGCTCCCAGGATGAGGTGTTCCACACCAGGGCATCGGAAATGTCCTCATGCTTCAGGGAACGGGGGTCCCCTCCCCTACAATAGATGAGGCTTGCACCAGGGTCTCTTCCATACCCCGTAACACTGCTCTCTCTCCCCATCCCCCCACTCGTAACAAGGGCAGAGTCCCCCTAGTCCTCACCTTTCACCCCACTAGCCGTCACATACAACAAATAGGCCTCCGTCATTTTTGCCACCTCCAACGTGACCCCACCACTCGCCACATCTTCCCATCTCCCCCCCCGTCTGCTTTCCGCAAAGACCACTCCCTCAATAACTCCCTTGTCAATTCTTCCCTTCCCTCCCGCACCACCCCCTCCACGGGCACTTTCCCTTGCAACCGCAAGAGATGCTACACTTGTCGCTTTACCTCCCCCCTCGACTCTATTCAAGGACCCAAGCAGTCGTTCCAGGTGCGACAGAGGTTCACCTGCATCTCCACCAACCTCATCTATTGCATCCGCTGCTCTAGATGTCAGTTGATCTACATCGGTGAGACCAAGCGTAGGCTTGACGATCGTTTCGCCCCAAACACCCCCGCTCAGTCCGCATTAACCAACCTGACCTTCCGATGGCTCAGCACTTCAACTCCCCCTCCCATTCCGTATCCGACCTCTCTGTCCTGGGCCTCCTCCATGGCCAGAGTGAGCACCACCGGAAATTGGCGGAGCAGCACCTCGTATTCCGCTTGGGCAGCCTGCACCCTAGCGGCTTCTCCTCCCCTTCTCGGCTCTCCCTCAGCCCTCAGGCTCCTCCTCTTCCTTTTTCCTTTCTTCTCCCCACCCCCACCCTGCATCAGTCTGAAGAAGGGTTTTGGCCCGAAACGTTGCCTATTTCCTTCGCTCCATAGATGCTGCTGCACCCGTTGAGTTTCTCCAGCACTTTTGTCTACTTTCAGAAAGCATTTGATAAGGTTCCACATAGGAGATTATTGGGCAAAATAACACTGCTATTTCAAGAGAGGCTCTTAAAATAGCAGTGTTAGGGGATATGGGGAGAAGGCAGGAACTGATCGGGGATGATCAGCCATGATCACATTGAATGGCGGTGCCGGCTCGAAGCAGCGAATGGCCTACTCCTGCACCTATTGTCTATTGTCTATTGTCAGTCACCCATTCCTTCTCTCCAGAGATGCTGCCTGTCCAGCTGAGTTACTCCAACATTTTGTGTCTATGTTCAACATAAAATCTGATCTCAGCCCACTCTGATGCGACATGTACCTGACATACAAGTACTGAAAAAAGTTCCTTACTCTGAATCTTGCATGGATCATAATCATCATAATCATAATCATAATTATAATCATACTTTATTAGCCAAGTATGTTTTGCAACATACGAGGAATTTCATTTGCCATAGTCATACTAATAAAAAGCAACAGAACACACAAAATACATTTTAACATGAACATCCACCACAGTGACTCCTCCACATTCCTCATTGTGATGGAAGGCAAAAAAAGTTCAATCTCTTCCTTCTTAGTCCTCCAGCAGTCGGGGGCCTCTAACCTTCCGTTGATGGGACGATCTTACTCCCGTAGACGGCGGCGGGCCTGCCCGTTGGGGTGATCAAGCTCCTGCATCGGGGGGAGGAGGGGAATCTCAGCTCCCCCGCACCGGGCGATCTACCCCGGGTCGGGGCTAATCGATCGTCTTGCGGCTTTTGGAGCTTCCCGATGTCGGTCTCAACCCGAGACTGCGAGGTCCTTGATGTTAACGTCCTCGGGCCATGGTTGGAGCATCGATCCCAGGCAAGGAATCGGATCTGATGGTAAGTCCACGGCCCTGTGGTGGGGCTCAAAGTCAGTCCCAAGCAAGGCCTCCAGCTCCACAATGTTAGGCCACAGAGCGGCTGGAGATACGATCCGGAAAACACTCGCTTATCCGGGCGGTGGGGGCGATGCGAGACGGCTGCCCTGCCCTGCGTGTTAGTCATTTCTACTTTTTTTGTTTTTTTAGTATGTCCAAATGTGTGTCTTAATGTCTCTCGGTGTGTCTTGTGTGGGGGGTGGTGAGAGGGGGTAAGGAGGAAACTGCTTTCGGTCGCCTCCTCCACAGAGAGGCGACTTTTTCCATGTCGCCTCCCTCGTGACCTAACACCAAGGATTGGTGTGGCCCTTCCCGGAGTCGGGCCCGGAGCTTCAGCAGCGGGCGCAGCGTGGACTATTTCCGATCGCTGGCAGTCTGTGGAGCTTCTAGCCGCGGGCGTGGCGTCCGGAGTCTGGGATCCTTCATTGGGAATCCCCGGAGGAGAAGAGCTCCGACCCGCCGGCCCGCAGCCTTCAACATCTTGAAGCCGCGGTCTGCGGAGCTTCTAGCTGCGGGCGCGCCATGGACTTACCACCCGGAGCGGGATCCCTGGGGAAGAGCTCCGACCGCCGGTCTGCGGCCTAGGTCATCTTGAAGCCACGGTCTCCGGTAGGGAAGCACCGATTCGGGACTTACCTTTCAGACGAGAGGGCCTGTACATCTGGCCGCCCGCAGCGGCGACAGCGGAGGTTATGGCCCCAACCACGGGGGAAAATGGAGGAGGACTGACTGTACTTTGTGCCTTCCACCACAGTGAAGAATGCTGTGGTGAATGTTTGTGTTAAATGTTATTGTGTATTGTGTGTTCTTTTTTGATTGTACCGCTGCTGGCAAGTTCATTTCACTGCACTTTATTGTGTATGTGATGAATAAATCTGATTGATTGATTGATGGGTAAGAGATTGAAAAAAGTTTCCCCCGACACCCTCCCCCATCCCCCACATAAAATAATCCAGAGAACATTAACACAAACTTTTAAAACACACTGAAATAACAAAAAAAAGATGAAAAGACAGACAGAATGTGTGTGAGGCTGCCGCCATCGAAGTGCCACCCGGTGGTATTATGGGTCGCATGATGCTGTGGGATCACCAACAACCGTGCAGCAGTTTTAAACCAAAGGTGAATTTTCACCCAATACCACACTCTATCCCAGTGTCCTCCCACCAACCTCCCAACCAATCGCCCCGTAAAGGTTTCAACATTGTCTTAAAATAATATTGCGGATCAAGTTACTTTTAATGCTGTGGGGAAATGGCTGAATAATAAAACCATTTGCCTTCCCCACCTTTTCAATTCCACACTTTGTCTTGTTATTGCTTTGGCTTCCTGTGTATACAGGATTCAAAATGATCACAAATCAATTCAGTCTTCTGCATTATTTCCGTTATGTTTTTGTTCCTATTGACCATTCTTCTCAGCCCACTTTGAG
Organism: Malacoraja senta; assembly: GCA_038087875.1. Taxonomy (NCBI): domain Eukaryota; kingdom Metazoa; phylum Chordata; class Chondrichthyes; order Rajiformes; family Rajidae; genus Malacoraja; species Malacoraja senta. Next base: position 53,741,150 of record CM075979.1, on the reverse strand, counting down.
CGTTGAAGTCAGAGTCGGTGATGTAATGCGGTTGTTTTTTCCACCTAGAACTAACTGTGGAAAGTTTCCATCAGCTTCTCGATGCAATTGTGCAAATGGTCCCAGAGAAGTTCAAGGAACCATCCTGTGCTAATCCAGCCATTTGCTGCAGACATTTCATGAAACGATCGGGAATTATTTTAGGGATTGTTCAATGGTACACGGCACGGTGGCGCTGTAGTAGAGTTGCTCCCTTACAGTGCTTTATAGTGCCAGAGACCTGGGTGCGATCCCAACTACGGGCACTGTCTGTACGAAGTTTGCACGTTCTCCCCATGATCGCATGGCTTTTCTCCGAGATCTTCGGTTTCCACCCTCACTCCAAAGACGTACAGGTTTGTAGGTTACTTGGCTTGATATAAATGTAAATTGTCCCTGGTGCGTAGGGTGGTGTTAAAGTAGGAATCGCTGGTCAGTGCGGACTCGGTGGGCTGAGGGTCCTAGTTTCCACACTATCTCTAAACTAAACTAAACTAAACTTTATTGTCACATATACCTAGATACAGTGAAATTCTTGATTTGCATACAATTCTGTAAAATTGTACTATACCTAAGTACAAACCATAAATGTTAAGTACAAAAGTGCCATAGCACTGGGATGGTGTTGCAGGGGTCGGCCTGGCCTGGCCTGGAGATGCTGTCGATGTCCTCCACTGCCCTGTACTACTGCAGGCCGTCCTCTTTGATGTCTCGTTTTCACACCTTACCCTTCCATATCTTTAGTCTCCCTCTGTCCTGACTCTCAGTCAGAAGAAGGGCCTCGACCCGAAACGTCACCCATTCCTTCTCTCCAGAGATGTTGCCTGTCCCGCTGAGTTACTCCAGCATTTTGTGTCTATCTCCAGGCTGTATCTGATACATGCGCTTGGGCTCTGTGGGGATTCGAGCAACGCCTGATCCATGCGAATACCCCGGCTGCTGTAGGGCACCCCAGCGGCCCACTCTGCCAACACCCGACCCACAAACATGCCATCTCCTTGCCCTCTGCAGCCACCGCCCAGCCTCCCAGTGTGGGGCAACTCCAGCAGGCAACTTCACAACCCCCAGAGCACTCTAAGGACACAGCAGGTGCACTGCACGCAGTCCCACAGAACTCTTGTACGTTGGCGAGGCCATACGTAGACTGGGCGATTATTTCGCGGAACACCTTCACTCAGCCTGCCTGAACCTACCTGATCTCCCGGTTCCTAAACACATTAATTCTCCTTCCCATTCCCACACTGACCTTTCTGTCCTCGGTCTCCTCCATTGGCAGAGTGAGGCTAAACGCAAATTGGAGGAACAGCATCTCATATTTTGCTTGGGCAGCTTACAGCCCAGTGGTATGAATATTGATTTCTCTCACTTCAGGTAGCCCCGGTATTCCCTCTCTCTTTCTATCCCTCCCCTACCCGAATCGCACTAGCTTCTCGTTTTCTTCTATAAACAGCTAACAATGGCCTGTTTCCTTTATCGTCATTACTTTTTTGCATATTTATTCATTGTTCTTTATCTCTCTACATCTATATAACTAAAAGTCTCATCTTGACCACTTCCTGTCTGCGCTGTATATCAATTTTAGAAAAAACGCCACCTTATATCGCTATGATTTTTGGCCATCTTACTCACAGTCCTCCTCTGCTGAGGCAGCCCCGAGGATTTTTCCCGATCGATGAAAAATAAAAAAGTTATGAGAGTTAAAAATATCTTGAGATGAGCTGATTGGTCCTCTTGCCTGTCAATCACCATGATGAAGGTAACGCCCCTTCCAGGGGGAGGGCAGGACTATAAAACCCCGGATGCCTGGATGTGAGTCAGTCACTCTGGATGATCATGAGGGAGAGGCCACAACTCTCTGTGTGAGTCTGCTGTGAATTCTGCTGTGAGTCTACTGAACTGTGAGTCTACTGATCTGTGAGTCTACCCCTTATGTCCTTTTGTGGTTATGTGGTTTATGTGGTTATGTGGTTATGTGCTTGATGTGGTTATGTGCTTTATGTGGTTAACCCTTTATGTGCTTGCAATAAATGATTTGTTAGCCAGCAATGTGCTTGCAATGAATGATGATTTGTTAACCCTTAATGTGCTTGCAATAAATGATTTGTTAGCCAGCAATGTGCTTGCAATGAATGATGATTTGTTAACCCTTAATGAAATGAAATGAGTTGTTTGGCCTGCCCTGTGCTTGAAATTGAAATGGAAATGGAAATGAAATGAAATGAGTTGTTTGGCCTGCCCTGTGCATTTGATTTTGCTTTGGCTTTGCTTTGCTTGAGCTCACCTGAAATGAAAGCAAATGGATTGTATTGTTGGCTGGCCCCGTCTGCCCTGTGCTTGACTTGAAATTAATTGACTTGACATGAAATGGATTTTGCACTCACTGTGCTTGACTTGACTTGACCCACGCTAGCGCTCCAGAACCTCCCTCCCCCCCACTGGCCACCAATATTGGAATTGGTGGAGAAGTAGAATATTGCCTTGGGGGACCAGCCCTCCCATGTGAACCTGGGACCCAACGGGTCAGACTTAGTCTAGTATCGTCTATATCTCTCGTTTCCCTTATCCCTAACCAGTCTGAAGGAGGATCTCAACCCGAAACATCACCCATTCCTTCTCTCCAGAGATGCTGCCTGTCCCGCTGATTACTCTAGCTTTTTGTGTCTATCTTCGGCTTAAACCAGCATCTGCAGTTCCTTCCTACACATGCAGAATGATCCAAAAAATGACCAACAATACCAACTTATGATCCTATTCAGGTTTCATTCTCTTCAATAATAAAAAAAATTGAAATGCTTCCAAAACCATTTATTAGAACAGTACGCCAAACACAGAATTGATATTCAGATGTCTGCAAGGGATCGTGTTCACCAGTTAAAAGAAACTTACTATGGATGTTGGAAATGTGAAATATAAAACACTCAGCTGATCTGGTAGTATTTACTGATGGAGAACTTTCAGATTGATAACTTTCATTAAATGATCATTCACAGAATGATAACTTTCATTCATTAATGGCGGCATTTAATGGCAGCATGGTGATGCAGCAGTAGATTTGCTGCCTTACAGCGCCAGAGACCTGGCATTGATCTTGACTACAGGTGCTGTCTGTATGGAGTTTGTACGTTGTCCCTGCTTGGATTTTCTCTGGGAGCTCCGGTTTCTTCCCACACTCCAAACATGTACAGGTTTGTAGGCTAATTGGCTTGGTAAAATTGTAAAAGCCCTGTCTCACTGTGCGAGTTGACCCACGAGTGACCCCGAGTGAAAGACTCGTGGTTGCGTACGAGACTCCAAGTTTATGATCAAGAGTTTAACCGAGTTCCCACAGGTATGTCTAAGTTTGCCGTTTACTTCTCATTTCTGCGATGTTCCAAGTTCGTCTCCCGAGTGTACCAAGTTCCTCTCCCGTTAATCTTGAGGCAACAATGCATCTGCTTATCTGATGGTAGATCTCAAAACTTGTCATTGGGCGTTGTCTCTTTTATTGCCTGAATTTAGGCTTGTGCATTTCTCAGCTGAATTAGTATATACTGGAAATACTTTTATTTCTGCTTCATTTGTTGATTTGCATGTTTGAGAAGCCCTTTTTCAGACCACTGTGTTGTTTGCTGTGGTGCTCCTTTTCTCAATATGTGCAAAAGAGCGTTTATGATATTGAACAAGATTAATAAAGACTTTGTTTCTCATTCACCGTGCTGTTTGTTTTATTTTCTGATCTACTGAGAGGTGACACTTTCTAACATTTAAAAAGCACAGCATATGAGGCACCAGAGTCCTTAACTCTCACAAATGATTGTGAGAATCAAGATGTGAATATATTTTGCCTTCCTCTATTTTGTGTTTTATGATGAAAGGCATATTACATTCAAGTCATGAGACTTTGTAGTGATATTAAAATGAAGACTTCCAGACATCAATTTGATCTTGATAGCAAAGAACTCTCTTTTATTGTGCAATGAAGTAAACAAACAGTGAGAATCAAACGGATTAGTAAAAAGCTTTTCAACACTTTAAGCTATTAGAAAAAGTGGGAGTATCCAAAATATACTAAAATATGATCAATCAGGCAAAAAACAACATAAACATACAGATAAGAATGAACATCAGAGGGATAACGGAACTAATCTCCCAGGTCTGTCCCTTCATCAAATGGTGATTCTGCTCCACTAAGACGGCCGTCTCCATATTCAGATTGCAAAGCAGGCTGCAGCTCTGTATAACTGAGTGGTGATGGGGGGTGAAAGCAGGAATGAAATGAGAGCATGGCCAGGGTAGTGTGGGTCCATGACAATGCTGGCTGCCTTTTTGAGGCAGCACCTCCTATAGAACCCTTTGATTCAGTAAAGTTCAGTAAAGAGATCGGGAATCTGGCATCATGGCTTGAGAATAAAACCCAGCCTTTAACATCCACATAATGAAAGAGTTGGTGTTGTCCTACGGAACAGGGGTGCAGGAGAGGTGAACACAACCCTGTCTTCTTCAACAGCACTGGTAGAGATGGCTTCTGGACGTGACTGGCAAACCTCAGATTAGGCTGCCATGAAGTGTCATAAAATGTTCTCACGCTGTTCCTCAATACTGGTTTGTCTTAAGGTTGTGAGCTCAGTCCCAAATACATAAAATCAATATATAAACTTCAAGCAATTTTTTCTTTTCAACCCACTCTGTCACCTTATCAATAATTTGCTTAACTTTGTTAAGCAGAATTTGTCTTTAAAAAGTCTATGTTGGTGTTCCTTAACTGATCCATACCTATCCAAGTAACTGATATTTTTGTCCCTGATTATTGTTTCTAAAAAGAGTTCCCACGGTAGACTCACGAGTCACAAAGGTAAACGCACGGGCCACTACGTTCTTACAACGAGTTTAAATGTTTCAAATTTTAACCTCAAGAGTACATTTTACACGTGGAAAAGTTTAAACATGTTTGAACTTTTTCAAGAGTTAACAAGTTTCACGGGTACCTGCCATTAGCGCCTAGAGTCGCTAAGTTGCGTCCACGAGTTCCGACGTTCCCGCTACGTTAATTGTACGTGATTACCATGAGTTAAATTTGTTTTAAACTCGGGGTACCTCGTGGTTCAGCTCGCACAGTGAGACAGGGGTTTAAGTTGTCCCTAGTGTGTGTGTAAAATAGTGTTAGTGTGTGGGATTGCTGGGCCAAAGGGCCTGTTTCAACACTATATCTCTAAACTAAAACCAAACTAAACTAATAATAGATTGAAAGCAAATACAGAACAAAGGGTACTGTCTGATTCACCTCTATTCAATTGTGGACATTGGATTGTCTATGAAACTGATGTGCTAAAATGCTGAGAACTATATTCTGCACTCTGTATCTTCCCCTTTGCTCTATCTGTTGTACTTGAGTTTGACGATTGTTTTTATGCATGGTATATCTGAATAATTTGGATAGCATATATAACAAAGCCTTTCAATACACCTGACAGCAATAAACCTGAATCTAAAGGAGTGGGCATAGGAGTTGAAAGAAAAGGTCATCTTTTGAAGGTATCAGTAGCAGGAATGATTAAGGACAAAGTTCAGACTGAAGGCACAGTCACATTCAGGGAAAAAGACACATGCTGTGTCGACAGGAACTGAAAAAAGCCAGTAGAAATGTCATTGCATTCTGTTGACGGGCTAGGTGGTGTAATTACCAAGTCCTGCCCAGCTATTTTGAGCATGGATCACTGCTGGAGAGCTGTGTGATCTAAGTTATCTGTGTTTGTTATAAAAAGGCTGCTATAAAAAACACTTAATTTATAGTCCACTGTACTTATTTTGTCAGCAGATTGAAAATTATTCCTTACGTACTCCAGGAGTTTCTCAAACATTGAATGTATAAGGCTGCTTTCTTTTTCTAAATGAAATAAACTAACTGATTTAAAATATTAGTATTTAAAATGCAAATCCTTTACATTTACATGGAGCAAAATTGCACTCTCCTTTTATTATCTTCTAAGGCTGTGGATTTATTTTGTTCTTATTACAATTTAATTTAAATATATTTTAATTTTTTAAGGCATTTGTTGGCAGTAAGATGTATGAGGAAGGCTCACGACTTCTTCTGTATAAATTACTATGATCTGAATTATTGAAATGTATTGAATTGTTATCCTGGTAAATACGCAATGCACTGTTTAGCGTCTGAAGAAGGGTCTCGACCTGAAACGTCAACCATTCCTTTTCTCCAGAGATGCTGTCTGACTCGCTGAGTTACTCCAGCTTTTTCTGTCTATCTTCGGTTTAAACCAGCATCTGCAGTTCCTTCCCACACAATGCACTGTTTATAGTGTTTTAGGCAAATCAACACAACAAAACTAAAAGCTAGCATGTTCATGTTTTTTTAACTCATCCCTGTGAACTAACTCACAAGTATCTCTTTTAAATCCTTGAAATGGTTTTAAAACAAAAGTTTGAAGAAGAATAAGAATAGATGCATATGACATGTGTGGGACCAGAACGTCGCACACAAATGGTGAAAATGGGGTGCGACAGAAACATATAGACTTACAATAGACAATAGACAAGAGACAATTGGTGCAGTAGGCCATTCGGCCCTTATGGCAATGATAAAAAAGAGCCCCTGTCATTAAAATTGGGGAATGATGTATAACAGAATTCTTCCTTATCACACCATTGTCTTTATAAACTACAATTTAACAACTAATTTACAATTTAAGTGGTGACACGATGGCACAGCAGTAGACTTGCTGCCTTACAGCGCCAGAGACACGAGTCCCAGGTTCGATCCTGACTACGGGTGCTTGTCTGTGTTTGTCTGTATGGAGTTTGCACTTTCTCCCCTTGACCTGCGTAGGTTTTTGCCGAGATCTTCGGTTTCCTCCAACACTCCAAAGACATGCAGGTTAATTGGAGGTTAATTAGCTTGGTGTAAATGTAAAATTGTCCCTAGTGTGTGTAGGATAGTGTTAGTGTGTGGGGATCGCTGGTCAGTGCAGACTTGGTGGGCCGAAGGGCCTGTTTCTGCACTGTATCTCTAAACTAAAACTAAACTAAACTCACGCTGGAACCTTGGCTTAGATTGAGGAGGATAGATAATGCTGTGATCTCTCCTGCACGTCTTTTACATCCAAATCACAGAGCAGTGGAAGTTGAGTTTTCCAATGATTCGTCTGTAGATCCAACAGCACTACAGCATTCGCCAGTTTGCATCAGGAGTACTAATCTAGATATTTTTGCTGGGATCTCCAGAATGGAGACAGAATCCACAAGCTTTTGACTCAGTCACAGAAGTACTACTAGCTGATGTGAAACACAGCAGCCCTCTGCCCTTCCTTGGTATTATTCTGTCGCGCCCGATTATATTCTTAACCAATTTACATTACAATCAGCATTAATGGGGTGCGCAGCATTGAAACATGCAATTCCACTCAATTGATCGCCATCTGATAAGTCAGTTTTGACACTTTCATTCTTGCCTTCAAACAGTTCCTATGTTATTATCCATGTTCTGAGATATCTCCACTTTTCGACTTCTGGCTGCTTGGCTGGTGAACATATATTTAACTGCCATGTACTTCATTTCCTTCCAATCCCTACCTGCCTTTCCACCTTTCAGTGACTCATCATAATTATTTTCAACAAATTTACAGCCAAATAACTTAATATATCCTTAAATAGACACCAAATGCTGGAGTAACTCAGCAGGACAGGCAACATCTCTGGAGAAAAGGAATAGGCGATGCTTTGGGTTTAGACTCTCCATCAGACTCAATATATCCTTATCCTTGTCTGAAGAAGGGTTTCGGACCAAAACGTTGCCTATTTCCTTCGCTCCATAGATGCTGCTGCACCCGCTGAGTTTCTCCAGCAGTTTTGTCTACCTCAATATATCCTTATCTGGTTTGGAGTCAAATTTTATTTCATGACATTCTGTGATTGTATGCATTATCTGACAGAGGGAAAGAAAAAATAATGTGAATTCAAATGAACTTTCAAATTATTTGAAGCAGAAACAGAAAAGGAAGAGAGAATTGAATCACCAATAGTAGTCTACTGGACTGTAAGAAAATAAGTTCATTGTGCATTTGTACTTCGCACATGTGACAATAAAACACCACTGATAGAAAGGTTGAAATGGCAATGGGAAGGGGAGGTAAATGGTTAGCAAGTGGGCGATCCAGCAGGCTTTGGCAGACAGAGAGCGTGTATGGCGAAATGATTGCCGAGTCTACATTCGGTCTCCCCGATAAGAGCGAGGCCAAATTGTGAGCACTGTGCCAGTAGATGAGGTTTGAAGAGGTTCATGTGACATCTGTCTCACCTGGCAGGGCTGCTGGGGTCCCTGGATGGATTTGAGGGAGGAGGTGCAGGGTCAGATGGTACATTTTCTACCATTGCATGGGGAAAGTTCCTGAGGAGGGGGTGGTTTGCGCGGGAAAGTGGTGGTCTCTGCAGAAAGTGGAAAATGGTGAGGGTGGGAAAAAGTGATTGGTGGTGGGGACACTTTCAAGGTGGGTCACATGTGGGGAATGTGGAGGTTCCTCCAGCAGCTCTGAACTACATAGACTATATTGTTATTATTGCACTATTATTGTTTATTTTTTATGTGAACATATGTGGGTGTGGGTGATTTGTGTGTATGTGTGTGTGTGTGTGTATATATATCTATATTACTAAAAGTCTGATCTTGACCGCTTTTGCCCCACTGTGGTGCAGTTTCCGAGAGAACGTCGCGACCTACGGCCATCATTTTTGGCCACCTCGCTCAGAGCCCACGTCCGCCTTCCTGGACCAGAGGATTTTTCCCGTCGATGAAAAGTGAGAGAGATATTAATGTTTTTTTTAAAATTGCCATTCTCTCTGCTGCCCCTGCTGGAGGGAGGGGGGGGGACTATAAAACCAGGAAGTGGTGTGCCTCACTCAGTCTGCAAGATGGAGGAAGCCAGAGGGTCACGTCTCTCTGAGCTCTGAATAACACTGAACACATGTCTACTCAACTGTGAGTCCCCTTAATGTGGTTTGAAATTGAAAATATGGTTGGTTTGAAGTAAAAAGGCACTGCTTGCAAATGGTTGTTTGGGTACTTTGGGTTGAAGTAAAAAGGCACTATTGCAAATGATGGTTTGGGTGCTTTGGGTTGAAGTTAAAAGGCACTACTGCAAATGGTGGTTTGGATCTTTGGCTTAATGTGAAAAGGCACTGCCTGCAAATGGTGGTTTGGGTGCTTTGGCTTCAAGTGAAAAGGCACTGCCTGCAAATGGTGGTTTGGGGGGGTTTGGGTTGCAGTGAAAAGGCACTGCCTGCAAATGGTGGTTTGGGGGGGTTGGGTTGAAGTGAAAAGGCACTGCCTGCAAATGGTTGTTTGGGGGATTTGGGTTGAAGTGAAAAGGCACTGCCTGCAAATGGTTGTTTGGGGGGTTTGGGTTGAAGTGAAAAGGCACTGCCTGCACATGGTTGTTTGGGGGGTTTTGGTTGAAGTGAAAAGGCACTGCCTACAAATGGTTGTTTGGGGGGTTTGGGTTGAAGTGAAAAGGCACTGCCTGCAAATGGTTGTTTGGGGGGTTTGGGTTGAAGTGAAAAGGCACTGCAGATGGTTGTTTGTCTAAACTTGACAACTTCCTGTTTACACTATATTGATTTTAGATAAAACGCTACCACTTACGGCTGTGATTTTTGGCCATCTTACTCAGCCCCCCTCCGCTCATCAGGTGCAGAGGATTCTTCCCATCAATGAAAAACAAAAGTGTTATTAATGTTTAAAAAATGTTGAGAATCTCTCTCCTGTCAATCACGCCATGAAGGCCACACCTTTTCCAGTGGGAGGGGGAGGGATTATAAAACCCAGAAGTGTGGGTGTGGCTCAGTCTCTGCATGATGGGAGAGGGAGAGGTCACGACTCTGTCTGAGCTGTGAATCAGCTGAACACACTGAATGTCTACTGAACTGTGGGTGTTGTGTTTTGTGTGGTTTTATGGTGGTTTTTATGGTGGTTTCACCCTGCTTGAAATAGTATGAAACTGCATTTGAATGTGGTGGCCTTGCACGAAATTGTATGAACTGCATTTGAATGTGGTGTCGTTGCACCCTGCATGAAATGATATGAAACTGCATTTGAATTTGGTGGCCTTGCACCCTGCTTGAAGTGGTTGGAAACTGCACTTGAATTCGGTGGCCTTGCACCCTGCTTGAAGTAATAGGAAACTGAACCTGAATTTGGTGGTCTTGCACCCGGCTTGAAGTGGTATGAAACTGCACTTGAATTTTGTGGCCTTGCACCCTGCTCGAAATGGTAGGAAAATTGATTTGAATTTGGTGGCCTTGCACTCTGCTTGAAATGGAATTTCAAGGAATAGCCGTGAGTCAACTGCCAGCCCACCAGCCGTGAGTGAGCTACCAGCACATCAGGCGTGAGGGACTGATCTGCCACCCCAAGAATCCATTTGGCCCACAATGTCCATACTAGCCCTCTGGAGACCAGTAGTCCCTGCAGCCAAAAACACCCATACCAGCGCTCCAGAAAGCCCCCACCCCCACCCACTGGCCACCAATATTGGAATTGGTGGAGAGGTGGAATATATATGTGTGTGTATATATATAATTGTGTGTGTATGTGTGTGTGTATATATATAATTGTGTGTGTATGTGTGTGTGGATATATATATCCACACACACATACACACACAATTATATATATATATACACACACATATATATTCCACCTCCCCACCAATTCCAATATTGGTGGCCAGTGGGTGGGGGTGGGGGCTTATATATATATGTGTGTGAGTGTTAAAGAAGGAACTGCAGATGCTGGAAAATCGAAGTTACACAAAAATGCTGGAGAAACTCAGTGGGTGCAGCAGCATCAATGGAGCGAAGGAAATAGGCAACGTTTCGGGCCGAAACCCTTCTTCAGACCGATAGGGGGTGGGGAGAAGAAAGGAAAAAAGGAAAAAAGGCAGAGGAGGAGCCCGAGGGCTGGGGGATAGGAGGAGACAACCAGAGGGCTGATGAAGGGGTGGGGACAGCAAGGGCTAGCAGAGTTGGGAGAATTCAATGTTCATGCCCCCAGGATGTAGACTGTCCAAGCGGAATATGAGGTGCATTTCCTCCAATTTCCGGTGTTGCTCGCTGTGGCCATGGAGGAGACCCAGGATAGAGAGGTCAGATACGGAATGGGAGGGGGAGTTGAAGTGCTGAGCCACCAGGAGGTCAGGTAGGTTATTGCGGACCGACCGGAGGTGTTCGGGGAAACGATCGCCAAGCCTCCGCTTGGTCTCACCGATGTAGATCAGCTGACATCTAGAGCAGCGGCTGCAATAGATGAGGTTGGAGGAGATGCAGGAGAACCTCTGTCGCACCTGGAATGACTGCTTGGGTCCTTGAATGGAATCGAGGGGGGAGGTGAAGGGACAAGTGTTGCATCTCTTGCGGTTGCAAGGGAAAGTACCCGGGGAGGGGGTGGTACGGGAGGGAAGGGAAGAATTGACAAGGGAGTTATGGAGGGAGTGGTCTTTGCGGAAGGCAGACAAATACGCGTTGTATTTGGAGGAAATGGGAGGAGTCAAATGATAAGTTATTGAGGGTAAAAACCGACAATACCCTCAATAACTTCTCATTTGACTCCTCCCATTTTCTCCAAATACAAGGCGTAGCTATGGGCACACGCATGGGCCCCAGCTACGCCTGCCTCTTTGTCGGGTACGTAGAACAATCCTTGTTCAATACGTACCAGGGCTCCATCCCCGACCTCTACCTCCGATACATCGATGACTGTTTTGGTCCCACCTCCTGCACCCACACACTGACTGACTTCATCCGCTTCACCACCAACTTCCATCCGGCACTCAAATACACCTGGACCATTTCCGACACTTCCCTACCATTCCTTGACCTCACTATCTCCATCGCAGGTGATAGACTTCATACCAACATCCACTACAAACCTACCGACTCCCATGGCTATCTGGACTACACTTCTTCCCACCCTGCTTCCTGTAAGGACTCCATCCCCCACTCTCAATTCCTCCGTCTATGCCGCATCTGCTCCCAGGATGAGGCGTTCCACACCAGGGCATCCAAAATGTCCTCATTCTTCAGGGAACGGGTGTTCCCCTCCTCCACCATAGATGAGGCTCGCACCAGGGTCTCTGCCATACCCTGCAACACTGCTCTCTCTCCCCATTCCCCCACTCACAACAAGGGCAGAGTCCCCCTAGTTCTCATCTTTCATCCCACCAGCCGTCACATACAACAAGTGATCCTCCGTCAGTTTCGCCACCTCCAACGTGACCTCACCACTCGCCACATCTTCCCATCTACCCCCATGTCTGCCTTCCGCAAAGACCGCTTCCTCCGTAACTCCCTTGTCAATTCTTCCCTTCCCTCCCGTACCACCCCCTCCCCGGGTACTTTCCCTTGCAACCGCAAGAAATGCTACACTTGTCCCTTCACCTCCCCCCTCGATTTCATTCAAGGACCCAAGCAGTCGTTCCAGGTGCGACAGAGGTTCTCCTGCATCTCCTCCAACCTCATCTATTGCATCCGCTGCTCTAGATGCCAGCTGATCTACATCGGTGAGACCAAGCGGAGGCTTGCCGATCGTTTCGCCGAACACCTCCGGTCGGTCCGCAATAACCAACCTGAACTCCCGGTGTCTTAGCACTTCAACTCCCCCCACCCATTCCGTATCTGACCTCTCTGTCCTGGGTCTCCTCCATGGCCACAGCGAGCAACACCGGAAATTGGAGGAAATGCACCTCATATTCCGCTTGGGCAGTCTACATCCTGGGGGCATGAACATTGAATTCTCCCAACTCTGCTAGCACTTGCTGTCCCCTCCCCTTCATCGGCCCTCTGGTTGTCTCCTCCCATCCCCCAGCCCTCGGGCTCCTCCTCCGCCTTTTTTTCCTTTTTTCCTTTCTTCTCCCCACCCCCTATCAGTCTGAAGAAGGGTTTCTTATGTGTGTGTGTGTATGTGTATATATAAACACACTGGGCTTTTTTTTCTCGTTTATTATATTGTTTACAGAGTACTATGTTTACATATTCTGTTGTGCTGCTGCAAGTAAGAATTTCATTGTTCTATCTGGGACAAATGACAATAAAACACTCTTGACTCTCTTGACACTTTGTGTTTCACTCAGTTTTTATTCCCCCTGATTGTGTTCTGTCCGTTGTGACCAGCAGGTGGCAGACAAGTTCCTTCAAAGACTGAAACAAGACACAACTTGCAGAGAAATTATGCAATAATTTCGAATCAATGCTTTAGATTTAATAGAACGATTAAAATGCGGTGTGTAGTCTCTCTTGGTATATTAAAACTGGCTATAATTGAGGATAAGAAGGTTTCCTACACAATTTGTTTACAATGAACTGTGGAAGTTAACAGTGCTCAGTTGGGAATCTGCATTCTTCTTCATTTTGTACAGCTGGAGACCTTTAATAGAGGCACATGTCCTTCTGTATTTTCCCCCCAAAATGTGCTTCATTCATAAAGTATGCATGCATGGTGGCACAGTGGTAGAGTTGCTGCCTTACAGTTCCAGAAATCCGGGTTCGATCCCGACCACGGGTGCTTGTCTGTATGGAGTATGTACATTCTCCCCATGACCTGTATGGGTTTTCTCTGAGATCTTCGGTTTCCTCCCACACTCCAAAGATATACAGGTTTGTAGGCTAGGTGTAAATGTAAAATGTTCCCGTGTGTGCACAGGGTAGTGTTAATGTGTGGGGATTCTGGTCAGTACGGACTCGGTGCGCTGACGGGCCTGTTTATGCACTGTATCTCTAAACTAAACGAAACTAAAATGTACAGAATGCTGCATTCTCTTAAAACCAGTGTACTCAAGGCATTGATGCATTTGTTGGCTCACAATATTTGCAGCATGGCAACAAGTCAGAGTAATTTTTCAGGTCCAAACCTACTATCAGCAAAAAAAATAATAAATTAGCCCTTAAATTGGCTAGAGGGTCCTACAATATGGCCTTTCTTAACACGGCCTTTCTGGTGGCTCGGGTCGAGTTTACTGTCATATGCGGTGAACTACAGGTACAATGAAAATCTTGCTTGCGGCAGCAACACAGGCATGTAGACTCGGACCACACCAAGCATACATTATCCATAAATGAATTGTAAATTCCACACGACAGTGAAAAGGAAAAGACTATACAAAATACAATTATGCAAAATACAAGAGAGAGCATCAAGGTACATAGATACATAGAAAATAGGTGCAGGAGTAGGCCATTCGGCCCTTCAAGCCTGCACCGCCATTCAATATGATCATGGCTGATCATCCAACTCCGTATCCCGTACCTGCCTTCTCTCCATACCCCCTGATCCCTTTAGCCACAAGGGCCACATCTAACTCCCTCTTAAATATAGCCAATGAACTGGCCTCAACTACCCTCTGTGGCAGAGAGTTCCAGAGATTCACCACTCTCTGTGTGAAAAAGTTTTTCCTCATCTCGGTCTTAAAGGATTTCCCCCTTATCCTTAAGCTGTGACCCCTTGTCCTGGACTTCCCCAACATCGGGAACAATCTTCCTGCATCTAGCCTGTCCATCCCCATAAGAATTTTGTACGTTTCTATAAGATCCCCTCTCAATCTCCTAAATTCTAGCGAGTATAAGCCAAGTCTATCCAGTCTTTCTTCATATGAAAGTCCTGACATCCCAGGAATCAGTCTGGTGAACCTTCTCTGCACTCCCTCTATGGCTATAATGTCCTTCCTCAGATTTGGAGACCAAAACTGTACGCAATACTCCAGGTGTGGTCTCACCAAGACCCTGTACAACTGCAGTAGAAGCTCCCTGCTCCTATACTCAAATCCTCTTGCTATGAAGGCCAACATACCATTCGCTTTCTTCACTGCCTGCTGCACCTGGGATGGTGGGATTCAAGGTTTTGCAGGTCAGTTCAAGAACCTGGTGGTTGGCAGAAAGGAGCTGTTCCTAAACCTGTTAGTCTAGGACTTTGGGCTTCTGTATCTCCTGCCTGACAATAGCCGAAAGAAAATTAATGATGATGGATATCACTGATGATAGATGCTGCCTTCAGGAGGCAGTATCAAGAAGGCGGCACTAAGCTTCAGTGAGTCCTGCATCACATAATCCAATACCTCAAAATTACAGAACGATATAGCATGGAAACAGGACATTCGGCCCACCACTTCCATGTCCTTCAGTAGGCACACACCATTTTCCTGCATTTAACCCATTGCCAGCATTTGTGGAGGGATATGGACACATGCGATTCAGGTCAGGATACTTCTTCAGACTCGTCGAGAAGGGGAAAGTAATCTAAAATGTGAAGTGGGGGTTGACAAAGCCTCACAAGTGATAAGTGGATACAGATTGGGTGAGGGGAATAATTGGCAGATGGGCAGAGACAGCAACAGAGGTGAAAAGGACCCAAAAGGTTGTCAAATAAGGAAAGAAGATGGATGTAAAATGTGAAGAGGGAGGGAAATGAGTGCTAGGTGGGTGGGGGGGGGGGGGAGTGGGAGATTACCTCAGTTCACTCATTTCATCTCAACCCCCTCCCCCCGGCACTTTCCCCCTGTAACTAAATGAGATGTAACACCTATCTCTACACCTCCTCGTTCACCTCCATCCAGGAACCCCATTGGTCCTTCCAAGTGAGACAGAGGTTCACATACTCCTCCTGTAACCTCATTTGCTGCTTTTGGTGTTCCCAGTGTGGCATCCTTTACACTGACTAGACCAATCGTAGACCACCCTGCGACCGTTTTGCTGAACATGTGTTTGGTCTGCCACCACCTACTGGATCTTCCAGTTGCTAACCATTTCAACTCCCCTGCCTATTCCCATACTGACCTTTCTCTCCTGGGCCTGCTCCATTGCCAGAGTGAGGCCCACACGCAAACTGGAAGAACAACATCTCATATTCTGCTTGTGTAGCCTACAACCCAATGGTATGAACATTGAAGTTGATATTGCTGCTGCAATAATCTGTTGGGTTGTAGCTCAAATTTTATTTCCATCCATTGAAACTTGTATAACCAAGACAGCAGGCTATCCTCTCCTGCCCACTGGACCAAGTCATAGAGTCATAGGCAAGGAAACATGCCTTTTGCCCCAACTTTATGCCAACCAAGATGTCCCATCTAAGTTCATAAGTTCTAGGAGCAGAATTAGGCCAGTTGGCCCATCAAGTCTACTCTGCCTTTGTTCTCTGGTTCTTGTTTCCTCTTCCCTGGGTAAAAGACTGTCTATTCCTTCTCTTGATTTTATACACCTCTGTATGATCACCTCTCAGCCTCTTGCAATCCTAACCTGTCCAACCTCTCTCTATTGTTCAGGGCCTCAGCGAATGGCAAACATTCTAGTATATTTGATAATTGTATACCATACTCCCCAATCTTTCAATAATGTTTCAAACCTCTGATGTGCAGATGGTATAAAATGCTAATCTCCTTTTCCAGCCTGTTAATTAAATTTAATATAAATAAAGATACAGAATGAAAACAGGCCCTTCAGCCCACCGAGCCCATCGATCAACCGTTCATGCAAGTTCCATGTTATCTCACTTTTTCGTCCCCTCCCAGCGCACTAGGGACAATTAACCCTACAAACCCACACGACTTAAGGATGTGGAAGGATACAGGAGCTGGAGGAAACCCACATGGTCACAGAGAGAACATAGAAACCCCACACATAGAGCACTCGAGGTCAGGATCATGGTGCTGTGAGGCAGCATTTCTATCAGCTGCAGCATTGTGTAGCCCCAACTGTTGGTTCCCTGGTGGTGCTCATCTACATCCTTCAGAGGGCTAGACTTATAGTCTAGACGCCCACCATCATCACTTTAGCACTTCATGCTTGCTACAGGTCAGCTAGCACTGTGTTTCTATAAGCAGCAATCACCATCCTAACTGAAGCTTGGCTGATGGATTGTGGCACCCAATAAGTTGTGAATATGTGGAATTCTCTGCCACATAAGGCAGTGGCGGCCAATCCATTGGATGTATTCACGAGGGAGTTAGAAATAGCTCTTTGTGCTAATGGAATCAAGGGATATGGGGAGAAAGCAGGAATGAGGTACTGATTTTGGATGATCATTCATGATAATATTGAATGGTGGTGCTGGTTCGAGGGGCCGAATGGCCTACTCCTGCACCTATATGTTTCTAAGCGATGTTTCTAACTAGATATAGAGGGACAAATCTGAAGAGATCTGTGGAGCCGATGAGAAAGACCATTGGAATGTAGCCCTATGGTGCATCTGCAAAAATCATCTGACAATATTTTTGTTTTGCTGTTTAATATCCCAGAGCTGAAAGAGTAACTGATTGTGCAACTTCTTAAAGTGCTTGCACGGATAAAGAGGCAGTTTGCCACCAGGCCACTAGGTGGCACCTTGTACTTTTCTAATTATGTTTTAGGATTTGTTTGCTTTCAAACTCATTTACTTTGTCATAAATATGAATAATTTGTGTACCAACACAATTGCGCAACATTTATTTAATGTATTTTTTAATATATCAAAATAAACTGTTTATAATATTTAAGTAATTTGGCGAATTTTCAATGATAGAACTAAAAATCACAATAAAATGCCACTTTCACCACTTATAACCAATCCATTATAATAATGATCTTTGATTGCCTTTGGGTTCAGAATTCATTTTTTCCATTAATTAGTTCAGAAGTATTCTTATTTTTTTGCTTATCGCAGATTATGCCTCAGATGTTGAGTTGAGAACAAAAGAGAGAATATCACTGCTCACAAAGGAAATCTGACAATAATGAGGGTGACTCAGTGGCGCAGCTTATAGAGCTGTTATCTCACAGCATCTGCAATTCAACCTGACCGTGGGTGCTGTCTATGTGGAGTTTGCATGTTCTCCCAGTGACCATGTGGGTTTCCTCTGGGTGCTTTGGTTGCCTCCCACATCCCAAAGACGTGTGGGTTTGTAGGTTAATTGGCCTCTGTAAAATTGCCCTGGTGCATCAGGAGTGGTGAGAAACTGGGAAAACATAGCACCGGTGTGAACGATTGATTGATGGTCGGCATGAAGGGCCTGGTTCCTTTCTGTAAGTCTCTCTCTCTCTTGAATTCCTGAAAGTGAAGTCAAATACAGAAATCCCCCGTGATTCCTTCTTCCCCCGCTAGTGGAGCTGTTTTGAACTTTTTCAGAAATCAGTTTCTGAATTTTTCAGAATTCACAAGAATTCAACAAACTTTACTTGCTGTAAAATATCTCAATGATTGACACAATTAAATGCCATATGCTCAACATCTACTGTACCCCCAAAACCTGAGCTTATAAATATAGACGGAATTTGCTTCAAATAAGTATTAATATTTCAGGTATGATCTTTATTTCAACCTCCCATCATTGGTTTATAATTGCATGTACTGGATGTCCCAATCTCTATTTTGTTCTCTGTAAAAATCTACGCGATTAGTTAATATGTGTGTGTTTTATATTTGACTCTTTTCACTGAGAATTCTTCAATGTTGCACAGTCTAAATGATAATATCACAATTGTCACAAACCAAGGGTCCCTTAGAACTGATGCTGAACAACTAACAACAGGGAAGGAGAATGCCAATCCACAGTGGATCTTTGTTTAGTTCAGTTTATTTTAGTTTAGTTTAGTTTGGTTTATTATTGTCACATGTACTGAAAAGCTATTTTGTCGCGTGCAATCCAGTCAGTGGAAATTGTTCATGACTACAATCATGCCATCCACAGTGTACAAATACAGGAGATTAGGGAATAACGTTTAGTGCTAAATAAAGTCCAGTAAAGTCCGATTAAAGATAGCTCGAGGATCTCCGATGAGGTAGATGGTGGTTCAGGACTGCACTCTTGTTGGTCAGTTGCCTGATAATAGCTGGGAAGAAACTATCCTTGAATCTGGAGGTGTGTGTTCTCACATTTCTGTATCTCTTGCCTGCTGGGAGAGGGGAGAAGAGGGAGTGACCGGGGAGAGACTGGTCCTTGATTGTGCTGCTGGCCTTGCCGAGGCAGCGTGAAGTGACGTTTGTGGGGCAAGCTTTTACAAAGTCAGGGGAGGTCACTGCCACTGTATTGTGACTGTAATATCTGAGCAGATGTAGCTGCCTGTAGATGGAACACAACTGAAGCAGTCAGATTTTTCAGACCAGTTGCTAGTTCTTTCTTCATCGCTTTTACATGCTAACACCTTCTTCGTTGGCTTTTAAATGGTGAATTTAGACTGTAATATTATTGTAAAGTAGTGAGCTCTGGAGCTATATACCACTGGGATCTGTCATTATATTGTGTATTATATGCTGCAGAATCAAACATGGTAAACTATTTTCACGTCTGCACTAGATATTTTCTTGGGTTTTGTGTCATGCAAAAACATGTCAAACCATTCCTGGTAACCATGAGTACTCTATACTGCCCAATATGACCCTATGGTTTCAATAACGTCAATGCCCATTGCGTACAATGGAATATGCATTCTAGTAAAGGCCTGCTATACTTCACTTATGCACCTGTCAAGTGAACTGATAAGAACTCCAATGAGGGCAGCACGGTGGAGGCAGCAGTAGAATTGCTGCCTTACAGCACTTGCAGCGCTGGAGACCCAAGTTCGATCCCGATTAGTGCTGTCTGTACGGAGTTTGTACGTTCTCCCCGTGACCTGCGTGGGTTTTCTCCAAGATCTTCTGTTTCCTCCCACAATCCAAAGACGTACAGGTTTGAAGGTTAATTGGCTTGGTATAAGTGTAAATTGTCCCTGGTGTGTGTAGGATAGTGTTAATGTACGGGGACCACTGGTCGGTGCGGACTCGGTGTGCCGAAGGGCCTGTTTCCGCGCTGTATCTCTAAACTAAACTCCACTGAAGTGCCTCAAACTAATATATTGTTTGTAGTTCTATAGTCTTAATTCCTTGAATAGATTTTGCTACCATCTTAGCTTACAGAAGGTCCAGATACTGCATCTGTGCCCATCTAAATAACGAGTAATGTTTAGCACAGCCTCCAAGTATCTGACTACTGAAAAAGTTTTGAGTGAAACAGTGGGATGTGGTTGTACTGAAAGTGCATTGGGTCATGGCCCAGCATCATTGAAGGGGCAGCCCGGGACAATATTTGGTTCATTGCAAAGAGTGATGTTTTGGTAATTATTTAAGGAGGTTTTGCTGGAAACCTTTCTGCCAATATGTATTTATATTTGCACCCTCTCATTCTCAAACTGTTGAGGGTTTTTTAAAACATTTTATACATTTTTTTCACAATAATTGAGGGAAACTGTTCCTCAGTCTCCCATTAGTTCCAATCAGGTTTCAGGGCTCACCATAGCACAGAGTCTGCCTTGTTGAAGGTACACAATGACCTACTGCTCGCCGTTGACTCCGGCGACTGTGCAATTCTGCTCCTTCTTGACCTCAGCGCAGCATTTGATACTGTCGACCACACCATCCTAATTGACCGTCTCCGGTATGGGGTTGGTATTGATGGCACTGCCCTGAGCTGGTTCATCTCCTACCTCAAAGGTAGGAGTTTCTCGACTAACATAGGCAACTCTTTCTCCTCCCCAGCTAATCTCTGCTGAGGGGTTTCACAAGTTTCCATCCTTGGCCCCATTCTCTTCTCCCTGTATATGCTCCCCTTAGGCCAAGTCATTGAAAGGCACGGCATTTCCTTCCATTGCTACGCAGACGATACACAACTCTATCTCCCCCTGAAGCTCAAAAAACAATCAAATCTGGTTAACATTTACCCACTGCCTCGAGGATATAAAGTGTTGGATGGCCCAGAACTTCCTCCAACTAAACGAGAGTAAGTCTGAGGTCATCCTTCTCGGCCCCTCGGACTCAATCAAAATGATAGCAGGTAGCCTTGGAAGCCTTACCCCACTACTCAAACCTCACGTCAAAAACCTTGGCGTGATATTTGACTCAGCACTGAAATTTGACAAACAAGTCAATGCCGTGGTAAAAGCTAGCTTCTTTCAGCTTCAGACGATAGCTAAAATAAAACAATTCCTCCAGTTTGATGACCTCGAAAAGATCATCCACACATTCATCTCCTCCCGCCTAGATTACTGCAACTCCCTTTACACTGGCATCAGCCAATCTTCCCTGTCCCGCCTGCAACTGGTCCAAAACGCCGCAGCGAGACTCCTGACGGGCACCCGAAAAAGGGACCACATCACCCCAATCCTGGCCTCTCTCCACTGGCTCCCTGTGCGGTTCCGTATAAACTTCAAGATCCTCCTCCATGTCTACAAAGCCCTCAATGGGCTTGCCCCCACCTACATAAAATGTCTTCTCACCCACCACTCCACCTCCAGGCCCCTCAGATCGGCCGACTTGGGGTTGCTGAATATCCCACGGTCTAGGCATAAGCTCAGGGGCAACCGCGCCTTTGCGGTTGCAGCCCCTAGACTGTGGAACAGCATCCCCTTTCCCATCAGAACTGCCCCCTCCATCGACTCTTTTAAGTCAAGACTAAAAACTTATCTATACTCCCAAGCCTTTCCTGACGTCCTCTGAGTGAGGGCTACATGTATATATGTTTGTAGTTTGTTTTGTTTATGCTATTCTTATAACAAATGTAAAGCACTTTCGCCAATGAGAGTTCTTTTTTAAATGTGCTATATAAATAAATGTGACTTGACTAAAGTCATCTTTTGTCCCTAATCCCTTTGGATATCACATTAATAAGACTCCAGTCAGACTAAACTCCACCTGATCCTTCTCTTCATCCTCACCAGCAATGCACATCCTCCTCCCCATATCAGGCATGTTTTGCGCTCTCTCAGACACATTCTCAGAGCTGGTGTGTTGAAAATCTAATGCAATCTCTTTATTATCCACAGGAGAAGTCCATTTCAGACATTGAAATCCTGCTCACACAAACCTCCTGTTCCCCTCTCGCCTGAATCTCAGCCTGAAGATAGGTCTCGACCCGAAACGTCACCCATTCCTTTTCTCCAGAGATGGTACCTGTCCCGCGGAGTTACTCAAGCATTACGTATCTATCTACAGGAGCAAACACATTACTTGCATTTTGTAGCATCACGATACATCAGCAGATGGCAGCCACAAGCCTATGTTTAGTAAGCAGTTTTTATAGAATAGCATATTTATCAAGATGAGCATCATTAATCTCTAGTGGGTTAATACACTGTACCTTCAGCAGAAGGTTTCCAAAAACCTCAGAGAAATGCTGTGTGGTCTTTCTGTTGCTTCTCCAAGGTCTTAGCTAATTCCGTGCAAAGACAATGCTGGAAGGACGAATGAAAATTGTATAACATTTTAATAATTGTGAAAATATTTATGGGGCATATTACATCTGACTTTTCCACCACCAAGCAATGAAGGAGCAAAGCAAAGACGGCACAGTGGCGCAGCGGTAGAGTTGCTGCCTTACAGCACTTGCAGCCCCAGAGACACGGGTTCGATCCTGACTACGCGTGCTGCCTGTACGGAGTTTATACGCTCTCCCCGTTTTCTCCGAGATCTTCGGTTTCCTCCCACACTCCACAAAGACATACAGATTTGTAGATTAATTGGCTTGGTATAAGTGTAAATTGGTGTAGGGTATTGTTAATGTGCTGGGATCGCTGGTCAGTGCAGACTCAGTGGGCCGAAGGGCTTGTTTCCATGCTGTATCTCTAATCTAAAACTAAACAAACTGCTGAATTTGGATTTCTAATGAAATGTTAGCATCTGTGATGGTGAGGGCTGATGACACCATGTTAAATAGAGGTCATAAAGATCCCCTCAGCTCATTATTTTATATCTAGATATAATACATTTCAGCAAATGATTTCCCTCAGAAAGCTGTGGTGCTATCCAGTGTGGTGAATGAGGTTACCAGGTCAATGCCATCGGAAATACCCACAGTTTGATTTGCTGCCTTGTGCTCACCTTTTATGGGCATTGTGTTCAACGGTTTGCCAAGATGCAGTAGATTTAATGGGATGTGGCTGAGATTCACAAACTGTATTAACCATGCCCTGATTCAATCATTTCTAAATTGCTTGGCAAGCATAAAATAGGTAGCAATTTGGAATTTCATGAATTCACCGCGATCATTTTATTTACCTGTCATAATTATTTGTCACATTTGCTTTTAAATTGTCCAGGTTTTTGTTGCAATGCATGCGGGATTAAAATCATGAGTTGAAACAAACGATGGCTAGTATCTCCAGATTTGTTTTAAGCTTTCCTGGGTTGAAATGCAGGAAGCTTGCTACCAGAAATTC
Organism: Malacoraja senta; assembly: GCA_038087875.1. Lineage (NCBI taxonomy): Eukaryota > Metazoa > Chordata > Chondrichthyes > Rajiformes > Rajidae > Malacoraja > Malacoraja senta. Next base: position 53,717,939 of record CM075979.1, on the reverse strand, counting down.
AATTCACACTGCTTCTTTACCACTCTCATGCAAGAAAAAAGTGATTTAATTCTGGAATAAATTGTATTGGCAAACATTTCTGGGTCAAATCACTCCAATGGGAACTTTCAATGGTTCAACGGTTCTTTATTGTCACGTATGCACTGCACAGTGAAATCCTTTTTGCATAGCTCACACATGCATGATTCATCATATTTTGGTGCCATTTACAAAAGGTCCAGTCTCGATGCACTGGCGCGGTGCTCGATCTAGGTTAGCCCCAGGCTTGTGCAGGGCCTCCTCCGTCGCCCTCGGCCAGCTCAACCCGTCAACCCACGTCCCTCTCCCCGCCCAACCGCCTCAGTTCCCCTGTGTCACCTCCTGCAGATCATCTTGAAGGCGCTGGAGGCAATACCCCGGTCCCTCTCGAACCGGCCCACTCCTTGCTTCCGTCCTCGCCAGCGACTCCCACCTCCCTGACTCTCCAATCTCCGAGGCCGAGTTTGGCGGTTTCCGAGCTTCCCCCCTGTGGCCTTTCTTTGCGGCTCCACACCAGACCTGCCGCCGTGCATGGCCGCGTGCAGCCCTTCCGGGTCTTTCTTATGAGGCGGCGTAACTCAACAGGTCGGCATAGTGGTGTAGTGGTAGAGGTGCTGCCTTACAGCGCAATAGAGCCAGGTTTGTTCCTGACTATGGGTGCTACTGTATGCAGTTTGTACATTCTCCCTGTGACCACGTGGGTTTTCTCCGGGTGCTCCTGTTTCCTCCCACACTCCAATGACGTACAGATTTGTAGGTTAATTGGCTTTGGTAAAATTGTAAATTGGCCCGAGTGTGTACGGGGTGATCACTGATCGGCGAGGACTCGGTGGACCGAATTACCTGTTTCCGTGCTGTATCTCTAAAGTGTAGGCCTAAAGTCTAAAAGGTCAGGCAGCATCTCTAGGGGACATGGATAGGCAATGGTTCAGTTCAGGACCCATTTTCAGTCTTAAGTTCCAGCATTTACAGTTCCTTGTTTCTCAAAATAAAATTGTATTGGTTCCTGACTGGTAAACATCATGCTGTGGAAGGAGCAATGCTGTTGATATAATTCATAAAGAGTCTAGGAATTCCTTCCCTAAGCCATTACTAATATCTCATTATGTGACTCGGTGTCAAATGCTGTATGAAAATGCTTCTGATATGCCTTGAGTTACTTCATAATGCTAAATCTCCGAAGATCTCTTGTGAGCCCAGCACATCGTTGCAATCACGAACAAACTCATCAATGCCTCTACTTCCTCAGAGGTTTGAGCAGATTTGGCATGCTGCCGAACACTCTCTCAAACTTCTATAGGTGCAGAAAGCAGACTGACTGGTTGCATCACGGCCTTGTTCGTTAACCCGAACACCCAAGAACAAAGGGGGCTGCAGAAGTTGGTGAACATTGCCCAGTCCATCTTTGGTATTGGTCTCCCCAGTATCAAAGGGATCTACAAGAAGAGATCATCTAAGTTCCAAACCACCCTGGCCATGCTCTCATCTTGTTGCTACCATTGGGAAGAAGGTACAGGAGCTGGAGAACCGTGACCTCTAGGTTCAAGAAAAGCTTCTTCCCGTCAACCATCAGGCTCTTGAACCATACTGCACAACCTTAACCACAGGTAGACACAAAATATTGGAGTAACTCAGCGGGACAGGCAGCATCTCTGGAGAGAAGGAATGGGGGAAGAGGTAGAATGTAGTCGGAGACAGTAGGACTGGTGGCAGAACTGGGAAGGGGGAGGGGATGGAGAGAGAAGGAGAGCAAGGGCTATTTGAAGTTAAAGAAGTCAATGTTCATACCACTGGGGTGTAAACTACTCAAGCAATATATGAGGTGCTGTTCCTCCAATTTGCGCTGGGCCTCACTCTGACAATGGAGGAGGCCCAGGACAGAAAGGTCAGATTGGGAATGGGAGGGGCAGTTAAAGTGCTGAGCAACCAGGAGATCAGGTAGGTTAAGGCAGACTGAGCGGAGGTGTTCAGCGAAACGATTGCCGAGCCTGCGCTTGGTCAAGTTCAAGTTCAAGTTCAAGTTCAAGTGAGTTTATTGTCATGTGTCCCTGATAGGACAATGACATTCTTGCTTTACTTCAGCACAACAGAACATAGTAGGCATTGACTACAAAACAGATCAGTGTGTCCATATACCATTCTATAAATATATACACACATGAATCAATATACTGATAAAGTGCAAATAACAGTTAATTGGCTATTTTACTTCGGAGTCACGTGAGTGACTACGTGAAGACCCCGCCAGCACGCATGCGCGTCATATCGTCTATCGCATTGCCTACGACTGGCGGGGGTGCATGATGCTCCTGCCAGCGGTCAGACCTGAAGGTAAATTTTTAAAACTTTTTCCAGGTTATATCTTCTTGCAGGAACCTCTGCTTAGACAACGGGAATATCAAGCTCGGGTGAGAAAAACCTGACTATGAATATCGCGGGGAAGCCCTCTACAGGGACCACGAGACCAAGCTCGGGGGGGTGGGGGGGAGGAGCGGAGGAGCGTTGCCCCCCCCAGCGGAAGGTTCAGGACCTGCAGGTAAATTCTTTACTCTAAGGTCGTTTTGTTCTGTTTTCTGTGAGAATTGTGTTACAGGAAAGGAACCATGGACTAAGTCCAAATGGACCGCATCCAGACTGACTGCGGAGGACCGCGGAAGTGCGGGCAGTCAGCAGCGGTCGGCTGCACCAGGATCGCTATTCGATCAGCAGTCTCCGACCTGGCACCTGCACAGTCCGAATCAACATCACAGATTGGCGGGAAGGCCAAGCAGAAGTTGGACAGGCCCGAAGACGAGTCGGGCTGTGAAGACTCACCGCCGGCGGGCAGCGACTGTGAACGCATATCCCGCATGGAGCGGTTGATGGAGCAGATGCTCCAACGTGACATGGAGTCTAGTCACCATGGGGTCCTAGGACGCCCATGTAAGCATCTTATAGAGGGCTGCATAATGCATCTCCCTCGACAGAGGGGAGCATTAGGAGTCACTTCTGGGCTGACTCTGAAGACAGGGGTTTGGCTGAAGATACCACAAGTGTGCTGGGGGTGCAGGAACAACACAACCAGCAGCAGGAGCAGGCTGTGAATGACAACTACCAAATACCTAGCACCAGGGAACTGTGTTCTCTCAGTGTCCCTACGGTGAACAACTCTATCTGGGGACCCCAAATTTGCAGGACTGTGCAAGACCAGTAACACACAACCACTGATACTGCCAATTGGAGGCAACCTGTTGAAACAGGTCAAGAAGCTCGACGAGGGCCGTCGGGCTCATGAAGGCCACATCATCAGGCAAGACCTCACATCTCCGGCGGCAGCACCCCTACGCACCCACCAGCAAACGACGATGCCCTGAAGCTGGTGAAAGCTCGAAGGCCGTACAACCAGGACAAAGGTCTTTTCCGGCTACGGCCCAGAACGGCCTTCCTGGAAGATGTGCCAACCCCGTACTCGAGCTCCTCTACCTCCCAAGGAGCAGAAGGTGCAAAATCATGCACACATGGTTGAGGCAGCTCCTGGGTCGGGTTGCATAAGTCCTCCGATTTGGATGTGGAAGGATGAAGCTGATTGAGGCAACTCCTGGAAGTTCCCCATCCGGCGGTGTGAAGGTATGGAGCCACATCGATGATGCCTCCCGTCACGGATACAAGTTGGTAATATTTACACTGGTTTGAATATTTTCACTGGTTTTGGATAACATGAGATTAGTTTATACTGCACAGCAGGTATGGTTGGAGTTGCCTTTCAAGACAGGCTCGCAATTATGGGGATGTAGACTGTTCATTGTCAACAGGTTCAACCCACATGTGCAGTATAGACATTTCTGAATAACTTCCATGTGATCATTTCCGCTCACAGGCTTCGGAGATATTTGAAATTTAGCTCGATGAGGCAAGGATACACTCAGAAGTGTTGCAAAATGGGCTAACTTCAGCTCCCAGGTTATTTACCAAATCACTTCAATCAGTGCTTCGACTGCTCGGAGCTACCAAACAAGTGTTATAGCCAATCAGGATGATATTGAACATACTGTATTTTACTAAATTAGCCTTATCAGCCACATAGCTATATTTGAGAAATTGGGTTTCTCATCCGTCCAGTTAAATTTAAGTTAAGTTGATACCAACTGAAACTATTGATTACTGGGATACAATTAATCCATTCATTTGTCTGGGACTCAGCTCTGAGACAAAAGATTAAACCTCTGCTATTCCCAGCTGAAACTATCGAAGTCACAATGGTGGACGAACAGTATTCAGCGTTGCTCCATTAAACCTTTCATCCGTAAATCTTCAGTCAATTCCAAACTGATGCTATTACTCAGAGATGGAAAATTACTAATACCATCTCTAGGTACGGAAGCAGATGGGATAGCATGAGTTATCAATTGTTCAGTTATGGTATCAACTGCCAATGGACACCAGGTGCATTCTGTGCATTAAAGGATGTGTGAATATGCATAATCTGCATGCACAAGTCCAAGGTGATACACTTTGGTGGTGGTATATGTTAATCACAAGGGTGCAATCAAATCAAAGTATCCGGTGCTAGTTTACCTAACCTCATTTAGCACTGGTGTATTATCATGTAAAATCAATGACAACACAGAATGGATGTGCGGTCACAAAGTATTTAATGACATTGTGGCTCGATGGAACACTAACGATCGAGATGTTTGCATCCAGGGTCAATCACCAGTTGCAGAAAAATACGAGGCATATCAATGGCGATGGGTGCATTCTCGCTACACTAGGGAGGAATGTTCTTTTATGTCTTCCTCCAATTGGCCTCATTGGACGGGTCTTGCAAAATTCAGCAAGTTCCCGCTTCCGGCATTTTCATAGTGCCTGCCTGGTTTATATACCCATGGTTCCCGCTGATGTGGGGAATGATCATAAAACCTCACATGGTTGGTTCTGGACACAAACATTTGCTGGTTCAGCTGTGATGTGGAAACCATCCTCTGCATGATATAATCAATTCATTGACTTGCAGACTCTGAGAGACCGTTCCTGCGGCTCGGGTTGTTAAACCAAAAACCTTGGAAGTGCTCACTGCAGATTGCAGGGATAGGAATAAATAGCAGCATTCCTCATAAGGAGATGGGAGGTATTGTATTATACTTATTTACATTTAACTCAGCACGGATGACTGACGCCTTGAAATTCAGTTTATATGGGGTTTTATAGCATAAGTTAAAGTTCCATTTACTGTGCCTGAAGTACCTCCTCATCATTTGGCTGCGGGGAACAGAAACCACTCTGTCGGGTCTCACCCTCTGACATCTAGATTATGAAGGGTATCGTCAACACAAAACCTCTCAGGCCTAGGGACGCAGAGATATGGGTTGTTAACATTGTGCTACGTCACTTCGCCGATGGGCTCCAGCAACATCCCTGTCCTTGGTCAAACTCACTTACTAGTGGTTATGCCATGGCGCTGAGTACAGCACAACGGGTCCAGTCATTGCATAAGCTACACTGGATAGGATGATCATATCTGCGGGCAATAATAACATGTTATGTTTATGACTAAGTCAAGCAGAATAGACAGGGACATAAGACCAAACTAGATGTTTGCATATCCCATGGACCTTGGGTTGAGTGTGATCACGCATCTATAATAATAATAATAATAATAATAATAAGTTTATTTATATAGCACATTTTCCAATTGATTTGAATCAAAAGCCAAAGTGCTTTACAGTTACTAACCATACAAATAATAAAAAGAGATAGAAAAAATGACAACACACTATAAGAGATTTTACACAAACACGAACATCCCCCCACAGTAGAATCTCCACTCTCCACTGTGAGGGAAGGCACCAAAATGTCCAGTCCTCCTCCTCCTCCTAGTCCACCCCGAGGTCGGGGCCAGTTTGAGGCCACTGCAGCCAGTCGCCGCAACGGCAGCCCGATGTTGTTTGCCCACCCGCATCGGGTGGAAAAGTCCTCAGCAGCTTGGAAATGTCTGGAGCGGCCGCTCCTTCCCCGGAGACTGCGACGCCCGTGGATTTCAGGCCGCGCCGGTTGGAGCCTCGACTCCGCGGTGTCGCCCTCAAACCGCAGACCGCAGACTGCGGCTGCCCGATGTTGGTGGTCGGCGGCCACAGCACTCCGGAGCGGCGACCCGGCAAGGCATCGCCCGTTCCCTGCTGATGTCCCAGCGCTGTGCCGCCGAAGCTGTGGTCCCCGGCAGGAAACGCCGTTCCAGCCCGATGGAAGGCCGCATGGGGAGACCGGAGACGCGATTTGAGGAAAACCGCATCTCTGACCAGGTAGGACTGGGGTTAAAACAGTTCCCCCCCCCCACATAGAAAGAATAGACTCCAAAAAATAAATGTTCAGACAATAAAAGAGTTAGAGGACGGACTGCAGGCAGGCGGCCATACAAACGGCGCCCACTCCTGCACACCAATATGTTAAGGTCCCTTAGAGCCTTATAGACTCTGACTAGCAATATTGTTAGTTACATAAAACCTCGTTAGAAGGTATCACTACAGACCTTCTCCAGGGGGTTAAATGGGTCTGGCTTATACAGGAGTGAATATTGACATTTTCAAGTCTCACTCCACCAGGGCTGCAACAACCTCAGCAGCAGGGTTAGGGACCACATCCTAGCAGCTGCGGGGATGGTCAAACAAACGATCTGTCCAAATATTCAGAATAAACACCCATTGCCAGATCGGGTGTATTTGCCAACTCTATGTTAGGTCTGTTTCATAGCTTCCTCCGGTTGAGGGAGGTTACTATTGTCATTATTTGTTCATTAAACGCATCAACATGTCTATATCTATGTCATGTCTGAATGCATAATTAATGTTCATTCATCATTGGTCAACTGATGCAGTGTATGATGCATGGACTCGTTTCCACGGCATGAAATCACAGAGCTTTAAAATCTTCACGTAGTCACTCACGTGACTCTGAAGTAAAAATAGTAGAGATTAAACGAGAACTTACCAGTTTGAAGTTTGATCTTTATTTTATGAGGAGTTGCGTTGAGGGATTACGTGCCCTCCGCTCCAACCCCTCTATCATAAAGGTCAGCTGGTATTCTAGTTCTCTTATCTTACTATGTTTAGTTCGACTACTGTTATCTGTGATTTCACACCGCTGCTTTGAAGATTGACGCGCTATGCGTGCTGGCGGGGTCTTCACGTAATCCCTCAACGCAACTCCTCATAAAATAAAGATCAAACTTCAAACTGGTAAGTTCTCGTGTAATCTTACTAATAAAGTTCAGTGTTTTGTCTGAGCCAGGTTTAATAGCCTGATGGCTGTGGGGAAGTAGCTATTCCTGAACTTGGTCGCTGCAGTCTTCAGGCTCCTGTACCTTCTACCTGAAGGTAGTAGGGATGAGTGTGTGGCCAGGATGGTGCGAGTCCTTGATGATACTGCCAGCCTTTTTGAGGCAGCGACTGTGATAGATCCCCTCGATGGAAGGGAGGTCAGAGCCGATGATGGACTGGGCAGTGTTAACTACTTTTTGTAGTCTTTTCCTCTCCAGGGCGCTCAAGTTGCCGAACCAAGCCACGATGCAAACCGGTCAGCATGCTCTCTACTGTGCACCTGTAGAAGTTAGAGAGAGTCCTCCTTGACAAACCGACTCTCCGTAATCTTCTCAGGAAGTAGAGGCGCTGATGTGCTTTCTTAATAATGGCATCAGTGTTCTCGGACCATGAAAGATCTTCAGAGATCTATATACAGGAGTTGACACCTGGAACAGCGGATGCAGTAGATGAGGTTGGAGGAGGTGCAAGGTGAACCTCTGCCTCACCTGAAGAAGACTGTAGGGGTCCTTGGATGGAGTCGAGGGGGGGAGGTAACAGGACAGGTGTTGCATCTCATGCAGTTGCAGGGGAAAGACTTCAGCATTTTGTGTCTACCTTCTCGATTTAAACCAGCATCTGCAGTTCTTTCCTACAATCTTACAAACTCTACCTCAGCAACAAACTACTATAGACATTTCGACATCACTATTAAGGTCTGGTTACCTGGTTTGACTGATAATTTATTGTGTTACAGTTCACTGTATATTTATTGGTCATGTTATTGCGTTAATGTGCCTGTAAAACTACAGCAAGTAAGAATGTCATTGTTCCATTCCCGGTACATATGACAATTGAAACACTCTTGACTCTTAAAAACACCATATGTATAACTGCGTCAAAGGCTTCTATTCTCAGATGTCTTGCACTTGTCTTTGTGTGAAAACAGAACTTTGTTCGATGCTGACTCTTATTTTTCTGCTAACACATTCTAGTTATGTTACTGTTGGAAATTTTCTTCTTTTCACTGCATTTTGGAAGAGCTAATTTCTTGTAATTACTATCCAAACAAAATGCGTCCCGGGAGTTAAGTTTGCAGCAGCAATTAAGACTTTGGTAAATGTACTGAAAGTTATACTGGAAGCAGAAAGCAATAAAGGTGTTACATATCCTCCGCGTTTCACTATTCACTGCATCATAGAACATATGATGGGACTGGAGGAAGATATTTAGTCCATCAAGCTTAGCATTATCCCATTTCCCCATTCTTTCCCCTAGCTCTGTGAATTAGTTTCCTTCAAATGCCTATTCATTTCCCTTTTGCAAGCCTTGATTTGACTCCGCATCTGCCGGCATTACAGACAATGGGTTCCACATCGTAACATGGAGAGCATGGAGAGCTTTTTCCTTCTATCCCCTGTATCCTGTCCACAAGACAGGTTGAGAGGGATATGGAACAAACGTAAGCAGCTGGGACTAGTATAGAAGGGACATGTTGGCCGGTGTGGGCAAGTTGGGCTGAAGGGCCTGTTTCCACGTTGTATCACTCAATGAGTCTACGACTCTATGACCTATACTTCAAACTTCAGTAATATACTCATAAACTAGCGGTCTGAAAGTAACATTTTAATTTTAGCTGAACATGTGTTTGACACTATCATACAGGAAAGTATGAACAATGAGTGATGTGTTGTACAAAAACTAAGTTGAAGTTGCAGAATCTGGTGATGTATGATCATAGAAATTGTCCTCTTTTGCTTGACATGTAAATTCTCTGCTGACTGTGGATATGGTGTTGTTCAATCGATGTCAGTGCACACAGCATTGAATTATAATGTTGGTTCTTATTGTTAAGATTCCAGCACATGAAGATTACACTGGGATGTTGATCAACTGGAAAACAAGCAAAGGAATGTCAACTATAATTTAACTAAGACAATGGTTGCCTTCTGGGAAGTTAAACCAGATCAGAACATACACAGTGTATACCAGGGCCCTGGGAAGTGGTGTTGAACAGAGGACATGGGGTTGCAAGAATGTAGTTCCCTAAAGTGACAACACAGGTAAACCGAGCCACAAAGAAGACGTATGGCCTGCTTGCCTTCATCTGTCATGGCATTGACGACTGGAGAGATACACGTGTATGAAATGTGGATAAGACTACACTTGGAGTTATGTGTGCAGTTCTAATCGGCATGTTGTAGGAGGGATATGATTAAGTTAGAGGGAGTATAGAAAAGATTCACAAGGATGTTAATAGAACCGGAGGGCTTCTGTTATAAGAAGTGATTGCACAGGCTGGCACTGTTTTCCATGGAATGAAGGAGGCCCCTGGTGAATTTATAGAGGTTTATAAAATGTCTCCGTGGATTGTCACCTTGTCGTGGTGGAGAAGCTTGTGTGGACATGAGAGCGATGCCGTCTGGAGTTATGCTCCTGCTAGGGCCACCCATGGCGGTAAGGTTGAGGGGGAGGTCTCTGACAAAGAGCAATCCAACAAGACCTCAATGGTGGAACAGGCAGAGGGCGATGGCTGACCTTAGTGGAGCGTCACAACGGCAGGGAAGGCGGATGAAGGCTGCAGCAGAAAAGGTCCCGGTCGTCTTGGATTCCATGCCACTGGATCCTGACCCAGATCTGTCAAGGACTGTGGGGTGGCTGTCTGTCCACCAGTCTCCCCACGTTAAACAAAGTCACGCACAGGCGTCCTCCATGAGAGGACAATCATACTCGTTTCGAGTGACTGCCGATGATGATTATAAAATTGTGGTGGGCAGGGATGGGGTGGATAGTAACAGTCTTTCCACAATTGGAAATCTGAAATAAATGCTGATATCTAAAATTGTTGAATGCATTTTGTGCCCCAAAGGCTGGAATAGTCAGAAAATAAGTGCTATCGTTTAAACTTATTTTCATCTTCACTGAATAGTGCAGGGAATTGCAGAAAGATCAGGATGGGAAAAAGATGGAGGGACATCCGTATACTTAAATAAACGCAAGAAAACAATCAATTTGTACGGGACCTTTCTCCCTGTGGAATACTGCATGCAGATCTGAGATCCCCACGTAGAGAAGAATATTGGACGATGGAAAGGCTAAAGATTTATTAGAATATTTGCCAGAAAGAATTGTTGTTATGAAAAAAGTATTGATGCCTTCAATGGGATAGGGAGCTTCTCAATGATATCAATAACTAGATTTCCTTGCGCATCATATTGGCAAGGTCTCAAGACTTTTCACAATCATTTTAAGTGAGAATCTAGAAAGATTTTCAAAATGACGAGGTTTTCATCTTGTAAATCGAAGATTATTTCTGCTCATTGGTAAAGCTGTAATAAGTGGTCAAAACAAAGGGGAAGTTATAAGATATTTTGTCATTACAAATTGATATTAGAACATCTGTACTAATGATACTATTGAGAAAGCTTCAAGGCTAGTTGTCCTTCTACTTCTGAGGCTGAACCTTTCAGATTCAAGTCGCCCTCTGTGAATAGAAAAAGTTGGTCAATTACACTGTTGAGGATATCCAATGCTCTCTTTTGGATGAAGTGCCAGACCCAGGGCCTATTTGCTCTCTGAGGCACATGTGTGTGGAACAGTGCATGTTTCTCTCTCTCAGCACTTTGACAGAAGCATACAAGAACATAGAAGTCTGAAGAGCGCATGAACCTAGAAGGCAGAGGTCTTCCAAAGTTACAAAAACCTGGTCGCATACTTGAGTCTCCGTGTGAAGTCTGGCAGCAGAATGGCAACTTTCTGAAGAGAAGAGCTGCAAGGAAGAGAATTAAATGCATTATTTTTAAATGCATTAATTTTTAAATGCATTCATGCATACTTAATTTTACTTCGGAGTCACGTGAGTGACTACGTGAAGAAGACCCCGTACAGCCGCACACGCGTCATATCGATCAGACGCATAGCGTTCATGACCGTGTGTGGAGGAGCAGGAGCTCCTCGGAGCGGTGAGTAAAGCAAAAGTAAAGCAAAAGTCGGAAGGTAAGTGGGTTTACTTTCACTTACAGGAGCGTTTCCTTCCCGTTCAGACTTGTTGGTGGAGCTCCACACAAGTTTATTATGGAGAAAGGGGAAGGAGAGATGGCCAGGGACGCATCGCAGGTAAAACCCCAGATCCTAAGGGTAGTGGGCGTCAGTCAGAGGAGTCAGTGGCAGCGAAGCCATTAACTCCCGTTGCGGTCGAGTGTGCCGTTAAACCGCCGGCGGCGGGGCACAAGGCTGGACAAAAGTCGGCCCGACCTGTAGACTCGGATGAGTCAGACCCGGAGGTATACCCTCCTCAGGCAGGAAAGAATATTGCACTGCAAGGGTCGCAACTTTAGAACTCCTGATGGGGAAGATGATTTATAAAGAACCCCCAAAGGAGGATTTAAGTCGGTGTTGGCCAATGGAGGATATAGCACAAGGGGTGCCTTGGATGGGACAGGCACAAGGGTGGCCTACAGGAGAGCCATCAGAAATGCCTGTGCAGAAACATTACAGTGGTTGGCCTAGAGGAGAGCCAGTGCCCAAAATGCCAGAAAAAAGGCAATATATGTGTGTTGGACTATTGGAGAGCCAGTACTAGAAATGCCTGAACAAAGGCAGCACAAATTTGCAATGACAAATGTGCCAGCACCAACAATATAAAGAGAAAAAATAATGAGGCGTTGGCCTAGAATTGAGCCAGCGCCAGCAGCACCTGAAACAGGGCTGCCTATCCGTGGGCCTACAAGAGAGCCCGCGCAGGGGGAATCTGGCAGAGACTTACCTGAAACAGGGGAGCCAGAAATTACCCAACATAAAGATGAATATCTAGATTCAGATGATGATTTATATGAGGACCAGAGCCCATTATCAGAGCTAAAATGTTCCAGGACTGGCACAAAAGTTTGCTGTTCCCAGAGTAACAGGGGAACCTTTGAGAGAGGAAATAGCTATGACTATAAATTATCTACTCTCCCATCAGCCCCAGGAATTAACTATGGATGAGACTATCAAAAAGTATGAGACCCAGGAAATTGTGAATTGCTAGCAGTTCCAGCAGTGAGAAACTTGATATGGGTTATTTGAGCATTGGTTTACGCTCACAAGAATTGAAATTACAACGAGTGCTGAAATTGCTGGGGTCAGGCATTACGGCGTTTGCCAGTGGGATTGGATGAAGATTTTATATCGGATTCACAACAAAATGCCTTAGCACTCATGTGTAGTGCGCACTTAGAAATAAATTGTATTCATAAAAACGCAATAAGACCAAATATTCATCCTAAGTATGCAGGCTCTGCAAACCATACAATATACAAATGCCTAAATCTGCTTTTTGGAGAAAATCTAGCAAAGAAGCTAAAGGACTTAAATGAAGATTCAAAGACCATGAGTGGTATGATAATGAAATCACCTATGCTGAGCTGAGCGGTGCGAAGGCAGTATCCCTACAGGCGAAATGCTGGTGCTGGAGAAGGAACAAGCCTATCATTCTCGTATACACGTTGATGTGCTGCACCGAGGATATGTGGAGGTTACAATGTGCCTACTAGAAGGGGACAACAATTGCCAGTGGCAAACCCCGAGGTGGGGGGCTTGGTCTGGTAAGAAACACAACAAATGTTTCACACTCACAAATAGGGGGAAGGTTACGATTCTTCCTAAAAGAATGGCAATCAATAACAAATGATTCATTTATTCTATGTAGCATTGTAGGATTCAAAATTGAGTTCTCTCCACGTTTGGATCCTCCAATTCAGCATAATTCAAACTGGTCACGGATTTTCTCAAAGGAAGAGAATAAGTTGATCAAGGGAGAATTGAAAATTTTATGCGGAAAAGGGGTAATAGAAAAGTCAGTAGAAGAAATATTTTTCCTAGAACAAAAAACGATGGTGGATGTAGAATCATTTCGGATCTGACAAATCTTAACCTTTATGTACAATATAAACATTTCAAAATGGAAACATTTACTAATGCCATTCAGCTGGTCACAAAGAATTGCTACATGGCAAGCATAGATCTGCAAAATGCATATTATTCTGTGGCAATGCATGGTAATTATCAAAGATATTTGAAATTTAGATGGATCAGTTATGGCAATTTAAAGCATTGCCCAATGGCCTGACTTCAGCACCAAGATTATTCACTAAATTACTCAAACCAATTTTAGCTCTGCTAAGAGCTGAGGGCCATGTTTTAATGGCTTATTTAGATGATATTCTGAACACTTTGGCTACTGCAAAATTGTTAGTATCTAGAGTCAAATACAATTTGAAAAAATGGGTTTCATTATTCACCTACAAAAATCAAAATTGTTACCAAGCAAGAAGATTGATTACCTAGGGTTCACAATTAACTCTGAACACATGGTAATCACCTTGCCAAAAGAGAAAAGGCTGCAGTTAATTGAAGGTTGCACTAAACTCATAAACGAGGACAAGCCTTCAATTAGAGAACTGGCAAGCTTGCTGGGCAAATTAATTGCTGGGTTTCCAGCTGTCAGGTTTGGACCATTGCATTATCAATGTTTGCAGAGGGCTAAGGTACAAGCATTAAATATGAATACAGGGCATTTTGACAGGCCCATGAAATTGACAATTGGATCCATTACAGAAATAGAATGGTGGATTAACAATGTCTCTAATGCTTCCAGAAAAGTTCAGGTAGAAACACCTTCCGTCATTCTACAGACTGATGTAAGTGCTCTTGGATGGGTGCAACTAACATGATTTCCAGCTGTGGAGGTAGGTGGAATGTGGATGAAGTACCTTTGCTTGAAAATTAAGGAATAAATTACCTAGAGCTGTTAGGAGCATTTTATGGCCTTAAAGCTTATTGCACTAATATGGGAAATGTGCATGTTCAGTACAGGTTGATAATACTACAGCTGTAGCATACATAAATCACATGGGTGGTATCAAATCAGAATCATGTGATAGATTGGCAAATGAAATTTGGACCTGGTGTATTGTCAGGAAAATTTGGCTGTCAGCAATATATTTACCAGGAAAATTTAACACAATTGCAGACAAAAGATCACGTAAATTTAATGATAATACAGAATGGATGTTACATCAGGAAATATTTAAGCAAATTGTAACACGATTTGGAATGCCAGAGATTGATTTGTTTGCATCAAGACTAAACCACCAATTGCCTAAGTATGTGTCATGGGAACCTGATCCTGGTGCAGTAGCGGTAGATGCTTTCTCGCTACATTGGGGTGATATGTTTCTGTATGCATTTCCTCCATTTTGTTTAATCAATAGATGCATACAGAAAATTAAACAGGACTCAGCCTCGGGGATTTTGGTGGTACCAGATTGGCCTACACAGCTATGGTATCCACTGGTGTTAAACATAATCAAAGAACCCCTTATGGTTATTCCAAAGCAGGTGAAACTGCTTGTAAACCCTGTAACTAATGAACCACATCCTTTACATTATCGTATTGGTTTGTTGATTTGCAGATTCTGAAAAGGCCATATCTTGGAAGAGAATTATCAGACCGTACGGTGGATGTTATAGCAGCAGCCTGGAGGAATAGTACCCAGAAGCAGTACATTTTTATATAAAGAAATGGGAGGTGTTTTGTTCAGGAAAGAATATTGCATATAACACAGCAGAAATTTCAGATGTATTAGAGTTTCTTTCAACTCTTTACTACAAATTAAAATTAAGTTATAGTGCAAACAATACTGCACGGTGCACTCTGCTTATTAAGCAGTGAATCAGAACAAAATCCAATAGGATCACATCCTTGGGTCTGTAGATTTATGAAGGGAATTTTCAATTCCAATCCTCCTAGACCTAGGTATACAGAAATCTGGAATGTAAAAGATGTACTGATGCTGCTGAAGGATTGGAATCCTATTGAAACTCTGTCATTAGCCGAAATCACCATGAAATTGGTTATGCTGATGGCATTAGTTTCAGCTCAGAGAGTTCAAACATTACAGAAATTAAATTGACAGAATGAAATTAGGGGCAGATGCCGTTACATTCTATGTCTATGATTTACTGAAGCAAAGTAGACCTGGGTTCACGGGATGTAAGTTG
Organism: Malacoraja senta; assembly: GCA_038087875.1. Classification (NCBI taxonomy): domain Eukaryota; kingdom Metazoa; phylum Chordata; class Chondrichthyes; order Rajiformes; family Rajidae; genus Malacoraja; species Malacoraja senta. The sequence goes on along the minus strand of CM075979.1, from coordinate 53,702,607 downwards.
GAGTTTTCAGCATATCCTACGGATCCAAGGCTATGTGTAGTAACATATGTAAGATGTTACATGGAAACAAAGAGAATCTTAAGAGGCACAGAATTAGCATTTTTTATTAGTCATAAAAGTCCTCATAAGAAAGTGTCAACACAGACAATTTCAAGACGGTTGAAACAGGTGTTGATTTATTCAGGTATTGATACTGATAAATTAAAATCTCATTCCACCAGGGCGGCATCAACATCAGCCAGGGATTCAGACGTTCCAATAGACCTTATCCTCGCGGCCGCAGGATGGGCAAGTGAACAGATGTTTCACAAGTATTACCATAAGGAGATTAAAGATCCCGGGGTGTTTGGTGATGCCGTGCTGGGTTCAGTATTAAATCCCCCATTATGATAAATGGGTTAATTTGTTAAAATAAATAAAACCATTAACTGATTACATTTAATGTTGTGGTTATGCATTGTTGATTGTGCTTACTCAATAGAGTCAATCAGTGCAGTGAGCACCTGGATTTTAATCCACGGTGTGAAATCACAGAGCTTTGAAATCTTCACGTAGTCACTCACGTGACTGCGAAGTAAAATAGTAAGATTAAACGAGAACTTACCAGTTTGAAGTTTGATCTTTATTTTATGAGGAGTAACGTTGAGGGATTACGTGCCCTCCGCTCCCACCCTCATAAAAGGATCGAGCTGGTAGTTCTAGTCTTTATGCATCTTACTATCATACTACAGTAATTATCGTCTGTGATTTTCACTCTGCTGCTTTGAAGATTGACGCGTGTGCGGCTGGACGGGGTCTTCTTCACGTAATCCCTCAACGTTACTCCTCATAAAATAAAGATCAAACTTCAAACTGATAAGTTCTCGTTTAATCTTACTATTATTTAGTCCTTTTTACTTTTGTATTTTTAATTTTACAATTTACACTTTTTAATGGCATTTTTCATGTTTAATTATTCAGACTTTTTGAAAGTTAAAACCATCCGCAAGTGAGTGGCTTTTATAAGTGAGATGGCAAATGTTCAGGGTCAGCATTTTCATATTACAGAGAAGGGCAAAGTTGGTGGAAGTAGGGAACCTTGTTGACAAGAGATATTGAGGATCCGGTCAAGAAAAATAAGTCATATGTCAGCTATTGGCAGCTGGGATCACGAATGTCCTGTGGAGTATATGAGGTTGAAGGAGTACACTTAAGGGGAAATTACAATGGCAATAAGGGAGCATGAGATATCTTTGGCAAATAAGGTAGAGGAGAATCCAAAGAGATTCTACAAGGGCATAAAGGGTAAAATAATAATCTGGGAGAGATTAGGGCCCCTTAAAGATTAACAAATTAATTTATGTGTGAAGCCACAGGAGATAGGTGAATTATTAAATGGAATTTTATCATCTGTATTTATTGTGCAGAAAGATTATGGGTGTTGGAGAACTCAGAGAAGTTTACTGTGATGACTTGAAAAGACTCCACATCACAGAAGAGGAGATCTGGTGCTGTAGGTCTTAAAATACCTGCATCTGTCCAAGTGTATCATATGATGCATCTGATCAAGTGTATCCTATGACGTTGTGGGAAGCTGGGGAACACACTACAAAAGCACTGGGGGTGAGATTTGTATTTTTGGCAGCAACAGATGACTGGTGGGTGGCGAGCTAATGTTGTGCCTCATTTTTAAAAAGGCTGCAAACTGGAGAGTCTTACATCTGTGGCATGTAAGTCATTGGATGAGAGATGGGATCTATAGGTATTTGGAAAGGCCAAGACTGATTAGGGATAGTCAGCTTGGCTTTTTGTGTGGGAAATCACGTCTCACAAATTTGATTTGAGTTTTTTGAAAAGGTGACTAAGAAGATTGATGGGGGCATTGTGCAAGATTGTATCTCGGTGGACTACATGACAAGGTGGAGCATAGTTAAGTGGTCTGGTAGGTTAGATCACATGGGATCCAGGATGAACTAGCCAATTAGATACAATTTGGCCTGAAGGTAGGAGATAAAGGAAGATGGAAGAGGATTGTTCTACAGACTGGAGGCCTGTAACTAGTGATGTACCACAAGGATTTGTCCTGTGCCCACACCTATTATTTACACTATAATTTAGGTGAGAATTTAGGTGGCATGGTTGGTAAGTTTGTGGATGACACTAAAGTTGTAATATAGTGAACAGTGAAGGAAGTTATCTATGATTACAACATCATGATCAACAGGGCCAATGGATTGATCAATGGTAGATGAAATTTAATTCAGCTAAATGTTTTGTGTTGCATCTTGATGGGACAAACCAGGGTTGGGCTTATTCAATCAATGGTCGGGCACTGGTGAGCGTTGTGTAACAGAGAGACAGAGGTGTAGATACATTGAAGATGGCAACACAGGTGGATTGGGTGGTGAAGAAGGCATTTGGCATGTTTGCTGTGATCGGTCAGGGTGTTGGGTTCAATAGTTGGGACATCATGTCACAGCTGTACAAGACATTTTTAAGGCCAGCTTTGGAACACTGTACACAGTATTGGTCGCTCTACAATAGAACGACCAATATTGTCATTAAACTGGAAAGGGTACAAAAAAGATTTAAGGATGTTACTGAGTCTGGAAACTTTCAGTTATAAGGATAGGCCGGATAGGCTAAGTTTTGCCCCATGAATATAGAGGGCTGAGGGGTGACCATGTAAAGTCTCATTAAAAAAAGTGAGTAGCATAGATAATGTGAATAGCCACATTCTTTTTCCCAGAGCAGGGGAGACCAAAACTAAAGGGCATAGTTTTAAGGTGAAGGGGTGGAGAGATATAAAAAGGAACTGAGGGGCAATCTTTTCACACAGCAAGTAGTGCATATTTTGAACAAGATTCCAGACAAAGTGGTACAACTATGACATTTAAAAGACACTGTATCAGAACGATTTGGAGGGTGTGGGAAAGGTGCAGGCAAATGGGACTGGTTCCATCAGGCAACTTGGTGAAGCAGTCTGAAAGGGCTCGATGGCCTGATACTGTTGTGTAGGAAGGAATTGCAGATGTTGGTTTAAACTGAAGATAGACACAAAAAGCTGGAGTGACTCAGCGGGACCGGCAGCATCTCTTGAGAATAGGAAAAGGGTGACGTTTCAGGTCGAGACCACTGGCAGAATCTGGCAGAAACAGCATTATATCAAATCATTTTGCCTTCCCCCCCCCCCCCCCCATTAATTTGTTTATGCATGATCACTATGGCATGATAGCTATATCACAGTTACTATCTACTATTGGAATTTGGCCTTGGTTAATCTGTTGTCACAAAGTGCTTTGGAACCAAGATTCAAGGGAGTTTATTGTCATGTGTCCCTGATAGGACAATGAAATTCTTGCTTTGCTTCAGCACAACAGAACATAGTAGGCATTGACTACGAAACAGATCAGTGTGTCCATATACCATTATATAATTATGTACACACATGAATAAATAAACTGATAAAGTGCAAATAACTGATAATGGGCTATTAATGTTCAGAGTTTTGTCCGAGCCGAGTTTAATATCCTGATGGCTGTAGGGAAGTAGATATTCCTGAACCTGGTCATTGCAGTCTTCAGGCTCCTGTACCTTCTACCTGAAGGTAGCAGGGAGATAAGTGTGTGGCCAGGATGGTGTGGGTCCTTGATGATACTGCCAGCCTTTTTGAGGCAGCGACTGCGATAGATCCCCTCGATGGAAGGGAGGTCAGAGCCGATGATGGACTGGGCAGTGTTTACTACATTTGTAGTTTTTTCCTCTCCAGGATGCTCAAGTTGCCGAACCAAGCCACGATGCAACCGGTCAGCATGCTCTCTACTGTGCACCTGTAGAAGTTAGAGAGAGTCCTCCTTGACAAACCGACTCTCCGTAATCTTCTCAGGAAGTAGAGGCGCTGATGTGCTTTCTTAATAATTGCATCAGTGTTCTCGGACCAGGAAAGATCTTCAGAGATGTGCACGCCCAGGAATTTGAAGCTCTTGATCCTTTCAACCATCGACCCGTTGATATAAATGGGACTGTGGGTCCCCATTCTACTCCTTCCAAAGTCCACAATCAGTTCCTTGGTTTTGCTGGTGTTGAGGGCTAGGTTATTGTGCTGGCACCATATGGACAGTCACTCGATCTCTCTGCTATACTCTAACTCATCCCCATCAGTGATACATCCCACAACAGTGGTGTCGTCAGCGAATTTGATGATGGAGTTCGCACTATGTCCGGCTACGCAGTCATGAGTATAGAGTGAGTACAGCAGGGGGCTGAGCACGCAGCCTTGAGGTGCTCCCGTACTGATTGTTATCGAGTCTGACACATTTCCACCAATTAAGTACTTTTTTAACATTAAATCATCAATATTTTTTCATGGGCAATCATCCCCAGCATAAATAACACACCAAAACCGAGCAAAAAACAAATGGAGAAGGCAGCTACTGTGGAGGGAATAGACAGATGATGCTTTGGATCGGGACCCTTCTTCAGACTGATTGGAATAGGGTGGAGAAAGCTGGGGCCGAGAGGTGAAGGATGGCAAAGCTTGGCGAGGGATAGGTGGATATAGGTGAGGCGGGAGACTGGCAGACGGGTGGAGTAAGTGTCAAATGCTAGTGGTGAAAAAGGAGATAAAAGAGTATCAGATAAAGAGAGAAGCAGAGGAGTGAATTGTAAAGCCAGAGGGAGGGATATGAGTGGAAGGAGATGGGGAAGGGCAAAGAGGGAAGATAAAGGGGAAATATGGGACTCGGGGATGGGAATCCAGCTTCTGGATGAGGCGAAAGAGTAGGGTGACTGGGAGGGTGGGAGATGGTGGGAGAGATATGTATGCACCAGATTGGAGGGGGAGGGGGAGGGGGTAGGGAGTAGGGGATTTTTACTTGAGATAAATTTCAAACTACAGAATTGAACTGAAGGTCTGGTGTCTGACTTGCTGTGTCTTTCTGTCTTTTTTTGTGGTTTATTTTATTTCAGATTTCCAGTGTCAGCCTTTTTTGACTTACATGAGATGTTAATGTTTTGTTAGTGGTGTTGGTTCAGGATGTAAGTTGGCCAAGGTACCTCCCCAGTTCTTGTTCGAAGATGCCATAGATGTCCTATCTGATAGGGCAAACAGGGTGACAGGGCGCCACACTGAAGGCAGCCTCTGCCTACAGCCTGTCCATTTTTTCTATCTTTTTTTTATTTTAGTTTGTCTTAAAAGTTTGTTTTTGGAGGTTTCTTTAGTTTTTCTATGTGGGGGAGGGTAAGGGGGAAACCGTTTCCCAGTCACTTCCTGGCAAGGACGCGACTATTCACCGAATCGCGTCCTCGCCCCCCCTCCTCGCGGCCTACCACCTGGACCGAAGCGGACTTTCCTGCCGGGGACCGGACCATGGCTTCGGCGGCGGCGCAGCGCTGGACTCACCGTGGAGCGGGGCGATGCCTGCCTGGATCGCCGCAGCATTGGGCCTGCAGCGCCGACATCGCGGAGCTGTGGTTCGTGGAGCTCCCAGCGCGGGCGGCGCTGTCTTCAACGTTGCAGAGTCCTGGGATCCCTTTGCCGGGGGCTGCCAGCGTGAACCTCCGCCCGGAGCGGCCTGTGGACTTCGGAAGCTGCGGATTCTGGTAGGAGGTGGCCGATTCGGAGGTCCAAGCTGCTGAGGTTGTTCTCCCATCCCGACGTTGGAGTTCCAGCATCCCGGCGAGCGGGCCTGAACATTCGGGCCGCCCGTAGCGGCAACGGTGGAGGGCTCGGGAGGCCATGACCACGGGTGAACATCAAGAACAACAGAGGAAGATGACTGACTTTGGTGCCTTCCCTCACAGTGGGAAACTGGGATTCTGCTGTGTGGGGATGGTTTATGTTGGACTCTATCGTGTGTTGTGTTCTTTATTTTAATTGTATGGCTGTATGCAAAAACAAATTTCAGACTTGCTCTGACAATAAAGTAATATTGTATCGTAGTTTGTTATCTCACCTGTATCACAGCATCTGCAGCAATCTAACACATCCTCAGTGCTGTACCAAAGTGTGAGCTCAAACTATGCTCTGAAGTTTCTAAAGTGAATCATAATCATAATCATAATCATACTTTATTAGCCAAGTATGTTTTGCAACATATGCGGAATTTGATTTGCCATACGGTCGGTCATACCAGTAAAAAGCACCAAAACACACAAAATACATTTTAACATAAACATCCACTAGGTATGTTACAAAACTTACCTTCAGTCGAGCTGTAATTCTGCCACTGGCCGTGTGCGCGATTTTGGCGCCTTTAAGGGGGGGCGGGGTTAAAACGCGGGTTTCTCCTCCCTTGTCCTGGTTAATATTTTGTTGGAGTACAAGCCTTGGCTGACAAATCGTTCCCAGTGGCGGTTTGTGTATTTTTTATTTTTATTAAATCGTCAATGTCAGCGCTAGAGTAATTTTAAAATAAGCTCCTGAAGCATCAACGCCGATAACGGGGACGGATTTCACACACGGGACAGGTAAACGAAAGTGGTTTCTTTAAATGTATAAAAGTGCTTCTTAAGAAGCCTTTAATTCACATTTTTTCATGCGAAACGGTGATTTTATTCCCCGAATAAACGGCAGTATTTTTCATGCCAATACGGGGTTAAATTCACCGCAAATGAACGTTCCAAAAGATCGCGTTCCAGAAATCCTCACTCACAAGATGATTTAAATCCCCATTAATTTACAGGTATTAAACATTCAATTCCTTCCATTTGGCCTGTAAATTCATGAAAATGAGATTTAAAAATTATGTTATATTGTGAATTACTGTGTGAATGTTATTTGGACACTTAGGCTATTTAAAAATGTTAATCTATTCTTAAGAAATTGATAGATGTTTAGATCTAGTAATTGAATTTTGTAATTAGCTACAATTAGGTAACTAACTAATTATATGCTTTACTTTCATGTCTTCGAAGTAAGATTGTTTCATATTTGTTTCAGAATGCTTCAATCTATAATAACTGAAAATTTCTTTCAGTTATCATAATTTTTAAGAAAGTTATGGGGCTTTTAACTGTCCTCGATCACAGCTTTTGTGTTAAGTCAATGGAAAAGCAATAGGGAACTAGATGCTAATTTCTGAGTATGATAATGGCCATAACTTTTTTAATACTGAAGATATGAAAGTGAATTAAGTGTCAAATTAAACTTCTTTTTATGCTTTATCTGATGGGATAAATTGCAGACTTTATTTTTAAAATCTCAAAATTTTGTAACATTGCTACATCCACCACAGTGTCTCCTCCATATTCCTCACTGTGATGGAAGACGAAAAAAAGTTAAATCTCTTCCCTTCTTTGTTCTCCGGGGGCCTCGAGCCTTTCGTTGACGGGGCGATCTTGGCTCCCGTAGCTGGAGGTCGGGCCCTCCACATCGGGGCGATCGAGTTCCTGCATCAGGGGGATGTCAACTCCCCCGCGCCAGGCGATCTGACCCTGGGTCGGGGCTGGTCGAACCTTCTGCGTCGTTTGTAGCTTTCCGACATCGGTCTCTACCCGAGACTGCGAGCTCCTCGATGGTGAAATCCGCAGGCCGCGGTTGGAGCGTTGATCACAGGCAAGGGATCGGCTCCGATGGTAAGTCCACGGCCCTTTGGTGGGGCTCAAAGTCAGTCCTGAGCAGGGCCTCCAGTTCCATGATGTCAGGCTGCAGGGAGACCGGAGATACGATCCGGAAAATAATCGCATCTCCGGCAAGGTAAGAGATTGAAAAAACGTTTCCCCCGATCCCCTCCCCACCCCCCAAATAAAACAAACCAGAGAACATTTACACCATTTTTAAAACATACTAACAATAACCAAAAAAAGACGAAAAGACAGACAGACTGTTGGCGAGGCTGCCATCGTATGGCGCCCCCTGGTGGTATATGTACAATGAAGCTGATAACTGGGATGTGAAAGAGACCTGCCAGTGAACTGGGCGGCCAAGGTGGCGCTGCCTTACAGCGCTTGCAGCGTCGGAGACCCGGGTTCGATCCCGACTACAGGTGCTGTCTGTATGGAGTTTGTACATTCTCCCTGTGACTGCGTGAATTTTCTCCGAGATTTTTGGTTTCCTCCCACACTCCAAAGACAGTAGGTTAATTGACTTGGTGTATGTTTAAATTGTCCCTGGTGTGTGTAGGATAGTGTTAATGTGCGGGGATCGCTGGTCGGCGTGGACTCTCTAAACTAAGCTAAGAACCAAGGATAAGTCACAGTTCAATTGTAACACGTTGCCATATTTTGCATGCTTTAATAACATTTTGTAACATCTGGAACACTCGGAATACATTGAGGTGGAAATCTTGCAAGCTCTCCTGTGCAATTGAAAGAACAGTTAATTCTGTACAATGTGATCAATCAAGGACTGATGGATTGTTAGTTTTCCTCTGAAGCTATGGTTCAGTCATCATAGTTGCAAAGCAATAACAGTGGTGAAGGAAAATTTAGAATTCTCTGATTGCAGAGGGGAGCAAGAACAATCAAAGTGCATGTTATAGAGGACTTCAGTCTTGGTTGTGATCATTTTCACGTGAAGGACTTTGATTCCCCATGAGATGATCCAAATACTTTAAAAAATCTAAGACAGACACAAAATGCTGGAGTAACTCAATGGGTCAGGCAGCATCTCTGGAGAAAAGGAATAGGAGACGTTTCGGGTCGGGACCCTTCTTCAGATTGGAGAAGGGTCTCGACCCGAAACGTCACCTATTATCTTTTCTCCAGAGATGCTACCCGACCCATTGAGTTACTCAGCCCTTTTGTATCTGTGTTTGGTTTAAACCAGCATCTGTAGTTCCTCCCTACACTTAACAAATCTTGTTAATCTTATAGCACCTATTAAACGAAAAATGAAAACTAAAAATGATGAAATAGAAAGTTGGTTATATTTTTATTTAACTCTGGCCTTTGTTTATGTGATATTATTTGATTACTTGAATAACAGGAGCTGCAGGATTAGACAATGCATGAGGTTGTGCACACTCTGAGATCAGGTTCTAAAACATTGTTGCCTTGTTCATTAAAGGCAGGTATGAAGTCCTCAGCTGTTGCCTCCTCTAAACAACGCAGCTGTTGGACAGTAAAGGGCCTGTCCCACTTGGCCATCATTTGCGAGTAATTTACGTAACATCATTTACGCGTCACGAAGCACGATGCGCGCATGGTGACACGTACGTGATGCGCGCATGGTGAGCATTACGCACGCATGGTGTGCATTACGCGCGCATGGTGTGTGATGACATAGGCAGTGACTCGCGGCCGCGTGCGGCGTCCCAGGATTTTGTGATGTACAAAATCTTCGCGCGCCATCTGCGTGACGCACAAATGACGGCCAAGTGTACAGGCCCTTAAGGTTTATGATGAGAACCTGGAGTGCTTGGCCCATTTCCTATATTACAGGAGCCTCCTCTTGGTGAAGGTAGAAATCAATTATGAAGTTCACCACCACCTTCAATACATTAGCACAGCCATTGGCTGATCGAGGAAAAATATATTTGAAAGGTTCAAGTTCACAGATCCAGCACAAAACTCACGGTTTACTGGGGAACAATGATCCCTCCTAGAATTCTATATATTTCCAGGACATAGACTACCTATAGCAAGTATTTCAAGATGCCGGGAAAATAACAACAGCACTCTTCATAACGCTGCACATTCACTGGAAGGACAAGGGAACCAACATCACTGCTCTCTCCCGGAAACAATATCCCCAACACAGTCCTTAGTTACTTTTCATTGACTACATTAGTCTGGCCATATTATTTGCATGCCTGACATGAGACTCGTGATCCTGTTGGGGGGAAAGTTTCCAGGCTCACAACCTCCTCGAAGTAACACAAATTGGTGGCCCAAAGAGAGGAGGAGCAGTCTACCCCATGACGGGGGTAGACTCATTAGTCAGAACCTGCATAGTTGGAGATGAAGCAAGGTATTCCTTCACCCCAAAGGAGTGCTCTGGAAGTAGGATTATTTTACAGAGGTATCACAACAGCTGGATGCTTTTCTGCTTTGCATGATGGTATGGATGATAGCAAACAATGTTAGAGCTAGGCAGTTGTGTTAAACAGATATTACAAAGTGATGATTTCACACAACCAATGCATTTAATTTGGGAAAATAGTTAAATTGCCCAGGTGTAGCTTGCAGACGCTTATGAAAAATGAAGTCCATATTGATGATATGTTACGAACATGTAAATTGGTATTAATATTAAAAAGGTAACATTCACATCAACAAATAAAGTGGCACTAAGCTGGAAAGAGTGCAGAAAGGATTTATAAGGATGTTGACAGGACTCGAGGGACTGAGTTATAGGGAGAGGTAGGGTTGGCTAGTAATTTATTCCTTGGAGTGTACGAGACTGCGTGGTGATCTTATAATCATAAGCGGCATAGAAAGAGTGAATGCATGCAGTCTTTTCCCCAGAGTTGGGGAATGAAGAATGAGAGGACATAGGTTTAAGGTGAAAGAGGAAAGATTTAATAGGAAGCTGATGATCAACTTTATTGCACAGAGAGTGGTACGTTTATGGAACATGCTGCCAGACAATGTGATTGTGGTAGGTATAATAATATATTTATAAGATATTTGGATAGATACATGGATAGGAAAGGTTGAGAGGGACATGGACAAATGCAGGCAAATGGGACTAGCTGAGGTGGGACATCTTGACTGGTGGAAGACTAGGGTTCAAGGGCCTGTTTCCATGGATCTATGATTCTATTAGGAAATTAATAGTAATTGTAATTGTAATTAATTTTATTAGCCAAGTATGTAAACATACAACGTGTTTAAGAAGGAACTGCAAATGCTGGAAAATCCCAGGTACACAAAAATGCTGGAGAAACTCAGCGGGTGCAGCAGCATCTATGCAGCGAAGGAAATAGGCAACGTTTCGGGCCGAAACCCTTCTTCAGACTGATGGGGGGTGGGAGGGGGCGGGGAGAAGAAAAGAAAAAGGAGGAGGGCTGAGGGAGAGCTGGGAAGGGGAGGAGACAGCAAGGGCTAACAGAATTGTGAGAATTCAATGTTTATGCCACCAGGATGCGGAATATGAGGTGCTGTTCCTCAGCACTTCAACTCCCCAAGCGGAATATGAGGTGCTGTTCCTCCAATTTCCGGTGGTGCTCACTCTGGCCATGGAGGAGGCCCAGGACAGAGAGGTTGGTTACAGAATGGGAGGGGGAGTTGAAGTGCTGAGCCACCAGGAGGTCAGGTTGGTTAATGCGGACCAAGCGGAGGTGTTCGGCGAAACGATCGCCAAGCCTACGCTTGGTCTCACCGATGTAGATCAGCTGACATCTAGAGCAGCGGATGCAATAGATGAGGTTGGAGGAGATGCAGGTGAACCTCTGTCGCACCTGGAACGACTGCTTGGGTCCTTGAATGGAGACGAGGGGGGAGGTAAAGCGACACGTGTAGCATCTCTTCCGGTTGCAAGGGAAAGTGCCCGGGGAGGGGGTGGTGCGGGAGGGAAGGGAAGAATTGACAAGGGAGTTACGGAGGGAGCGGTCTTTGCGGAAGGCAGACAGGGGGGGAGATGGGAAGATGGGAAGATGTGGAGAGTGGTGGGGTCACGTGGAGGTTGCGAAACTGACGGAGGGCTATATGTTGTATGTGACGGCTAGTGGGGTGAAAGATGAGGACTAGTGGGACTCTGCCCTTGTTGCGCGTGGGGGGATGGGGAGAGAGAGCAGTGTTACGGGGTATGGAAGAGACCCTGGTGCGAGCCTCATCTATAGTAGGGGAGGGGAACCCCCGTTCCCTGAAGAATGAGGACATTTCCGATGCCCTGGTGTGGAACACCTCATCCTAGGAGCAGATGCGGCGTAGACAGAGGAATTGGGAGTAGGGGATGGAGTCCTTATAGGAAGCAGGGTTGGAAGAAGAGTGGTCTAGATAGCCATGGGAGTCAGTGGGTTTATAGTGAATGTCGGTCAGAAGTCTATCACCTGCGATGGAGATAGTGAGGTCAAGGAATGGTAGGGAAGTGTCGGAAATGGTCCAGGTGTATTTGAGTGCCGGATGGAAGTTAGTGGTGAAGCGGATGAAGTCAGTCAGTTGTGTGTGGGTGCAGGAGGTGGCACCAAAGTAATCGTCGATGTAGCGGAGGTAGAGGTCGAGGATGGGGCCCTGGTACGCCTCGAACAAGGATTGTTCGACGTACCCGACAAAGAGCCAGGCGTAGCTGGGGCCCATGCGCGTGCCCATAGCTATGCCTTGTATTTGGAGGAAATGGGAGGAGTCAAACGAGAAGTTATTGAGTGTAAGGACCAACTCTGCTAGGCGGAGGAGAGTATCAGTGGACGGGTATAGGTTGCTTCTCCGGTCGAGGAAGAACCGGAGGGCTTTGAGACCATTCTGGTGGGGGATGGAGGTGTAGAGTGACTGGACGTCCATGGTGAAGTTGAGGGGATGGGGGCCTAGAGAATGGAATGCCCGGAGACGACGGAGAGTGTCTGAGGTGTCTTGAACATAGGTAGGGAGGGATTTAACCAGGGCGGATAGGATGGAGTCAAGGTATGTGGAAATGAGTTCGGTAGGGCATGAACAGGCAGAGACAATGGGTCTACCAGGATAGTCAGGTTTGTGGATTTTGGGGAGAAGGTAAAATCGGGCCTTGCGGGGCTGGGGAACGATGAGCTTGGAGGCTCGGGGGGGCAGGTAGCCGGAGTTGATGAAGTCGGTGATGGTGCTAGAGATAGTGGCCTGGTGCTCGTCAGTGGGGTCATGGTCCAGGGGTAAGTAGGAGGAGGTGTCCGAGAGTTGGCGCGTGGCCTCAGCTTTGTAGAGATTGACGTGCCAGACTACCACAGCACATCCCTTGTCGGCGGGTTTGATAACCCAGTCTGGGTTGTAAACATACAATATGTAAACATACAAAGAATTTGATTCATACAAAAAAAAAGCAACAAGATAGCACAATAAAAATTAAACATAAACTTAAACAGCCATCACATGGGCGTGAGAGAATCCCCAGTGTTTTTTCAGGGAAAGAGATCGCCAGCTCCACGATGTTCTCCCACGGTCAGGCCAATCGAGACCTCCGCAGTCGGGGCGATCGGAGTTCCCGCGATCGAGGTGGTCGAAGCTCCTGCGGTCGGAGCTCCCGCAGACGATCCCTAACAAAGGAACCGCCAGCTCCACGATGTTAAAGCCGCAGTGCAGACGGAGATACGAATGGGAAAAGTCCCATCTCTGTCAAGTATATCGGGCAAGCTCCAATATATGCTGATTAATTGCCCTGAATCGGTTTTGTGATACTGACAACTTTAGCTGCAGTGAATCTGCTAAATTTTGTAAGAGCTCAACATTACCACCAAAAACATTCCACTGCTTCCCATTCACAGTTCGCCAACTACTTGAATTTATAATTGCTGCCTCATCAACATGTATTTTATCCTTCTCAATTTGGAAATTATTTTCTGTATCTTTGTACATTAACCTACCACAATACGAACCCTTGGAATTATTAATTTTGACATCTTTATAATATCCCTTTAAAGGACAGGTGGACCATTGAGCCAACCATGCCATTTTATTAACAAAGCTGTTGGAGGAGCTGTAGAACCATATGTTTTTTATGATGGATTTATCATTGTAATTAAATGTTTCTTCCCCTGCTCCTCCTCCGTCAATTCTTTTCCCTTTTGTGACCAGGTTTTTAAAAAAAGGAGGAAATGCACCTGAAATTTCATTTAAATTGTGACATTATTTCTGATCTTGAGAAGTCCGATTTCTTTGAAGATGGAAACATTATAAGCCAGTATCAACCACTGTGAACATCCTATCCTTTTCAGAAACACCTCATGGGAAATTCCTCTGTGCAATTACCTTAGAGAGACTTGGTAATTGTTTTCAGTATGGTGGTTTATAACCACCTTCCTCAGTGTGGTCAGCTACTGCAGATGACTCACCTGGCAGCTTGATTTCTTTGAACCCACACAAGCAATGTCAGTTTGGGTCATAACTGCAAGAAGATTACAATATACAACTCCAGACTATTTGACAAAGATATCTTCAAAAGTACTTTTAGTGATATTTAGTCTCATGCCTAGAAATTGGACGTTGGCCTTATGTGTGTACAAAATATAGTTTATTCACAGCACTAATGTCAAATTGGGGATCAGAACCAAAATGTGAAATTTGGAAGTCATTGTTGTGGTTTGGCCCTATTTAGAAGCTTTAAATCATGATCTGTGAATTTACACATCTTGAAGTTGCCACATCACTCATCAAGTCAGCTCTGTTGAAGTGCAATGTTCATGTTGCATTCAGTACAACAGCATCTTAAAATCTACAGCTTAAAAACTAAAAGCTGTAAGTTGTAAATATTTTAACTTGTTTAGCGACCATAAATACTTGAAATGAGTGGAAAACTATGAAGTCAGAAGTGAGAACGGTTTCATTCCCTGATTAATTTGGTCATAACTGCACTACAGCTTGTGTTGGAAATGAATACAATCCTATTATGTTTCCATTTGAGTCATGCTTGTCATACTTCTGTTTAATGTAATACCCTTTTACTGTTGCACAAAAGGGGGCAGTTCCATCTGCGCACCTCAGTGATTGTCATAAGTTTCGGAAGTGCAGGGGTGGGTTGGCATGGATGGTGGAGAACATCTAAGAATTGCACTTGGCATGCTCTCCCAGAATCATAGAAACCTTGCCCCACAGAGGAAGGCCATTTTGAACTAGAACCATAGCCCACTGGAGTACTTTTCAAAGTTGATGAGATATCTTCCTCTATCACCATTGGGCAGCACAATAGCACAGCTGGTAGAGTTGCTGCCTCACAACGCCAGTGACATGGGTTCGATCATGACCTCAGATGCTGTCTTTGTGGAGTTTGCATGTTTTCCTTGTGACTGTGTGGGATTCCTCTGGGTGCTCCGTTTTCCTCCCACATCCCAAAGATGTGTGGGTTAGTAGGTTAATTGGCAGATATTGCATAAACTCTTCAGTGACCTCACTCATCATTTGGCAATAATGATAATTGATGATAAAGAGGATGCTGATGATAAAGGATTATTCATTATAGACTATCCCACTACATTCAATGCACCTGCTATATTACCTTTACACTTTCAAACACAACATCATACACTTTCAAACACAACATCATACACTTTTACCCAGAATATTCTATATAATGCCAGTGAGAAGGTGACGAGTGGCTACTTACAAAGGATGAGTAGTGGGAGGTGCTGGGAAGGTCTTGAGGTTATTCTAAATCACCAGTCAATATTGAAGAGAAAGCACTCTGTATTTTATTTCAAACTGAGACCTGTAACTTGCGGGCCTTTACTTGAAAAGAACAATACTCAACGAACAATATATCATCTGCAGGCTCAGAAATTAGTGATTAACAATATGTTACATCTGAGTAGCATGAGTTTTAACTTGGCACCTCTTATTTGTAACAACATCAGTAATCTAGAAATTTGATTATAACAATTTGTTTTAGGTTATAAAATCTTGGCTCCAACATGGTGGATAGCAATTTGATGATGAATGAGATGCAACAATCACAGTGGAACAAATGTAATTAAAATACTTACTTCATCTACTACTTTAAACCTGCTTCATCTGAAAGCTATTGTTATATTATGTTTCATATTTCCTTACAAATTAGGCCATTCTGCCCATTGAATCTGTGCCAGCTCTCGGAGCAACCTAATCAATCGCATTTATTTCCCTGCAACCTATTGTCTCTGACACGTGCATCAATTCCATCACTAATTTAAACCAAAGGTAATTTAGAGTTACCAATTAACCTATCAATTAGGATATACTTGGGATGTGGTAGAAAACCGGAGCAGCTAGGATGAATCCAGAAGGAGATGGAGTATAAACTCTACACAGACAGTACCCCAGGTCAGGATTGATCCCCGGCCGCTGAAGCTGGGTGGTGGCAAAACTCACTGCTGCATCGCTGCAAGAAGATGGCCAAATCAAAGACGTTGCTTCCTATAATGGCAAGCTTTCTCCCTCAACCTCAGCATTGTGTCTAGCTTCTGCAGTAAGGTAAGTCACAGTGACACAGCTGGTAAAACTGCTGCTTCAAAGAGCGAGAGACCCCGGTTTGTTTACGAGCTCGGCTGCTGTCTGTGTGGCGTTTGCAAGTTCTCTCTGTGACTGCATGGGTTCCCTCCAAGTGTTCTAATTTCCTCCCACATCCCAGAATTGTATGGGCTTGTTGGCCTCCATAAAATGCCAGGTGTGTAGGGAGTGAATAAGAAAGTGGGATAATATAGAACTAGTGTGAATGGGTGATTGATGGTCAGTGGGGATTCAGTATGGATCTTTGTTTAGTTTAGAGATACAGCGCGGATTCAAGCCATTCGGCCCACCGAGTCCGCACCGTAAGGCGATCCTCGCACATTAACACAAACCTTCACACACGAGGGACAATTTACACTTGTACCAAGTATACAAACCCAAGCTAATTAACCTACAAACGTGTACGTCTTTGGAGAGTGGGAGGAAACCGAAGATCTCGGCAAAAACCCACGTGGTCACGGGGAGAACGTACAAACTCCGTACAGACAGCACCTGTAGTCGGGATCAGACCCGAGTCTCTGGCGTTGGAAGCGCTGTAAGGCAGCAACTCTACCGCTGTGCCACCAGGCCTGTTTCCATGTTGTATCTTTATCTCTGAATTAAACATCCTGTGGCAAGAAGATGAACTTCAAACTGATGGATGGCCATCAAAGTCACCATGACCTAAAGGAGAAGAAGGAATGAAGAGCAGCAAGGCCAGAGGGGGAGGCACAGTGAGTGCATTGAATGGAAAAACACTGAAAAATAGCAGGTATACTTCATTCGGTTTATTGAGCCAACATCCAGTACTGATATCTATCTCAGACTGATTCTCTATCTCGGTGAGATAGCAACTGGTGAGGTGCAAGATAAGAAGAATTCAGATGAATAGTTGGTTTATCATAGATTATAATGGAGACTGAATTTGTTGAACTTTTTTGAAGCCATTCACAGAACTCTATGTAAAAGTAGGAATGACGCAATAGGTCAGACAGCATCTCTGGGGAGAGAAACATAGTTAATGATGGAGAGTTTGGTGCAAGAAATTGCTTAGTAGGACTGGATGTTACAATCCCTAATATTTCACTACAATTGACATTCTTGGGGGTGACCACTAGGTGAATTTGCTAACAATCAGACACATCTTCAGTTGTGTACCTCAACGTCACTGGGTGTTTCGGCCTTTTATCACAAGACACCCTCAGTCGAGGCAGGCCCACCGCAGGGAGATCAGACCTGGTTGAACTTTACTTGGGCTACACAAAAATACCTTGAAAGTTGTGAATATAGGAGACAATTGAGCTCTGCTTAGAGTTGTCATCACAGCAAACCCTCAGTATAACAGATCATGGGTGGAGAATGGTGTCCACTATAACCGGGTAAGGTATTGTGATTGTATGTAGTAGAAATAAAGAAATGCAGACGCTGGTTAATACGCAAAAGGACACAAAGTGCTGGAGTAAATCAGCAGGACAGGCAGAATCTCAGGAGAACATGGATAGGTGATGTTTCGGGTCAGGACTCTTCTTCAGACTGATTCATTCTGCTGAGTTACTCCAACACTATGTGTCATTACACCTCAAAACCGCTGGTCTGCAGCAGTGAGCCCTTCTAGACCCACCACATGGTCTGGTGACACGGCTGTTGTTGTGGTTCACATTTTAGCCACTGGCCACCGCTACCGACAGGACACACCTTAGGTCACCATGGAGCTCCCGCCCCTCTCACCGGCTGCCGCTTCTTTCAGTTGGCCATCGCTTTGTCCGCTCCCTCCTCCACTACCGCCTCCTCCTCCTTCTCCCCGTAGCCCCTGACATCTTCCAAGCTGGAGTATGTCAGCAACTCCAGAGGAGAAGGAGAATGAGGCAGAGCAGAGAGAGGCTGAGTGGACAAAGTGACAGCTTACAGGAATAATCGGCAGCTGGTGAGAGGGGAGGGAGCCCCATGGTGAGCGGAGGTGTGCCCTGTTGGGAGCTACAACATGAGCCGCAACAAAAGCCGCATCAACAGGATGGCATTGGCAGCTGGTGAAGAAGGGCTAGAAAGTGCACGTTGTTGGCCTTTGATCCCCACCACCGCCTTCTCCTCCTTCTTCTCCTGTGTGTCATCGACGTACTCCATCTTGGAAGATGTCGGCGACTCTGGGGTCGTCGTCGGAGGAGGGTGCAGCGACGGAGCACACAAAGTGACAGGAGATGGAAGAGGAGGCGGCAGTGGACTAGGGAGTGGACAAAGCGACGGCCAACAGAAAGAAGCAACAGCTGGTGAGAGGGGAGGGAGCCCCATGGTGACTGAGCTCGTCCCATTGGTAGCGGCAGCCTGAAGAAAGTGTGTCAGCCAGGGCTACAACATGAGCCGCAACAATAGCCGTGTCAACCGGACGGTGTGGGCAACCGGGGCTGTAAGAGGCCGGGGAAACAGTGTGAGCCGAGGCCTGTCCACTATAACCCAAAATCCGTTGTAAAGAGGTCTGTTAAAACAAGGGATTACTGTATTTTATTGCACAGACTGTTGTGTTTTCTGAAAGCTGGTAAATTATAGGAAATATATCTGACAACATTATCCCTTCCAATGTCATAACTGATTTATGGTCAGATAATCAAATGGAATTATTGACCAAAGCACACTCTTAGTTCAATATATATTTCAGTAAAACATTTTCAAAACTATAAAATAGCTTTTGGTGAATTATAATTACTATACTTTAACAAGGACATGATCAAAAGTCAACTGATTGTAACATTCTGGTACACATCCAGCAATCAGAAAACCAAGGTCGACTAAATGTGAAAGAATGTTTCTGTACCAGTGCAAGGATGTTATATTTTAATATACAACTTGTTAGAGTTACTTTAGTCTGCAATTTCACTCCAGGAAACTGATAACAATTAGAAACTGGTGTTTCTGGTATAAATTGGTGTTTACACTTTACGATATCATCAAAACACTTTTATCTGAATGACGATCAGGCCATAAGCACCAGATCTCACTAGCTGATTCTGCTGGTTGTGATTCAACTGTTGGTGTTTAGCTGTTTAAACACAGAATCTGTCCGTTCACTCCATTCATGGAGATGAGACCTGATCACATTTGCCTTTCACAACTTCAAGTTCAAGTTACTATTTATTGTCACATGCACCAATTGGTACAGTGAGATTTGAGTTGCCATACAGCCATACGAATAAAAAGAACACAATACACGATAGAATTTAACATGAACATCCCCACACAGCAGAATCAACGTTTCCCACTGTGAGGCAAGGCAATAAAGTTCAGTCATCTTCCTCTTTGGTCAACCGCGGTCGGGGCCTTTGAGCCCTCACCAGCTGTCGCTACGGCGGCCCGATGTTCAGGCCCTCTCACCAGGATGATCGAAACTCCAACTTCGGAACGGAGAACACTCTCAGCGGCTTGGAGTTTCCGAATCGGCCACTTCCTACCAGAGACCGCGGCTCCCGAAGTCCACAGGCCGAGCTGGATGGAGATTCAACGCTGGTGACCCTTGGCAAAAGATCACAGGACTCCGCGATGTTAAAGTTGGCGCTGCCCGCGGCTGGAAGCTCCCCAAACCACAGCTCCACATTGTTAAAGCAGTAGGCCCAAAACTCCGGAGCTCCAACACAGGCATCGGCCCGCACCGCGATAGGATTCAGTGCTGCACCGCTGCTGAAGCCGAAGCTCTGGCCGGTCTCCGGCAGGAAAGGCCGTGCCAATCCAGATGGTAGGCTGCGAGGGGGGTGGGAAGATGCGACTCGGAGAAAAGACGCATCCTTGATCAGGAAGTGACTGAGAAAACAGTTTTCCCCCTTCCCACCCCCCACATAAAAAAGACTAAGAAACCTCCAAGGTTGGATAGACCTGGATTATTTTCTCTGGATCATTGGAGGTTGAAGCGAGACTTGATAGAACTACAGTATATAAAACGATGAGAGGCATAGATAGGGTAGGCAGTCAGAACCGGTTTCCCAGGGTGGAAATGTCTGACACTAGAGGGCATAGCTTAAGGTGAGAGGGGCAAAGTTTAATGGAGAATTATGGGGCAGGTTTTTTTTACACTGAGAGTGGTGGGGGCCTGAAATGCACAGTCAGGAATGGTGGTGGAGGCAGATATGATAGATACAAAAGTGGTGTTTAAGAGGCTTTTGGATAGGCACATGGAAGTGCAGGGAATAGAGGGATAGCAGATGAAATCAGTTTAATATGGCATCATGTTCGGCACAAACATTGTGGGCTGAAGTATCCATTCCTGTGCTGTACTATATTCTAAAGAACTGACTCAATATTACATTTAGTATCTATTTAAATGAAATATTGTATTTACTATCCAGAACATCTATTGAACCAATTTAGAGATGCAATGTTATTAATGCTGAATTAAGAAGAAAGCAGGCTGTTGGGTCCAACCAGCCGATTGCATTGGTTAATCTCCACTTGAGCAGTGGTTTCACTACACTCATCCTTTTCCTATTTCCCTTTTCCATCAACTACCTATGTACAACTACAAGCCTGAAGAAGACATTGTCTATCCATTCCCACCGCAGATTTACTTCAGTTTAGTTAGAGATACAGATTGAAACGGGCTCTTCAGCCCACCAGGTCCACGACGACCATTTACACTAGTTTTATGTTATCCTACTTTATGCCTACACATTAGGAACCAATTTACAAAGGCCAATTACCCTACAGACCCACATGTCATTGGGATGTGGAAGGAAACCGGAGCACCCTGAGGAAACCCATGCTGTCACAGGGAGGACGTGCAAAGACATCACAGACACCACCCGAGGTCAGGATCAAACCCAGGTCTCTGTAACTGTAACGCAGCAGCACTACCAGCTGCCTGACCTGCTGAGTTACCCCAGCGTTTTGTATTTTGCTCAAAATTCCAACATCACTTCTGTAACATGTGTCCCCCATCTAATATGTTGTTAAGCTATTGCATGGCCTCTGGTTTAACTATGAAGATGCTTTTAAAATCTCGCATCTGTCAGCTTTAAATTAAGGTTTCCCCTGCTCTTGCTTGTCATGCCTTTATTTGAACTCTGACCCCTGGAAGGTTCAGTCTGGGCTCTGGCTAACTAGTTCAGAAATATAACCACACTGATGGTGCAAATCGCTGAATGCATTTACACTTGGTTCAATGTTTCAATTGTTTATTTATTATCACGTATACCAAGATACACCTCTTTGCATACAATTCAGCAAGGCTATCACCATGCAGAAACACAACCCCCCAGTCAGTACAGAATGCACCGAACAGCCCACTGAGTCCATATGCAAGAGGTGCCATTTTACAGACCCAGCTGAAGTTGGCCACAAAGGGCTGTTGCAGCCGTGACCTGCATTTGGTCATCCCGCAAGCCATCGTCACTCTATTTAAATTAGTTTGTAGGCATATGCAATGGTGCTTTATTACAAAGGTACAATGCTTCTTTATTTCTCACATGTGCATCTGCACTCTGATATTGCTTTTTGCCTATTTACACATGTTTGGGAGCCATTCACCAGGGTGCCGTGAAGTGGCAGAATTGGCGGAGTCATTGGTGACGGCCCGTGGGTGGCCAGAGTGCAGGTAATGGTATGCGGTGGTGGCGTCAGCAGCGGTAAGCGGCCGAGGAAGGTGTAAGGGCCAGCGATCGTGGCAGAGGGTTTGGCCTGGAGGTCGGGGAGGCATGGGGCAGCCAGGACTGCAAGCAGATGGGGAAAATGGTGTGAGGTGGGGGCAGCCAGGACTGCAGGCAGACTGGGAGACGGTGTGAGGTGGGGGTGCATTGACAGATGTTGGAGGCCCGTCCACTATTGCCAAAGTCCATTATAAAGAGGCCCGTTGAAACGAGGGTTTACTGTATACTGTTCTGATTTTCTCAACTTGCCTCTCCACTTTCAGATATGCAAAAGCTGCAACCTGGATGGATAGTAGAAAAACTGTACGAAGTTGGTGTTGGTGAAGACACATAAAGCAATTTGGTATCCAGGGCAGCATGGTGGTGCGACGGTAGGGTTGCTGCCTCACAATGCCAGAGAAATGGTTTCAATCCTGACTACGGGTGCAGTCTGTGTGGAGTTTGTCGTTTATCCCGTGACCGTGTAGGTTTTCCCCAGGAACACTGGTTTTCTCCCACACTCCAAAGACGTACAGATTTGTAGGGTAATTGGCTTTGGAAAAGATTGTATATTGTCTCTAGTGTGTAGGATAGTGCTAGTGTACGGGGATCGCTGGTTGGCGCATACTCGGGGTGGGGCCGAAGGGCCAGTTTCCGCGCTGTATCTCTAAACTAAACTAAAAAAACTAAAAACTCTTCATTAATAAATGTGCTTATAAATATTGAATCGAAGCCATGATTGGATAAATATGTCTGGTTATGCAAAACGTTGATTATTGAGTGCATTTCTGGTAACCGCACAATAAGAAGGATGTGATTAAGATGGAAAAGACCGAAATTATTTACAAGGATTCGAGTTTAAATTATCAGGAGAGTTTGGGTCATTTAGGTTTATTTTATCTAGACTGAAAAGAAAACTGGAAGATGACGGTAGTAGTTATATAAAATAATGAGAGGCATAGACATGGGAGCTAGCTAGTAAACTAAAAGGCATGGTTTTAAGGTGAGAGGGACGCGATTTAAAGGGTTTTCTAGGGGTAAATTTTTCATGTGATGTGCAGTGATATCTGAAGTGAGCTGACAGAGGAGGTGGTGGAGGTATACGCGGCGATGTGCGTCTACTGTTGAAATCAAACCACACATGTGCCTCACTGAATTTCCACAGTGGTGGGAGGTGACAGAAATGGTCAGTGGTGTGAAATGACCAGAAATTATAGTTGGCGTCTCATTTTCTGATAAATGCTTCACATCCTCTCTAAAACTATTACTTTGCGCCTTCTACCTTGTTCAAGAGAGAGTTACATTTAGCTGTTGGGGCTAAGGGAATCAAGGGATATGGGGGAAAAAGCATGATTTTGGATGATCAGCCATGATCACTGATGCAATTATAAAGAAAGCACATCAGCGCCTCTACTTCCTGAGAAGATTACGGAGAGTCGGTATGTCGAGGAGGACTCTCTCGAACTTCTACAGGTGCACAGTAGAGAGCATGCTGACCGGTTGTATCGTGGCTTGGTTATCTGCTTATTTATTTATGTATGCATATATATATATTCAATGGTATATGGACACATTGATCTGTTCTGTATTTATTTATGCCTACTATATTCTGTTGTGCTGAAGCAAAGCAAGAATTTCATTGTCCTATCTGGGACACATGACAATAAACTCTCTTGAATCATGATCATATTGAATGGAGGTGTTGGCTCAAGGGGCCAAATGGCCTACTCCTGCATCTATTTTCTATGTTTCTTTTAGACATCCCCACCTTGTGGATAGGATACTTAAGAGCCTGTCCCACATTGCGATTTTATGGGCGATGACGGGTGTCAGTGACTGTCGTCCGATGTCGCCTAAAAAACGTCAAGTAGTATGACACAGCTACGTCACACCCGCGTCACAGCCGCGTCAAGGTACGACACTCCTTGTCACCATGCGTCACCAATTTCCACGCGTCACCATGCGTCACCATAGGACAGGCATGTGTCGCCATAGGACGGCATACGACAGCATAGAACAGCACCTGTGACGTCACAGACACGATACGGCAAGACAAGACGGGTTGCGTCATCTGGGGCAACATCGCCAAGCATCATGGACGCATCGTTGTCGCATGGTGATGCACGTTGATGCACAATAAATTAACATAGGCAATGACCGCGCGTCACCATGCGTCACCATGCATCACCATGCGTCACCACGCGTCACCACGCGTCAGCACGCGTCACCACATGTCACCATACATCACCACGTGTCACCCGTACATCATCGTGCGAAAGAGCACACGATAAGATAAGACACGCAGATGTCCCGTGAGGATTTTGAACATTACAAAATC
Source organism: Malacoraja senta (assembly GCA_038087875.1). Classification (NCBI taxonomy): domain Eukaryota; kingdom Metazoa; phylum Chordata; class Chondrichthyes; order Rajiformes; family Rajidae; genus Malacoraja; species Malacoraja senta. Next base: position 53,678,664 of record CM075979.1, on the reverse strand, counting down.
CTGGGGTGTCAGGGAGACACCGCGCGTCGCCCGCGCGTCACTACATGCATCACCACACGTCACGACCCGACCACGACGCGACAAACTCTTTTCAGGCTGTCGCCTAAAATGTCGCCCAAGTGGGACAGGCCCTTTACTATCTATCATATATATAACTCCCTCTTGATTTAATATACCTCTACCAGGCCACCTCTCAGCTTTAGGAAGGAGATGAGGAGGAATTTCTTTGGTCAGAGAGTGGCAAATCGTGGAATTTATTGCCACAGACGGTTGTGGAGGCCAAGTCAATGGATATTTTTATGGCAGTAATAGATTATTGATTAGTACTGGTGTCAGGGGTTATGGGGAGAAGGCAGGAGAATGGGGTTAAGAGTGAAAGATAAATCAGCCATGATTGAATGGCAGAGTAGACTTGATGGGCTGAATGGCCAAATTCTGCTCCTATCACTTATGACCTTATGAACTTCCTCTGCTCCAGGGTAAACAATACTCAACCTGTAGTGTATTTCGTTATAGCCAAAATGCACCAATCTGGGCAAAATCCTAATGGACCTCCTCTGCATTCTCTCCATCTTTGTAAGAGTAAATTCAAGGGGATAGAAATATAAATGTTTGAACTAGTCTGGACACCATATTGACAAAATTATTTTCTCAAGATAAGAATGGGATTCGAAGCTGCTCATACAAAGCACAATGGATTTAGAAGAGATACAAGGAACTGCAATCCTGAGCAAAACACGAACTGCTGGAGGAACTCCGCAGGTCAGGCAGTATCTGTGGAGGGAATGGACAGGTAATGGTTTGGCTCGGGACCCCTCTTCAGTCTGATTGTAATTGGGGGAGAAAGCTGAAAAGGAGAGATGGGGGCAAGACAAAGGTGGATACAGGTGAGGGGGATTTGTAAGTGGATGGAGTAAGTGACTATGACTAAGGGGGACCCAGCAGGTGGGGGTGGGGGGAAGGGGTGAGTACATTTTGTAACTTTGTCAGCACCTTTGTGGTGACTCTTTTGTGTACTTTGTACGCAGAAACAAAGAATTTCACTGTACACTGTGCACTGTACAAATGACAAAGTATCATCATCAAAGGCTAGAGGTGAAAAGGAGACAGACGGGTGCCAGATAAGGAGAGGAGAGGAGAAGTGAAATGTATAACCAGAGGGAGGGATAGCGATGGAAGAGGGCAGGAAAGAGGGGGGGGAGGGAATGGAGGGACTTGGGCAGGGGACGGAGGAGGGGAAAGGACCAGGGTGACTGCGGTGGCGGGAAGATAGTGGGAGAAATGGTTGCGCACTGGGTGGGGGGAGAGCACTCGAGTGGGCGTGGGGGGTGGGTATTGCTTAAAATTAGAGAATTCAATGTTCATAACATAACACTGGGTTGTAATGGATTAGCAGCCCAAGCATCTTGATCTCTCAGACAGCTGTCCGTAATTTTAAATGATGATGATTAACACCACCCCCCCCCCCTCCCCGGCTCTTCCCTCTACGCCAACATGGCACTTTGGCACAGTTGGCACACTAATGTTAGCACTGCTGCCTTTCAGCTCCAAGAACCCAGGTTTGACCCTGACCCCAAATGTGGCTTGTGTAGGGTTTGCACATTTTCCCATGGCTGAGATTCTCTGCTTTCCTTCCACTTCCCAATGATTTGTTAGGTTAATTTGGCCCCTGTAAATTATCCCAAGTGTATGTGGATTGTAAGAGATCTGGGGTGGATGGGCATGAGTGAGAAAGTAAACTTCTTATATAGAAACAAACTGTAGATTTCTCTGAGAATTGGCAAAGACTCAATGGACCATACAGTCTCCCTCTATGACAAGAGAGATATTAAATCTGACCCCTCCACTCACCATCCCACATCAGGTTGAGCCCCTGCCTTGGAATAAGTTGATTTTGCTTGCCCACTATGCAACAAAGGACCTGGTAAGTTGTTGAATTTTAGTTTAGTTTTTGTTTTTAGAGATACATTGTGGAAACTGGCCCTTCAGTCCACCCAGGCCGCGCCAACCAGCGATCCACGCACACCAACAATACACACAAACGGGACAATTTGCAATTTTACCAAAGTCAATTCATCTATAAACCTCCATCTTTGGAGTGTGGGAGGAAATCGGAGCAGCCAGAGAAAACCCACGCAGATCACAGGGAGAACATATAAATTCCATACAGACACCACCCATAGTCAGGATCGGACCTGGGTCCTTGGCGCTGTAAGGCAGCAACTCTACACCTATGCCACTGTTTCCCGCTGTATGATTCTACAGCAACCTCTTTTAATGAAATGCGGGAGTGCTATGTCAGAAAACTGTCCCTGTCTAGCAACAACATAAAGTTACTTTGTAGTTCGGAAACTCCTGTAGAGAGAACAGTCAAAGTAACACTTGGTTTTGATTTTGTTTTGATGCTGACTTATACTAGTTTCATGGATAGGAAATATAACACTCTGGCTGTTGCAAAAACATTGTCTTTTCGATAACATCAAGTTTAGCAGCAATGAAGGCCCATAATGACTCATTAGTTCAGGCATAAGGTCAGGCAGGGTATATATAAACTGGTATGCAGGAAAGAACTGCAGATGCTGATTTAAATTGAAGGTAGACACAAAATGCTGGAATAACTCAGCAGGGCAGACAGCATCTCTGGAGAGAAGGAATGGGTGATGTTTCGGGTCTGAAGAAGGGTCTCGACCCGAAACGTCACCCATTCCTTCTCTCCAGAGATGGAATGGGTGGGCAAGGGCTGATTAGGGACAGTCAGCATGGTTTTGTACGTGAGAGGTCGTGTCTCACAAATCTGATTGATTTTTTTTGAAGACATGAGTAAAAAGGTTGATGAAGGCAGAGCTGTAGATGTTGTGTACATGGACTTTAGTAAGGCTTTCGACAAGGTGCCGCATGGTAGGCTGCCCTGGAAGGTTAGATCTCATAGAATCCAAGGAGAGCTAGCTGAATGGATAGCAAATTGGCTCCATGGATGGAAGCAGAGGATGATGGTTGAATGTTGCTTCTCAGAATGGAGGCCTGTGACTAGTGGTGTGCCATAGGGTTCGGTGCTGGGCCCGTTACTCTTTGTCATCTGCATCAATGATTTGGATGAGAACATACAGGGCAAGATTAACAAGTTTGCTGATGATACATTAGCTATTGGTTTTGCAGATAGTAAAGATGGTTGTGAACGATTGCAGCAGGATCTGGATCGATTGGCCAGATGGGCAGAGGAATGGTTGATGGAATTTAATACAGAGACATGTGAGGTGTTGCGTTTGGGACGTCGAACAAGGGCAGGACCTACACAGTAAATGGTAGGGCTCTGGGTAGTGTTGTAGAGCAGAGGGATCTAGGAGTACAGGTGCATGGTTCCTTGAAGGTCGAGTCGCAGGTAAATAAGGTGGTCAAAAAGGCTTTTGGCACTTTGGCCTTCATCAGTCAGAGTATTGAGTATAGAAGTTGGGAGGCCATGTTGAAGTTGTATAAGACGTTGGTGAGACCGCATTTAGAATATTGTGTTCAGTTCTGGGCACCATGTTATAGGAAAGATATTGTCAAGCTTGAAAGGATTCAGAAAAGATTTACGAGGATGTTGCCAGGACTAGAGGGTGTGAGCTATAAGGAGAGGTTGAGTAGGCTGGGTCTCTATTCCATGGAGCGTAGGAGGATGAGGGGAGATCTTATAGAGATATACAAATTCATGAGAGGAATAGATCGGGTAGATGCACAGAGTCTTTTACCCAGAGTTGGGGAATCGAGGACCAGAGGACATAGGTTCAAGGTGAAGGGAAAAAGATTTAATAGGAATCCAAGGGGTAACTTTTTCACACAGAGGGTGGTGGATGTACGGAACAAGCTGCCAGAGGAGATAGTTGAGGCTGGGACTATCCCATCGTTTAAGAAACATTTGGACAGGTACATGGATAGGACAGGTTTGGAGGGTTATGGACCAAGCGCAGGCAAGTGGGACTAGAGTAGCTGGGACATTGTTGGCCAGTGTGGGCGAGTTGGACCGAAGGGCCTGTTTCCACACTGTATTAATCTATGACTATGACTCTATGAGGGCTGGAATATGAGGGCATGGAGTACAGGTGCATGGTTCCTTGAAGGTCGAGTCGCAGGTAGATAAGGTGGTCAAAAAGGCTTTTGGCCGTCAGAGTAATTCATCAGTCACAGCATTAGATAGAGAGGATATCCTGGGTGACCTGTGTACAGAATTTACAAATAAGAGGAGGTGCAAATGCTGGGGTTATACTTTTAGCCTCTCAACAGTCAGCAGGAATTAAGAGGAGCTAATATTTAAGCAAGTCACAGAAAGGTAATAAATAAAAGCAATTGGGGGTCCAGAACCAGGGGCCACAATTTAAGAATAAGGGGTAAGCCATTTAGAACAGAGACGAGGAAACACTTTTCTCACAGAGAATTGTGAGTCTGTGGAATTCTCTGTGTCAGAGGGCGGTGGAGGCCGGTTCTCTGGATACTTTCAAGAGAGAGCTAGATAGCGCTCTTAAAGATAGCGGAGTCAGGGGATATGGGGAGAAGGCAGGAACGGGGTACTGATTGTGGATGACCAGCCATGATCACATTGAATGGCAGTGCTGGCTCGAAGGGCCAAATGGCCTATTCCTGCACCTATTGTCTATTGTCTATTATCTATTATTAGTTGTAGTAATGAGAGATCGCATCTTTCTCAAAACCCACTGAGATTGTCTCAGAGCAAGCAGTTTAGATAGGACAGACTTAGTTTAGTGTGTCTAAGATAGTTTGCTGAGGCAATATATAGATCGTCGTACCAGAGAAAGGGCTACACTGATCTTAGCTTAGGAAATGAAGCCAGGGAGGTGGTAGAAGAGGCAGGTAGCAAACAACATAATCATATTTTATTAGCCAAGCATGTTTTGCAACATACAATGGAATTTCATTTGCCATAGAGTCATACCAATAAAAAGCAACAGAACACACAAAATACATTTAACATGAACATCCACCACAGTGACTCCTCTGCATTCCTTAACGTGATGGAAGGCGAAATAAAGGCGACAAACATGTTGGAAAGAGTGACCATACTTCTAATAGAGTAATAAATTCATTGAATCATTGAGTCATGGAGCATAGAAATAGGCCTTTCAGCCTAACTGCTCCATGCTGACCAAAATGCCCATCTACGCTAGTTCCACCTGCCCACATTTGGCCCAAATCCCTCTAAAACGTTCTTATCCAATGCCTGTCCAAATGTCTTTTAAATATTGATATTGTACCAGTTTCAATTACCTCCTCCGACAGCTCGTTCCATATACCCACTGCCCTCTGAATGAAATATTTGCACTCAGGTTCCTATTAAATCTTTCCCTTCTCACATTAAACCTTGTTTAATGGTTCCCCTGGTTCTTGACTCCACCACTTCAGAAAATGAGACTAGCTCAGATGGATATCGTGGTCAGGATAGATAGGTTGGGCCCAAGGCTTGTTTCGATATCGACATAAGTAACTGCAGATGCTGGTTTACAAAAAAAGTCACAAAGTGCTGGAATAACATAATGGGTCAGGCCGCATCTCTGCAGCTGTCATCCCCTGAAAAGATTCTGTGCATTCACTCTATTTATTCCCCTCATGATTTTAATACACCTCTATTAGATCACCCCTCAGCCTCCAGTGCTCCAAGGAATAAAGTCCCAGCTTGTCCAACCTCTCCCTCTAGCTCAGACCCTCGAGTCCGGGCAGCATCCTCGTAAACCCCTGCACTCTTTCCAGCTTCTGTAAGTTTGAAGGTAGTTATGGAAAGGGATAGTTCTCAAAGTTAAAGTCTTAAATTTGAGGAAAATTGATTGCTTTCACTAGCACCAGAGAAGCTATTTTGATGTGTAAGTAGATGGAGTGTTGATGCTTGTGGGTAAAATAGCAGCGAACAAGTGAGAATCTTTTAAAAGGAAGTTAGCTGGTGTTCAGGGCCGACATATTCTGGTAACAGTGAAAGGCAAAAAATGGCAGGATTTGGAAATCTTGGATGACAATGTTAATGAAGGTCTGATCGAGAATTGAAGTGAAGCATATGACAAATATAGGCAGTCATAACCAAGTGAGAGCTTTGTGGACTATCGAGGGTGTAGGAGAACATCAAATAAAGAAATTAGGACAAAAAGTTGCCCTGAGATATCCTTGGCAGGAAAGGCAAAAGAGAATCCAGTCATTCTATAAATATATATGGTGTAAAAGCATAGGTAAGAGAAGAATGAGTCCCCTTCAGGGCTAGAGGGGTAATCTATGTGTTGAGCCAGAGGATGCGGGCAAGGTCCTACATGATTATTTTTCATTTGTAGTTACCAAAGAGAAGGCCAGATAGATTCAGATAGTCAGAAACTTGTCCAAAAACAAGTCCGGAATGCTGAAGTAACTCAGCGGGGTCAGGCAGCATCTCTGGAGAACATGGATACGCTATGTTTCAGGTTGGGGCCAACACAAAACATCACCTATCCATGTTCTCCAGAGATGTGGCCTGACCCACTATGTTATTAGGCTTGTATTCACTGGAATTTAGAAGGATGAGAGGGCATCTTATAGAAACATATAACATTATAAAAGGACTGGACAAGCTAGATGCAGGAAAAATGTTCCCAATGTTGGGTGAGTCCAGAACCAGGGGCCACAGTCTTAGAATAAAGGGGAGGCCATTTAAGACTGAGGTGGGAAAAAACATCTTCACCCAGAGAGTTGTGAATTTGTGGAATTCCCTGCCACAGAGGGCAGTGGAGGCCAAATCACTGGATGGATTTAAGAGAGAGATAGAGCTCTAGGGGGCTAGTGGAATCAAGGGATATGGGGAGAAGGCAGGCACGGGTTATTGATTGGGGACGATCAGCCATGATCACAATGAATGGCCTCCTCCTGCACCTATTTTCTATGTTTCTATGTTATTCCAGCGCTTTGTGACTTTTTTTGTAAAGCAGCATATGCAGTTACTTACAGTATGTCTATCTCGAAACAGGCCCTTGGGCCCATCTTATCCATCGTGACCAAGATGTCCATCTGAGCTAGTCTCATTTTCTTGAATTTGGCCCATATCGCTCTAAACCTTTCCCATCTGTGTATATGTCCAGATGTTTTTTAAATGTTATTGTACACACCTCTACTGGTTCCTCTATATGAACATGACCGTTCATTCCATATACCCACCACTCTCTGTGTGAAAACATTTCCCCTGAGGTTTCTTTCAAATCTTTTTCCTCTCACCTTAAATCTATGCTCCCTAGTTTTAGGCTCCCCTGCCTTGGAAAAAGACTGCAACCACCCACCTTATTTATGCCCCTCATGATTTTATAAACTTTTACAAAGTTACCCATCAATCTCCGGTAAAAGAGCCAATCCTTATGTCAACCTCTCCAGTCCTGGTAACATCCTTCTGAATCTTTCCAACACCTTTTCCAGCTTAATGACGTCCTTTCTATCACTGAATAACCACAATATTCCTAGTATGGTCTCACTCAAATCTTGTACAGTTGTAACAAGATAATAATAATAATAATAATAAATGTATTTGTATAGCTCATTTAAAAACAACTCATGTTGACCAAAGTGCTTCACATCAGTGCAGGTACCAATTTGATACATACAACGGTAGACCTAACAATACATACATAAACTGTTTACAGCACCCCCTCAGAGGGGCTCAAAAACGCTAGGGAGTAGAAATAGGTTTTGAGTCGTGATTAAAGGAGTCGATGGTGGTGGCAGTTCTGATGAGGAGCGGGACGCTATTCCACAGTCTAGGTGCTGCAACCGCAAAAGCGCGGTCACCCCTGAGCTTAAACCTAGACTGCGGGATAGTCAGTAGCCCCAAGTCGGCTGACCTGAGGGACCTGGAGGTAGAAGATGTCCCAGCACCTGTACTCAGCGCCTTAACTGATGAACAAGAATGTGCCAAATGCCTTCTCCACCACCCCGTTTACCTGTTTTGCCACTTTCAGGCTACCACGTGCTTGTACACCCCAGCCTCTCTATTCTACAAAAGTCTCCAGGATTCCACCATTTATTAAGTGAGTCCTGCCCTGGTTTAACTTAACAAAATGCAACACTTGTCCAAATTAAATTTAATCTGCAATTCCTTGGCCTACTTTCCCAGCTGTTCTAGATCCTATGGTAATCTTAGAAAACCTTCTTCACTCTCCTCTACACTGCCAATTTTGGTGTTAGGACCCAAACATTCTCATCCAAATCGTTAATATAAATGACAAACATCAGTGGACCCAAACCAATCCCTGCAGCAAGCCACTGATCACAGGGCTTCTACCCGATTCACTTGGAGCATTGTACGCAGTTCTGGTCACCAGACTATAGGAAGGATGTGACAGGTCGAAATGGCGATCAAAAAGGCTTTTGGCATATTGCCCTTCACCAGTCAGAGCATTGAGCATATATGTTGGGAGGTTATATATGTTGCAGTTATATAAGATGTTGCGGACGCAGCATTTAGGGTATTGTGTTCAGTTTTGGTCACCATGTTATAGGAAAGATGTCAAGCTGGAAAGGGTGCAGAGAAGATTTATGAGGATGTTGCCAGGACTTGAGGGCCTGAGCTATAGGGAGTGGTTAAGCAGGCTAGGACTCTATTCCTTGGAGTGCAGGAGGATAAGTGGTGATCCTATTGAGGTGTGCAAAATCGTGAGAGGAATAGATGAGGTAGACGCACAGAATCTCTTGCCCAGAGTTGAGGCAGGTACTATCACAATGTTTAAGAGACATTTAGACAGGCACATGGATAAGACATGTTATGGTCTCCAAATTTGAGGAAGGACATTCTTGCTATTGAGGGAGTACAGCGTAGGTTCACGAGGTTAATTCCCGGGATGGCAGGACTGTCATATGTTGAACGAATGGAGCAACTGGGCTTGTATACACCGGAATTTATGATGAGAGGATATCTTATTGAAATGTATAAGATTATTAAGGGATTGGACATGCTAGAGGCAGGAAACATTTTCCCGATGTTGGAGAAGTCCAGAACCAGGGGCCACAGTATAAGAATAAGGGGTAGGCCATTTAGAACGGAGATGATAGTGAACATCCTTGTCTGTTGCCCCTAGATAATTCGAATTTTGAAGATAATATATTATTAGTTAGTATTCTAGCCGTAGGTTTGTTATATAGTAGTTTTATCCATGCAATAAAGTTTTCTCCCAATTGGAATTTTTGCAATACTTTGATCATATAGTCCCATTCTACTTGATCAAACGCTTTTTCTGCGTCCAGTGAGATGATAGCTAACTCTTGGTCATAAGATTTATGTGAATGCATTATGTTAAGCAAACGTCTCAAATTATTAAATGAGTGTCTCTTAGGTATAAATCCTGTTTGATCCTCATGTATTAGTCTACTAACATACTTGCTTAATCTATTGGCTAATGTTTTTGCTATTATTTTCTGATCCGTATTTAACAAAGCAATAGCCTTTACCTATTTCAATCAATACCTATATATCTCCCAAAAAAGTTTTTCAAAAAACTGGACTCAGACATTACAAATTTTATATGGGATTACAAATCCCACAGAATACAAAGAACACACCTTAACAAACGAAAAGAGTTGGGGGGTCTAGCGCTCCCTAACTTTATGTATTATAACTGGGCAGTAAATATTAAAAATATGATTCACCTGCTGGACAATTCTGCCCAGCAGGTGGACTGGATTATAATGGAAAAAGGGGATTGCTCCCCGAATAATATAGGAGCGATTATTCTCTCTCCAATAAATTTGAATAATAAAAATTATAATAAAAATCCAATTATATATAGCACTATTAGAACATGGAAGCAAATAAAACAGAATCTAAAATTAAGAAACCTATCTCTCTTAATACCAATAGTCAATAACCCATCGTTTAAACCTTCAATCATAGATAAATCATTTATACAATGGGAAAGAATGGGAATCAAAACGCTCGAAGATCTGTATGAATTAGAAAAATTACTATCATTCCAACAACTACAACTGAAATATAATTTGAAAAATAATCAATATTTTAAATATCTACAAATCTGTGACTATTTGAAAACACACACAAAAGATTATTATAATATGCCTTCCGACTTACTAGATGAAGCAATGAAGACAAAGGCGGAATCAGTTAATTTAATATCATACTTATATAATATCATCTTAAATATAGAAATACCCACAACAGATGGAATTAGAAGAGATTGGGAACAAGATCTAGGTATAAAAATTTCAAAAGAGAGTTGGGATAATCATTTATTACAGGTGCATAAATGCTCGATCAACGTACGACATACGCTTATCCAATTTAAAACATTACATAGATTATATTATTCAAAAACCAAACTAAATAAAATCTTTCCTAACGTCTCACCAATCTGTGATAAATGTATATGTCAAGAAGCTACCATAGCACATTCTTTTGTTTTTTGTACAAAAATCCAAAAATTCTGGTTTGAAATATTTGATATTTTTTCAAAATTAATCAAAATAAAACTGGTACCAAAACCAGAATGGATTATTTTTGGAATATCGGAAGGTATTCCTGAATTAAACGTGTATCAGAAGAATTTACTCAATTATGGGCTAATAATGGGAAAAAAGCTTATACTTAAATTCTGGAAAAATGCGCCCACACCAACAATAAAAATGTGGACATCAAATATGTTGGAAACATTACATCTGGAAGAGATGAGATTCCTCCTAGTAGGCAAAGTAGACCAATTTCAAAAGACGTGGTCTACGTTTTTGGACCTATTACAAGCATGAGGTGCAATAGTAATTTAGAAAAACAAATAAATAAATAAAAGGTATCTGGACCTGGTAATGGGAGGTAAAATAAAAACAGACTTGGTTGGTAGTTCCTTCTCTATGAAGTATGTTATAAGAGTTATAATAGAGCGATTGTTCCTTCTTTCTTTCTCTTTCTTTTCTAGGGTCTATTTTCTAACTTTACTTCCTTCTCTAACTTCTTTTCTAAGGGGCTTTCTTTTCCCAACACTCTTTTGCACTTCACAACCTTTGCGCACTTTCTTCACTTTTCTTACTTCTTTCTTTTTCTTTCTTAAAGTTTAAAAAAGTGAAGCGGTACAAAAAATGTATTAATATATACGTGTTGTACATTACTGTAATCTACCGTACTTCTATTAAAAAAATTATTAAAAAAAAAAAAAGGAAACATTTTCCCGATGTTGGAGAAGTCCAGAACCAGGGGCCACAGTATAAGAATAAGGGGTAGGCCATTTAGAACGGAGATGAGGAAAAACTTTTTCACCCAGAGAGTTGTGTATCTGTGGAATTCTCTGCCTCAGAAGGCAGTGGAGGCCGATTCTCTGGATGCTTTCAAAAGGGAGTTAGATAGAGCTCTTAAAGATAGCGGAGTCAAGGGATATGGGGAGAAGGCAGGAACGGCGTACTGATTGTGGATGGCGGTGCTGGCTCGAAGGGCCGAATGCCCTACTCCTGCACCTATTGTCTATTGTTTCTTGTTTCGAGGTTTAGACGGATATGAGCAAAATACAGGCAGGTGAGCTTAGTGGACGTGGGACATTTTGGTTGTTGTGGGCAAGTTGGGCCGAAGGGCCTGTTTCCACACTGTAAGACTTTATAATGTCATGATTGTGCTGGAAAGAGCACAGAGGTGATTCCTCAGGATATTGCCTAGATCAAATAACTTAAGTAATGAGGAGAGATTGGTTTTATTATCTTTGGAGCAAAGGAGACGGGGGTAACCTGAGATTAAGAGAGGTTTAGTTTAGAGATACACCATGGAAACATGCCCTTCAACCCACTGAGTCTACGCCAACCATCAATCAACAATGAACACTAATTCTATGTTACTCCACATTCTCATCCACTCCCTACACATTAGGGGCACTATACAGAGCCTAATTAACCTACAAATCCACACGTCTATGGAATGTGGGAAGAAACCGGATCACCCGGAGGAAACCAATGGCAGCCACAGGGAGAATACGGTCATAAGGTCACAAGTGATAGGAGCAGAATTGGGCCATTTGGCCCATCAAGTCTACTTGGCCATTCAATCATGGCTGATCTATCTCTCACTCCTAACCCCATTCTCCTGTCTTCTCCACATAACCCCTGACGCCCGTACTAATCAAGAATCTATCAATTTTGGCGAGACAGGCAGGTTGAGTAAAACGATTTTTATTGTTGAACAACAAACAAGGAAAAGTACTCAGAAACTGCGTGCCGGGTCAGCCAACTGTATAATAGCTCCTGCTACCGGGAGGAGCACTGTCGACTGAGGAGAAAAGCCCGCACTCACAACCGCGGTCACGTGATGGCGCCCACCAATAACAGCACCCAAGGTCAGGATAAAACCTATGTCTCTGGCGCAGTGAGACAGCAGCTCATGGGTAGATAGGCAAATTATTTTTTCCCATGGTTAAGATATCAAAAGCAAAAGGGCAAAGGTTTAAGGTGAGAGGATGGATTTGAAAGTTCAGTTTTGTTTGACACAAAGAGAGAATTGTTGATATCTGGAACTTGCCTCCAGAAGAAGTGGTGGAATCAAATACAATTATTGTCTTAGAGTTATTTCAACGTACATTTAAATAGGTATGGCAGAGAAGGATACAGCCCTAATGAAGGAAAATGGGCTTGAAGTAGATGGAGAAGGTAGATAGAAGTTCCTGTGCTGTGTGACTCCATGAGTAAATGATCCTAATTGTCCTGCAAGACAATGCATCTTTAGAATTTGGTAAGAGCTATTCAAGAAGTAAAGGTGTTCGTGTGCTTTTTTGGCTATAGCTTTAGTGTGGTTTGTCCAGGACAAATTGTTGGTCATATTTACACTAATAAACTAAAAGCTCTCAACCATCTCTGCTTCTGATGCTGATTGGGGTGTGTACACCATTTTGTTTACTGAAGACAATGTCTTCAGTGATCCTGGAATGCTATCTTTACAAGGAACCTAATTTCTCTATTTTTGCAGTTGATAATTTCTATATGTCCACATTTGTCAACTTCCTTTGCACGCAATACCTATAAAGTTAAAAATTTCAAGCTAGAACTAGGCTTAATAAATCTTTGTTTCACAATCAGTTCATATTTGCACTTTAGGAATTCCTCAAACGTTTAAGTGATATTCATAGATGCTTTAGCATGACAAAAAGTAATTCATAGTTTAGTATTATATTGAGCTGCATGCTGCCTTTATTACAAAGAGGTTTGATGCACATGGATTTTCAGATTAGTGCCATTTTGTTAGATTGAATGCCTAAATGTGACTGACTTTACTTTACTGTTTAAAACCAAGAGAAAGGGATTTGATGAACCAAGGAACCAGAGAACCATGGAGGCATAGAACCATCATGGGCCAAAAGGAATCCATTCGGCCCATTGAATCTGTCCCAGCATCTAGCAGATCAAGCACATCAGCTCCTTTTCATCACTCTTGAGGACCCTCAGGTTTGCTTTAATCCTCAAAATATCTTCCTAAAGTTACTGTAATTTGATCTAAGAAGAAAAAGTTTGAAATAGTCATGCCAATTTGTCTCTTGGAGAGGGGACAAGCTTGCAGAAAAGAATAATGGATGCAATGGATGTTATTGGTTGCAGACTGTGGTAGCTCGAGTAATAATCGGATTTAGTTTAGTTGCATTTAGTTTATTGTCACGTGTACTGAAGTACAGTGAAAAGCTTTTATTACGTGCGAACCAGTCAACAGAAGAACAATACATGATTACAATCGAGCCATCCACAGTGTACAGATACATGATAAAGGGAATAACGTGAATAAAGTTTAGTGCAAAATAAAGTCCTGTAAATTCCGATTAAAGATAGTCTGAATGGATGAATGAATACGTTTATTGGCCAAGTATATTCACATACAAGGAATTTGCCTTGGTGCTCAGCCCGCAAGTGACAACATGACATAAAGTGACAGTTAGGAATGACACATAAAACATTAAACATTAATAATAAAACATTATATTAAACATGTGAACATCTGACGGTCTCAAAGGACTGTTCTCTAATTGGTGGGATGGCTGAGTTGCCTGGTAGTTCAACAGCTAGGAAGAAACTGTCCCAGGATCTGGAGGTGTGTGTTTCCACATTTCTATACCTCTTGCTTGTTGGAAGAGGGGAGAAGATGGAGTAGCCGGGGTGTAACTTGTCCTTGATTAAGCTGGTGGCATGCCAAGGCAGCATGAGGTAGAAACCACAGGAGTTTGGATAGACTATGAACATATGCCAAGAAATCAAATTATTGAGAGGAATAGTTTAAAATCTCAGTTGTATTTCATGTTGAGGTGTGAAAGAACCATCAAACGCTGTTTAGTGTTTGATCCAAATGAGAATGTTTAGCACATCTTTAAGTCGTGGATTTCCCCAGTACTTAAGAAAGATTTGAAAACCAAGAAGAAAATTTCCCCACAGGTAGCTTTCTTGTATTTAGGTTAAACATAAATACATGGTTCAGGTCAGAAGCTTGCTAACACATTCTTGCACTATTCCTGTAAATCAGAAAGAGTTAGAAAGATGAAGTTTTGAAATGAACAAGAAACATTGGAAATATTAAGTCACATTATAATAACACATTTTGAAGAATTGAAAAGTATTCAAATGTCTTTGAAAATGGCACCTTGTCCCAGTGCTCTTGAATTCTGAGAATATTAGACTACTTTGGGAAGGATTGGCGGCGCGACTCACGTTGCAGCAGCCCCTACAGCCTGTCTGTCTTTTTTTTATTTTTTGTCTTGTTAAATGTAGTTGTTCATGTTTTTTTAATACTATTTTTAACTGTGTATATGTGGGAGGCGGGGGGGGGGGAGGAGGGGGAAACTTTTAAAATGTCTTCCCTGCACGGGAGACCCGACATTTTCCCTGTCGGGTCTCCGTTGTCGTTGCGGCCTAGCACTGTGGAGCGGTCTCCAACCGGAACGACCTGGGGGCTCCAGTAGCGGAGCCTGCGGAATTGCGGACTACTCACCATCGTGGGGCTGGTCGGCCTCAGAGCGTGGGGAGCGGTGGTGGCTCGCTGCTGCGGCCCGACTCCGGAGCTCGGAGGATCCAGCTGCAGGCCGGTGGACTGTGACATCGGGAGCTCGCGGGTCCGGTTGGGAGACCGCTTTTCGGAGCTCCCGCAACGCAACTTCTCCAGCCAGTGTCACGGGGTTGGAACGACCCGGAGCGGGGCCGTACATCGCCCGCCGTGGCTTCAATGGCCACGGGATATTCCAACTCCCGCCGGGGGCTCCAACTTTGTGACTTTTGGACCTGGAGCGGGGCCGTACATCGCCCGGCGCGGCCTTGAATGGCCGTGGGACTTACCGGCCTTGAATGGCCTGGGGCTTCAACATCGGGAGGAAAATGGTGCAGGGGAGAGAAAAGACTTTGCCTTCCATCACAGCGAGGAGGAGATTCACTGTGATGGATGTTTGTGTGAATTGAATTGTTTGTGTGTCTTGTAGGAATTGTTTTGTTTGTATGGCTGTAGAAACGGAGTTTTGTTTGAGCCTCAGTGAGGTTCAAATGACATGGAATAAATATTGTATTGTATTGTATGGTATTGCACTTTTTACGAGGATTTTGCCAGGACTAGAGGGTGTGAGCTATAGGGAGAGGTTGAGTAGGCTGGGTCACAGTAGGATGAGGGGTGATCTTATAAAGGTGTATAAAATCATGAGAGTAATAATCGGGTAGATGCACAGAATCTCTTGCCCAGAGAAGGTGAATCGAGGACCAGAGGACATAGGTTCAAGGTGAAGGGGAAAAGATTTAATAGGAATCTGAGGGGTAACCTTTTCACACAAAGAGTGGTGGGTGAGTATGGAACAAGCTGCCAGAGGAGGTAGTTGAGGCTGGGATTATCCCAACGTTTAAGAAACATTTTGATAGGTACATGGATAGGACAAGTTTGGAGCGATATGGACCAAGCGCAGGCAGGTGGGACTAGTACAGCTGGGACATGTTGGCCGGTATGGGCAAGTTGGGCTGAAGGGCCTGATTCCATGCTGTATCACTCTATGACTATGACTCTACAACAGGAGCTGATATATTAAAAAAGTAACTTCCTACATAAAACAAAATTTGTGATGTCGTTTTCCTCTGTTTGGTTCAGTTGCTACCACCATTCCAAAGCAGGATTATTGATAACAACTTGTGTACTTCTAACGTATTTTATCTTAAGGGTCAGATTTCACCACCTCATAAATATATATTTTTAAACGAGATATCTGCAGTGAAAATGCTGCATCTTATGTTGTATTTTTATGTAATTTGGCATCTGATTGGACAGCTGCTATATGGTCCATTATAAGTGGGGAATGGGTGATCATTCATACGCTTTACATGCCAAGCCAAGCTTCATCCATAAGCTCAGCATTCACTGCTGTGCATGCTGGAAGACAGTCACAGAAGAAGTAGGAACTATTGTAGGTCAAAAAGCCCATCAAGCTGAAGTTTTAGCAAAATTATTGGAGGAGCAATTTTTCACCCAGTTTATCTTTCTATTTTTATTACAGCTATGATAGGACACATGATTCACTTCAAATCAGGCATGTGGGGGCACCATCGAAGTAGCACATCACAAGACGTGGCATCAAACCACAATTGTTCACTTGCTTCCATCGTGATATCAGAAAGTTTCCATCAACGTCCTCACGCACAAAACTTCATGGGTCTGTGCAAGAGGAACTGTCAAATCTGACTCCATCGGATTGCATGACCCACCAGAAGTTTTATCTGATTGGCAAAGCTTTCTCACCACAATTAACCAGTTATCAAAGTGGCAAATGTATCTTCGATCACTACTTCCAATCATATGGTGGAGAATCACACTCCAGTCATACTCAACTGACGTTTGGTTCCATTGAAGTTCTCTGGAATTTCCCTCCCCTCCACTTATATTTTTGTAGTAAACATTCAATGAGAGAATCTCACTCATTGTTTAAAACTCTGCAGGAAAAGTATAAATCAAACACTTTTGATGCCATGCACTGACTTGCACAATATAGTCTTCTTAAAAATGATAACAGGAGTTGTTCTGTAAGTCCATCCCTGGGGAATGCAGGCTTGAGCAGACCACAAGAAATAGCTCTATACAAAAGTCCAGCATAATCCAGCCCCACATTGGCATCCAGCACTAATTAAAGTAAAGCTAACTTCCCATCCCTCTTCCACTTAAATTGGACTATATAAATATGATATTGAGTAACTTGCTGATAATACTGACTTACTAATAACCTTGGAAAAATAAATCAGATTTTTTTTTCTCAAATTAATAAATTTATTTATGTTTGGATTAGTCATCAAAGATGAGAAAGTGGGAAAACAGAATTAGTGTGAATGGATGATCGATAGTCAGCGTGGCCTAGTTGAGCTGAAGGACCTGTTTCCATGTTGTACCTTTCAATCAAAAAAATAATTCAAAGCTTTCTCTCAGCAGTTTTATTAAATATTCACAATAAAATGGCAGTTGCTTAGAGAGAACTTTAACTATCTTTTAACACATGGTAATGCACCAGGCATGACAGGAGCTGCTGACTATATGTATGTCCTCTCTCAAAGACAGGAAATTATCATTTCAATACTAGCAGCTACAAGTACTAAAATAAGTACTTGATGAAACCCATACTATGAACGGGAGCTAAACAATTGTAGGCAGAATTTTGAAAACTCTTTGGTAACTGAGCTTTGATCATAGAGACGACATACTTGGAATGATGCCAATCCTGCTTTAGTGGGCATCAATATTTCCCTAGAAACATATGGAAAATCCATATATACAATCCTGAAAACCTACAGAAAATGATGAATACTCAACAAAATATTAATGCCTATTTTCTCGCTCAATAGCTGCTGGCGGATCTTTCCAGAATTTTCACTTTTTACGTTTCCATTTTGAAGAATCAGCAGGTATTTTGGTTTTATAATACTCCATCCACTACATTTAGTAACATGATGCTGCCAGCAAGACTATCAAGATTTGATATTTATGTATTCCAATTAGAGGTGATTAAATTATAATTAATTATTATTTTATAATAATGATTCTGCTTTTTATTAGAACAAACCCAGCAGCAGAACTACAGGGAGTAATATTTATTCTAGCTGTCATGTATGACTTGACATGTTGATAAAACTGGTATGTGTATAAAGTGGAGTAACTAGAATGGTAGAAATACAAGAGTATGAATTTCTCAAGATGAGTTTTAAAATGGACACGTGGTGTGAATGCGGAGTGAAATGTCAAGTCAGGTCAAGGCAAGTTGAGCTTATTGTTATATGCACAGAAGTATAGAGGTACAATGAAAGGTTTGCTTGCTGCAACATCACAGGCACATAAACGCAGGCAACACACAAAGGCATTAAATAAACGTAAATTACACATATATTCTGTGAGACGTTCTGAAGGAAAATACTGTGCTAAATTAAAACAGGACATTAGTACAAAAATACTCAGTTAGAAAACAAGTAATGAGAGAAGGTCCATTGTGTTCCGTTGCCAAGGTAGGTCTAGGCTTGTTCAGGTCGGTCCAAGAACCTAACAGTTGTATCAAAGTAGCAGTTCCCCAACCTCATAGTGTGCGACTTCAGGCTTCTGTACCCCCTGCCTGACGGTAATAGCAAGAGGTTATGGCCCAGATAGTGTGGATTCGTGATGATAGATGCTGCCTTCTTGTGGCAGCGCCTCATATCAATGCATTCAACGGTGGAGAACGTTGTGACTGTGATGGACTGGATTGAGTCCACCACTCTCTGCACACACTTGTGGTCCATTGTATTGGACCAAGCTATAATGCACCAGTCAGGACACTTACTACAGTGCATCTGTAGTTGTTAGAATATTTTTGTGATAGGCCAAATCTCTCTAATCTTCTTAAAAAGTAGAGGTGCTGGTGTGCATTCTTGATGATTACATCAATGTGCTTTGCACCAGAGAGGTCATCCGACATGTTAATGCCCAGGAATTTGAAGCTGCTAACTCTCGCCACCACCCACCTACCCATGAAAACTGGAACGTTGTCTCCTAAAGGGCCTGTCACACTTGCCGATTTTTTCAGCGACTGCCGGCATCATTGACTGACATATCGGGTCACCGAAAAATTTGCGGCGTGATACGGTGTGACGCGGCGTGATACGGCAGTGACGTATTGACGCGCGGTGTTTTTTGAAGTGACGCAACATTTTTTTTGTTGCCACTGAATTTTGAAATGTTCAAAATCTTTGTCAACAGTGAGTCTGTAGAAGGGTCCCGACCTGAAAAATCGTTGACCCATGTTCTCCAGAAATGTGGGCTGACCCACTTTGTGTTTGTTGGTTTTATGGACGCTGAGCGGGAGGTTGTTGTTGTAGCACTTAACCAGGTGTACTCTCAGTAAGGTGTCTCTCTCCTGTACATTGACTCATTACCACCGTAGATGCGACTGTTTCAGTACTTGATTTCCTCTATTTGTGAATGTTCTCTCAATCTCTTTCTGTAACTTCAGCAGAAGTCTCAGCAAGGGAAGGACTAAGAAAATGTCACAGAAAATGTTGCTGAAAACACAACCGAAAGATTAACAGACAAAATTAGTAGACTTTCAGTTGCGTCACAGTAATGGGCCTGTCCCACTTACGCGACTTTTTCGGCGGCTGCCGGCACCCGTCATAGGTCGTTACAGGTCGCAGAAAATTTTCAACATGTTGAAAATCCACCGGCGACCAGAACAAGGTACGACTCTTTGGGCGACTACTCACAACCATACAGGCTTCACCCCGCGACATGTCGCCAGGTGTCGCCTGTATGGTCGTGAGTAGTCTCCTCAGTCGCCCAAAGAATCATAGTGTCTTTCTGGTCACTGCTGAACTTTCAACATGTTGAAAAATTTCGCCGACCTGCTACGACCTATGATGGGTGCCGAAAAAGTTGCGTATGTGGGACAGGCACGTAACTCACCTTCTCAAGTTGTTTTCATTTAATAGTAACAATGAATCTGATATTTTTCCCCAGTTACTGTAAGGAGTAACTGGGGAACGCCTATGCAAGGAGTCGATTTTCAATCAGACCTTATTCTGACAATTTATCCTTCAAAATTATTGGTACTGTTTAAATTTGATGGCACAGACACCAGAAACTGCAGATGCTGGTTTACAAAAACCCCACAAAGTGCTGGAATAACTCAGCAGCGTCTCTGGAGGACATGGATAGCTGGTGTTTCAGGCATGTTTACGCCACTTGACGTATCTGTGATTTTTATGGGGAAGAAAGTTTCTCCTGTTAATAGAATAATCCCATTTTCAGGAGATAATGTGAGACATTAAGGGATATGTGGGTGATGTTAGGTGGCATAGAAATGTTCATAAATCTTTAGAGGGTAACATGTAATGGGTATTGGAAATTAAAGATATGCAAACACATGTGGGAATGAAAGTTTTAATGATATTAAGAAAGATATTGCTAATATATGTTTCAGCAGCTGCAAAACCTCTCCAGTAGCTCATTGGTACTTCCTACTGCAGCAACATCTGGGAGGTAGAAGCTGCGGGTGTGAATTGTCCTGGGGCTTGATCTACTCTGTAGTCACATCAGCAACTCTTCTTCTTCTTCTTAAGCCCTTTGCTCCTCTGGGGAGCTTAGGCCATTGACAAATGTCCTCCACCTCACTCGGTTGTTGACAGTTCTTTCGAGATCTCCCCAGTTGAGCCCACTCTCAGACATTTCTGTCTGGACACCTCTTCTCCAGCTGTTCCTGGGGCGACCTCTTTTCCTTTTTCCTTGGGGGTTCCATTTCAGGGCTTGCCGGGTGATATTTGTGGCAGGTTTCCTGAGGGTGTGTCCAATCCAACTTCATTTTCTCCTTTCAATTTGTAAGTCAATGGGCTCCTGGCTTGTTCTTTTTCACAGGTCCACATTGGTTACTTTGTCTCTCCACCATCAGCAACTAACTTATGAAAACTTTCTGTGATGATCGTTCCAGGGTAGCACAGTGGAACAGCGGTAGAATTGCTGCCTTACAGTGCCAGAGACCTGGGATCAATCCTGACTACGGGTGGTTGTTTGTATGAAGTTTGTACGTTCTCCCTGTGACCACGTGGATTTTCTCCAAGTGCTCTGGTTTCCTCCCACATTCCAAAGACGTGCAGGTTTGTAGGTTAATTGGCTTTTATAAATTGACTCTAGTGTGTAAGATACAAAACTGGGATGACATAGTGTACGGGTGATTTTTTGCCAGCATGGACTCAGTGGTCCTGTTCCCAGCTGTATCGCTAAACTAAACTTAAGAATAATGGTGTGACTTTTCTTCAGTTTTTGCCCATGTGCATCAAACCTTCCTAGTGCACCAGAACTACACTGGCTGGTCCGATAAATTTCAACAGAAATCCACTACCTAAACTGCGGCCTAATGTTTGAAAGTGCAACATTGGGTGTTTACAAGGTGCCATAGACTATCAGCAGCAGCTGCAGCAGAGAGGTAAAACAAACTCGATAACCTCATGGACCAGCATATCTCTTACTTTACCATTCCAATCGGTCAGCAATGTGACACAGTTGCTAGAGTTGTTACCTCCCAGCACACAAGACTTGGGTTTGCCTCACACATCTTCTATGGTGGGCCTAGGATGAATGGTAACTTCAAACTTCATGTTTACTGATTATGGTGTGGCAGCGCCTATCGGCAGCAGCTCGACTACAGTCCGTCTGTCTTTTTTTTAATTTTTGTCCCGTTAAATGCATGTCTTGACTCTAGTTTTTATTATTTTTTAGCTGTGTATATGTGGGGAGTGGGGGGGGGGGGGCAGGAAACTGTTAATCTCTTCCCTGTACGGGGACCCGACTTTTTCCCTGTTGGGTCTCCGATGTCGTTGGGCCTAACATCGAGGAGCCGACGGCAGCCTCCGGCCGGGACCAACCTGAGGACTCCAGTCGCGGAGCCTGCGGACCTGACATCGCGGAGCTGGCCGACTTCGGAGCGGGGAGAGCTGTGGTGGCGCACGGCTGCGACCCGACTTCGGAGCTTCGGAGGCTCCGACCACAGGCCCGTTGGACAGGAACATCGGGAGCTCCAGGTCCCTGGTGGGAGACCGCTTTTCGGAGCTCCCGCAACGGCAACTTCTCCCGCTGGAATCGCGGGGTTTAAAGGGCTCGGAGCGGGCCCTAACATCGCCCGGCGTGGCTTAAATGGCCACGGGACTTACCATCGCCCGCCGGGGGCATTAGCATCGGAGCCCCAGTTCGCCTCGACGCTGCAGTTGGACTGCTGGACCGCGGGAGAAGAACAAAGGGAAGAGATAAGACTTTGTCTTCCATCACAGTGAGGAGGTGTTGGAGATTCACTGTGATGGATGTTTATGTAAACTGTGTTAAGTGTGGGTCTTGTTTTTTTTTTGTAATGTAAGACAATAGAAAATGCAATTTTGTTCAAACCAAGTGTTTGAATGACAATAAAAGGCATTCTATTCTACTCTATTCTATTCTATTACACACCCAAGCGATGTAAGTCAAAACATGAATGATGGTTCCAGAGCAATCTCAATCTGATTGAATAGGGCAGGTTTATGTTTAAATACCTTATTGCAGTCTCTTTGTGCTTAATAAAATGACAGTAATCTTCAATACTCAACAGAATGATCTCATCCTTGTAATCTATCCTCACAAAATAATCCTTTTCGTAAAATACTATTCAGATTCAGATTCAGATTCAGAAAACTTTATTGTCTGTCGTAACAGAAAATCTTATTTGGCGTGGCTCAACATACAAACAGGACAATGTACTGATAAGCAGTCATACAACACAGATTTCTGCGAGCACACACCGTGTGTATAGATCTTAAAAGCAAGTATAAGGATTAAAAACTGTAAAAATAGACAAGATGAAAGTTGTGGATACGTGTAAAGTGACAATGCGTCAGGGTTAATTTGTCCATTGTTCATTTTTTATTTAAGCTGTTTATGGCAATGGGTATGAATGAGTTTTTGTGGATGTTTTTCTTAGGGGGACTTTATATCGGCGGCCTGATGGCAGAAGTTGGAAGGACTTGTGCAGGGGGTGGGTGGGATCCTGTGTAATGAGGCTGGCTTTCCTTTTAACTGCCTGGGTGTGAAGTACTGATAATTGATTTTGAGTTTTGCCAGTTATTTTGCTTGCTTGATTGATGATCCGGGAAAGCTTTGATTTGTCTTTGACAGAGGTGAGGTTGAACCAGGATGTGATGTTAAAGGTGAGTACAGATTCTATAAGTGATTTATAGACAGCTGTTAAAATGTCCTGTCTGACATCAAATCTCCTGAGTTTCCTCAGCAGGAACAGGCGTTGCTGTGCCTTCTTGTACACAGAGTCTGTGTGCTGGGAGAAGGACAGGCGGGTGTCAATCTCTGTGCCCAGGTATCTAAAGGCCTCTACCTGCTCAACTGTCTGCCCATTCAGCCTCAGAGGTTCAAAGAGAGGTTGGGGGGAAGATGTTCGCCTCCCCCCACAACACAGCTCCTTGGTCTTGGAGATGTTAAGCTCCGGAGAGCTCTCTTTGATCCACAGCATCAGGGTGTTGACCTGCTGATAGTAGGCAGCAGGTCAACCTTTAACATCACATCCTATTGTGTTGAACCTGCATGTGATTGCTGGCAGTAGCATCACATTAGAGCTGTCCCATGCTGTGCAAAGCCTACACCCCGTAATATTCCAGAACCGCTAAAATAAAGGGGGAAAATATGTACATGAGCATTATAAAACATTTTCTGTCCTTGTCCAGTAGCTTTTACTGATATCAGTAAGTAGACTCGCTTTCCACTCATTTTCAGTTCCTAGTTTATCACCCTTTAGTAAATACTTTGATCGCTATTTCATGGGTCTACGCTATAAATTCTATTCTTACATTTTGCACGCACTCTTAATATATCCCAACCTAATAAGTTGACCCCAATTCCATGCAATTTCTCTTCTGTGAAACGTGCACAATTCCTCATGGAATTTCATGTAAATATCGTCCATGGATTCTACATCATCAACCACATTAATTTATTGGATTGAGACATGCATGTTGCAATAAAATGTGTTCCATAAATACAGTATATTCATCATATATTTTCGTATTATGTAGAAGGAGCTTATTTCTATTGACTGAATTTATGCCGGCACTCAGAACAATCCTCTTCATGTGCTACTTCTCCCTGTATCTTATCGAACCATCAATACCCCTCAGGTGCTATCAGTCATCTTGACTCTCAAGGCAATTTACAGCGATCAATTAGTGTCCTAAACCACATGTTTTGTGGGAAGTGAAAAGAAACAAGATAATCTGGCAGAAACCCATGCAGTCATACATGGAAATGGGCAAACTCCATACAGGCAGCACTGGAGTCAATATTAAACTCAACTCACTGAAGCTGTGGAACTGCTGCTCTACCAGCTATGTTGAGAAAACTGTTTCATGGAAAAGCCTAGGCACAATAAACTGCAGATGTTGGAATCTTGCTTCGAACCAAAGTGCTGGAGTAACTCAACAGAACAGGCAGCATAAGGTCATAAGTTCATAAGGTATAGGAGTAGAATTAGGCCATTCGGCCCATCAAGTCTATCCCACCATTCAATCATGGCTGATCTGAATCTCCCTCCTATTTTCCTGCCTTCTCCCCATAACCTCTGATGCCTGACTAATCAAGAATCTATCTATCTCTGCCTTAAAAATATTCACTGACTTGGCCTCCAGAGCCTTTTGTGGCAAAGAATTCCACAGATTCACCACCCTCAGCATCTCTGTCGGACATGGATAGGTGATGTATCCGGTCCTTCAGACTCAAGAAAAGTCCTGACCCAAAGCATCGCCCATCCATGACCGCTAGAGATGCTGCAAGAGTAAGTGCGGGAGTAACTCTAATGGGATACAATCTTCCATGTTGGAGTAACTCAGCGGGTCAATCAGAATCTCTGGAGGAGAAGGATAGGTGAAATTTTGGGTTGGGACCAAGACATAAAAAATGGACTGTTGATAAAAAGCAGGAGAGGGAGCATTTTATTGATCTGACACTTGAAAATTAATATTTGGTCTTCATGTGACAGGAAGCAATGAATCCTTGTCAGACTAAATAGCAGCTCAAGAAAAGAGTCTCTTTTTCTCTATTTTGCCTCATCTTCTCTGAGTAAATCATTGTTGATACTGACCAACATTTATTCCTTGAACTGGGAGGAATGAAAATGACCAAAGGCTGTGTGTGCTTAGTTGTTTCGTAGTTGAATCAGGGCGTGTATATACTTTGAACTGTCCAGCAATGGGAACATTAAGAGCTATTGGTTTTAATTAATTGGAGCATGCCTTATTTTCCTATCACAACTTTAGCAGAAATTCAGTTTAAAGACATAAAAGGGATTCATCCACTTAAATGTAATTTTAAATTATGGCAATGAAACAGAAAGAACTTTGAAGCATTCCACTCCAGGTCAAACCAAGGCTGAGGACTTATGAAGCTTTTTAGTTCATAAATGATTAAGTAATATTGTCTTGGTCCTGACTTTATTCCATATTCTATGGCACACTATTTCATGACACAGTAAACAACATTATGCAAGCATTTCAAAAACAAATGGAATTAATCATTAGTTTAGGACAAGTTAAGAAAGGAGATAAATTGCAAAAATGAATATTAGATAGGATTATGTTACCATTTATTAATTTACCAATTATACATTCCATCCAATTTCTTAAAATATGACACTTTCAATCTAGTTCATTTAACTTTATTTTTTCAGATCCATGCTAGGATGTCTATGATGATGTATGTGGCTTTCTATATTCTCAATATCTAGTCTATTCCATCCTGGACAAATAATATTTAGTAGGGTAGGAATCACTGCAGGTCCAGAATGAAGTCATGAGATTGGGCAAACATTTCCAGCGTTTGGAAATGAAGACAGTGAGGGATGGGCATTGATGGTGTTGGTGGTTTAATTCTGATCAGCAAGGGTACAAGGGATGGGGTATATTTTATATTTTGTGGGCTCAAGAAGGACAATGCAGACCAAAATGCAAATGTGTGCATCTTTATCATGGCTGGATATTCATCATTCCACTCCCTGATGTTTGATAAGCAGAATGATCTATAGATAGATGGACCTCTGGATTATATAGAAATCCAAAATTATATACATGAGGGAACGTTCTATTGAAGCCAAAGATTGAATCTTATTAAATTTTAGAGTTGGACTGATGGGCCAATTAGCCTACAGCTGTTTTATTTCTTATATTCATATGTTTCTGTAACGTTGGCTTTTTCAAAATTTTGCATTCAATCAATGATCTAATTGTAAATTTGTAAATATACATTTTTGAGTTTTCATAGCAATTTGCAACTTAAACCTACAGAGTGCTAGAGAGTGCAGTTGTTTGTGCAATAACCTGCTTATCCTGTTTAGTTCAATAGCGATATATGAGCATCTGTGATCAAGGAAACATTTGTTCGTTTTTGTAGATTTGAACTCCAGTCATTTACCACCATTTATAGTCTTCTGAAGACTTTTAGCAAAGCATTGAAATTCAACGAAAATTATTTGCAAAGCATAGTTTCTCAGACATTCCATTCTGTCGTTTATAGCTGGCTGAGTATTGGCACTCTGTATTAAAACGGAAGTGTGGAAATGCAAAATATTGTTTGTTTCCTTCTCTTACCATGTATGAAAATATATATTTGTGCATTGAATCATTAAAATAATTCATTTATTTGAAGGTGTCAAGCTACAAATTACTTGGCACTAGCTGTTCACTAAGCGTTCCTGCAAAGTGACATTTAGCAGAAGCTACACATCGGCCTTCCATTACTGACGACAGGCTTTACAAAATCCTTGGGTATGCATCCTTTCAAAATGGCTGCTTTGTCCTTACTAATCTCATGGGAAGGTGGGAAGAGACCACCACCCCAATCATTAATTGCATTTGATAAACGCTCTGGAATTTTGGCACAAGTTGGGGTATAATTCCATCAAAAGAAGAAATATTACTTCCTTAATGGAGGGGGAGTTGGCAGCAGAGGGAGGGAGTTACTTTATCACTACAGATAGTATCACTCAGTATTAGAGGATGCACCACCTCCTCACTAGAGGGCATATTTCTACATCACCAGAGGATATAGTATTTCATGTACTACATTACCAGAGGGTGTGCTGGTCCATTATTTGAGGCTATAAAAGCATTTAGAAGATATATTATTCTAACACTGGAGGTGATGTTACTCCTTGATTTGAGGAATTGTTAGTCTGTTATTGGAGGCAAATTATTCTATCATAAGAGATGATGTTATTCATTTGCGAGAGGAGGTGTTTATCACCGAGGGCAGTGCTACTTCAACATCAGAGATTTTTATACTGCAACACTCGAAGAGTATTTACTCCGTCATTGGAATCCTTTACTCCATCCTTACAGTTTGAATTGCTTCTTCACTGAAGACATTATTAGTTTATCTCTGGAGAGAGCGCTACTACCTCACTAGACACTGTTTTATTTCTTCACCAGAGAGGACATATTCACTGGAAGAAATATTCTGAGTTCTGAAGACATGGTTACTTATCACGAGAGATATTGTTGCTTCATCACTGGAGCTAATGTTGCTTCATCCTTAGAGGGAGTTACCCCATTAGTGGAAGCAATGCTACTCTACTTAGAGGTGCTGTTACTCCAGTTGTTAATCTGTGGAATTCTCTGCCTCAGAAGGCAGTGGAGGCCAATTCTCTGGATGCTTTCAAGAGAGAGTTCAATTGGGCTCTTAAAGATAGTCAAGGGATATGGGGAGAAGGCAGGAATGGGGTACTGATTCTCGATGATCAGCCATGATCATGTTGAATGGCGGTGCTGGCTCGAAGGGCCGATGGCCTAATCCTGCACCTATTGTCTATGGTTCTGTGTTTCTATGATTACCTGATAATGTTCCTGTGAAGTTATTGGGTGTTAGGCTGTAATAAATATAACATATAAATGCAAGCAGTTGATGTTCGGCTTAAGATACATACAGTAGTAATGAGGCTGCCCTTTCAGTTTGACCGGTTGCTGATCAGAAATGGGAAAATACCTTTCTGGTGGTTTTCAAACCAATAAAGCCCCATTTTTCCCAAAAGGATCCAGAATCATCATTATTTTGTTTTAATTTTCAATTTTTATGTATGTTCTTGTCAACCATTTTGATTGAAACATTTTCGTATTACATTAATACTGTAGAGCCTGCTGTAATTGCTACTTCATAGCCAAATTCAAAGCTTGACCCAATGATTTTGCTTTTATGATTTAAAATTTGATCTTATAAATTCATTAGAAATAACTGAAACATAATTTCCTGTATTTGCATCACAAGTTTGAACAGTTTGCTAAACTTCACGTTGATTTTTATGCCACACTTGCTGACTAGCAAAATTCCCTGCCATTCTTATTGACATAAGAAGATAACGATGATTGAATAAGAATCACATTGACCAGTTGGTGACAGGGGGAGCACATGTTCTACACCACATAATTTATCTCTAAAGTGGAAGTGTGAGGCTATTAAACTTCACTTTATTAAACTTCACTTTATTCTCATCAGACACAGCATGTTCCATATGTCGTAAACATAACAGCTATTCGATTTTTCCAACAAAATCTAAAAAATCACTGAAAATATTCATAAATGTAGGGAAATCCTGCAAACAGTTAATTTGTATGGGATCAGTGACATTTCAAGAGTCATGTTGCAATAGGTAGACAATAATGCTGGAGTAACTCAGCGGGTGAGGCAGCATCTATGGAGCGAAGGAAATAGGCAACGTTTCGGGTCGAAACCCTTTTTCAGACTCCATAGATGCTGCCTCACCCGCTGAGTTTCTCCAGCATCTGAGTGTCTACCTTCGGTTTTCCAGCATCTGCAGTTCCTTCTTAAACAGCCAGTTGCAATGGTCATTTAATCATCATATCTACCGGGATTGGAACAATGAAAATCTTACTTGCTGCAGCTTTGCAGGTACATTTAACACAACAGCACAACAAATAACTACGCAACATATTATTCTAGTAAACCAGACTAGAGTATGTAGTGCAACTCTATAGTGTTGGGTGCTGAGGTAGAATTGTGGATAGGGTTGTGCGGGGAGGTTCAAGAGTCTGATGGTTGATCGGAGGAAGTTGTTCTTGAACAGGGAGGTAATGGTTCTCAGTCTTCAGTACCTTCTTCCCGGTGGCAACAGCGGGATGGACATGTGGCCAGGGTGACGAAGAACTTCAACGATATTAGCTGCCTTTTTGAGCCAAGCGCTTACTGTAGATTCCTTTGAGGGGAGGAGGTCAATGCCCATGATGGACTGGATAATATCCACCACTTTCTGCATCCTCCACGATATGGGTCCTCCCCAGTTTACGAATGCCTGACTTATGTATGGCTCATGCATACGACAGAGAGTTTGGGAGACCGGCGGCATAGATATGCTCACTGCTGGGTGGCTACAGGCAACTGTTCTTGATACAAGCTGGAATATTGCCACATCGAACCAAGGACAAATACATACTAGTTAACGCAATGATGTCTACTTTGCAAATCCTATCCAGAGACCTGGTGCCTGGTCCAAAAGGAGTGTTCTTTTTGGAACACTCAATAGCATTTAAAATGTAGTCTGCAGTAAAATATGTTTTGTATTATTAGCCAAGATAGGCAGGCTAAATTTGTTATTATCAGCTTTATTGTTATTAATGGCAAAATGAGATTTTAAAAGCTTTTCTGGACTATCTAATCCTGTGGGATAACACACCTCTATAGGCATCTTCTCAGGAATGGCACCCTACTGTAATCTGGGGAGAACCTGTATCCGCTAAAAGGATAATGCATTCATGGCATGAAACTGTTAAAATTGATTTGCCATAATCTGTAAATAAAATTATCAAAGATAGACCAAAATGCTGGAGTAACCCAGCGGGACAGGCAGTATCTCTGGAGAGAAGGAATGGGTGACGTTTCGGGAAGGGTCTCGACCTGAAACTTCACCCATTCCTTCTCTCCAAGAGATGCTTCCTGTCCCGCTGTGGTACTCCAGCATTTTGTGTCTATCTTTCGTTTAAACCCGCATCTGCATTTCCTTCCTACATAAGAAAATAATCAACAATTATTTTTCCCCATAGTTGCTGTTCGGCCTGCAGAGTTCCTCCAGCAGTTTGTTTTTCCAGTGTTGCTGTCTCTTGTGCCTCCAAGAAAATAATCACATGATGTGTCTGATTTAATGCAATGTAGCTTTTACTGCTTTTATCCTAACTACATGTCCAATGGTGAGCTTGGAAGTTTAAAATTGAAAGAGTGCAATGGAATCAATGCAGCTTTCTAGTAGCATTTTGATTGTATCCCAACAGCTGAACAAAGATAAATAAAAAGCTTTAAATTCCCTCCAGCATGTCTTTATGTTGCAATTTGCTTCAGAAATCAAGTTAAATTGTCATGCAAACAATATATATATTTTCCATTACAAATGCTGACTAATGTCATGAAAATGTGTATGTTGCTATCATTAAAGGCTTCTGTGAAATTGGGAAATGTGTAGGATTAAGAATGTGTATATCCAGTGATAAACAGAAACTCAGTTCATTGTATTTGTAGCATTAACATGGAACCATTGCACACAGTTAACTTATTAGCTGCAGTTTAATACATGTGTATATTTTTCTTTGCAAAAATATCTAACTCTTCGATTGCATACATCTAAGGGGCACTGATACTGAGGAATTTAAGTATTATATAAATTCCATGAATATCATAATGAGATATTGTGGTGCATTTTATTTTCTGTTTACTTACTTCCTGCCTGCAGCCATCAACTTTTCTTCATCAGAATCTGTGGTCAGCTTGAACTATGACATTGACTTTGTTTACCGTAAGCTTTATTGCCTCGCGCACAACATTTCCAGTAAGCTACGTGTGGGTATAATGCTTTTCTAGGTAGTCCAACACCTACAGATGAATACAAGGTAACCCTTATAACCGTGCTACAATTTGGAGATCCATGCTAGTTTAAAGATAAAGTTATATAAATGCATCACGAGACTTTACATTAAATTGTCTAAAGGTCTTGACTTCTCTTTAATCAAAGCACAAGCATTTTATGTGAAGTTTTTTTAGTAGGCATCAATCAGAAATAGAAGTAACCAATAATACAATGCTTTCTTTGAAAAATTGTATATTTCATCACGATTGCGTTTAGTTGAAAGCATAATTGCTTGAACAGAAACTGTTCAAATTAGACTTCAATCAAAGTCTAAGCCACAGGAAATGAAACGAACTGTGAAAATAACGATCGTTACAGATATTTTAATCTGGTGACTAGGTGGGTGATAGTTCCAATGACAAAATAATAACCTGTCAAAAACAGATTTTCCTTTAGGGTGTTGATAATTTAGATTATTTTGATTCTTTGCAGAGGCAATAATTGGATTACATGATTAAAGCTGGTGTTTGTTGGGATCATTGTAAACCATGCAAATAATAAGCAATCCCTCTCTTGTCATTCTTCTTCCTCGTCATTTTGTTCCTGTTCCCCCTTCCCTTACTCTTCAGCTGCTCAATATGTAGCTGGTAGCAAGGATGGTGCCTTGATGGAGACGCCAGCTGGAGTCAGGATCCACCCCATAAATGGGGACTTGCAAGAGCCTAGAGCAGGTGAATGAAGATATGTTAGAACTCATTCTGATAAGAGAAACGTTGAATTAACAAGGGAATAATTCAAAACATTCCAACAGGGGGGAGATAGAAAGGGAAAGAGATGAGCTTAATCTATTGGGCTTCAGTAGGCCCAAGAGATAAACTCTCAGTAGTTATGGCAGCAGACGATAATAATGGTCAGTGCCAAGAGTTAGGCTCCAAGTTCTGAATGGAGCAACATAAATAGTTCAATAATCGCACATACATATTCAAAGCAGCTGAATGCACCTTCAAAATGCCATAATTCATCAATGTAACTCCCGACCACACCATTGATCACCAACTAACCATCCCTACTAATATCCAAGAGTCAGGACACATTCCATACCCAGAATTTGAAGTTCTTTGTATACATCAGCAGCTTTCCAACAGGCCTGCTGCAATACTGGAAAGCACAGGATAGGAGCAATGTGTCAGGGGAAGGCACAGGAAATGCACAAGTCTAATTACTTAAATAAACTTTTCAACTTTGCAAGATTTACATTATGTTTGATTTTTTGATGATTCAAGCAATCAAATGGTAGTAAGTACTCATTAATTTCTATTGGAGATCAAGTAAATAACATTTCAATTGATTTTTCTGACACCAACACTAGCTAATTTACTGTTAATATGTTATATCCTGCAAGGTCTAAATTGTAATGTCCAAAAGTAATGGGATCTTAGTTCTTTTCACTTTGTACTGTTAGGCCTTTGTGACCAAAAGGTTAATTAGGGTAGAGCTATAGATGTTGTATATATGAACTTCAGCAAAGCATTCAACAAGGTTCTACTTGGTAGGCTGCTCTGGAAGGTCAGATCACATGGGATCAAAGGAAATATAGCTGAATAGACAGAAAGGACACAAAAAGTTGGAGTAACTCAGGCAGCATCTCTGGAGAGAAGGAATGGATGACGTTTCGGGTTGAGACCCTTCTTCAGATAGATAGAAAATTGGCTTCATGGAAAGAAGCAGAGTGTGATGGTGGAAGGTTGCTTCTTGGACTGGATGCCTGTGACCAGTGGTGTGCCTCAGGGTTCACTGTTGGGCTTGTTACTGTTTGTCATCTATATCAATGATTTGGATGAGAATGTACATGTTTGCAAGTTTGCAAATGATATAAAAGTGAATGGTACTGCAGATAGTGAAGATGGTTGTCAGAAATTGCAGCAGGATCTTGATCGGTTTGCCAGGTCAGATTGTGAACTTCTCCAGAAAAATCCCCATTTAATAACCAATATTCATTTGAAATAATCATCATTTTTCAGTTGAGGTTTACTCTTAATATATCTATGTTGAATAAGACTAGGATTATGGCATGAAGAGTAAAGGGTATTTTGAGCACGATATTCATGAACATATTAATAATTGAATTTGAGGAGGCGAAGATATATGGTTAGATAGTTTGTGCGAACATAATTTTCCATTGACCCAGTTTTATCCTGAGTATCTACTAACATTGTGCCTACTGACCCACATAATTAGAGTGCATGGCACTGCTGACATTATCAACGACATATCTTGATTGAAAGAAGTCTTTTTCCATTTAAGGACATTGTCACATTATGCCACAGAGTAACTGAAAAAACTAAATAAGGAATTGGTCACTTAAACCAGGCTGGACCAAATCACTATGCCTACAAAAATAGTGCATCCTCTGAAAAAATATCTTGATAGGTGGTGCTGACATTTGCACAGACACAATAAGCGCACAATAAATTTCAGAAGCACCCCTCTCCCCCCTTCCCCCCCTCTTCCCCCCCTCTTCCCCCCCCCTCTTCCCCCCCCTCTTCCCCCCCCCCTCTTCCCCCCCCCTCTTCCCCCCCCCTCTTCCCCCCCCCTCTTCCCCCCCCTCTTCCCCCCCCCTCTTCCCCCCCCCTCTTCCCCCCCCTCTTCCCCCCCTCTTCCCCCCCCTCTTCCCCCCCCTCTTCCCCCCCCTCTTCCCCCCCCTCTTCCCCCCCCTCTTCCCCCCCCTCTTCCCCCCCCCTCTTCCCCCCCCCCTCTTCCCCCCCCCCCTCTTCCCCCCCTCTTCCCCCCCCTCTTCCCCCCCTCTTCCCCCCCCTCTTCCCCCCCCTCTTCCCCCCCCTCTTCCCCCCCCTCTTCCCCCCCCTCTTCCCCCCCCTCTTCCCCCACCTCTTCCCCCACCTCTTCCCCCACCTCTTCCCCCACCTCTTCCCCCACCCCCCACCTCTTCCCCCACCTCTTCCCCCACCTCTTCCTCACCTTCCCCTCCCCTCTCCCTCCCCTCTCCCTCCCCTCTCCCTCCCCTCCCGCTCCCTCCCCTCCCCTCCCCTCTCCCTCCCTCCCGCTCCCTCCCCTCTCCCTCTCCCCTCTCTCTCTCCCCTCTCCCTCACTCTCTTTTTCTGCTTTCCTTCCACCATAAATACCCAGCAGGATTATAATTACAGACCCCAAGGCAAATATCCCAACAAGAAGTAAACTAGCCATTTAGAAGACTTTTGGACAGGTACATGGATAGGAAGGATTTAGAGAGACTGCAGGCAGGTGCGACTAGTGTAGATGGGGCATCTTGGTTGGCTGGGTCGAAGGGCCTGATTCTGGGCTGTATGATGCCTTGACTATGACATTTGCAAAGCAAGATATTCCCACGCAAATAATTAAGTAAAAAATAATTTTAAAAAAACAAATCAAATAAGGATTAAAAATTGTTTATATACTGATATTGTATCTCTTCAGTAGCAGAAATCAACCTGTTTCTCCCATCACATTTTCCTAATAATTGAACCACACATAATCTATTATAGTATAGATGTATTATACTCTGCCTCAGAAATTTGTTCCGTAGTTTCACATCTCCCTCACCAGCCGTGGTTACCAACAGTCATTCAAAAGTATAGCGTTGAACAGCCTTGGAAATTGAGATGTTATCTTAAACCGAACATATGCTGAGTAATATTTTCCATTTGTGGGAACAAAGCATCGTCTTTGTTAGAATATGAAAGACTACCAGCCTTAGAATAGTTTGAAGTATATGAGTACTAAGTTATTGTTGCACAGCATAAAGCTGAGCATACTTCAACGTTCGTTCCCATCACACATAATGGCTTGTGTGCCAAATGCATAAAAAGTTGCACAGGTGATCGTACGAACCTTAAGACAAGCACATATTTGGACACAGGGACATGCATATGAAGATTTCTAGCATTGCAATCTACATTAGTTGACTATCAGGATTTCCAGAATTTGCTTTGGTGTTTCATTATTAAAGGAAATAGAAGATCAGCCAGCCTGAATGAGTAAACCTCTGTAGTCAGCACATCAATAAATGCCTTGATGACTGCATTCAGACAAAAAACAACTGGTGATAGCACAAAAAGCTGGAGTAACTCAGCGGGACAGGCAGCATCTCTGGAGAGAAGGAATGGGTGATGTTTCGGGTCGAGATAAGGGAAACGAGAAATATAAACTGATGTGGAGAGATAAAGAACAATGAATGAAAGATATGCAAAAAAGTAACGATGATAAAGGAAACAGGCTACTTGTTGGGTGAAAATGAGAAGCTGGTGTGACTTGGGTGGGGGAGGGATAGAGAGAGAGGGAATGCCTGGGCTACACGAAAAGAGAGAAATCAAAATTCATACCACTGGGCTGTAATCTGCCCAAGCGAAATATGAGATGCTGTTTCTCCAATTTGCGTTTAGCATCAGTCTGACAATGCGGGATACCGAGGACAGAAAGGTCTGTGAAGGAATGGGAAGGAGAATTAAAGTGTCCAGCAACCGGGAGATCAGGTTGGTTCACGTGGGCTGAGTGAAGGTGTTCCACGAAATGATCGCCCAGTCTGCGTTTGGTCTCGTGGATGTATAAGAGTCCACATCTTGGACAACGGATACAGTAGATGAGGTTGGAGGAGGTGCAAGTGAACCTCTGCCTAACCTGAAAGGACTGTAGCAGTCCCTGGACAGAGTCGAGGGAGGAGGTATAGCGACAGGCGTTGCATCTTCTGCAGTTGCAGGGGAAGGTACATGGGGAGGGGGTGGTTTGGGTGGGAAGGGATAGGTTAACCAGGGAGTTGCAGAGGGAATGGTCTCTGCGGAAAGGGGTGGAGATGGGAAAATGTAGCTAGTGGTGGGATCCCGTTGGACGTGGAGGAAATTTTGGAGGATTATGTGTTGTATGCGACGTCTGATGGGGTGGAAGGTAAGGACTAGGGGGACTCTGGCTCTGTTGCGACTAGGGGGAGGGGGAGCAAGGGCGGAGCTGCAGGGTACTGAGGACACATGAGTGAGGCCCTCATCTATGATGGGAAAGGGGATCCCCCGTTCCCTAAAGAATGAGGACATCTCAGATGTTCTAGTATGGAACACCTCATCTTGGGCGCAGATGCGGCGTAGACGGAGGAATTGGGAGTAGGGGATAGAGTCTTTGCAGGAAGCAGGGTGGGAAGAAGTATAGTTGAGATAGTTGTGGGGGTCAGTGGGTTTGTAAGAGACGTCAGTCAATAATCTATTTCCTGTGATGGAGACTGAGAGATCAAGAAAGGGGAGGGAGATGTCGGAGATGGTCCAAGTAAATTTGAGTGCAGGATGAAAATTGGCGGTGAAATTGATGAAGTCCCTGAGCTCTGCATGGGTGCAGGAGGTAGCACCAATGTAGTCATCAATGTAACGGAGATAGAGTTCGGGGATAGGGCCAGTGTAAGCTTGGAACAGGGATTGTTTAACGTGAGGTAGGCATAGCTGGGACCCATGCGGGTGCCCATAGCTATGCCTTGGACTTGGAGGAAGTGGTAGGAGTCAAAGGAGAAGATGTTGAGGATGAAGACCAGCTCCGCAAGGCGGAGTAGAGTGTTATTAGAGGGAAATTGGATGGTTCTGCGGTCGAGTAAGAAATGGAGGGCTTTAAGGCCTTCCTGGTGGGGGATGGAGGTGTAGTGACTGAACGTCCATAATAAAGATGAGGGAGTGGGGGCTTAGAAAGCGGAAGTCATTAAAGAGACGAAGGGCATGTGAGGTATCTTGGACATAGGTCGGGAGAGATTGGACCGGGGGGGGGACAGGATGGAGTCGAGGTACGTGGAATTTGGGGAGAACGGCCTGTGCTGCGCTGGGAAACTGCAGTGCGACGCTCAGTCCTTTGTCTCTTTAATGACTTCCGCTTTCTGAGCCCCCACTCCATCTATATCTCTCAGTTCCCTTATACCTAACCAGTCTGAAGAAGGGTCTCGACCCGAAACATCACCCATTCCTTCTCTCCAGAGATGCTGCCTGTCCCGCTGAGTTTTTGTGTCTATCTTCGGTTTAAACTAGCATCTGCAGTTCCTGCTTACACAAAAACCAATTGGGGGTCTATCCTAACCAGAAACTTTGGAGGAACAGGGAGATTTATTCTCTGTTAAAGTTCAGATTCTATTCAGTCAAGAAGGATGACCCCGTACTGTTTCACAGCACCAAAACCAGGTTCAAACCTGGCCTTAAGTGCTGTTTGTGTGGAGTTTTCATGTTCTCTTTGTGATGGCATGGGCTTTCTCCAGTTGCTCTGGTTCCCTCCCACATCCCAAAGATGTGCAGATTTGTAGATTACTTGGCCTCTGTAAATTGCCCCGAGTGTGTAGGGAGTGAATGAGAAAGTGAAGTAACAAGGAACTAGTGTGAACGGGTGGTCAATGGACCACGTGGACTCAGTAAGTCAATGGACCTTTTTTCCAGTCTATATCTCCAAACTAAACTAAACTAAGGCTAACACAGATGTTAGAAAAGAATTCCAGAACAAACGAGAATAAACTGATTCAATCAAGCAGATGCCAGGGGACTGCTGTGCCCGATTATCATTACAAGCCTCAAGCTGAATTCGGGGGCAATCTCTGGCAAAGACACATCTCTACCAGATGAGCTCAATGCCTTTTACGTATGACGGGATTGAACAGGCAAACAAAGTTCCACCTGCAGTCTTTTTCCTATCTTTTATTGGCTCTGTGCCAGACCTCTTGGTGGCACAAGTTAGATCTGCTTTCATGAGGGGAAATTCTCGGAATGATGCCAGTCCAGCTGGAGTCCATGGAAGGGTTCTGAAATTGTGCGGTAATCAACTGGCACCTATCTTCAGTGACACCTTCAATCTATTGCTTCATCAGTGTACTGCCCCACCCCCCAGATGTAAAGTGGCCTGTCTCACTAGCTACTGTCCAGTAGTCCACACATTGATTATAATGATGTGCTTTGAAAGATTTGTAATGGCCCACATCTGCATCAATGTAGACCCCTCAGATTTGAGTACAGAAAAAACAAGTCTGTGGAGGAAGCAATCTTGCGTGCATTGGATCACCGTGACAGAGATCCACTAAAGGGCCTGTTCCACTTAGCGATTTTTTCGGCGATTGCTGGCGTCATTGACTGACATATCAGGGTCGCCGCAAGATTTTGAACATTTCAAAATCCAGCGGCAACTTGAGGAAACACCTCGCGTCAATACATCATCATGCCGCGTCACGCTGCATCACCGCTGCATCACACCGCATCACGCCGCGACTTTTTCGGTGACCTGATACTGTAATGGCAGATTATTATATCGTTCAAGGAAACTTTCCCCTAACCACTATGTTTGAAGACAGGGGTAAGGAGATAATTTCGATACGCGTGCGAGCTGTCCACGAGACAGTCAAAGCCGTCCAAAGATAAATCCTCAAAACACAGTCTCTTAATTAATAGTTTCTTTATTGTCGTAGTAAAAACAGTAAGATATTCATCCAAATTTCTTCTTGTTTAAGTACATTTTGCTCTTACTCGTAGTCAAACTCATGCATGATGGAACCCGTGCATGGTCCAAAGCTATGCCTTCTCCCCCATGCTTCCTCCAACTAAAACTAAAAAACTACTAGCACGTCTGCGCGAGAATCCCAGCCACAAACACGCCTCCGACTACGTACTAAATCCCACCCACATAATTACGGGCAGATAAAATGTAAAGGTAACTGGTTATAGTTATAACATTCTGAGTTAAGCTAAATGGCTACTACGGATAGGTCAGCCAATGATGCCGACAGTCGCAGAAAAAATCGCCAAGTGGGCCAGGCCCTTAAATCAGGATGCTATTCATTGACCTTGTTCAGGCAACCATCTGCTACTGATTTATGAATGCTATTTATTGTCATTCAAACCTAGGCTTGAACGAAATTTCTGGACTTCCTGATGGGCAAACTTCAGTCAGTTGGAATTGGTCAGGACATTCCATCCACCCTGACCCTCAATGCTGGCACTCGTCAACATTGAGTGCTCAACCCCCCATTCTACTCCCTCTACACCCATAACTGTGTGGCCAAATATTACACCAACTTGATCTTTAATTTCACTGATGATACCTTTGTTCTCAGCTGGATCAACACACGATGAGCCGAGTACAGGAAAGAGATTGGGAACCTTGTGTCATAGCATCAGGATGACAACCTAGCCCTTAACATCAGCAAGACAAAAGAGTTGGTAGTTGTCCTAAAGAAGTGAGGGTAGCAAACATAATCCTACCCTCATAACAGAGCTGCTGCAGAAATTGTTGACAGTCACAAGTTCCTCGAACTTCTACAGATGCTCAATCGAAAGTATTCTGACTGGATGCATCTCAGCCCTTTTCTGTCAACTGCTCTGCTTCTGGCTGCCTGAATCTGGAGAGAGTGGTGAACGCAGCACATTCTTTCATAGATATGTCACTCTCTTTCATCCAGTCCATCTTCACAGTGAAGGCTGGAAGGATTGTCCAGGATACCTAACACCTTGGTCATTCATTTTTTATCTTTTCTACTTTCTGGGAAAAGATATAGGAGCTTGAAAACACATCCAGACACAAAAATACCTCCTTCCCCACTGCCATTGACTCCTGAACAAGTCACCTCTTTTACACACCTTTCCCCAGAGGTGCTGCCATGTACTCATAAGGGCCTGTCCCACTTGGGCGTCACTTGCGCATCATGTACCTGACATCATTTACGCGTCATGACGCGCACGTGATGCGCGCATGGTGCGTGGTGACGTAGGCAGTGATGCGCGGTCGCGCGCGGCGCCCCAGGATTTTGGGATGAACAAAATCTTCGCGTTCCATCTGCGTGACGCGCAAATGATGCCCAAGTGGGACAGGCCCTTAACTCTTAACTTCACCTCATTCAGTTACTCCATTATTGCATTTTAGATGTTTTTTGCACTTACAAATTGCTCTGTGATCTTTGCTTCATTCTGCTGTTTTGCATTTGTCACTGCATTCATTGTTATACCTATCATGTATCATGTATGCTCTGTACTCTATGAAATTCATGCGAATAAGAAATGTTAATAATAGAGGAGGTGGAGAGGCTTTTTATGAAGAGACATTTTCAACCAGTCCCTGCAAACCTGTGCTGTCCCTGCCTGCTTCAAAGTCTCCACTATCGTCCCTGTACCCAAAAAGGCAAGGATTACTGGTCTTAATGACTACAGGCCTGTCATGAAGACCCTTGAAAGGCTTGTGCTGGCCAAGCTGAAATATATCACAAACCCCCTGCTGGACCCTCTGCAGTTTGCATATTGGTGGATGACGTAGTCAACCTGGGCCTGCACTTCATCCTCCAGCTCCTAGACCGCCAGGGGACCTATGCGAGGATCCTGCTTGTTGATTTTAATTCTGCATTCAACACCATTGTGCCAGAGCTACCACACTCCAAACTTTCCGAGTTGACTGTGCCTGAACCCCTCTGTCGGTGGATCACCAGGTTCCTGAGAGACAGGAAGCAGCATGTGAGGCTAGGAAAGCACATCTCGGACCCGCAAACCCTCAGCATAGGAGCACCGCAAGGCTACGTACTCTCCCCTCTCCTCTACTCTCTCTACACCAATGACTGCACCTCCACTGACTCCTCTGTCAAGCTTCTCAAGTCTGCGGACGACACAACCCTGATTGGACTGATCCAGGCTGGGAAGGAATCTCCCTACAGACAGGATGTGACACAGCTGGCGTCCTGGTGCCATCGTAACAACTAGGAGCTCAATGCTCTTAAGACAGTGGAATTGATAGTAGACTTTAGGAGAGCTCCCCCTCCCCTCCCCCCACTCACCATCAACAACACCACAGTTACATCTGTGGAGTCTTTTAAGTTCCTGGGAACCATCATCTCCAAGGACCTTAAGTGGGGGGCTACCATCGACTCCACAGTCAAAAAGGCACAACAGAGGTTGTACTTCCTGCGGTAGCTGAGGAAACACAATCTGCCACAGGCAATGATGGTCCAATTCTATACAGCCATCGTAGAGTCTGTCCTCACCTTCTCCATCATGGTCTGGTTCGGCTCAGCCACCAAGCACAATACTCGGAGGCTGCAGCGAATCGTCCGATCAGCTGAGAAGCTTATTGGCTGCAACCTTCCCTCCATTGATGAACTGTAAACTGCAAGGGCCAGGAAGCGAGCGGGTAAGATCATCTCTGACCTCTCTCACCCTGGCCACAAACTCTTTGCATCACTTCCCTCTGGAAGGCGACTCCGGACTATCAAAGCTGCCACAGCCAGACATAAAAACAACTTTTTTCCACGAGTAGTAGCTCTACTCAATAACCAAAAATCTGTAGCCTCTTTTTGCTCTGGTATTTTATTTAATTCACATGTTTAATCAATAATATTTTATTATTAATGTTTAATGTTTTATGTATCATTCTTAACTGTCACTGTATGTCATGTTGTCATTTGCGGGTGGAGCACCAAGGCAAATTCCTTGTATGTGAATACGTGGCCAATAAACTTATTCATTCATTCATTCATTATTGCACCCTGGTGTATATGTTAATAAACTAATCTGATTCTGACCATTTGCAGCAAAATGTCCAGTTCAAGTTGAGTTTATTATCATGTACACATATGCAAGTATGGTGATGTACAGATACAATGATTTACAGATACAAGGGCTGATTTAATTGACTAGTTTTGTCCTACTTTTGCATTAGAGATCACTGACACGGGGTTCCTGACTTTTCACTGTCATGCTTATTTTTGAGTAGCTACAGCTCCCAATACCCTCTCAGCAAAAATGAACAGCTCCCTCTGTTGAATTCTCCATTCAATGACAAGGTGTTAAAGCAACTCTTCTTCTGAAAAATGACTCTGAGTTTTCTGGAAAAAGCAACGAGATCAACAAACACAAGAAAACCAGCAATTTACAGCGAAGAAGTGCATTGCCACAAGTTGCTGCTCGATTTGTGATGCTCATTCACCAAGCACCTGAAAACAAAACCAAACAAAAGGAGATGCTGGAAATACTCAACTAGTTGTGCAACATTTGTGCAGAGCAACAGGGTTAACATTAAATGTCAAGAAGCATTCATCGTTTTTTCAGCATTATTTTTCAATTACCCGAAAACAAGAACATGAGCAAACTACGAAAGGAAACAGGGTTTGGGGCAGTACAGTGGTGCAACTAGTGGAGCTGCTGCCTTACAGCTCGAGTGACCTGGTTTGACCCGACCTCCAGTGCTTTGTGTAAGGAGTTTACACATTCTCTCTGCAACCACGTTGGTTTTCTTCCAGGTTTTCCAGTTTTCTCCCACTGTAAATCGCCCCATGCATAAATTGTGACAGTTATTGAAGTTCTAGAGAAAATGTAAAGGTTATAACCAGGCTACTGGGTAAGTTGTATTTGGATGTGTTTCAAAGATGGAGCTGTCTTTCAGAGAAGTGCAAGGATCTCTACCATTCTATGAAGGTCCAGGGAACCAGTCAGGTGGGCAACTATTGAGATAGATCAGGATTGGGGGGAGTTGGAGTTGGAAGAGGTAGGTGTTGAGGTAGGAGTTGATATGTGCCATAACCAACCTCTCAAAGCACTTCATCACCACGGATATTGGTGCCACCGGTCGATAGTCGTTGAGGCACGTCATCTTATTCTTCTTGGGCACCGGTATTATTGATGCCCTCTGAAAGCAGCTGGGAGCCTCAGACCTCAGTAATGAGAGGTTGAAGATCTCCGCAAAAACTCCAGCCAGTTGGTTTGCACAGCTTTTGAGAACTCGACCGGCTATACCATCATGTCCCGATGCTTTCCGAAGGTTCATCGCCCTGAAGGATCTTCTGACATCGGCCTCTGTAACTGTCTCTGTAATACCATCATACCATCAGTATGGGGGCTCAGGAAGGCACCTCAGTGTTCTCCCTATCAAAGCATTGGGCTCGTCAGGGAGTGATGCTTTGCTGTCGCTTGAGCTGCCCCCTGATTTTGCCTTGTAGGAGATGATGGCATTCAAGCCCTGCCACAGTTGCCGAACATCTGCCTCCCTCTCCAGCTTAGAGCGAAAGTCTCTTTGGGTCTTTTTGATGGCCTTGTCAAGGTCATATCTGGACTTCTTATATACATCTGCATCGCCAGACCTGAATGCCCAGGATCTGGTCCCCAGAAGAATGCAGATCTCCTAATTCTTCCAAGGCTTCTGGTTAGAAAACACTCGGATGATTTTTGTACGTTGATTGGCTTCTTTAAATTGCCCCTAGTGTGTAGTGAAACTGGATAACATTGAACTAGTGTACGAGTAATCATTGGTTGGCATGGACAGTGGGCCAAAGGGCCTGTTTCCATGCTGTATCTAACATGACATGTTCAACACAGACATTGTGGGCTGAAGGGTCTGTTCCCATGTGGAGGACAGAGATAGGCAATGTTTCGAGTCAGGACTCTTTTAAAAACTGATAAGAGTAAGGGAGGGAAACAGCATTAGCCAGTCCTCTGGGACCTTGCCTGTGGGGAGAGACGATAGAAAAATCTTCTTCATGGCCCTAGCAATCTTCTCTGTTGCCTCTCTCAATAACCTGAGATAAATCCCATCACGCCCTGGGGATTTATCCACCTTCATGGTTTTCAAGAAACCCAATATCACCTCCTCCTTGTTAGGACATAATTTATCCATTGTTCGTTCATGTGACAGCTTATATGCATCCATTCTAGTTTATTTTAAACTCAGTAACAATTGAAGTCTGTGACTCAATTCTGCAAAGATATAATAAAAATGATTCTTATCTTCACACCTATTTTCACAAACTTGTGGCTTAGGGCATCGAGTGCATTTTGCTTTTGTTCTCCTCAGATAGCAGCCCACTATATATATATATATATATATATATATATATATATATATATATATATGTTTGTACAGCTGAGCAAATAGGTGAATAGGTCATTGCACTCGCCTGTATCTGGAGATGACTTCGGCAGCTAACATGCTGCTGGGTAATTGTATGAAGCGCCAGTTTCATTT
This sequence comes from Malacoraja senta, assembly GCA_038087875.1. NCBI lineage: Eukaryota > Metazoa > Chordata > Chondrichthyes > Rajiformes > Rajidae > Malacoraja > Malacoraja senta. The sequence continues at coordinate 53,634,856 of CM075979.1, read as the reverse complement.
TCCCTGATCGAGACATTTCCGAATCTCAAATATGAAGCTCCAAGCTCGGAATTGCTGTTAATTGTCACCTTAAAATAGCCACTAATGTAAAGATCACCTGATAAGAAATAACACACCCAAATTCACTTCTATAATGGCCAATCAACAAATATCAGACATTTTAATCGGTTAATCGGTGGAAGAACTGATACCATCAGTTTGCCATTATTAGGTGCAATGAATTCCTACCAATGGTAATGGAGTAATTCAGCGGGCCAGGCAGCATTTCTGGAGAGAAGGAATGAGTGATATTTCGTTCAAGACCTTTCTTCAGTCTGAGAGTCAGGGAAGAAGGAGTCTAGAGATATGGATAAAGCCCCTGTCCCACTTAGGAAACCTGAATGGAAACCTCTGGTGACCTTGCGCCCCACCCAAGGTTTCCATGAGTCGCCAGAGGTTTTGGTCACTCGCCTGGAAAGCCTCCACCGAAGCGTGAGCTGCATCTACTGACCATAGTTCCTACAGGATCTTTGCTACCAACTGCACACACACACACAAACACATATCGCGAAGGTGGGGGCCAGGGACAGCGGAGGAGCGCTGTCTGCACGATGAAGAGGAAGGTAAACTGCTGCCACAAGCACAGTAAGTCCTTTAGAGAGCGCGGAGGGAGGGGGAGAAGGGGAAAGAAGTGAAGAGAAGGACAGAGAAGGGGACAGAGAAGGGGAAGAGAGAAGGGGAGAGAAGGGGGGAGAAGGGGAGAGAAGGGGAGAGAGAAGGAGAGAGAAGGGGAGAGAAGGGGAGAGAGAATGAGAGAAGGGGAGAGAAGGGGAGAGAGAAGGAGAGAAGGGGAGAGAAGGGGGGGAGAAGGAGTGGAGACAGTTTTAAGAAGTTTAATAATGTTAGCGGGCATTTTACCTTCCGGCGGATCTTCTAGGTCCTGAAAACCAAAGATCCTACAGGATCTTTGCTGAAAACTCCAACGAGCCAATCAAAATGGCCAGTCAGCGAAGGAGATTGCCTTCGACTGCCTGTAAGTAAATAGCAACCCCACTCCACTGGCTTCGACCAAACGGCAACCTATTTTTAGTCGAGGCCGGTTTTGAATTTGTTGAAATAATCGCAGGAACATAGAAGAAGCCTCGACTACGCGGAAAACAATTTCGACCATTAGGGAGAGTGACCAAAACCTCCAGGAACCTCATGGAAACCTTGGGTGGGGCGCAAGGTCACCAGAGGTTTCCGTTCAGGTTTCCTAAGTGGGACAGGGGCATAAGGCATGAAAATGACAGATCACAGCAGTTGAAGGTAAGGAAATGTAGAATGGCTCATTGTTAGTTGAGGTATGAACGAGGCATACAATCAGTAATATTTAATCAGGAGGACGGCAGAACTATTGAGAGAACAGAGAGGGAAAGCAAGTGTTAATAGTTTGAGGGTCAGTCTTTGATGAAATGTAAAATATTTCTTGAGGCATGGTGAAGCACTTGCACACCTCTCATATCATTTGAACTAGTCTTTCACTCTAAATAATTAAAACTCTGATGTTTTTTTATTTTACAGTATTTGAGATGATTCCTAAGGGCCTATATTTCCTCAGGGTTGATTTTTAAAAGTCCCTCTTAAATACAGGTTTTACCACCACTTAGTCCCATATTTGTCAGTTTAAAAGAATCACAAAAGCAGACCAAAAGCTAGAAAAAAACTAACGTCAAAAAACATCCTAAATATTTGAGTCTGCTGCTCAGTTAACCTGAGTTACCTAACAACATAAAGAGGTCTCTCGGGAAATGTGTCTCTTTTTAGCAACAATGGAGAATGAGGAGTGATATCATCTGGACAGGGAGAGACAATGATCACTGACTTATTTCGGACAACGAGTCAACATTTGCAAAGTGAAATTAGTATTATTCAATGAAACATAGAAACATAGAAACATAGAAAATAGGTGCAGGAGGAGGCCATTCGGCCCTTCAAGCCAGCACCGCCATTCATTGTGATCATGGCTGATCGTCCCCTATCAATAACCCGTGCCTGCCTTCTCCCCATATCCCTTGACTCCACTAGCCCCTAGAGCTCTATCTAACTCTCTCTTAAATCCATCCAGTGATTTGGCCTCCACTGCCCTCTGTGGCAGGGAATTCCATAAATTCACAACTCTCTGGGTGAAAAAAAATTTCTCACCTCAGTCTTAAATGACCTCCCCTTTATTCTAAGACTGTGGCCCCTGGTTCTGACTCGCCCAACATTGGGAACATTTTTCCTGCATCTAGCTTGTCCAGTGTTGCTTCTACGAAGGTACAATCCGAAGCTCCTCGATATGTTGTTTAGTTGAGTTTATAGATATATTGTACACAACACTAAAACTCTAAGCACATTGCTTTTAGCAGTTGACATAGCCAGTCCGCTCATTTTTGATGTTACTAGACCATTACAACCCTCTCCAACCTTACCCAATGGTCCATCCTGTCCATGCAGACCACCAAATACCAAATCCCATGTAAATCTAATTTACCAGATTTGGTCCATAGCCTTCCAGGACTTCGAGGTTCAAGTTTTCATTTAGATAAGAAACAGATTATAGACATGGGTTGGTAGATCAATTAGCTTTTGTAAATAATGCCAAGTGCGTAGGCAAGTGTTAGAATCTTGGGAAAGTTGGGAGAATAAATGAGATTAGTGTATTGGGTATTTGAATATTTGAAGTTCATCACGGATTAGTTGGTTGGTTGTTTGTGTGCCTTATGACTCTTAGTGTGTCAACTTTTTCTTAAATATTGTGAGAACCATTGAGCCCATTGTGTCTATGCTGGCTCTCTTCCAGAGAACCTTACATATTCCTTTCTCCAAAGCCTTGTAGATTTTGTTCAATATATATTTATCTATATTCCTCTTGGGGGAAGGAGGCCACTATGGAACCAGCCTCTGCCAAATCTGCCTTACAGATTCTAACCACACGTTGGGCAAGAAATGTTTTCTTCATGTTACTCTTACTTGTCTTCCTTTCTTTAAATACCTGTGACCTCTTGTCATCAACCTGTTGGCTAAAAATGGCACCCTCCCCCTATCCATTCTGTCCCAATGACAGGATTTCAACCACCACTGGCAATACATGTATGCCCTGCTGTAGCTGTGGCTGCAGTAATGACTGACTTCATGGAGGACTCGCTTACTGAAGCATAGACCATATATAAAGACTCCCTCTTGGTTGGATACTGAGAGCACCACTAAGTTACTCAGTGAATCATTTGCTTCCATCTATGCCAGGGAAGAATGTGCTTCAATAGTAACAGTGAAGGAAGAGATTGTTAGATACGAGCTATATTAAAAAATGATAGAATTAAGTTATTGGAAAGTTTTATAGGTGTGCCTACTTCTGAGGCCACAGGTAGGAACATTTATAATATCTATTTGCTGCCTACTTTTGCATCGGAAGTCTCTGAAAACTATTCATTCCTGCAAACAAATACTCAGTTTGCAAAATAACTATGCAACATTTCCCATGGTACCAGGCACCTTTGATTTCATGCAATAAATTTTTGGGCATTGCATGTCATCCTTACTCTAACAGGGATCCTGTTCCTTGCCTAGCTAGTGTATGGCCGGGGGAAGCATATTATGTGTCAACCACAAGATGCCTTCATTCTGCACCTGCCTGCAATGTATTTCCACGTTTAGGCCACATTGGCAAACTAGTCAAAAATACTACTTGCTGACAACTTGGTTGGTCATCTGGTGCACAACCCAACATATCTTGCTTGCTAAAGAAAGACACAAAGTACTGATTGGGGATGATCAGCCATGATCACATTGAATGGCGGTGCTGGCTCGAAGGGCCGAATGGCCTACTCCTGCACCTATTGTCTATTGTCTATTGTTGGATTAACTAAGCGGGTCAAGCAGCATCTCTGTAGAAAAAGGATGGGTGACATTTTGAGTCGGGACCCATCTTCAAAAGGTCTGAAAGAGGATCCAGGTCCGAAAGTCTGAAGTAGGATCCCGACCCGAAATGTCACCTGTCCTTTTTTCTCCACAGATGCTGCTTGACCTGCTGAGTTACTCCAGGACTTTGTGCCTATCTTTGGTATAAACCAGCATCTGTAGTTCGCTGTTTCTACACTCATAACTTGCTGTTACACAACAGGTGATCTAATTTGTCATTGTGTGTACTGAACACCTTCACTCCTTGGAATGCTCAAAAGGTGAAATGTACTGGTTAGATTCAAAATTCATGATACTCTACTGAATGGTTCTTTTTATCTGTTTACAGGATGTGAAGCCACTGCCAGTGCCTGAGTTTATTATGCATCCCTAATTGGTCCCAAACTTCCAGGAGTCAATAAAGAGTCAATTGCATTGATAGGTCTAGAATTACAGGCAGGTCAGACTACTTAAGGGTGACAGTTTTGCTTCCCTAAAGAACAATAATGAAATATATTCATACAGCACAGAAACAGGCCCTTCAGCCCTCATCGACTATGCTGACCAAGAGGCCCCACCTAAGCCATTTACCCACATTTGGCCAATCTCCCTCAAAACCTTTTCTATCCAAGTACCTTTAAAATGCTGTTATTGCACCTGTCACAACTACTTCATCTGGCAGCTGGTCCTATATACTCACCACCTTCTGTGTGATAACGTTGCCCCACGGATTCCTATTAAATCTTTCCCCTCTCACCCTTCATCATTGATTCGCCCTATCTATACCTCGGGTGATTTATACACCTGAATATCACCTCTTAGCCTCCATTGCTCCAAGCAATAAATAATTAATTGGGATTTGACACTAATCCAACATTTTTGTGTTGACTGATACTGAGATTGGCTTTTTGAAAATAAACATTTTAATTTAACTACAGGTGTTACTTAGTTAAGAAAACCTGACTTACGTACGAGGGTGTGGGTGGCCGGTGGGAAGGACTTGCCAGCTGCTATGGGGCTGATGGCATCTTCTGCCATATGGGAACGTGGTTCATGGCCGCATTTCCGAATTGCGAACTGTTCAGGTCATACAGAGTTTACAGGGATGGAACCCTGCTGTAACCTGCCTGTAGTTCATCACAGACTCACACTGAAGGGGGAGGAGCCTCCTTTAGTTAAATTTAAACTCCTCGTCAGCTAAGAAGGGCTTTGAACATGAGTCTGTGTCTAAAGCACACGTCTGGCTACTTTTCAATGAACTTCACCACTGGACTCCTTTAGCATGCATGGCCTTGCGAGAGTTCAGTCCATGCTATTGGAGGTGTGATGAGCAGGAGCAGCAAGACGACAAGGGAATGGAAAGGTACAGGAAATGTCCACACATATTTTCTGTGCAGGCAGCGTGTGATGAGCTGATTATAATGTATCCCCAATTCTACACTCACCTACAGTGTCACTGTCTCCTTCGCCACAAAATTAATAGACAATGGACAATAGACAATAGACAATAGGTGCAGGAGTAGGCCATTCGGCCCTTCGAGTCAGCACCGCCATTCACTGTGATCATGGCTGATCATCCCAAATCAGTACCCCGTTCCTGCCTTCTCCCCATATCCCCTGACTCCGCTATTTTTAAGAGCCCTATCTAGCTCTCTCTTGAAAGCATCCAGAGAACCTGCCTCCACTGCCCTCTGAGGCAGAGACTTCCACAGACTCACCACTCTCTGTGAGAAAAAGTGTTTCCTCGTCTCCGTTCTAAATGGCTTACTCCTTATTCTTAACCCCCTAAACCAAGAGCCAGCATGAAAAAATCTGGTGTAGGAAGAAACTGCAGATGCTGGTTTACACCAAAGATAGACATGAATTCCTGCTCGTGACGCCATGATCAGCCATGATCATATTGAATGGCAGTGTTGACTCGAAGGGCCAAATGGCCTACTCTGGCACCTATTTTCTATGTTTCTATGTAACTAAGCGGGACAGGCAACATCTCTGGATAGAAGGAATGGGTGACGTTTCAGGTCGAGATCCTTCTTCAGAGATGCTGCCTGTCCTGCTGAGTTACTCCAACATTTTGTGTCCATGAAAATATCTGGCTTAGAATGTTTATTTTGCTTATGCACTGACTGGGTCCATCCTTGCTGGTGAATTAGCCTTGCAGGTCCTTATTCGGTGCTATATCTTAAATCATGCACCGTATCTGTACCTAACATTGGCTGTGACAGTGAAATTGAGTGATGTATATTCATTGTCACTGGTCACTTGTTTTTTCCAGATATCTTGTACTAATACCATCAACTCTAGGCATGCTTTTAGCCAGACATGCAGTGTTCCAAATGAACCCCCTACCTACTGACACAATCTTGCTCCTCACCTTTAAAAAATGTGCTTAGCTCCCCACCTCACCCCGTACCCCCCCCCCCCCCCCCCCATTCCTGTCATGCTAGTTTAAAGCCTCCCCAAATGCCAGGGCAACTCTTTCTACTCTTTCAATCGGTAGTGGTTACCAGTATTCGGGTTCAGTATTCCATCCGACAATAATGAAACACAATCTCTCCTGTCTTTGATTTTTTTCAGGTCAGAATGACTGCAGGCAGAAATTGCTCCAGCCGTAAGCTTTAAGGAATACTAGATTAAGAGAGTGCAGCTGGCATTAGCCTGTATTATCCACTCATGATATTGCCAAGTTGTGCAAACATTCAGCAGATTGGTTTCAGCCACTTACAAGCAAAACTTTCAAAAATGTGCAGCCAGCATTATAATCGTGCAATATAATTGTGCAATATAGTCCCAGTTTATGTTTTCCGTGTTTATCCAATGTAACTCTAAGAGTTGATGCAGGCAAATAAGGCTGGAACCATTGCTTGAGTTGTGGTGGAAAACCTGAGGATTATTGTCCTGGATTTTGACCCATGAATAATGGCGGTCATCTTTCTTTAGGCAATAAATCATATGGAAAAATACAATGGTCTCACCTAACAAACCACTACTTTGGCATATAAGTTGTACTATGTCATTCCTGTTTCAGTGGGGAACAAACCTCCTTGGTTATGTTCTTCCTGCCTCAGTGAAATATGTCAATCTGATTCATTGAAGTGAATTGGAAGGAACTGCAGATGCTGGTTTAAGTTGAAGATAGACAGAGATAATGCCAGTCCTGCTGAGTTACTCCAGCATTTTGTGTTTATCATTGAAGTGACTTGTTGCTTGTCCTGTTCTCGTGGTTCCAGATCTTTTCTGAACAGTACTGTGCTGTTCTTGACCCACAGGAAACCCCATTCAAATGTTATGTGTGGCCCATGATTTATTTGCGATATGCTCAAAATTCTTTGGGCATCGTGTTGTAAATGGAAGTGGAGATAGCAGGATGATTAAATCTGTGCAGAAATTTGAGAGCTTCATATCAGTCGTCCATAATCTTACTGAATCTCAGGGCAGACACAAGGAGTTGCATGGCATGAACTTGTTTAATTCCTTATGTACTTCTAAATAATGGCTTGAAAATTAACACCCCAGGATAGATCTAAAATAATACACATAATTTAGCAGATAAACAATGCTCGTGGTAACAAGGTTATAACTGTTGCATTTAAGAATCGTGTGACATCTCACTAAGATCTTAATTATGCCTGTAATAATTGAGGCCAAACATTAAAAATAATGAAAGCTGGTAAGAAATACACAAGAGACATCACTCTCAATGCAGATAACAACTTTTATATAAGAGTTTAAGATTTTGTAGGAAGGAAGATTGAAGAACATCCATTGTTTCCAGAATTGAAAATTAAGGCGGCAGATTTGAAATGCATTTTAAAGTCCAATTCAAAGCTTGGCGTAAGAGCAAGTCTTCACACCATTGGGTTTAAATAAATAGCAATGATTGATGAAGGCTGAGCCAGACTTCATTTGATATCTTATCAAAGATATTGAAAGCAGTGAATAAAATAAACTGTAGCAGCATATTCAATATATAGAATAGATGTTTATTATGTGAGAAACATTACTGAAGTCAATCTGAATAATTGTCCATGTCAAGCGGAAGTTTCATTATTTTATAATGGTTATACTATCAAGTGGAATATTTGAAAATACAGTGCTTAAAATAAAGCTTTTTCGAGCTAATCGTTTTTAAGATTTTCACTCCCAGTTCAGAGTTGCACAAGCTGGGAGTGTGATTCAAAATTTCTGCACAAGATTTGTATGATTTTCCATCCACTATATTTATAGGATATGTAAGTATAAGGTACATAAATATTAATTTCCTAACTGAATTCTGTAGGTGAGACTCTCCTTAAAAGCTAATTAAAAAAAACATTTTCATGTCTCCTTTGTACTTTCTATCATAGCATTTCATTAAAAATGTTTTCAACAATTATGAATGAGAGCTGAAACCTGAAATCCATTCAATAACATACAATCCACACTCTTCAAAAACAAATGCTTTCTGTGCATTAGCTTCTTAAGAGGAAAAAAAACAGGTGCTTTTCAAATACCTGGCCCTACCAGCTTGTTTCCTGCCTTGTTTCCTACCTTGACCAAGCTCACTGTAATTTATAGTCAGACAACCGAAGGTTTGAACAGTGGAAGTAGAAACCAGTGAATTGCAATGGTTGACTTAAAGAAGACAATACATAAACAAGCAAACTTCTTCCCATTCATAAGAGAGTAGCTAAGTGATCTCAAATAACTAGCAGTGTGCAACAATTAAAAAAATTAAGATACATTATAAATAATTAATCCAAGTATCTCTTTCAGTCCCTCTTCTTTCCTATTATATTGATTGATTCAAGATAAATAGGAGGATTTATATATGTTGTATATATTATGTTAATCACTCATATAAAAAGAAATATTAGGAGAAGAGTTTCCAGACACATGCTTCAGACGGCTGAACCACCATTTCCTCTATTGACCTGTTCTGCTCTTAAAGTCTGTGGTAGTTTAAAAGCTGCATGATCAGAGAACTGACACGTATGACAATTAACATCCTGTGAAAGGCAGCTTGTTGGTTATTACAAGAAGGAGATTTCGAAGAGCGTAGAGTTGAAAGATGACCTCTTTAACTTTAGCACGTGATGAGCCCTCCATCTGAAAATTTAAAATCAAAGTATAATAAATTAGCAATTATTATTTCTGGAGAAATTCAGATCGATTTTAGTTTATTTTTTAAAGATATTTTTAGAGATACAGCAAGGAAACAGGCTTTTCGGCCCACAATTTCCTACACAATTTTATTGAGACAGATTAACCTACAAACCCATGTATCTTTGGGATATGGGAGGAAACCAAAGCAACTGGAGGAAACCCACGGCATCACAGGGAGAACGTGCAAACACCACACTCACATAGCACCCGAGCTCAGGCTTGAATCCGGGTCTTTGGCACTATGATGCAGCAGCTCTGCCAGTTACGCAACTGTACCTGTAAATATTGCTTCTAAGAAAAAAAAGTAAATAGGTGTCTTTTATTTCTCTCTCAGTTCTGAAATAAAAAAGCCATTGAAAAACATTTGGCTTAATTACTAAATGTTAAATAAGCCAACACCTGCTATTTGGTATAAATTATTGGGATGTAAACCTGTGCCAACAAAAATAGTGACATCTAAAGTAGGCCATGGAGGGGAAGTTTGTAAGTTCACTCCTCTTCCTTTGAAAGGGATGTAAAGTTCTGTGGGTAGAGGGGAAATTCAATGACTCAATCCATGCCACTTTTCCAATTACAGAAAACTTTGGTCAATGATTGATGATTGGTAAATTATTTTAAACTTTATGTTAGCTCAGAAAGTAATGACAATGTTGACAAGTCAGCAAATGGATGAAACCCTACAGTTTTAACACATAATGTTTAATTAGAAAAGTATTGAAAATTGTAACACTTTTTAAATGATGTGTATTTGGGTTTTTTTAGTTTCGTTTTAGTTTCGTTTTAGTTTAGAGATACAGTGCAGAAACAGGCCCTTCGGCCCACTGAGTCCGCACCGACCAGCGATCCCCGCACATTAACACTACCCACTAGGGACAATTTACATTTATACCAAGTCAATTAACCTACAAACTTGTACGTCTTTGGAGTGTGGGAGCAAACTGAAGATATCTGAAGAAACCCACGCAGGTCACGGGGAGAACGTACAAACTCCGTACAGACAAGCACCCGTATTCAGGATGGAACCTGGGACTCGGGTCTCTGCCACTGTGAGGCAGTAGCTGTACCGCTGCGTCACCGTGCCACTCTTTTAACTAAGACATAAATATTACTGAGTAATCTCTCTGGCCACAGTGATTTATCCATCCTTGGTCATTTCCACTGCCAGGGTGAGGCCTAATGCAAACTGGAGCACCAACGCCTCATATTCCACCTAGCTAGTCTACAATACTATGATATAAACATTGAAATCTCCCATTTTAGGTAATTCTCCCCTCCGGTATATCCCCCCCCCCCTCCACCTCTTCTCTCTCTTCATCCTCATACGTCATCCTACTCTTTGTCCCTTTCCCATACCCCGTCCTGTCTCCCATCATTTACTTTTGTCCCTCCTCATTTGTTTTTTGTCTCCACGCCCCCTCCCTTCCCATTCCGTCCACCTACTACACATACATTTCACCACAGGCATTCCCCCACCACCACCACCACCACCACCAATCCTTCCCCATCAGGAACTAATTCCCTCTGCCATTCACTTATCCCCAATGGCTCTTATTATCAAAAATCAACCAGGAACTCAGCTGGTCAGGCAGCATCCATGGAGGGAATGGACAGACATCATTATGGTTCAGAATAATTCATAAACAATCTCGGCAGTTGTAAAAGATCCATTACCGTGTGTAATTCTGTTTTTAGTTTCTCCAACGTTTTTTCCGCAACGTGATCCCTGGCTGATCTACATCGCTCCTGTAATGTAATAAACAATGTGTTTCATTTTCTTACTGTAATATCATACATCATCGTAATTTATCCAAATTTCTATCTGACAGACCTACCAACATTGATATGGATATATATCTATATTAGACATGAATATATAGACATATATACACACTTAAAATCTCAAAGCAAAAGACCTTGTAACAGAAGAGCAAATAACAGGTTTATTTGCTAAAGATTGTATGTCTCCTTGGCGGTCATCATCATTAAGAAGCTGTTTTATTTTACCCATCCAATAACATTATCAGTGAAACGACAGGCTAAAAATTCAGCTCAGTCTGAAGAAGGGTCTCAATCCGAAACATCGCCTAGTCCTTTTCTCCAGAGATGCTGCCTGACCCTCCAACCTTTTGTAGCTATCTTCGGCTAAAAATGACTGTGGCTGATATTAACACTGGATGGTGAAAGCTGTATATAGCATTATTTTCCCCCGTTTGGCTTTGTGTGTGATAAGCTCCCTGCAAAAAGCATTGGTACATTTACTATATTAAAGATGCTATAAAACATGAACGCTTCCTGTATTAAACAAGCGACATACAGATACAATAAGGTTATCAGCAGTCATTTCTAGGCTGCATCAAGCAATGGTCAAAAAGTTTAAAATATGTATTTGGTCAATAAGGTGTTATAATTTATCATTAAAGATATCGGTACAATTTAAGGGATTCTCTTTCTTGTTTTCTATCTCTCCTCCGTGGCCTTATCGTCTTTTGAATCTTCTCCAGATCTACAACCCTCCAAGATCCTCTAATGGTCAATATTCTTTGTTCCATCAAAGGTAATGCTGCCTAAAAGCCCTGGCTCTGGAAATCCTTCTCTAAACCTATCCACCTCGTTATCTCTTTCCTTCCTTCCAAACATCACTATCTAAATATAAATGAACTCTTTCTGAGGGACCATATCTCTAGGACCCTGTGTTGGGAATTTAGAATGATGTACCTGATATACAGTCAGCCAATATTAATATTGCTACCAGGTCACTAATCGCAGAGCAATCCTGTTTAATTATGCTGTGTGAACTAGTTTAGAAGAGCACTTACATAGATTGTGATGATATTGAAGGAGAAAGCAAACTTACACATTCCATCTTTGAGTTGATATTTTGGGTGTAATCTTTGATTTTCTTCAGATCCTTTCTAACATCTTCAGAGAGGAATGGGATTTGTCCATATCTTTTCAAGAACTGTCCATAGAATCTCAGTGCCTTCTTCAAAACATTGCACTTGCCAATGCTCTGTGAGACGACAGTCAACAGGTTAAACTCGATCTACATTTACAACTAAGCACAGTTGATAACTGCTCCAATGCAATTACTTACTGTCATATTCACAAATTCGCAAAGATGTGGTAGAATCCGGCCACTAGTTACAGCAAACTGCAAAAAATAAAATAAAAAAGGATGCGTTACACCTTATTTGCACAGGAGATGAAATCATCATCAAACGCCCTTTTGTAGGATAACATCTCACCAACATTTTCGCGCATTAAGGAAATCTTAAACCACCATCTGTGTTTTCCATATTTGGGGTTAGAAAAAAGATAGTGGGAGATAGTGGCATAAATCAATGCAAACTGCTCTGAAACAAAAACTTTCTCATTGATTTGAACAGAACTGATTGGGTTATTCTGAATGATAAACTCAATCACCTTCCTGGTGACCCTTCCCACACACGAGCAAAAGTCCTTGATCAGTTCGTCGCGCACGTTAGGTTTGCAGCCCGGCCTCGGGGTTCCCACGACGCCCGCGATTGACACCATCAGGATACAGGCGAGCGGAGAGAGCATGGTGGTGTAGCAGATCGCTGCCTCACTTTCACTGCTAACGGCGGTCTGGAAGCCTGGCGCTCCTTTTTATACAGAATGCTCGAGATTCCCCTCAATACATCGACCATTCAACGTCATGTACAGATTCACGTTCCTCGACCCACGGTGAAGTGCGTGTGACAATTTTTTTTTCTCGTTCAAGGGACGGAGATGGGGAGAAACCCCTTCACTTATCTAGGTCACCTTTATCAGCCTGCGTTCAGATATTTCCCTTCAAAAGGTACTCGGCGTGGTTTAGAGCATTGATAATACTCCTTGGTGTGGGTATCAGATAGTCATCTCACTGTAGAAAGATAAGTGAAAGTTTTGTAAAATTGCAGTTATCCGCTTATCATGTAATTGTAAATAAGGTTAATTCAGCTACTGATTTCAGTACTTTCCCCAATTGATCCCTGTTTTAATAAATACTAACAATCTTGCAATACTTGCAATCCTCCCCAGTTTTTAAAATCAGGTTTATGGCAGCTGTTGATGCCTTTATCTACAATCACCAAACATGGCATTTGGAACATAGCACCCACTTAGCTACTCATATCTTCAGTAAACCAGCATCTTCAGTTCCTTGTATCTCCATAGAAAAGTCCAGCATAGGAACAGGCCCTTCGGCCCACAAAGTCTGTGTTGAACACGATGCCAAGACATACTATTCTCATTTGCCTGCACATGATCTATTCCTCCATTCATAGAAACATAGAAACATAGAAACATAGAAAATAGGTGCAGGAGGAGGCCATTCGGCCCTTCGAGCCAGCACCGCCATTCATTGTGATCATGGCTGATCGTCCCCTATCAATAACCCGTGCCTGCCTTCTCCCCATATCCCTTGATTCCACTAACCCCTAGAGCTCTATCTAACTCTCTCTTAAATCCATCCAATGATTTGGCCTCCACTGCCCTCTGTGGCAGGGAATTCCATAAATTCACAACTCTCTGGGTGAAAACGTTTTTTCTCACCTCAGTCTTATATGACCTCCTCTTTATTCTAAGAATGTGGCCCCTGGTTCTGGACTCGCCCAACATTGGGAACATTTTTTCTGCATCTAGCTTATCCGGTCCTTTTATAATTTTATATGTTTCTATAAGATTCCCCCTCATCCTTCTAAACTCCAATGAATACACGCCTAGTCTTTTCAATCTTTCCTCATATGACAGTCCCGCCATCCCAGGGATCAATCTCGTGAACCTACGCTGCACTGCCTCAATCACAAGGATGTCCTTCCTCAAATTAGGAGACCAAAACTGTACACAATACTCCAGATGTGGTCTCACCAGAGCCCTATACAACTGCAGAAGAACCTCTTTACTCCTATACTGAAATCCTCTTGTTATGAAGGCCAACATTCCATTAGCTTTCTTCACTGCCTGCTGTACCTGTAAGCCAACTTTCAGTGACCGGTGTACAAGGACGCCCAGGTCTCGCTGCACCTCCCCCTTACCTAACCTAACCACATTGAGATAATATTCTGCCCCCTTGTTTTTGCCGCCAAAGTGGATAACCTCACAATTACCCATATTATAGTGCAATTATACTACACCCTGCAACCTCCGAACATCCTCTTCATAGCTCACACTGCCACCCAGCTTTGTGTCATCTGCAAACTTGCTAGTGTTGCTCCTAATTCCTTCTTCCAAATCATTAATATATATGGTAAACAGTTGCGGCCCCAACACCGAGCCTTGCGGCACTCCACTCGCCACTGCCTGCCATTCTGAAAAGGACCCGTTCACTCCTACTCTTTGCTTCCAGTCTGCCAACCAATTTTCTATCCATGTCAACACCCTACCCCCAATACCATGTGCTCTAATTTTAGTCACCAGTCTCCCATGCGGGACCTTATCATATCCTTTCATATATTCCTTTCATATCCAGGTGCCTATCCACAGGCCTCTCTCGTATCTGCCTCCACCACCACCCCGGCAGCTTGTTCCAAACACCCACCACCCCATGTGTAAAAACACTTGCCCCGCACATCTCCTTTAAACATTACCTCATTTGCCTTAAAGCTATGCCTTAAATAGTCTTTCAAAGACCACACACTTTCAAAGGCCAGAAACTCAATAGTAAAAGATGTCCAACGGCTAATAAGCAGAGAAAAAAATGTAAATTTCTTATCAGTAGTCAAATAAATTTCTTACAATTGTGGTCAGATCACAAATGAAGATTCAGCCACTTTTATACCGAAGCATTGTATCTTCTTTTACATTCTTATTTGTTCATTGTACCAACAAGCATTGTTAAAATTAATATTAGATCAATGTATTTATAATCTTGCCAAAATGATCAATGCCATCAGATTGGGAACATTTAGGAGTTCAATAAAGGAGAAAATGCGTTGATAAAGAAAGGGAAAATAAAATATGAGAGTAATTTAGCAAGTAACATGAAAATAGACTACAAACAGTTAGAATAGAAATGTATTAAAGAAGGAACTGCAGATGCTGGAAAATCGAAGGTACACAAAAATGCTGGAGAAACTCAGCGGGTGCAGCAGCATCTATGGAGCGAAGGAAATAGGTAACGTTTCGGGCCGAAACCCTTCTTCAGACATAGAAATGTAAATGGATAAAGATTAGTAAACGTATATATATGTGCGCTCCTTATTGAAAGAGAGGGGAAAGTATATGAGGGAAAAAGCAAATAGAAGAGAAGTTGAACAAATATTTTGTGTCGGACTTCATCAAAAAGAAAAGAAAAACCTCTTGTGAATAATGGGGAAGAATAGATGTATATAGATTGAGGAGCTGAAAGAAATGATTATTAGTAAATATATGGTACTGGAGATATAAATATATAGTACTGGAGATACCAATAGATTTTCAGGACTGCTATGCTTACATAGCAACATTTTGAAAGAGGTGGGCATTAATGCATTGGTGTCACCTTCATAAACTCTGTACATTTTGGAACAGTGCATCACAGATCCCCACAACAGGTTGGGTCGTGTTGGCTCAGTCACCTGCTCTCTCTCACCACATTTCTACTGTTTCATACACTGAAATGATTAAAGTCACAAGTAGTTCGAGTGGTAAAGAAGACCTATATTATGCTTGCCTTCATTAGTTGGGGCATTGAATATAAGAGTCAGTAAATCATGATGCCACTCTATACGACTTTCCTTAGGCTGCATTTGGAGTTTTGCATGCATTTCTGGTTGCCCCGCTATAGGAAGATTGTGGAGGCTTTGAAGAGGGTGCCCCTGGATTATGGGATATTAACTACAAGGAGAGACTGGACGAACGGATTGTTTTCTCTGGAGTGCCAGAGGTTGAAGAGGGACCTGATAGGAGTATATAAAGTTATGAGAGACATAGATAGGGTGGGCAGTCAGACTTTTTTTCCCAGGGTAGAAATGTCAAAGACCAGAGAGCACAGCTTTAAGGCGAGCAGGGCAAAGTTTAAAGGAGATGTCCGGGGTAAATGTTTGACGAGAGTAGTGGGTGCGTGGAATGTGCTGCCAGGGGCAGTGGTGGAGGCAGATATGATAGTGAATTTTTAGATAGGCACAGGGATTTGCAGAAATTTGAGGGACATGGATCATGTGCAATCAGTTTATCTTGCTCTCATTTTCGGCACAGACATTGTGGGCTGAGGGGTTTGTTCCTGTGCTCTACTATTCTATGGTCCATGTTCCCATGGACATTAGGCTAACCAGTTTATAGGCATCTCATTTAGCTTTCTCCCCCTATAACCACAAACGTTTTGTGCTGGTCACTTTCCCAGATAAAGCAGTATCAACTGTTAAAGAAGCATAATACCAACAAGAATTATTCAATAATACAGTCGCTGCAATGAAATAAATATCTTCTGCCTCTCCTTAATTTTTATGCCACTATGTCAATTTAATGTGAATTTTTATGTCACTCGATAAAGGCAGTTACACTCACAATATTAACAAGGTATTTATATAATCACTTTAGTTGCTATGGCTTGGAAGGCTGCAGGGTGAGTGGTGGGATAGAGGTGAATCGGACTGTATCCCAGTTCTGGAAGGACCGTTCAGCAGCCTGATAACAGAGGGGAAGAAGCCTTGCATGGAAGCACGTAATGGGGATGTGGGAAGAATAAAATGAATTTAAATTGGATTAATGTGAAAATAGATAGTTGATTGTCAGCGTGGAATCAGTGAACTGAAATATAGGATTCCATAGTTTAGTCTGGAGGTGCGCACATTCAAACTTCAGTGTCTTCTGCCGGACAGGAGCAGGGAGAAGAAGGAATGACCAGAGTGGGACGTCCTTGAATATGTTGGCTGTTTTTCCATGGCGGCATGAAGTGTAGATGGTGTCAATGTAGATGGACAATGGAGTCTGATCTGTGTGATGGACTGAGCTATATGCTATATATTGCAATGATTCTCTGAGCTATTACCAGTAGAAATTGATTGGAGCTGACTTGCAATGTTGCAGCAGGAAAGACTGAGAAATGTGTTGGGGCAATGAAGCGTCTTTGTTTAGCATGTGTCTTCATTGAGAATGCTCCTGTTCTAGGCTCTGCGGTTAATATCAAGGCTTACATGCCACTGGGGGGGATGTGGTTCAGAAGGACCCAGGCGATGACTTCCCCTGTGGCAAGACAACAGGGAGAACCCTCTATAGATATCGCAGTTAGATTTGACCTTTTCTTGAAGATGGACCTGAAATGTGAAGATAATGACATGGTATGCGGAATGTTCGCGAGTTGCAGGTTCCTTCCATGCAACTATTTTTTGGGCTGTAGTGATAGTTTGGCTATTGAACATATAGGAAGAGGTTTGTGCATCCATTCAAAGAGGTCAATTGAAGATTCAAGTTGAAATAGATTTTTTTACTTTCAACATTCATGCTTGTGTGTTGCAATTTTACAAAGACACCCAAAATAAGTATAAATTCAACAATATTTTATGAAGTAAAATAAGCATTTTGTTACTGGGGCAAGACAAATGCTTTATATTAATAACTATATTTATATTAATAATTTATATTAATAATTCATAGGCTAGTAATTAATGTCTTTGATCAATCAATCAAAATGCGCAGCAAAGAAAATGAACAGTGCAAGCTGGCAAATGCAATCCATAAAGCAAATTAAATTCCATTTGATGAGACCTACATTGCATGTGAAGCTTCTTGGGTTACTGAGCAACTATTTTGCAACGATCGCAGCACCGTTTGCAGGTTTTAATACGGAGGTTTGTGCATTGTTATGTTTTCATTTAGTTTAAAAATAGGATCAACTTTTACATACTTTGTAAAATGCACAAACATGTACAAAGTTGACTTTCAGTTTGACTGTGCAGAAGTTATCATAATTGCTAATGAGACCGCCTTTACCTGATAGTGACTAAAATTGGATATTGGTCAGCTGACACAATACAGAATATGTATACAAGATCCTGATGCAATTACATTAAGAATAACCTAACCTGTGGGCAGGTGGGACTAGTGCAGCTGGGACATGTTGGCCGATGTGGGCAAGTTGGGTTGAATCCTATAGCAAGCAAGATAGCCCACTCGACGAAAAAGACGTAGTACGGTCATGGGCAGATTCATGGGTAATTTTCGGCCCCATTTCTGTAACCGGCTTCCGTCTCCACACCAAAGATCCCATAGCGGAGCAAAGACACTAGTGCGGAGACGGAAGCCGGTTACGGAAACATCCACGTAAAAATTAAAGTTGTTTGGTAAAAATCTTCTCCTCATTTTCAGAATTATAATTTATTAACACAAACTGTTCCCCTGCAACGTTGAGTACACTGCGAGTCGGGTCGGGTTCAATTCAATTCAATTCAATTCAATTCAATTCAATTCAATTCAATTCAACCTTTATTGTCATCTTGCAAGCAACAGTTGTACAGTGCAAAACGAAAAGACATTTCCCAGGGAATGGGAAATCGCACATGAAGTTTAAAACATTTCACACATAATAACACTAAAAACAATCCAGTCCCTGATGGAACAGTATAAAGTTAAAATAGATAAAAACAACGTTAAAATACAGTAAGACCAATCATAAACATGTCCGGGGTGGCTGATTTGAGTGGCCAGTGCCAGTTATTGAAGTGGCCAGTGCCAGTTATTATAGTGTCCGTGCCAAGCCGCAGAATCAGGTGACTGTGAGTACAGAGTGGCTGTTTAGCAGCCTCACAGCATATGGCAGGAAGCTGTTTAGCAGTCTTGTAGTCCGGGCTTTGATGCTGCGATATCTCTTGCCTGATGGCAGGAGATCCAGGTGTATGTGGAGGGGGTGCAGTTTGTCCTTAGCAATTCTCTGAGCTTTTTTCCGACAGCGGCTCAGGAACAGTTCTTGTACCGAGAGTAGGGAGACGCCAATGATCTTCTCTGCTCCCCTCACTACCCTCTGCAGAGCCTTCCTGTCCAAGCAGTTGCAGGTGGAGTACCACGTATTTAAACAGTACGCGAGTACAGACTCCACCGTACCCCTGTAGAAAGTCCTGAGGATGTTGGTAGGGAGTGAGGCCTGTTTTAGTTTCCTCAGGAAGTGCAGTCGCTGTTGGGCCTTTTGACGGTCCCAGTGGTGTTTCTGGACCAGGTGAGGCTGTCTGTAATTTGCACCCCGAGGAACTTTATGCTCTCCACTCTCTCCACTGTGGCACCACTGATGTTAAGGGGTGCATGCTTTGGCTGCGCCCTCCTGAAGTCGACAACCATCTCCTTTGTTTTGTCGACGTTTAATTCTAGATTATTTTTGCCGCACCATTGCACTAGTTGTTTTACTTCCTCCCTGTACATTGATTCATCATCTCCGCTGATGAGTCCCACCACTGTTGTGTCATCCGCGAATTTTATGATGTTATTGTCCCTGAATCTGGCAGCACAGTCATGTGTGAGCAATGTGAACAACAGCGGGCTGAGCACACAGCCTTGAGGGGAGCCGGTGCTCAGCGTGATCGAGCCTGAAGTGTTCTTGCCCACACGGACTGACTGTGGTCTCTCTGTCAGAAAGTCCAAGATCCAGTGACACAGGGTGGTGTTGAGTCCCAGCAGGGTTAGTTTCTCCACAAGTCTCTGTGGGATGATGGTGTTGAACGCTGAGCTGAAGTCAATGTACAGGATTCTGGCGTATGTGTTTCTTTTTTCCAGATGCGTGAGCACTGTGTGCAGCGTGGTAGAGATGGCATCCTCTGTAGAACGGTTGGGGCGATAGGCAAACTGGAGTGGGTCTAACGATGAGGGGAGGCTGGCAGTAATGTGGGGTTTCACCAGGCGTTCAAAACACTTCATTATTATTGGGGTCAGGGCGACAGGGCGGTAGTCATTTAGGCAGGCAACAACTGGTTTCTTCGCTATGGGGATTATTGTACTCGTTTTGAGGCATGTGGGGACAATGGCTTGACTGAGGGAGATGTTATAGATGTCTGTTAGCACATATGCTAACTCCTCTGAAATGGATGAAAAAAAGGCCCACGTTCTGCTCCGTTGCGTACTACACGTCAGCCCATTGCATTTAGAAGGAGTGGTCTATCTTGCTCCGCTATGGGATCTTTGGGTTGAAGGGCCTGCTTCCACACTGTATCACTCTATGACTATGATTCTAATGGTGAATCAGTAATATTTAATTGAAGTTTGCACAAACAGGAGGAACATAAAACAAGAATGCTTTTTGGTTTAAAAAAAAATCAAATAGAGCCTGAGATTATCAGAGAATTATAGCTCTTATATAGATTCCAGAAGGGTAGTGCCATGTAATTATGAGTGAACTATGCTCATTATTACTCACGTAGTGCTTATATTTACTGAGAATTTTGTGACATTTTCAAAATTGGTCACTAAAACATTAGGTTACAATATTTTGCCCATTTCAATACCTCCGTGACAATTATAGATTCCTTGGTGTAGCCGGTTTTCTCAGCATGCTGATTTGGATTGAATAGCAATGATGTAAATTGCCCAAATATCAAGATGACCCATGGTTTTCACTCGATTATCAGTCTGAGTGCTTGTGTTGTGGGGGAGACTGAGCCATGTGGAAGCTGGCTGAGGGTGGTACGTCAATAATTAAAAGGATAAAGTGATCCGACGAGACATACAATTTCCCATAACCTTTATCATCATTCATCCCTCTCACAGTTCACGTGCACATCCCTGGTCAAAATTCTAAGGACTTGAATAGCCAAACCTGGAGTGTCAAGCATCATAGATAAGGTGACATTCCTAGTCTCTATGTCTTAGTGAAGTTCAGCACGAGCCTATTCTCGTGATTGCCACATTGATTTCCGCTTGCAGAATTTAATGGGGTCACTCTTCCCATGGCTGGCCAAAGGTCTATGCTTATGCTGTACAACTCTATGAAACCCACCTCCAGAACATCCACCTGCAGATGAGAAATGCAAGATGGAGGGGGGGGGGGGGGCATTTCTTATTCCCTGCCTCTACTTCGGGTTGTTTTCTCTTCTCCTGCAAGAAGGATTGCAGAAATCCATGTGTAAAAACAATTGAATATATTGACTGGAAGACTGGAAAGCTTTGTTGGAGGTGGCAATGAGAGAGGTGCGAGGCATTTCATAAAGTTGGTAATTACTATTGGCAGTGAATGGTGATTTGGGGACATGAGAAAGGGCAAAGACAAAGAATTTGTTTTAGGAGTGCTGATGTGCTGAGGCTGACATAGGAGTGTAGATTAGGGGATTTGGCACATGGATAGAACAGGTTTGGAGGGATATGGACCAAATGCTGGCAGGTGGGACTAGTGTAGCTGGGACATGTTGGCCGATGTTGGTAAGTTGGGCCGAAGGACCTGTTTCCACATTGAATCACTCTATGATTCTATGACTCTATGTACATCAGAATTTAATATGCCAATGTACTCACCTTTCCTGATATGAACATTAATTAGCGTTTGGCTCTGGATCCAGGAAATCCTGTTCGTCAGTTGCAAGGCAAACTCAAGATGTGCCTTCTTTGTTGTCACCACCAGTCATTTTCCTCCGGTCAGAGGGAAAGATATGGTTCTTAAATCCACCAACACATCTTCAAGTGAATCCAGGGATGGACTTGCCCCACTTGAACTACATTTGTGTAGACATCAAATGTTAAGTTTGCATTGGCCATTAAAACAGTAGAATTGAATTGTCAACATGCACTCTCAACCTCATAGCTCAAGAAAGCTGAAAGAAATTTGTTAAAGTTCATGTTAAAAAGCTTCTAATAAAAAATACCGCAAAAACTTTGGGGTTTCTGACAAACAATCGCTCCATTCTTGGCAGTTTCAAGCATTAAAATTCACCCCCTTGGTCTAAACTAAAACAGTGTAGACCAGGAGGTACAACTTCAATTCAAAATAATGAAAAGAGTACGTGAAATAAGGTGGGGAAAGAAAGGTAAAGCTCAGAGGTGGAGTGAAAAAGAATCAGAAAATTAATATAAATGCTCCAACTAAATAATCATGAAGAAATGAGATTCCATTTTCTGACATGTGTGAGATTATACTAATCAGAAAAGCTTGGACAGCGTGGGTTTTTTATTCTCCTGCAAAGAAACGGCTCAATGGTAGACTGACTGACAGAAAGTTTTCAAAAGTACAAAATCCTTTGGCAGATCGATGCAGAAAAAGTATTCTATCAGAACAAATATCAGGAAAACCTCTTAACCTCAAGAGCATTGAAACTTGGAATCTTATCAGTGGGAGTGTTCAGATAAATAGGATTTAATTATAAGGTGGATAAAGTAGGGAACATTAGAGGTTTGCACTTCTAGAGGATGAAACGTGGTGAGTGAAACGTAATATTGATGGCTTGGTTGATGTTTTACAGGAAAGTTTGAGCGATAGTAAAAATAGTTTCCTCAGTTATTTGAAATCTAAAATGACAGAAAATATTGGAAAATACTCAATGTCAACATCTGTAGAGAAAGAAGCAGAATTAGCATTTCAGGCCAACATTTCAGCAGAAAGAGAAGGAAATTAGAAAACGGCAGCTAGTTATGTTAAGATAGACACAAAATACTGGAGTTAGTGGGACAGGCAGCATCTCTGGATAGAAGGGATGGGTGACGTTTCGAGTCGAGACCCTTCTTCACACCAGTTATGTTATACTGGTAGAGGATTCTTTCAGTTACTCTGGAAATAATTTATGGAATAAATTTGAAAATTGATGAACTGACAATTTTAAACATGCTACATCATACCATCAGTTAAATGCATGCATCCTCCAAAAGTGATTTCACTGTCTTCAATGGATTAACTTTCAGAGGAAGAGTTCAATGCACTGAGGCTCCTATATACCATGTAACACTACAAACTATGCATGGATTACTGGGGAATTATGCCAAAATGCATGGGAAAATGACTTGAAATCTTACATATGTCTGCCCTTCATATGAAAATTATAATATATGGAGCATTTTCCGTAACTTCCATGTTTCCTTAACCTGCCCATCTCATTAAAAGATATATTTAATTGAGGTTCCTGGAAAATTTGACCATAACAATATTGATACATTAGCTTTGGGAATGGTCACCTTACTGAGATCAAACTAGCATTGAGATCAAACTGAGATCAAAATAGCATTGCAAATGAATTCGAGGACATCAATCCTCCTGCTGTATTGTGTACGCACCTATCTAGAACATTGATAACTGAGCACCAAACTAGATTTGGAAATTTAATGCATGTACCATTTACTATCCAAGGGGAGAGCATTCAGAACTTGGATTTTTTTTTATCAGTGGGAGTGTTTGGATAAATAGGATTTAATTATAAATTAACCAAAGTTTATTTGTTTAAAATTGGTTCAATCTCAAAAAAAATATGGTGAAACACTTCTGTGCAGATTATCCAAGTAGAGTTTTTAGAGTTTAGAGGCACAACACAGAAACAGGCCCTTCGGCAGACCACCCATGCTGACCATCAATCACCCTGTATACCAGCACTACCCTACACACTAGGGACAATTTACAATTTTACCAGAGCCAATTAACCTACAAATGTGTATATCTTTGGAATGTGGGAGGAAACCGAAGAACCCGGAGAAAACACACACGGTCACGGGGAGAACGTACAAACTCTGTACAGACAGGACCCATAGTCTGGATCAAACCCGGTCTCTGGCACTGTGAGGCAGCAACTCTTTCACTGTGCCAATGTGCCGCCCAAAGTACTCCAATTGAAAATGAGACAAATCCACCATTTTAACCATCACAGTTTAACCAATTCCCAGTTTCCATTCTTAAAATGTTGCCTCATCCATGATTTTAATAACATTGAGGCAAATATCCCTGGAAATATCCCTGGAATCATTTTGTATTATTCCAGATTGCATAATTTCCAGTTATTATTCCTAAAGATTACATCTTTCCTCAAATTATTGTGTTCAGTCATATCTCACTATGTTACCGTTATTCCTTATCCATCTTTTGCAAGGTCAATTTTCCGTTCATTTATCGCATTCATTCATTAAAATAACTCTGATTAGCTGAGCCAGCAACAAATTAGCTGACAATTTAGCTTCACAATTAAAAGATTCATTTTGGGCTGTACTTATTTAGAGTAGATTGATTGAAAGTAAATGTCCAACGTGTGCTTCTTGTACAGATACAAACTCAAAAAATAAAGTTAATTTATGTATTTTATTCTGTTCATTAATTATACATTTCAGTCACGGATCTGACAAAAGTAGATTTCAAATGTTCTTTTCTAAATAAAAGATGTAATTTTGCTCATTGTGTCTTTTAAAGATGAAACTTTTATAGTTTAGGTTTTAGTATTTTCAAATATTAGCACTCTCTCTTTGATGGAAAGAAACATCCTTATTTCTTGCCTGTGCCCTTGAAATGCTGCGAGAATACCCAGGTAGTCATGGGTTCTACCTGAACTCGAACATGCCCAAATCTGCACCATATGAATCACATCGTTTAGGAAGTTAAACCCAGAGTTCGAAAAATTACTGCCAAATTGACCAAATTGATTGTATTTAGATTGATAAAAGTTTCATCTTAACTACAAATAGTTTCCATAGTTACCTAATAAATACTCAGAAATCCACTAACACAAGAGAGCAATAATTGATATTAATTATATTATTGTAAATTTGTTGATACAGTAAATATAAATTATTAAATTAAAAATAAATATGCTAAATTTGACATGATAGACATGCCTGGCATTACTCAATGACCATAGTAAAACTATCTTTAAGGTGTCCGCCTCCTCTTGCGCCTTCTTCTCCCAATCTCTTTCATCTTTGACAGGAAAGTCTCAAGTTCAAGAATTGCTTTGCGTTGAATCAATTGATCGTCCCACTGCTAAAGAGAGAGATAAACATTAATTTGCATTCAATGTCAAGTTGATATTTTAAAAAAACATAACAAAATAGACAATAGACAATAGGTGCAGGAGTAGGCCATTCGGCCCTATGAGCCAGCACCGCCATTCAATATGATCATGGCTGAGAGAGGAGAGGGAGAGAAATAGGAGAGGGAATAGACCATTTGGTCCCTCAAGTCTGCTGCTTCTCAATATGATGACTGATCTATGCTGACATTAATTTTTGTTTACCAGTCCCCTAACATCTTCAAGCTCTCAATTTTTTTCTTTATAGCCACCTTAAATATATCTAACGATGTGGCCTCCTTGGTCATGACGCGCCCAGTCATGCAACATTTCAACATCTACCCTGACAACCTCATTTGAAATTTGTTATGTTTGAATAAGGTCACCCCTCATTTATCTTAAATGCAACAAATGCAATCTCAAACTGTCAGGCATCTCTTGAGAGCAGAACTCTCCCATCACAGGAATAAGCCTGGTGAATGGCTTTTGGACTGCCTCTGTAGCTATCGTATCCATTTTTGCTCAAGGGTACAAATTGTACACAATATTCCAGATGCGGCCTCACTAAATCCCTTGCAACTTAAATGAAACCTCCTTATTCTTCAACCCTGCCTCTTCACAATAAAGGCCAAAATGTAATTTGCCAAATTAATTACTTGTTTCTCGGGATTGCTATAATTTCGTGGTGCCTGCACTACCAAATCTCTCTGGACCTCTCTTATTTGCAGTCTATTCCATGTAAATAATAGACTGCCTTTTATTCCTCTTTCCTAAGTGCACGCCCTCTGACTTTCCTTCATTAAACTCCATTTGTTAGATTTTGGCTCAGTCTGCCAAACTACCTGCAGAATCACAATGTCCTCATCACAACCTACTTTTATGTAGCAAAACACAAATTGCTGGAGTAACTCAGTGGGTCAGCTAGCATCTGTGAAGGGGATGGACAGGCAATGTTTCGTGCTGGGACCCATCTTTAGACTGATAGTAGCAGGGGGAGAAAGCTGGAAAGGGGGGGAAGGGATGGGGAGACAAAGCCTGGCAAGCGATGGGTGGATACAGGCATGGGAGGGGGGACAGTTGAATGGCAGATGGGTGGAGTGACAAAAGCTTGAGATGAAAATGAGACAAATCAGATATGAAGAAAAGAATGGTGAAATGTAAAACCAGAGGGCGATATATAGATGGAAAGGTATGGGATGGGCGAGGAAAGAGGGGCATGATATTGGGAGGTTGGTAAGCACCAAGCGGGGAGGGTCACAGGAAGAGAGAGGGGGAAAGGAAGTATACTACTTGCATAGCATGGGCAAACTTGCAAACCTTACATTGTGTTCACTCATTCAGGTTATTAATGTAAATAGTCTCCAAACATCACATCACTGAGAGAATATTAAAAAAGTAACAAAATAGATGCATACCTTGATGTTCTCTAATTCCTTGAGATCATTGAGAAGGGAGAAGTATTTGTCAGTTCTCAACCACTCTTGCAAGCCATTAGCTAAAATGTTAATGGATTCCTTGGTTGCCTTGTCAGGGTAAGGTTTCATATTTTCAAATAAATCTAAATACCATCTCACAATGGCATTCAGCATAATGCCTGATTCAATAGTCTGAAAAAATAAATGAAAGCAATTAAGGGATACAGCAATTAAAAATAATTATATTCAAATATGTTGAAAAAAAAAGTTTGAGCTTAATCTCACCTTTGAATTATATTTCCGAAATATTGTAGTAAACTTCGCCCCTCCATCAGCAACCTCAGGATGATTTATATTCTAGAAATAATTTGATCACAAATCATTAAATGAAAATGCATTCTTAAATGTTGCAGTAAAAAGCCTGTGTCAACTCACTACCGAAACTTCACACCATTCAACACGTCGCACTCAGTGCCACTGACAAGTTTACCAACAGTAATATAGACGACACCGTGTCAAATAACTTAATATTAACATTGTACTTACAAAGTGTTTCTTCAGGTTATTTAGTGGAGTTTCCAATGATTGCAGTGGTGTACACTGTACCCAATCTGAAAGGAGAATGCCTGCCATTCCAATAATGAAATATCTCAAAGGTATCATGATTCAAAATCAAAGACCGAACCAATATGCGTCTATGTTCTCAGATCGGGCTCAAAGGAGACTGATGCCAACCAATCCTCCTTCTTGCATTTATACCTGCCACATGCATATTTTTAGCTTCGCAAAAATACCCGATTCACACGTTCTGCAATTCATTGAAGCTCTGATGGTGTTAGATAGGATGGGACAAACGTTGGTGAAGCCCTGAGGTTTGGTTTGTGAGGTTTCAGTTAATAATTTCCTTCAAACAAAGCGAGGTTGACTTTTCACCCAAGGAGATTACGTAGATCCTAAGCTCTCTGCCCTATTGGGTTTTCAGGGATCCTTCGAAAGAACGTTAGATTGTATCATTTTCTAGTGTGGGAAAATCTGTGTGGTTGGGTTGGGTAGTCCACAGGTGTCAAAAGGAATCGTCATTCCTGCCAGTAACGGTAACATTAGTTGAGTAATTATTTCTTTACATGACAAAATGTGATTCTGCTGAGGAAGTGATTACGGTCATTGTGAAAGATTTGAAACTTATCGAATATTCAGCGTTAAGATTTGAATTCCTGAAACAACAATATGCCGATTCCATCTAAAGAAATGTATCCATGCAGGATTGACTTTAGTTACATTGTTTTGATCATTATTGTCAGTAGTTGTTAGATACTGCATTGATGCTTATTGTTATGTCTCTTGAAAGTATCAAAGAAATTATTCATTTTTCACAGTGGGTATCTTCTATAGAACCTGCCCTTCCACTACAGGAATGTAAATTTGTAATCCAACTTTAGAACTGAGTATCAGAGGATTTGATGTCTTGATATTTTCATGTTACTTTTAATAAGAAAGCGATTATGCCGTTTGAGTTAGTCCATGTTATTACACCTCTTGCTTGCATCAGTAGCTGATGTGACTCAAGGAAGTCAGTTTGAAACTGGAGGTTTTCACACTTTGTCAGACTGATCTCTTCGGTTATACAACTGAGGCAATCATCTCTTTTGGAAATGCGAACAAATCAGCAAATCTTTCACCAAGGAAGGACAAGCACAGCACAATTATTCACCGAAAGGATGTAAGAAAAAGTTACATTTTTTTCCATTTCTTTCTGTGCTAGAGAATGTCAGACCGCAGGGTAATGTTTCCTCACACTCCTGGCATTTCGCTAGATTACACTGGAAACCCAACTGCAAAGAGGGGAAATTACTTTGAAGCTGTGGTTCCAGTAGGAAAGAATTATATAGGGAAATGTTGGACAGCATTCTTTCCATGTTTGAGAAGTTCAGGTCTAGACTGAGGTATCAAGACCAGAAGTCTCAAGACTACTTCTGGTCTTTTTCTTCTTGGTCTCTGAGCACTTAGCTAGCAGGTTCCCTGGGTCAATTGGTCCACATCAAGTAGTCCTGGGAATTGCTCATGGAAGATAAGGAGATGGCAATGGTTCAATGGTTCAATTGTATCTTACTGTCACATGTACCTAGGTACAATGAAAATCTTTGCTTGCATACAGTTCAGTAAAATATTACTACACATAGGCACAATCATACTTAGGTACAAGAGTGTTACAATAGTAGATTGCACTGAGGCAGTACACGGTGGTGCAGTGGTAGACTTGCTGCCTTACAGCGCTTGCAGTGCCAGAGACCCGGGTTCGATCCCGACTGCGGGTGCGTCTATACGGAGTTTGTACGTTCTCCCCATGACCGCGTGGGTTTTCTCCGAGATCTTTGGTTACCTCCCACACTCCAAAGACGTACAGGTTTGTAGGTTAATTGGCTTGGTGTTTGTGTAAATTGTGCAAGATGTAAATGTGCAGCGATCGCTGGTCGGTACGGACTCGATGGGCCGAAGGGCCTGTTTCTGCGCTGTATCTCTAAACTAAAATAAAACTAAACAAAATTCACCGTGTTTCCAGCACCACCTTTTACCCTTCAAGTTCAGAGTTGTACAAAATGTAGAGTTTTATCTTTGCATAAAGGCCCAGTGTTCTTTCTGGTGGTTGCACTAGGTTGGTGTTGCAGACAAATTGTTCAGGCTTCACTAAGTGGGGCACGTGTGCTTGACTGGACACTGGGTGAGTAGTTTGAAGTATTTTGCACTCCTTCTGCCGTTTGCGCATGATCTTATCCTGCTTCAGCCACAGAAACTTGCATACAGGCGTTGTTGCTCCTGGTGCTGAGCAAAGGTCCAGTTTGGAAGTTTCAACCTGTCATGATAGAAGCATCATGAATAGGACTCTGTTTGATTACCATTGCACTGAGATGAAAATTGCATTGCATCAGATGGCTACATTGGAGTTGTGGATGGATGGATGCTGCCTGCTCTCAGGAACCAGCTTAAGCAGCCCCCGTGCATCTGAAACTGCTAAGGCTTTGGTGGGCCTCTGTAGAATGGCATTCACATTCACCAAGGTTGCTACACGTAGGCAATGATGTCAAGTGGGATAGCGTGCAGTTTTTGACGAGTTCTCTCAGCATCTTTTTCTCATTCAAAGTCCATTAGCAAGGCACCCATGCTAAAGCAAATCTTAACTGGAAGGTTGCGGTCTTCTTCAGCCATGTTTAAAGGAGACTGCCCCTATCTGTACTGCTGCTGTGAATTCTGAGGCATCCATTGATTTACAGAAAGTTCTCCCTCAGGTCTTCCTTATTGTTAACATATTCCTCTCCCACCCCCTTTACCCTTTTGAGCTGATGTGCTCCAAATCCACACCACCCCAACTCGAGCCCAGCAATTCATCGTTAAAGGCTATAATTCAAAGGGCGTAAAATGGGTGCAGTGATAACCAGCTATGAGTGTAGTAAAACTTTACTGAACTGCTTCTAACCATTTATATTCTTCCTTAAGTAAAGAGACTAAAAGTGTGCACTATACTCCACATATAATCTCACCAATATCTCATTATAAATGAAGCAAAATCCTCCCTCAGTCTGAAGAAGGGTCCCAATCCAAAATATCACCTATCCATGTTCTTCAGAGATGCTGCCTGAACAGTATTTTGTGGGGGGTTTTGTAAACCAGCATCTGCAGTTCCTTGTTTCTACTCCCTACTTGTGTATTAATGTCTCCTCACAATAAATGATAACAGTTAGTTTCCTGATTACTTGCATACCAACACATTGTGAAATGTACACCCAGATCCATCTGCATTCTCACCATGCTCCCTTTTGATCTTTTTCTTGCCAATGTGCACAATTTAATGCTCTCCTTTTGTAATCCAGTTGCCATATCTATGTTAACTCACTAAGCCATTTTATCTTCCTTTAAATCCTTTTACATCTTCACAACTTACTTTCCCACCTATTTCTGTGATTTCAGCAAACTTCCCAATCATAACTTTGAATCTCTCATTCAAAATATTAATGATAATAAGTTAAGACTGCATGAATCCATGTCACGCACCATTAGGTACTGCTTTCCACCCAGAAAAACGGCCATTGATGCCAACTCTGGTTTCATTTAGCCAGTTTTCTCTCCAATCTAATATACGTTAACATCTGCATCAGGAAAATAGTCATAGACATAAAGACATGCAGCATGGAAACAGACCCTTCAGCCCAACCCGTCCTTGCCAACCAAAATGCTCCATCTAAGTTAATCCCATTTGCCTGCTTTTGGCCTATATCCCTCTAAGCCTTTCCAACCATGTACCTGTCCAAGTGTCTTTTAAATGCTTTTTATAGTAATTGGCCCTAGTCCCTCCTCTGGCAGCTCATTCTATAACCCACCACCTTCTGAGTGAAAAAGTAGCCTCTCAGGTTCCTATTAAATCTTGTTACTCTCGACTTCTCTGCTATAAACTTTAAGGCAGCATCTTATCAAATGTCTTCTGGAAATTTAAGTATAGTACATTCACCAGCTCCCCTTTGTCCACAGGACATGCTGCTTCTTCAAAAGAACTCCAATACATTGGACACAAATGATTTCCCTTCGACAAAACTATTGTTGACTTTACCTGATGACCTTGAAGTTTTCTAACATAGACACAAAATGCTGGAGTAACAGCGGGACAGGCAGCATCTCGGGATGGGTGACGTTTTGGGTCGAGACCCTTCTTCAGACCTTCAAACTTGAAGTTTCCTAAGTGCCTTTCACATTGTTATAAGTAATAGCATTTAGCATTTTCCTTACACAACAGTTGTTAAGCTAAGAGGCTGCAGTTTTCTTGCTTTCTGCCTTCTCCCTATGAATTGTCCTATCTGGGACACATGACAATAAACTCTCTTGTCTTGAATAAAAATAAGTTTCATTTATTACTTTCTAATCTAATGGACTCCCGAGTCTAGGGAAGTTTGCAATATCAAAACCAATGCAATAGACAATAGACAATAGGTGCAGGAGTAGGCCATTCAGCCGTTCAAGCCAGCACCGCCATTTTATGACATCATGGCTGATCGTTCCCATCAGTACCCCGTTCCTGCCTTCTCCACATATCCCCTGACTCCACTATCTTTAAGAGCCCTATCTAGCTCTCTCTTGAAAGTATCTTGCATTGAATGCATTGGTTAGCCATCCAGCTCTTTCTTTTAAGACCTGAGGATGAAATCCATTAGAATTATGGCTATGATCTGGCAGCTCTGACAATTTGCTGAATGTCACTTGCTTGGAGATTGTAATTTTCCTTATTTCCTTGATCCATTTCAATTTCCTATTTACACCTGTTTCTTGGATTTAACTTGAATCTTCTATAGTGAGAACTGAGGAAAGCACCTGTTAATTCATTAATCGCCTGTATATTTTCCAGTAACAATTCCTAGGATGACTGACGGTGGACCAAGCTGGAGGACATGCAAGGAAACAGGACCCTGTAGAAATAATATCCAATTATACACCTCCCAGAGGTTCGAAATCTTACAATTTTATTGCAGTTACGATTGACTGCAGCCTAACTACAACAGATACTAACTTCTATCAAGATAATCAACCAATTTATTGGATATATGAATAATCAACAAAAGCATCTTTTCATTGTATGGATCGATTCTGAATTATTTTTCTGCAGTGTAGTCCTGCATACATTCTTTGCAATACAACCTCCGGAAGTCAAGAATGATTGATATTAGTTTATTAATGTCACATACCAAAATGCAATGACAAATTTTGTTTGCATGCTATCCAGTTAAATCTATCCATCAATATAATCCAGCCATACACAAGGACAACCATGTTGCATGTTGAGAAAATACCAGAGTGCAGAATAAGATGTTACA
This sequence comes from Malacoraja senta, assembly GCA_038087875.1. Taxonomy (NCBI): domain Eukaryota; kingdom Metazoa; phylum Chordata; class Chondrichthyes; order Rajiformes; family Rajidae; genus Malacoraja; species Malacoraja senta. The sequence goes on along the minus strand of CM075979.1, from coordinate 53,602,675 downwards.
GCAGCAGAACATTACAGTTATAGAGAGAGAGGAAATTTTAAAAAAGTGCAAGGTTCCTATTGAGGTAGATTGAGTGACTGGGATTGCACCCTAATGTTTTCTTGCTTTTGTACCTTCTGCCTGACAGGAGAGGGGTAAAAATGGAATAACTGGGGTGTAAATGATCCGTGATTATGTTGACTACTTTCCAAGACAAAGTAAAGCATAGGTAGGAAAATGCCATAAATCTGCGTTATATGAATGCTGAGACAGGAAATGCACGTTTCTTGCATAAAGTTGATATGCAGTAGTTAGAAAAGAGGAAAGCAATTGAACCGCAAATTACAGTAGCATTTTGACCCCGTGCAGACTATATCCACAATACTTAAATGCTTCATTTCCACCTCATGCAGGCATAACAGAACTAAAAAAGTAAACTTAACAAGCAAGGGCCATCTCCAGCAATTCTTAGGCCCCCTTCGCTCATGGCTGACCATGGGTGTCTCCAGGGTTGGAGGATGCCAGTGCATGACTTTGTTTAACGTGGGGAGACTGGTGCACAGACAGCCACCACATGGTCCTTGACAGATCTGGGTCAGGATCCAGTGGCATGGAGTCCAAGACGACAGGAGACCCTTTTCTGCTGCAGCCTTCATCCGCCTTCCCAGCCGTTGTGACGCTCCACTAATGTCAGCCATTGTCCTCCACCTGTTCTACCGTTGAGGTCTTGGTTGGATTGCTCTTTGCCAGAGTCCTCCCCCTCGACCTTACCGCCATGGGTGGCCCTACCAGGAGCATAGTTCCAGACGGCATCGCTCTCAGGATCTCAGGACCACACAAGCTTCTCCACCACGACAAGGTGACAATCCACGGTGAAATCTCCAGCAATAAACTCACAACAATTAGAGACCACATTTTGGTAAATACACAAACACATTTAAAAAGGTTTATTGAAATTGGCAAATGAAATTCCTCGTATGTTGCAAAACATACTTGGCTAATAAAGTATTATTGCGATTGTGATTGTGATTATGAAAAGTTTTACAAAACTACCTATAGCACTTAGTATACCTAACATTGCCTGGGAAGACGTGTGAATCTCCGTATAAGTAGAAAATGTGAATAAAATATTATTTAAATGTAAATGAAGCTTGATTCAGCAATATCGAAAGTAACCTCTAAATAAATAGCTCCAAATATGCAGGTTCAAAATGTCATTGGCATCACATATTTTAAAAGTGTGAAAAGATTTTAAGTGTTACAGAAACCTCTGGTGCCTGCATTGAGTGCAAAGGTCAATTACTGTGAAAAGCTGATGCATGGACACCAAGAGGCTGCAGCTGAAGCAAACATGAAGCCCTTTGTTGCTGCAATTGATGGAGCTCCTGTTTGTTTCCCAACACTTTCTAGAGCCTTGCGTCCTTGAATATTGCTGGGACCAGGCCTGCTGTTTTCAGGATAATCATCCCAGCTAATCACTAGTTATTATAGGAATAGACGAGACAACTATTGAAAATACATGTTTGAATTGTGATCCAGCAGACCAGGTGTAGCAAGGAACTGCAGATGTTGGTTTAACCCGAAGATAGACACAAAATGCTGGAGTAGCTCAGTGGGACAGGCAGCATCTCTGGAGAGAAGGAATGGGTGACGTGTCGGGTCGAGACCCTTATGCCCCTGTCCCACTTAGGAAACCTGAACAGAAACCTCTGGTGACCTTGCGCCCCACCCAAGGTTTCTGTGAGGTTCCCATAGGTTTCAGTCACTCTCCCTAATGGTCGAAAGTGGTTTCCGGTAGTCGAGGCTTCTTCTATGTTCCTGCGATTATTTTAACAAAATCAAAACCAGCCTCGACTAAAAATAGGTTGCCGTTTGGTCGAAGCCAGTGGAGTGGGGTCGCTATTTACTTACAGGCAGTCAAAGGCAATCTCCTTCGCTGACCGGCCATTTTGATTGGCTCGTTGGAGTTTTCAGCAAAGATCCTGTAGGATCTTTGGTTTTCAGGACCTAGAAGATCCGCCTGAAGGTAAAATGCCCGCTAACATTATTAAACTTCTTAAAACTGTCTCCACTCCTTCTCCCCCCCTTCTCTCCCCTTCTCCCCTCTTCTCTCCCCCTTCTCTCCCCTTCTCCCCCCTTCTCTCCCCTTCTCTCTCCCCTTCTCGCTCCCCTTCTCTGTCCTTCTCTCCCCTTCTCTCCCCTTCTCTCCCCTTCTCTCCCTCCCTCCCGCACTCTCTAAAGGACTTACCGTGCTCTGTGGCAGCCGTTTACCTTCCTCTTCATTGCGCAGACAGCGCACCTCCGCTGTCTCTGGCCCCCACCTTCGCGATACGTGTTTGTGTGTGTGTGTGTGTGTGTGTGTGTGTGTGTGTGTGTGTGTGTGTGTGTGTGTGTGTGTGTGTGTGCGTGTGTGTGTGCGTGTGTGCGTGCGTGCGTGCGTGCGTGCGTGCGTGCGTGTGTGCGTGTGCGGTCGGTAGCAAAGATCCTGTAGGATCTTTGGTCAGTAGATGCAGCTCACGCTTCGGTGGAGGCTTTCCAGGCGAGTGACCAAAACCTCTGGTGACTCATGGAAACCTTGGGTGGGGCGCAAGGTCACCAGAGGTTTCCGTTCAGGTTTCCTAAGTGGGACAGGGGCATTAGGATACAGCTCAGTTCTCTCCCAATCATCTCTGCTTTCTTTCCCCTTGGCCCCATTCCTTCTGATTAACCATCTCTCTTCCCAAATAATAATTATTCTTCTTTGGGGTGGCACAGTGGCGCATCTTGTAGAGCTGCTGTCTGACAATGCCAGAGACCTCAAGTTCAAGTTCAAGTGAGTTTATTGTCATGTGTCCCTGATAGGACAATGAAATTCTTGCTTTGCTTCAGCACAACAGAACATAGTAGGCATTGACTACAAAACAGATCAGTGTGTCCATATACCATTCTATAAATATATACACACATGATTAATAAACTGATAAAGTGCAAATAACAGTTAATGGGTTATTAAAGTTCAGAGTTTTGTCCTAGCCAGGTTTAATATCCTGATGGCTGTGGGGACTAGCTATTCCTGAACCTGGTCATTGCAGTCTTCAGGCTCCTGTACCTTCTACCTGAAGGTAGTAGGGAGATAAGTGTGTGGCCAGGATGGTGTGGGTCCTTGATGATACTGCCAGCCTTTCTGAGGCAGCGACTGTGATAGATCCCCTTGATGGAAGGGAGGTCAGAGCCGATGATGGACTGGGCAGTGTTTACTACTTTTTGTAGTCTTTTCCTCTCCAGGGCGCTCAAGTTGCCAAACCAATCCACGATGCAACCGGTCAGCATGCTCTCTACTGTGCACCTGTAGAAGTTAGAGAGAGTCCTCCTTGACAAACCGACTCTCCGTAATCTTCTCAGGAAGTAGAGGCGCTGATGTGCTTTCTTAATAATGGCATCAGTGTTCTCGGACCAGGAAAGATCTACAGAGATGTGCAGAGACCTGATTTCAGCTGCCGTCAGTGTGGATTTTGCATGTTTTCCACATGGCCAAGTGGGATTCCTCTGGGTGTTCGGGTTTCCTTCCACATCCTAAAGATATGCAGATTTGTCGGCTAATTGATATCTTTAGGATTGCCCCTAGTGTGTAGGGAGTGGATGAGAAAGTGGGATCATAACATAGAACTTATGTGAATGGATGATCGATGGGCGGCGTGGACTCAGTTGGCCAAAAGGCTTGTTTCCATGCTGTATCTCTGAACTAAAAATGAAACTAAAAGTAAACTAAAACACCTTTCTTTTCAGATATCTTTTCTCCAAAACAGTCTCTGCACATTTGGTTTTGGGAGCTGCATGAGGAAGCAGAAACTGCAGGTCCATGGTCAAATTGAAACCTGGCCCATTATCAGGTGTGCTTTGCAATTCTAACTCCAGGGTAGGAATAATTCCCAGCCAGGCAGCTGATGATAAACACAAAAAGCTGGACTAACTCAACGGGTCAGGCAGCATCTCTGGCGAAAAGGAATAGGTGACGTTTCAGGTCGAGACCCTTCTTCAGACTGAGAGTCAGGGGAAAGGAAAATGAGAGATATAGACGGTGATCTGGAGAGATATAGAACAAATGAATGAAAGCTATGCAATAAGTAACGATGGTCACAGAAAGGTGGAGCCCACAATGGTCCATTGTTGGCAATGGGCTAGATGCTAACCGTTATACAGACAGTGAAACTCAACAGGACGACAGTGAAACCTAATGAATGTTTCCAGCATTTTCAGTTTTAATTTTTGGTTTTCCAACAACTGCAGTTTGTAGATTTTCTCACATTTTAATAAACGTACTGAACCTTATTGATATTGAGCAATAAGCGCATAGCATTTTATAGCAGTTGACATCATTATAACTGGGCTATCTGCAAATAACATTTTTGACTGTGCTATCACTCAATACAAACCAACATCTTATTTTCCCTTTATTGTAAACCTCCATGGTAAAGCACTTGCCAAAACAAACTAAAGAGTACTTGAATAGAATGGTCTTCAATAATTATCCTGTGTACACTGAGTGTGAAGCTGATAATTTTTAGATTGGGAATTCAGTGCTGATTTGAAAGGATTGTTGATGATTATTTTAACTCTAATGCTGGTTGTGGGTAATTTAAGCTTGAGGCTGTGTTTAAGAGTCAAGAGTCCTCACTTGTCATAGGCACCTGGTACGAACTGGAACAATGAAAATCTTACTTGCTGCCGTTTTACAGGAACATTAGCTGCAACAACAATAAATGTACAATAAATTATCAGTTATTTCAAGCAAACGAGACCAGAATTTTGCAAAAACCAAAGCACATCGTACAACCATAGAAGTGCAAAGTCCACATTGGTTCAGTAATGTTAAGGTAATGTTGTGGTTAAGATTGTGTAGCGTGGTTGAAGAGCCTGATGGTTGGTGGATGGATGCTGTTCTCGTACCTGAAGGTAACAGGTCCCTTTCAGAATGGCAGGCAGTGACTAGTGGGGTACCGCAAGGCTCAGTGCTGGGACCGCAGCTATTTACAATATACATCAATGATTTGGATGAAGGGATTCAAAGTTAGCAAATTTGCAGATGACACAAAGCTGGGTGGCAGTGTGAACTGTGAGGAGGATGCTATGAGAATGCAGGGTAACTTGGACAGGTTGGGTGGGTGGGCAGATGCATGGCAGATGCAGTTTAATGTAGATAAATGTGAGGTTATCCACTTTGGGGGCAAGAACAGGAAGGCAGATTATTATCTGATGGTATCATGTTAGGAAAAGGGGAAGTACAACGTGATCTGGGGGTCCTTGTTCATCAGTCACTGAAAGTAAGCATGCAGGTACAGCAGCCAGTGAAGAAAGCTAATGGCATGTTGGCCTTCATAACAAGAAGAGTTGTATAGGAGCAAAGAGGTCCATCTACAGTTTTACAGGGCCATAGTGAGACCACACCTGGAGTAATGTGTGCAGTTTTGGTCTCCAAATTTGAGGAAGGACATTCTTGCTATTGATGGAGTGCAGCATAGGTTCACAAGGTTAATTCCCGGGATGGCGGGGCTGTCATATGCTGAGAAAATGGAGCGACTGGGCTTGTACACTCTGGAGTTTAGAAGGATGAGAGGGGATCTTATTGAAACATATAAGATTGTTAAGGGTTTGGACACGCTAGAGGCAGGAAACATGTTCCCGATGTTGGGGGAGTCCAGAACCAGGGGCCACAGTTTAAGAATAAGGGGTAAGCCATTTAGAACGGAGACGAGGAAACACTTTTTCTCAGAGAGAGTTATGAGTCTGTGGAATTCTCTGCCTCAGAGGACGGTGGAGGCAGGTTCTCTGGATGCTTTCAAGAGAGAGCTAGATAGGGCTCTTAAAGATAGCGGAGTCAGGGGATATGGGGAGAAGGCAGGAACGGGGTACTGATTGGGGATGATCAGCCATGTTCACATTGAATGGTGGTCCTGGCTCGAAGGGCCGAATGGCCTACTCCTGCACCTATTGTCTATTGTCCATTGTCTATTGTTCTCCCCGTGACCTGCGTGGGTTTTCTACAAAATCTTCCGTTTCCTCCCACACTCCACAGATGTACAGGTATGTAGGTTACACAAAAATGCTGGAGAAACTCAGCGGGTGCAGCAGCATCTATGGAGCGAAGGGAATAGGCAACGTTTCGGGCCAAAACCCTTCTTCAGACTGAAGAAGGGTTTCGGCCCGAAAAGTTGCCTATTTCCTTCGCTCCATAGATGCTGCCGCACCCGCTGAGTTTCTCCAGCATTTTTGTGTACCTTCTATTTTCCAGCATCTGCAGTTCCTTCTTTAACAGGTATGTAGGTTAATTGGCTTGGTAAATGTAAAAATTGTCCCTAGTGTGTGTAGGGTAATGTTAATGTGTGGGGATCGCTGGTCGGCGTGGATCCGGTGGGCCAAAAGGGTCTGTTTCTGCGTTGTATCTCTAAACTAAAAAAAAACTAAACACAGCTGAAACCGTGACAGAAAGTGATGTATTGTATGCATTTCTGGTTGCCACATGATAGAATGGATGAGATGGCACTGGACAGAATGCAGAGAAGATTCACCAGGATATTAGCTATGGGGAGAGATTGGATAGGCTGGATTTGTCTTCCCTGGAGTGAAGGAGGCTGAGGGGTGACCTGCTAAAGATATAATTAAAAGAGCATGGATAGGGTAGATATTCTGAATCATTTTACATGGCAAAAGCAAGAGGATGATAGAAAGGAATTTTTAAAAGGATTTGAGAGAAAATAATTTATTTACAAAGAGGACCTCACTGACATTGAAGGTAGTAGAGTCAGATACAAAATCTACATTTAAGAGACATTTGGACAGGCATAGAAGGATATGGACCTAACGTGAACAAATTGAATTAGTGTGGATGGGAAAAGGTCGGCATCGATATACACGTTGTAGGTCAAAGTTATGTTTTCGTGTTGTACAACTGTTTAACTCTATGACTTGTTGCTACCTTATGGACAGTATGTGTTGCCTCACTGGAGCCTATGATCTTCAAAGGTGTATGACCCCTTTGGGAGATGGCTGCCCTAAAAATCATCGCACTCTAAAATATAACCATGCATTCCACAACATACATCAGTGGAATCAAGTAATAACCTAAAAGTTCAGTTTGCAAATGATGCCAATCATGGCACACCTAACTGCAATATCACAGTGTGACCCATATAATGTCTGTACTTAATGCTTGGACAGAATGCTATAGATTGCTTTCCATACAATTAGGGAGATGACAATTCCATAAATACTTTTCTAATTTAATGCGCAGTATATTTTAAATGAATTCATACAATTATTTTTGTAATTCAAATGTCTCCAAAACAACTACATTTTACCAAAGGTTGGAAATAATTCCAGGACTTTTGGTATAACGGCCAATCTGTTTTTTAATTAATATATATTTTGCGTTTTTTTAAACTTTGAAATTAAAGGAACAGTGATTCACCCATCACTACTCAAAAATGAAATAACACCTAGGATGTCATTTTGCTGGAATGCATCACTCAAGTGTCGACCGCATTTTTACAATGAATACATCTTACTTTCCGACAAGTAATGGTACATCCCAATAGATCGCTCATAATTAATGTGCCGTTGTGCGCTTACATTTCCAATGTCTCATCGTGATTAGATCATGCATTGAACTTGGATATGAATTTAATAATAGTGGAATACTTTCATTAAGAAAGACACATCATGCAAAGGAAAATCATTTGGGGTAACCACATTTGACATCTGATGTCACCAAGGACTCTCTCATTGTAAGGCAGCAACTCTACCACTGCGCCACTGTGCAACCCTGGTGTCACTACTAAGCCCTTTAAAGAACTTCTTCCACATTTGTGAGGAATGGTATTTCATAACTTCATAACTTTTCATTAATGTTGCAAATCATCACTCTGCTTCAATCAGAATTAAAGGACGTTCCTTTAGGAAGGAGATGAGGAGAAATGTCTTTAGTCAGAGGGTGGTGAATCTGTGGAATTCTTTGCCACAGAAGGCTGTGGAAGTCGTCAAAGGATATTTTTAAGGCAGAGATGGATAGATTCTTGATTAGTACGGGTGTCAGGGGTTATGGGGAGAAGGCAGGAGAATGGGGTTGGAAGGGAAAGATAGATCAGCCATGATTGAATGGCGGAGTAGACTTGATGGGCCTAATGGGTTAATTCTGCTCCAATCACTTATGCTTGGACAATTCTTCATTTCCTACTTATTTATGTCCGCAATGAGTTTCAATACAAAACTTTAAATTTCTGTCAGATTTTGAAATCTTACAATAACGGATCAGAATTGATCACAAAAATATTGCCGAGGTTGGCACCACACATGATTGTTTGTCACAAAATTATTTATAAATTTAGGTGCACACAGATGCACAGCTAAATGTGAAAAAAACAGTCTTTGTTGTGCAGGAAGAGGTGTTGCTTCAAAAAACTACATGTCACATGTGCCACAATAGCTGGCACCCTTTCAAATCCATTTAATGCCATTAAGTTCCTGTGCTTCACAAGTCAAGGTGAGTTCATTGTCATATGTACAAGCACAGTCAGGTATAGGTACAATGAAAATCTTGTTTGCAGCAGCAAGAAAGAATTTTATGTGCAATTCTTTTGTAGAGACAGACTAAACTTGCATAAATGCTTAAATCATATCATATTCCACCAATTTTATCAACCAGGTAAGATTTATTACCAAATAATCTCTCTTTATCCAATTTGATCTTTCATTCCCTCTATTTACCTTTCTTTAATTCATCTGGACCAACTACAAAATATGCTGTCGGGTTAATTGTCGGGATTACTTCAATGGCATGCAGTTCCCTAAATCCATCACCAAGAACGACAAGAAGGCACAGTGGTAGAGTTGCTGCCTTATGGGCCTGTCCCACATTTACGCGACTTTTTCGGCGACTGCCATCACCTGTTATAGGTCGCCGAAAATTTTCAACATGTTGAACATTCAGCGGCGACCAGAAAGACCCTGGCGACATGTCGCGGGGTGAAGCCTGTATGGTCGTGAGTGGTCGCCCAAAGAGTCGTACCTTGTTCTGGTCACCGCTGGATTTTCAACAAGCTGAAAATTTTCGGAGACCTGCTGCGACTATGACGGGTGCCGGCAAGTCGCCAAAAAAATCGCGTAAGTGGGGCAGGCCCATAACAGCGCAAGGGGCCCAGTTTCGATCCTGACTACGGGTGTTGGCTGTATAGAGTTTGTAAGTTTTCCCTGTGACGACGTAGGTTTTCTCCAGGTGCTCTGGTTTCCTCCCGCATTCCAAAGACGTGCAAGTTTGTAGGTTGATTGGCTTCTATAAGTTGTCCCTAGTGTGTAGGATAGAACTGGTGAATGGATGATCGTGGTCAGCGTGGACTCAGTGGGCCGAAGGGCCTGTTTCCATGAGGTATCTCTAAATTAAACTAGAAACTAAGACAAGGGCTGCAAGCCCATGGAAACACCACCAACTGCAGATTTCCCTCAAACTATTCTCAGTTGGAAATACAACATTGATCCATCATTTCCACTGGTTATAAATTCTGGAAGTCCCAGTCCAGCACTGCTGTGGGGGTATTTTCATCAGAATATCCTACGATAGTACACAGCATATGCTGTAGCTTCAACACGATAGTCCCCACCAGACTTGCTGAGAAGCTGCTGGAATTGGGGCTCAACACCCCCCTGTGTGCCTGGGTCCTGGACTTTCTCACCGCCAGACCCCAGGTAGTCAAGATGGGAGGAAATACATCGAAGTCCCTCACCCTGAGCACAGGATCCCCCCAGGGTTGCGTGCTCAGCCCCCCTACTGTACTCCCTGTACACACATGACTGTGTGGCCAGGTTCAGCTCCAACTCGATAATCAAGTTTGCTGATGACACTGTGGTGGTGGGCCTGATCTCAGACAACGATGAGAAGGCCTACCGGGAGGAGGTGACTGATCTGGCACTCTGGTGTCAGGACAACAGCCTCCTCTTGAATATCAAAAAAACTAAGGAGCTGATCGTGGACTTTAGGAGGGCTCATCATCCGAAGACGTACACACCATTGAGGATAAATGGGGATACTGTGGATAGGGTGAGCTGTTTTAAATACCTGGGAGTCCACATCTCTGAGGATATGACATGGACATCACACGCTGCAGCACTCGTGAGTAAGGCAAGGCAGCACCTTTACCACCTCAGGCAATTGAGGAAATTCAGAGTGTCTCTGAGGATCCTCCAGTGCTTCTACTCAGCGGCTGTGGAAAGCATCTTGTCCGGAAAATCATGATTTGGTTTGGGAACTGCTCTGCCCAGGATTAGAAGGCTCTGCAGAGAGTAGTGCGTTCGGCCGAACGCACTACGGGAACTACACTCGCCCCCCTGCAGGAACTATACATCAGAAGGTGCAACTCCAGAGCCAACAAGATCATGGGAGACCCCTTCCACCCCAGCAACGGACTGTTCCAGCTGCTACGGTCAGGCAAACGCCTCCGTTGCCATTCTGTGATAATGGAGAGGATGAGAAGGAGTTTCTTCCCAGAGGCCATTAGGATTGTAAAGTCCTATCTCTCCAGGGACTAACTTTACTGAACCATTCTACTGTTGTGTGGTGTCTTTTTAAAATTGCTGTTTTTTTCCTTTTTCTTCCCTCCCACAAATATGTAATATCTGAATATGTGATTCTGTTCCATTCTGTTTGTAGTTGTTTATTTGTTTTTTGCACAATTCGCGAACATTGCCACTTTTCATTTCACTGCACATCTCGTATGTGTATGTGACGAATAAACTTGACTTGACTTGACTTGAGTTCAAGTAGGCAATTCGCCGCCCTCTTCTCAATGGCTTGAACTCTTTGCTCTATCTATAACATACAACAACAAACAGTGCAAGGAATCAACATAATCCCCAACATTCTCACCTTGCTTCGGAACAGTAGAATACATTATCCCCCAGTCTATAGACGGATAATATTTAGTTAACGCATCTTTCAAGTCATTCTAAAGTGAATTGGTAGCATCTGCAGGACTATCCTGATCAAATGTTTTTTGAAAATGTTTCCATTTAGGTGAACCAAGGATTGCATTGAGAGCTACATCAATATTGTTTTCAGTTGGATTATGACATTTGTGCAATATTTCTAATTTACGAATTAATTTTTCAATATCATCTTTAGCGTTAGGCATGTCTTCAACTATAGCTCTCAACTCTGAGGGTGTCCAGGGTCTGTAAACCTCAATGGTGAACCTATCAGGACCTGGAAAGCGCTGCATTGGTGCTTGTACAGAAGGTCAGGCTGAGGCTTCACTGCTACAGTCCCCTTGAGTGGCCGCTCTTCTCCATGTCATTGGCCCCTCTATAGAGGTGGAGGAATCTGGTGTTCCATAGGTTGTGTCGGTGGGTGTTTGATGTATGTGTCATTGTGGGGGTACCCATGTGTCTTGTCCAGCTGGGGGGCACAGGTGGATCTGATGGTGCTGGAATTTGGGCTTGAAATTATATGGGAATCCAATTATCCTCGTCATTTGCCCTAGTTTTAGTTCTAGAAACCATTACCCATTCTGTTGATGGAGAATAAGATGGTGGAATATGACCATAGCCATGGGTTTGTGATTTCTCTCGCGATTCTAAATTCTGCGGGTCTGTTTATAGCTGTTATTCTGAGGCCCCTCTCTACCTGATGTTTGTGCTCCTCATTTTCTCTGCTCTTACGTCTAGACTAGCTGCCTGATCTGCGATTTTGTGGGGGGGGGGGGGTTAATTTCATGTCAGAGAGGAGTTACTGGGTTACAGATTTCTTTGCACAGGGTTACAGAATGCACAGGGTGCTTGCTATTCAGCTGCATAAGTGAATTGAGTCTGGTGGAATGGCAACGTGAACAGCTGAGGTAGACAAACAATCTGCCTACCAGTGCACACATGTGGTATGAGCTCAGTTAAAATGTGCATGCTATTTCATCCTGTATAAGAATCTGTCAAAGATCATGCTGTTGCAGACAAGTCACTTCAATCTGCATACGTAAAAACTGCCAGTAATTTCCTGTGATGCTGCAACTTATGTTAACGGCCTTTTCCATTTTATAGATGGTGGTTGCTTGTCTATTTAATGTTTCCCTGGAGAAAGTTTATGAAAGATCGTATGATAGGCAATAAAAATATGGAATGTCCAACTGAATGTACATCAAAATATTTCAAAATAAATTCACAAACTGTCAGAAATTCATCGAAGGTGCTTCCATTTATTTAAAAATATATCGTTGTTTAATGTTACACTGAGGTTGGACTTTTGTCCTCAAAAACAAGAGTAGCTAAGAAGCATTCATCTTGCAACTTCTGAGGCTTGTGGTTGTAGCATTGAATACCCTGCCACTTGTTTCATGCCCCAGCAAGGAAAATAGACAATTGTGAGCTGAACAAGCATTAGACCTCATATTTTGCTTGGGCTGCTTACAACCCAATGGTATGTATATTGATTTCTCTAACTTCAAGTAACCCGTGCATCCCCTCTCTCTCCATCTCTCCCTCACACAAATTGTTATACTTGGTTCAAAATCGTGTTGTTGAGTTTCATTGTCTGTAAATCGTTTTCACCCAGGCCACAGCTAGGCCTAGCTTGTTTCCTTTATCGTTGTTACTTTTTTTGCATATCTTTCATTCATCTGTTCTAAATCTCTCTAAATCACCATCTATAGCTCTCCTTTCCCTTTCCTCTGACTCTTAGTGTGAAAACCCAAAATGTCACCGATTCCTTTTCTTCAGAGATGCTGTCAGACAAGTTGAGTCACTCCAGCTTTGTGTGTCTATATTCGGTTTAAACCAGCATCTGCAGTTCCTTCTTAACCATTAGACCTGCTCCATCATGGTTTCTGGGCATGGATGTGATCATAAAAAACATTCGCTGCCAAAGTGTAAACCTATTATGTATTTAGGTTAAGTGAAACAACATATTTCCCAAATTCAAATAAGTGGGCAAAATTTGTTTGTTCCCACATTTTAATACTCTAACGTACACCTTTACATTTTCTCACAGTAGTGCTGAGGCATCACAGAAGGTTAGATGGCTTCTGGTCCAATTTCTCAACTCATTCAACCCTGTTAATTCTAATCCTCTCTTCTTGGTGGAAATATAAATGCTTATCATATTTATTTATCAAAGCTTTATTTTCAGAGCTTCCATCATCCTGATAGTTTACTGCTTCCAAATCATTTTAGTACAGTATTTAAAATTTCACACAGTTCCAAGAGACAACCTTAATAAAGCACTAATCCAACCCCAAATCCAACAATAACCCACAAAATCATAATTCACGTTATTGTGGAACAATATTTATAACATTTTAAAATCTGTTCTAAAAGGTTGCTTAATAAAAGCATTATTTTATATTATTTACCAGCTTCTTCTCCCTCTCTGTATTCTTGTACCCCTCTCTCATCTTTCCCTCTCATTTTCCCTCCTCCCCCTACTTCTATGCCTTTCACTCCTCCCATTCCCTCCCGCTTTTCTCCCCCTCATTCTCACCTTCTTCTATGACCATCCTAATTCTCCTTGTTCAACTTCCCTTCATTTCATCTCCTTCTTGCCCCTTGCCCTCTCTCTCCCTCTCCTTCTCATCTAGGACTTCTTGCACAACACAAGATTGTATCCAATTGTAGAAAAATCAGTGTTGTTACCTGAAATCACTGAAGACCAAGGAGTCAAGTCTGCCTTTACTCCAAACCTCGAATTTACACATACTATTGAGGCAACTGGATGGGGAGGGCAAATCGGACATATTTACACCATCTTTTCCCAACCATTGTCCTCCAGAGATAGTGCTTGACCCGTTGAGTTACTCCAGCACTTTGTGTTCTACGCCAGATTCCAGCATCTGCATTTCCTTGTTTCTCCATCCACTGCTGTTGCGACTTTATTTGTCTCACGACCCAAAGTTTGGGAACCACTGCTCCAGTTCATTTCTTGAACCTTCACGACTCATCATTCAGAACTTCAGAACTCCGTCAACTCAAAGGATCCACATCGGATCTCATCCGTTTCCTCAGACCTTCAATGTAATACTTTCTGTACCAGATTTCTCATGCATTTGTTTATTCCTGTAAGCAAGGAAGTAAAGGCGCAGTATGATGACACATTTTCCAAAATGTGGGCAGTGGATGGGGCAGGAAGCATCCTTGATGGTTGTGTACCAGTGGTCAAGAGTGTTGTGGCCAATGGTGTGGAAGGAGTTGTGTTGATAGTATTTTGGTAGCACACTCTTGAGGTTTGCCCCGTTGAAGTGACCAGCTATGATGAACAAGGCTACAGAGTATTTTGTTTCATGGCCATTGGTAGTGATGTACATTACATCCAATGCAAGCTTTGCTGCATGGGATGGGATGTAAACTGCAGTCAGGATAGCTGAAGTAAAGCCGAGTAAGGAAACAGAGTGCAGATATAATGTTGCAGCTATGCAGAAAGTGAAGATAAAGTAAAGTACAAGGGCTGCAACGAGGTAAATTGGAAGATGAGGAATACATGCTTAACATATGAGAGGTCCGTTCAACAGTCTGATGACAGCAGGGAGGGAAGAAGCTGTTCTTTAATCTAGTGGACTTTCAAACTTTCACATCTTCTATCTCACGGGAGAGGGAAGATTACCCAAGGCAGTATAAAGTGTAGGTGGTGTCAATTGGGGACCGATGAACTGTGATGGGCGCACAACTGTCTGTAATTCCTTGCAGAGTTGGGCAAATCAGTTGCTGTTCCAAACGGTCATGCATCCCAATAGGATGCTTTTTATGGTACATCTGCAGAAATTGGTATGAGTCAATGGGAGCCATGCTGAATTTCCTTAGTCTTCTGTGGAGGTAGAGATATTGGTGTGCTTTCCTGCCTACGGCGTCAATGTGGATGCACCAGGACAAACTGTTGGTGCTATTTACACCAAAGATTGTGTGTGTGATATAGGGTTAGATTCATAATTCTGTCAATTCATAATTCTGTTAAATTTTGTTATTAATCTTTAACAAAATTTAACAGAATTATGAATTGACAGAATTATGAATCTAACCCTATATCACACACACA
This sequence comes from Malacoraja senta, assembly GCA_038087875.1. Classification (NCBI taxonomy): domain Eukaryota; kingdom Metazoa; phylum Chordata; class Chondrichthyes; order Rajiformes; family Rajidae; genus Malacoraja; species Malacoraja senta. The sequence continues at coordinate 53,587,662 of CM075979.1, read as the reverse complement.
ATCGTTGGTGTAAATAGCACCAACAGTTTGTCCTGGTGCATCCATATTAATGTTAACAAATTATAATTCTGTTGATTGTCTTTTTTAGTGGGGGGTTTTAAACATTTCTTTTTAAATGGCTCATGTGCTGTGTTTGAGTTAATTTTTGTATTACACGTGCACTCTGTAATTCATCTAATCACACTGTTCACAACTGCGGTATTTGGAAAATAATAGCAATATGAAGATTCCAGTTGCTCTGCTCTTGGAATCTTGGAATCTTCCATAATGTTCCTTCATCATTTATTGTGTTTATGGAATTGTTTTTCAACAATAAAATGGGTCTGGTCTTCCCAATAGCCAGAGAGTGGAATGAGGTCTGTCTGTAATGGTGGGGTTATCTAAATGAAGTATTTAACAAAATATAAATTGTTTTGAGCTAGATTAAAAAATGATGTATAACTTAAGGATGGTTTTATTCAGTGAGCATGCAACTGATTAGATTGTGTAGGAAAGAACACACATACACACATATATGAATGTGATATAGATGTATATAATCATACAACACACTCATATATATTTCTCCAGATTTGTATATATAATGATAAACTTTATTTCGGAGACAAGGCCCAGACAAGGAACAACATTACATAAAAATACATTGCAAACCTCCCCGCAACTTTACCCTGGTATCCCAGCCGTGCTGATCTGGGCCAAACTCCCCACATGCTGTGGAAGGAACATAGGCATCTTTTTGCTTTTTATTGTGAGGCAGAGAGGCAGAAAGAAAATGAGGAGAAGATTTTTACCAAAGATCTTTGATTTTTACGAGGATGTTTCCGTAACCGGCTTCCGTCTCCACACTAGTATCTTTGCTCCGCTATGGGATCTTTGGTGCGGAGACGGAAATGGGGCGAAGATCACCCATGAATCTGTCCATGACCGTACTACGTCTTTTTCATCGAGTGGACTATCTTGCTCGCTATAGGATCTTTGATTTACACTGAGGAACCTGAAGGTTTCGGCCATCTCCTCTTCAGCATAGATTGAGACGTGTACGTCACCCTGCCTCTTGAAATTGAAGACCAGGTCCTTAATTATTCTAACAGTTACAGAGAGGATGTTGCCTTGACATCATGCGACCAAACTTAATTTCCTTCCTGTGCCAGTGGTAACTTCTTCCTGCCACTATCTCCTTCCTGTATTCTGTCTCGTCATTGTTCAAGATCTGGCTCATTACGGTGGCATCACCTGCAAACCTGTAAATGATGTTAGAGCAGAATTTAACGGCATCTGCCTGAGAGGGGGTGGCTTAAATCCCAGAAGATGATGCCATGAACAAAAGCCACGCTATCTGTTCTACATGCATAGATAAAGAAAATTGAAAACTATTCTGAAGTGTGAAAGTGTGAATGTGTGTTTATGAAATAATGTTTGTGAAAAGTTAATTACTGTTGGCACAGCACATCTCTTTGCCTCAGGATCAATTGACCATTTGTTTTTCTATTGCAGCTGGAGTAGTTATTGCTGAACGCTAATTTTGTGCTTTGTGGGTTGTAGTGCAGTCAGCAGCAAATCACATTGTGCCATTGGGACTTCCTGCTGGTTTAGTTTAGAAATACTGTGTGGAAACTGGCCCTTCGGCCCACCGGGTCCATGCCAACCATCGATCACCCATACACTATTTCTATCCTACACCCTAGGGACAATTTACAATTTACAGAAGCAAAATTAACCTACAAACCTTTGATGCCTTTAGAGCGAGGGAGGAAACCGGAGCACCCGGAGAAAACCCACACAGTCATAGGGAGAATGTGCAAACTCGGTACAGACAGCACCCATAGTCAGGATCGAACCCAGGTCTCTGGCGCTGTAAGGCAGCAACCCAACTGCTGCGCTACTGTGCCTTCCCCTTGATCAAGCTGCGGGACACAGATTGATCTGGGGAAGCTCTGATCTGTAAATACAACTCTACTCTTTAGACTTTAGAGATACAGCGTGGAAGCAGGCCCTTCAGCCCACCGAGTCCGCGCTGCCCAGCAATCACTCGGGAAGATTTACAATTTACTGAAGCCAAATTAACCTACAAACCTGCATGGCTTTGGTGTGTGGGAGAAAACCGGAGCACCCAGAAGAAACCCACGTGGTCACAAGGAGAACGTACAAACACCATATAGACAGCATCCTTACTCAGGATCGAACATGGGACTAAGGCAGTAACTCGATTACTGTGTCACCCTGTGCTGATTGATGGTTGTTTAGACATTACAATGCCACATTCTACATTCACTTGCTTGAAAAGACACTACCAATAGTGGATTCACATGCCCAGATTGTTAAGAAGCTGCAAAGGTACAGCCAGATAGCATTTGTTCTTGCACCTAGTGATGTTGCACAGCTTAGCTAATAGCAGGGACTGGCACACGTGCACCCAATTGCAGAAAGCACTTCCTGCAGTGGTAGTCTTTTATAATAGTGCCACCTGGAGTCTTGCTGCAGACCATGCCATTGCCAATATAAACTCTACCCATGAACAGAACTCTGCAGTAAATCCATCTCCCACTTCAATATCTGAAAGATAATTTGAATACTATCGAGTTTCAAACACTGTCCAATTTTTTGCTTGTTAATAAATGAATAAATAGACTTTATTTTGAATAGCCAGGATTCACTGGTTGCATTGTGTTGTCCTGTGTGTGAAAGAGAAGGAGCCAAATACACCAGGAACTCTGGCCTTTGCCCTGTCGAGAAGCATGTGTGAAGGAATCTCATCATATAAAGATCCCAGTGATACAATGCTAGAATAGATGCCTCTGAGGTGTCACTGAGCAGGGGCAGTGAGGAAGATGCACAACTGAAAATAGACTCAAAATGCTGGAGTAGCTCATCGGGACAGGCAGCAACTCTTGATAGAAGAAATGTACAGCCAGATAGCATTTGTACAGCCAGGTGACATTTCGGGTCGAGACCCTTCTTCAGATTGAGAGTCAGGGGAGAGGGGGACACAGAGATAAAGACGTGTAAGGTGTGAAAATGAGACATCAAAGGGGATGCAGCTCAAAGAAAAGTAATGCAGACAGTGAACAGCTAACAGATCTGGTTTCAATGGTTGATAGCAACCCTTAATTGGTCTCCTTACTCAGACATGGAATTGAAGTCACTGCTCCTTCAGCATATGAACCTAACCTGGTTTCCCCTAACAGTCTCTCTTCTGTTGATGTGTGGATTAGAGGCTTTTGGATCAGTCGTGACAAAGAAGTTTGGAACTGTGGAAAATCTGCCGAAAGTTGCCACTCCACTAAACCCGCTTCCTTCTCCATGCCGGCCATCCCAACATATGCACATATGTTGTCAAGCACGAAAAAGTGCAGAAAAGATTTACCAACACTCTAGGGCCTAAGGTATAAGGAGAGGTTGAGCAGGCTAGGACTTCATTCCTTGGAGTGCAGGTGGATGAACGGTGATCTTGTACAGGTGTATAACACCATGAGAGGAGCACATTGGGTAAATACACAGTCTATATCCCAGAGTAGGGAAATCGAGAACCAGAGGACATAGGTTAAAGGTAAGGGGGGAAAGATTTAATAGAAACCTAAAGGGGAACTTTTTATGCACAAAGGGTGGTAGGTATATGATACGAAGCCGAAAGAGGTAGTTAAGGCAAGTACTATCACAACGGTTAAGAAACATTTAGACAATGGATAGGATAGGTTTAGAGGGATATGGGCCAAATGCAGGCAGGTGGGACTATTGTAGATGGGGCATTTTGGTCAGCATTGACAAGTTGGGTCGAAGGGTCTCGTTCCATGTTGCATGACTCTATCACACCATCCAGTAACCCAACTTCCCTTTATTCACAGTAGGATTGTTCCATAAACTTCCCATCCCCATCACAATCTGGTGGGAATAAGATAGATGAGGAATTAAAAGGGGACTTCTTCCTTTCTGCCTAAAGTGTGTACGGGAATTTCCAATCACAGTCACCATGTACATCCACCACATTGATGCTATGGGACACAGAGGAGATACATGTATATGATTGTGTTCAATGGACCTGGGTTCAACATATTATTTTAACCTGAAGCCTGTGTGAAGACTTCCCTGTCAGGATGGCTCTTCCAAGAGCAGCCAAAGCCAGACGAGACTGAGCATATTGAGTGTTTTTTTAAGCAAAAAATAAACAGTTGGAGAAACTCAGCATGTCATACAGCATCTGTGGAAACAAAGAGATAATTGACTTTTCAGATCATGATCCTGCATCAGGATCAAGAATATAGGGGGGAAATGGCTATTATAGAGAGGAAGGCTGAAGGGTGAGATAGGGGGCGAGAGGTGATAGATGGACCGAGGGATGTGGCGGATAATGGGCGGATGTATTTTTGAATCCTTGCTTTGTGGTCTACGAACGAGAGACGTCCTTAACTCCCCACAAAGTGACCTTTGGTCTCCCCTTCCATGGTTCTCCATTCTCTCCTTGCCTGAGATTCACAACCCAACACATTTGTTTCATGCTGGGGGGTATTCCATTAACTTATAGATGGTGGCCCCTATTGTCAAATTCAAACTATTAAAGAGCTGAACTTTACCAACTGACTCAACCCTTTCATCAGCAAAACAAGCAAGCAAAGGTCCCAGCTGTAAACATTGCCCAATCTCAAGGAGTCACCCAAGGCTGCAATCTTGCATTGGAGGTTAAAATTGAACCCAGGGTTTCCTAGTCTGATAACATTTCCTACCCCTTTATCTCAGAGTTTAGTTTAGTTTAGTTTAGTTTAGTTTAGTTTGGTTTAGTTCAGAGGCATAGCGCACAAACAGGCTCTTCGGTCCACTGACCGGTGATCCCGACACACCGACACACTAACACTATCCTACAAACACTAGGGACAATTTTACATTTGTATTGAGCCATTTAACCTCCCAATCTGTATTTCTTTGGAGTGTGAGAACTAACTGAAGCAACCGGGGCAAACTCACTAGTTCACGGGGAGAACATACAAACTCTGTGTAGACAGCACCTGTAGTCCAGATCGAACCCGGGTCTCTGGCGTGTAAGGCAGCAACTCTACCACTACACCACTGTGCCTCTCCTTAAAGTTGTACAGTTAACTCTGAAACTCAGGCCTAAAATATTTTTAATACTTCATTGTAAATGTAAAAATACTATTGTGATGGTATAGCATTAAGTTATACCAACTGTTATAAATAAAAGCCAAGTGCACTTCCCCCAAAATGTGTTTATCTTCTTTGTGAGTCTGGATCGAACCCGGGTCCATGGCGCTGTAAGGCAGCAACTCTACCGCTGCGCCACCGTGCACTGTGACACTTTAATCATTTGACTATAAATAATTATAATGCATTAACAATTTCAATCATTTGAGTTTATCTTTAGCTTATTTTAAACTGGGCAAGTTGTCAAGGGCTGCCATGTGATCTGGCATCTTGGTCTCGGCAAGTTACCACTCAGGGCCCTCTCTGCCTCATAGGTGCCTCTGGGAAGCAGAAGGCAAAGTCAGTCAGCTCTCGACCAGGAAAAGGTGAGCTTGAGTGGGCAGGCACCACATGCATTGAGCCAGGTCCAGCACAATCCAGCCAAATATATTTGGTTCAAAGACAAATTATTTCTGGAAACACTCAGCCGATCGGGCAGCATCAATGGGGAAGGAATCAGTCAATGTTTGGGGTCAAGAACCCTTTATCGGAACTGCAAAAGTGAGATGTCTAGCATGTTTTAAGCTGCAGGGACGGTGAGGGATGGAGAGAATAGCGTGAATGGCTGTGAAAGGGTGCAGACCAAAGTTGTCACGGTTGCAATTACATATAAAAGTAGCAAATGGAACAAAATGAGATAGCGACAGATTGAAACTTAGCATGAATTCAGCCAAATGCGCCCACCTACAAGTCTTGGAGCAAAATACAATTCTGCAAACATGAAACCATCATAAACTGTTTCAAAGCTGCAAAATGTGAGTAAGCACCGCAGTTACTGTATATGGGTTACCGCTGTTTGGACATGCAGGAACATTTACATCCGATACTTGTGCTTTGCTTTTTGTAGCAATTCAAGACATTTACACTCTCATGGTGAGCTACCGAATGAAATGTTTAGACTCATAGAGTGATACATTGTGGAAACAGGCCCTTCGGCCCAACTTGCCCACACCGGCCAACATCTCCCAGCTACACTGGACCCACCTGCCCGCATTTGGTCCATATCCCTTCAAACCTGTCCTATCCATGTACCTGTTTAACTGTTTCTTAGGCATTGGGATAGTCCCAGCCTTAACTACCTCCTCTGGCAACTTGTTCTATACACCCACCACCCTTTGTGTGAAAATGTTACCCCTCAGTTCCTATTAAATCTTTTCCCCTTCACCTTAAACCTATGTCTCCTGGTCTTCAATTCACCTACTCTGGGCAAGTGACTGTGCATCTACCCAATCTATTCCTCTCATGATCTAATGCATCTCTATGAGATCACCCCTCCCCTCCTGCGCTACTCAACCTCTCCCTATAGTAGTCCCAGCCTACTCAACCTCTCCCTGTAACTCAGACACTCTAGTCCTGGAAACATCCTCATAAATCTTCTCTGTACCCTTTCCAGCTTGACAACATCTTTCCACTAACACGTTGCCCAGAACTAAACACAATACTCTAAATGCGGCCTCACCAACGTCTTATACAACTGCAACATGACGTCCCAACTTCTATACTCAATACTCTGACTGATGAAAGCCAAAGTGCCAAATGCCTTTTTGACCACCCGATCCACCTGCAACTCCACCTTCAAGGAACCATATACCTGCATTCCTAGATCCCTCTGCTCTACAACACTACCCAGAACCCTACCATTCACAATGTATGTCCTGCCCATGTTAGAGTTCCCATAATGCAACACCTCACATTTCTCTGCATTAAATTCCATCAACCATTCCTCAGCCCACCTGGCCAATCGTTCCAGATACTGCTGCAATTTTTCACAACCATCTTCACTATCTGCAAAACCTCCCTGCAAACTTACTAATCTTGCCGTGCATGTTCTCATCCAAATCATTGATATAGATGACAAACAGTAAGGGGCCCAGCACTGAACACCATTAGTCACAGGCCTCCAGTTCGAGAAGCAACCTTCCACCATCACCCTCTGCTTCCTTCCATGAAGCCGATTTTCTATCCATTCAGCTATCTCACCTTGGAATCTAACCTTCCAGAGCAGCCTACCATGTGGAACTTTGTCGAATGCTTTGCACACAAGATGATTTCAGAAGGAGAGCTGCTCTTTAAACTGAAGCATTCTTACCTGCAACAGGAAAGCTGTTCATTACTGAGTACTTCAGGAGATCTGCTCTGTAACATTCTCCACCGTAATTGTAGCCAATTGTAGCTTCTTTTTGTCCGAAACAAATAACCTACCAGCCATTGCAAAATAAAAATATCATAAATGATCAGTGGCAAAGCCATCAATGATATTGCTCAAATTATATATTTTTCAAGAATTAAATAATCATGTGAGGTGAAAGGTAGATGGAATATTGGATAATTATTTTCCAAAGTATATATTTTAAAAATAAAAATCCCAATATTTTATTCCGAAAACTTTGACCGGGTTCTATAAGGCAATATGTTGAGGCTTGCTGTTATTTTTTATTTTATTTGTGCTGCTGATTATAGTTCATATACACTGTTTTATCCCACTTAAGTTGCCAATAGTTTATCATCATAACAGATAAAGATAAATCATCCTGGAATGATTTCATGTTTCATGTATTTTGTGTTTTTATAACTGTTGGCAGATCAGTTTCCTCCTGGGATAAATAAAGTTATATCATATCGTACCATATTGTATCGTATTTACACATGAAAAATAATATGTGATTACCAAGATCATTTTCATGCATTTTCAGTACATATCAAAACTAATGATATCAATAAAAGGCTGGCTTCATTAAACAATGAAATTCAATGATGAGCAAGAAGGCAAAAATGAACAACAATCTAAAGACCAAACATGTCACAGAAAAATAGTGGATGATTATTTGGACTCAGTGGGTCAGGCACTATAAAACTGTAACATCCAGGTTCAGGAACAGCCTCTTCCCTACAGCCATCAGGCTATTAATAAGCTCTGAACTGCAACAGACTATTATTATTATTATTATTGCACTATTTATTGAGTATGTGTGCATGTGTATACACACACTGAACATTTTTTCTTCACCCATTATGTACAAAGTTTACATATTTTGTTGTGCTGCAGCAAGTAAGAATTTCATTGTCCTATCTGGGACATATGGCAATAAAACATTCTTGACTATCCGAGGAGGGATGGTGTATGGTCATTGTTTCAGGTCAAGATCCTGCATGAGGCCCTATCTGACATATAAATAGAGTTTCTGTCTTGTTGCTAATTGAGGTACAAGTGCCACTAATTGTCCACCAAGGTTATGATGAATAATTGGGGGACATTTCCCTTGTTCAGCCATTTGGCTTAAATGCACCTGAAATATGTACTGATCAAGAAGAAAGTGAATCTTCCTCTAGTTAGCTTCAAGCTCCAAGTTAGTGGCAATCTCTTTTTAATTGCTTAGTTAGGAAATATACTTCTGATTTAGGTTTTAGATTTAGGTTAGGTTTATTATTGTCACGTGTAACAAAGTGCAGTGAAAAGCATTGTTTTGCATGCTAACCAATCTAACCGCATAATACGATACATAAATACTATCAAGCCAAACTCAAGTACAATAGGTAGAGCAAAGGGAAAGATGCAGAGAGCAGAATTATTTTTATTCAATATCCCCCTTTCCTTGCTGCAACCACACATCACTACACTACCCTACCGTGTCACTATATGGCAGAATTATGGATGTTTCGAACAGCTGCCCTACAATACCCAGTCTGCCCACCAGGAGGTGCAGTGGATTAAAAAAGTGCCCAATTCATAATTTGTTGCCACATTCAAGAACCAGTCATCTAACAAAATACCAGGTGTTTAATGTTTCACCATTAACTAAAACATTGTGCAGAAACACCAATTTTAAGGTCATCAGATAAATTGTGTACAATAATTAAGACAACCGGGAATTAATAAGATCATTAATACTATTGAAGAAAAGTCAGCTGTTTAACCATAGAATAGCTGAGGGCACAGAGAGAGACCATTTGTCCCACCATATGCATATCAGGCATATCAGCCAAAATATGAGCTATTCATATCAACTCAATGCATATCATTGTAGATGATGGCACACCAAGTGCTCATCCAAATATGTGTAAAAGTAGTATTTGTGCCTCCTGTGCCGCCTTATGCTCCAGACACACTCTATCATCTAAAACATATTCCCCCTCATCCTCCTCCAAGAGTTAAAATACAAAGTGCTGCAATAACTCCAAGGTTCAGGCAGCATCTGTGAAGGGAATGGATAGGCAACGTTTTGGGTTGGGCCCCTTCTTCTGACTTTCAGGTCCAAACCAGTAAATTCACCTATCCATTTCCTACTCAAATTTAATTTAGTTTAGTTTTGAGATACAGTGTGGAAACATGCCCTTTAGCCCACGAGTTCACGCTGACCTGTGATCACCCATATACTATGTTCTATCCTACAGACTCTGGACAATTTACGAAATCCAAGTAACCTGCAAACCTGCACGTCTTTGGAATGTGAGAGGAAACCGGAGCACCCGGAGAAAACCCATGCAATCACAGGGAGAATGTACAAACTCCATACAGACAGTACCCGTAATCAGGATCAAACCCAGGTCTATGGCGTTGTAAGGTAGCAACTCTGCCACTGTGCCATTGTGCAGCTACCTGATGCTGCCTGATCCACTGTAGCACTTTGTATTTTACTCAAGATTCCAGCATCTGCAGTTCCTTATGCCTCACTTCTACAAGAGAGGCAAGGATTCCACAAGGATTCTCTGACTGCTGAACTTTAATGCATTCCAAAATCTGGTCACAATCTGTTGGTATTTGTTCCCATATTTACAAAACATAAATTTCTACATTTGTGACGATTTGAATAAAATAGGGTAATTCTTGAAGCTACAAATTAAATTTAATAATATTATCTTTTAAGAATAAGGAGTAAGCCATTTAGAACGGAGACGAGGAAACACTTTTTTCTCACAGAGAGTGGTGAGTGTGGAATTCTCTGCCTCAGAGGGCGGTGG